>JARWLC010000012.1:36983876-38183876 GCA_033318265.1 Phyllotis vaccarum | reverse complement strand
GTTATAATTTTTTAAAATTATTTTAAAAGATTCTGACTCAAACCAAGACCTTTAAAGTGCTACCTGATGAATGAAAAGAAAGCCTTGGGATGGGGAGAATAAAGCAATAAGTATATTGTGTGTCTAATTCAGCCTCCGCAGAAACTATAACAAAACCAGATATGGTGGCATACACCCATAACGCTATCAGTTAGAGGCACAGTTGGGCGGGTTACAAACTCAAGTCCTTTCTGGGCTATGTAGTAAACTCCAGACTCAAATAAAAGACAGACAGACAGATGAAGGAGGGAAGGAGCATAGTTACACTCTTTGTAATCTGAAAGCAGCACACCTCAGGAATCTGCAAATAAAGCCTTGCTGGGTGGGAGGTGATGACAGGACAGAATCTTGCTGTGCACAGGTGAAGAATCTAGCAAAGGCAGGAAAAACATACTCAATGAGCAGGAGAATTCAGCCTTCCGTGAGCATTCGTGGATACCATCACTCAGAAATAACCTAAAGAAAACATGTCTTAAATTATTAAAGACACAGAAGATGGGTTGAAAATGAGACAAAATGGGGCATATAAAAATACAAAGCATACCTGGAAGAGGTCTCAAATAAGTTTCAAGAGCGGAAAAAATGTGATCATTAAAATTAAAGTCTCATGGATGAATTATACACACCTAAATAGAGGGAAGTGAAAGGCGCCTCTAGAGAAATGCTCAGGATACAGTGAAGATAAACATAGAAAATGTGAATGACAGGGTAAGAAGATGTTAAGACTAATATGAGATGGTCTATCATATTCCTAATATGTTTACAAAAGCTAAAATAGGAAATGGATCCCTTAGAACCCAAAGGAAGACAGAAAAGATCTTACCCTAAAAGCAAATGCCATGATGTCAAAAGCAAGTTTTCCATGACAGAAGAGAAGCCAGTTGACAATGATATATTTAGCAGATACCTGGTATCCAGTAAATGCTCAATAAACTTTGCAGCATCTCTCACTTGGGTGTTCCTTGTGAACTAAATCAGCTATCTTTTCCCCATGTGGCCCAGTATTTACATTTTGTTTCACTTAATGGTAGTTTAGTGTTTTTATGTTGTTGAACATATTGATCTCAACTAAAGCTGCTGTTTAACCTTGAAACAGAAAACTGTAAGACATAAGGTTTGAAATAAAAGGAAAAATATAAAGAGAGAAACACAAGACAGATGCATATGGAACAGGAGAATTGGGAGTTTGTGTGTATTTGTACACATGTACTACTAAAGGCAATGTAATTGGAATTTGCCTATTACATTGTAAAACTAAGTTGCTTTCTCACACTAGACATTTTTTATTTAATAAAAATTTTGTTCATTTTATATACCAACCACAGATTCCCCCTCCCATCTCCCTTCCTGCTCCCCCCACCTCCAGCCTTTCCACTCCACTCACCCCCATCCCCTCCTCTGAAAGAGTAAGGCCTCCCATGGAGAGTCAGCAAAGCCTAATACATTCATTTAAGGCAGAACCAAGACCCTCCCTTTTGCATCAAGGCTGAGCAAGGCTTCCCACCATAGGTAATGGGCTCCAAAACATGAGTTCAGACATCAGAGATAGATCCTGATCCCACTGCCAAGGGCCCCTCAAACAGACTAAGCTACACAACTGTCTCCCACAAGCAGAGGGCCTAGTCCGGTCCCATGCAAGCTCCACAGCTGTCAGTATAAAATGTGTGAGTTCCCATGAGCTTGGTTCCATTGTCTCTATAGACTTCCCTACCATGATTTTGACACCCTCCCCCTTCCTTGCTCATATATAATCCCTGTTCCCTCTGTTCTAATGGATTCCCAGAGCTCGGAGTGGTGCTTGGCTGTGGAACTCTGCATCTGCTTCCATCAGTTACTGGATGAAGGCTCTCGGATGACAGTTAGGGTATTCACCAATCTGATAACGGGTAGGCCAGCTCAGGTGCCCCCTCCACTATTGTTAGTAGTCTAAGAAGGGGTCAGCCTTGTCACACTAGCCATTTTGAGTGTTTAAAAGTACCATAGAGTCTACCAACCTTCTGGACACAAAAAATAAATTCACCGTTGGTGGGAACGGTGCTCAACTGTGCTGCTCCACGGATGGACAACTCTTATTCTACTTTTGGCTTCAAAATGGCCTCCAGCCACGGGTGTTTGTTTAGCTTCCCCATTGGTCTGCATATTGTTGCATTTTCTACAGATTCACTATTTCTTCTTCTTCTGATCCAGTGCTATGAGAGCCGTATCTCACTTAATTTAATTTGCATTTTCTTGAAACTAGAGACTGAGAATTTTTAATGTATTAGTATTTCACAACTCTTATCCTGTGGCTTTCTTATTCATATCTTTTTTTAAAATTGCCATGTTGAAATAATTTTAAATGAAAAATGATTGTGATACACGGAGAAGTAAGACAAAAAAAAAAATCTAACCCTCCCTTAAAAAAATTGGTCTGCAATGACATTAATTAAGTGAAAGAAAGTATCCATATGCTTAAATTCTGAGATGTTATGATAAGCCATGGGATTTGAATCAATTTATTTTTCTTCTATAAATGATCTTAATGTTGCCATAATACCATTTTCTCATCTTCAAAGGTCAAAAGAAATACAATTATGCTTGAGCATTGGGAAATTGCCCTACAACTTCCTACTCTTTGTTTTCTATGCCTTCCTCTTGGCTCCGTGTAGACTGGGTTCTTATTTTTCTTTATCCCTCCTATTATTTTTATTTGACGTTATTCCGTTCTGGCAGAACACTGTGTACTTGACCTTAAAAAACTCTGTATGTCTCTGTGTCTGAAAAGCAAGATAGAGTAATGAGGAGGAAAAAAAAACAGTTTAAGATTTGTATGTTTTGTTAGACTGTGTTTGAATCGCAGGCGATCATGTTTTGTAACCCATATCAGGAAGAAAGGATTAGTGAACATTGCTTGTGGTTGGAAAGTGAAGTTTAAGTCCACACTGGTGGCTGGACTTAAGTAATGAACCCAGAAGAGAAACAACCTTTAAAAGTAGAACTGTACAAGTGGGGGTTTTTTGGTTTTTTTTTTTTTTTTTTTAAGCAGAAATTATAGAGTTGAAATTAAGTAGAAATCTGGACTGGTGTGACTGCTTACCAAGCCTGATGACCCGAGACCCACAGAGTGGAAGGAGAACACCGACTCTCCAAATATGTCCTTACATATGCGCAGAGAGAGGGGGGCACACACAACAAAATATATGTAATTCCAAAATTAAATAGAAACTCTAAACTCCTGGAAAAGAATGGACAGCATTTTGCAAGATGTTTTACTGTCAGGCCAGCAACCAGCACATGAGAACCTCCACTGGTAAAATGTAGCAGAGCTCCCTAATGCAGGTCGACTGGCTATCCTGCCTATTGTTGGCTTCTCCCACTTCCTGCGTGGGTCATCGTATCCAGTCTGCCTGCTACTCTGCTGAACGATGTTTCTCAACCCCGATACAAGGGTTCCTAGCAGCGGACACAGAAAATGCAGCCAGGAGTTTTACCTTGAACAGAATAGACAGCAGCTGTCCTTACACCTTTTCAAGGAGACTGCAGCCCCAGCTGACGCCGAGGCCTGAAATCCTTAGCATATTCATCAGCTGTGGCCACACTGGCCGTGCGCATGTCTGGGATTTTCATAGTATAAGCCAGAATGCGCCTTTGTGTGCCCTCTGCCTTTCCCAGTCGCTTCCAAATGAACACCCCTGCAAACAATTTGTTTTAAGCAGGAGGCAGATTGCCTCTGTGTTTGGGGTTCTTGCCCTTGCCAAGGCTGCTGACACTTTCCAGTTATCTCACAGTCTAGGTGCTTCGTGTTACCTATACTCATTTGACAAGTGAGTTTTGCTGCATTTTCTTTGGTTGGCAACATCATGTCAGTTCATATAAAGATAATTTTTGACATGTGTTCAAGGACAAGAAATGAAAGCAAAAATTTTAAAACAGACTTTTTTTTTTTTAAATTAGGATAAAACTTTTCCCAGTAAAAGCTGGAGTGTCAACCAAATACGATTTACAACCTGAGTCTCCAGTCTCCACAGGGCCCTGCACAATAATCTGCCAAGAAATGCTTGGCTTCTCAGAAGTGCTTGTCACACAGGATGTCATATCACTGTGGCCCTGGAGCCTCCTGTGGTCTTCCATCTGCTTAAGTTGGAGCTGAGGTGTGGCTTTGGATCTATCTCTAAGATTTCAGTCATGTGTGTCTCGAATGGCATCTTAAAGCATTTTTCTCTCCCTATGTTTCCTTGGAATGCATGTTCCCAGAATCCTCTACTGAGTGGAGCAAGTGCTAGGATTGCATGCTATCCACTGAGTCTCTAAGGTCATTGGCATTAAATTCTGCGTGACAACATCATCACCTCTTCCCCTTGGGTGCCAGGTGTCTTCTGGTCCTCAGTAATTCCCTTTCAGGCATAAATCCCTACACTGATACATTGTATTCTAGACGGATATCCCAATGTTAATGGGTAGGAAATAAAAGAACAGAGTGAGAGAGGCAGCTAGGGGGGAAATGAGTTGATGGGATAAAACTGGGGAAAAGAGAAAGAAAAGCTTTTATGGAAGAGGCGGAAGTAACCAAAACAAACTCCACCCAAATGATTATGTAAAGCACTGAGCCTCACTCCAGAGTTATGTTTTATTTGACTGCCGGTGCTGTCTCATTGGGATACACCGGCATTTGTTTGATACTTATACAAATCAAGCATATAAGGAAAAAGAAATAATTCAGCATTTGGAAATGATGTAAGCCCTAGCCCCCTACCCCGACCCCAATCCCCTCCCCGACTCCTCCCCCCACCTTTCTACCCCTGGCTGAAAGATGCCCTTTTATAGAACTGGATGGGCAGAAATGCACTGGGAGCAATTCCAGGCATCATTATCTGATACATCTGAGTTCTAATCTATATAAATTAAGTCGCTTATATGAGAACATTAATCTCATACTAATGCCCTGCCAGAAAAATCATACAGCATACAGCCTATCTCACACAAATGGAGAAAGACACAGAGAGAAAAACTCTAAAGGCTAGGGAGATGACTCACCAGTAGTAAACCGTATGCCATGCAAACCTGAGGACCTGAGTTTGAATGAATCTCCAGCACCAACCATTAAAAAAAAAAAAAAAAAGGTTCACGTCACTCCAACATGAGGAGACAGAGACAGATGGATTCCTGAAGCTCACTGGCTAGCTAGCATAGCAGAGTCATCCGGTTCCAGGTTCAGTGAATGACCCTGTCTTAGAATAAAAATAACATGTAGAACAGTGGTTCTCAATCTTCCTAATGCTGTGACCCTCATGTTCCTTTAACACAGTTCCTAAAATAATCTTTGCTGCTACTTCATGAGTGCAATTTTGCTACTGTTATGAATTGTAATGCAAATATCCGTGTTTTCCAATGGTCTTGGGGGACCTAGAGTGGTCGTGGCCCACAGTCTGAGAACCATTGGTGTAGACCACTAACAATTCCCATTGTTGACCTCTAGCTTTCATATATGCACAACATCTACAAAAAAAAATGTGTGCGTGTTTGTATGCACACACACATGCACCATGAAATTCTTATTGTAACACCAGATTTTAGTCTTGTCTAGCTAGCATTTTAATGTGCCCACCAAAGTCATGTCTACAATAAATCAACCCAAATCTTCTCCAAATATGGATCCTGAGTAAGCTGAAAACGTATAACATTTTCCTTAGTTGGTGTAGTATTAATAAAAACTTAGGAGTCAGAAACTGAGATAAAAACCTGATAAACCTAAGAATAGCAAGGAGACAATTGCTCCTATGTTTTCCAGATCCAGAAGCCCACAAAATCTCTCCACCCCCCCCCCCAACCTGACTTCCTTAATCCTCCAACATCTCTATGACTATTTCCAGTCAACCAATTGCTGACTCTGACTTTTGATTCAAGGTTAAACTTTATTGGCTTAGCAGAATAGCAGTGTGAACAATTCTCCCACAACAGAAATGAAATGATCAGTGACCATCCCAGACCCAGGACCGAAACCCAAGAAGAGGACCTAGCACTCTGTGGCTTGATAAACCCTCCTGATTATATACATACTGAAGTTTGAGAACCACCAGCCAAAGCCTTTGGACTTCAAAGGGACATAGGCAAAATGACCTGCAGAAAATATTGGAACTTCAAACTTTATATTCATTTCTAAACTTTCATTTTTGTGTGTTTAAAATATATCATAGATAGCAAATCAGTATTGTATTCAGAAGTGCACATTTATGTTTTATTGGTAGGACCATGTGGAATATAAAGTTTGGATACTATTTCTCTAACATGGTGCATTATGCTTTATCATCAAGAAAGAAAGAAAACTCATATGTTAAACTTCATGGCGAGACTATTAAATTGAAAATTTGCTGGAAGTAAAATTATATCACATCAAGGAAGAAAGAAAGGACTTCGAGCTTTCTATAAGCTCTTAAAAGAAACAAATTTTTCTTAGAGGCGATTCTATAACACCCCATTATCAAATAAAAAAGACCTTGTTGAGGTAATGGTAATTTTCATGAACTCTTAGGAGGAGTTCAGAAAAAGTCATGAGTGCCATTTTTTTTTTTCATTTCCCCCAAATTTACTCTTTTTTGAGAAGAAACCCACCAAATCTTTTTTGCATCCATGACTAAGTAAGAGAACACCTGTAACACAAGTGTAAGGGTGGCAAGGCTAATGGGCAGAATGGCCTTCTGGGAATTTTCCCATTGTTTGCTACAATCTCACAAGTCCCAGTAGTGTTTATGTGAATCTTTTCAATAACATTATAAAATAGGTATGACTGTGCTGCTGTGGTATTTGAAGTGGGTACTCCATACCACTTGGGCTTCAGGTGGAGGCTGAATGTTGGGTTTTCTCTTGTTACCTGACAGCCAGAGGAGCCATGATTGGATCAGAACCCCCTCCCCTGCACTCAGATTGCTGTTACTTTCTTTCACCAGTTACCCCTTGAGACCTCTTTGAGGACATTACCTGTATCCCATGGACTCAAGTTCATGGACCACCCAGCCCAGTGTCATTTCCAATAGTCGTTTTGTAACTTTAAGGATCCAGATGTCCCAAGACTGCAATTCCTTCCCAGGAGGGTTTGTTTGGAATAAACAATTTTCAACAGAATTTGGCTTTGTTGTTATTGTTCCTTGCATTTTTTGGGTCAATCATCTTATATGAATGTTGCCCACACCCCACTGCATATGTGGCTTGCTGATTAACCCTGCACTTCTTTCTTCTCCTCTGCCTCTTTCTAGTGGCCCCCTCCCTGGACATTAGCAAGCCAATACATTCATTCTTCCAAATGTGTTTATTTGAAACTAAATGGGAATTTTTGGAATTTTGACGACAAAACTTAAATACTTCTTTGGTGTCTGTCATGGGGATATTACCCCTGATGAAGGGCTTCAAGCTTGTGTCTGTGGCCCAAACATGACTGCTTGCTTCTTGCTTGACAGTGTAGTTGATCTCCATTTCAACCTCAAAGAGCAGACTATCCTTCACTCACCCAAAGGGCATCAGAACACCCACACGGGGTTTTTAGTGTAGCGCCAGTAAAGTGAGTTAATTCCCTCATCTTTCAACTTTAAAGTACAGAATTAAAATAGCAGATGCTGAAGAGGTTACTTTAAAGTGAGAGGCTAAGTAACAGCTTCATGCTATCATGCAGTCCCTGACCCCACGGCACTCTGAGTACAGTCTACATGCCATTCTCTACCTGCCATGTTCTTCCTCAGTATAACTAAAAGGGCAGTCAGTTCTGTAAACATCATGGATATATCTCCTTAGATCTGTTTACGGGGCCGCTGAAGATGGGCATTGAGCTTCAAAGATCTTTACTTGTTTTCTTTAAAGTACATTCTTACTTATAATAAACATTAGTTTTTTTTCAGAAGGTTTTAGTTTGTTATTTCTTAATTACATGGCTTAATTCATGATCAGATTCATGATTTAGTGTAAGAACTTTGGGAGTTTTAAATAATTGCTCTGGCATGATTCATAATTTATTAGGAAAGCACAGATTGTTGTGAAATTTTTATACATCCTTAAATAATTACCATTTCTAGGCCTCCAATTTTGTTTCATATCAAGGGAAGCAGTTTTGTCTAGGGAATTTGATTCTTCCATAACTATTTATTGAGCTCCTAAAGTGTGTTTCTCCCAGATGGCCTTCAACTTGCAATGGGAATATGTCTTAATAAACCCATCATTAATGGAGAAAGTTATGAAGAACAAACACCTTGGCACACCTCATCTGAACAGACTGCCTTAGCACCATAGCACATGGTAAATGCTTCTCTACTCTCTGCATCTTGGAGCTGATCGTTCACTGTTCATTCTTCACTGCCACCTAACATTGTTACCCTGAAGAAGATGAGACATCAAGTTCAAAGTACTGTTCTGCCTAATGCTCATCAACACCAGGCTAGCGTTTAATGCAGATTTAGAAACCAGAGGTTGAGCAGGGTTGGACAAGCATAGGCACATTTCTAGGCAGCTTGGAATGTTCCGAAGAGTCTCTGCCTTGAATCCTGAGAAGAATTTTGGATAAGCTCTTAGATCCACTCATCTATGGAATTTTCACTAGTGAATGTACTAGGAGTTGATTGTAGGCTGAGCCTTCCACTTGCCACACAACCAAGTAGGCATGGTTACCCCAGTGTAAAAAATAGCCAAAACTTTTCTTCCTTGTACTCTTATGAAATGGTGTGTGTGTATGTGTGTGTGTGTCTGTATGTGGCACAATAGGTCTAACCCAGAGCCTTGCAAACACTAAACAGCTCTTTACCACTGAGCTATATATAAATTCCAATAGTTTATTTTTTTAAGAAAATGAAGAAGGATACACAATAATAAGCCAATCTGTAAAGGTCTAGTAGAGTTGGTGATGATGTCACTGGCACCATGAGCCTGACATGTGACTCCTTACTGTACTGAACTACTATCTTTTAAGCTGCCTGAGAAATGTTTCTTTGAGATCTGTGGTGTAGCAAACAATATAGTAAATGCTCTGAATTTTAGACACATGAGGCAAGCTTCCTGACCTTTATAACCCAGTGAAGAGGCTCATAGTGGAATATATGTTCGTGTACACAGATAGTAGCCTCTTGTATTTGCATAAAACATCTACACTGTTATACAAAATAACCCTCACATCTACCCAGAAATGTACATTTCCATATTGTCATAAAATGTCATCTTTTGACAGTTATGCAAAATATATTTTAATTGCACACTAAAACAAAAATAATACCACCAAAAATTTTATTGCGTTTATTTATTTATTGTGTGCGTGTGTGTGTTAGTGGGTTAGGAGAGTGTGTGAAGAAATCAGAGGAAAACTTGTGAGACTTTACTGTCTCCTTCCACCATGTGGATCCCTGGGATGGATGCAGGTTATCAAGTTTGGTGACCAGCACCTTTGCCCACTGAGCCATCTCCCTAACTCATCACCCCCAAATCCTACTGAGTATAATACAGACTCCTTAGTGCTAAATAGAATCTGAAGCTGGAAAGCTGTAAAATAAAAAAGATGCCAAAAAAAATCACTGACTTTCTACATTCTCTACAGAAATTAAAGAGAGAGCTGTGGATAGAAACTATAAGTGTCTGCTGCTCATTAAACATGGAAAGCAGGTTCTTCTTCCTACCCTTATCCTAAAGCCTTTCAGATGAGCTTTTCTATATTAATCATTTCGTGAGTCTAGAAAATGGTATTTCAGTCCTTATGTGGTATGTGTTTGGGATCTTTATTGCTCTTCACACTTTTAGACTAGCACTCTAGGCGAAGTCTCTCACATGTAACAAGACTACAAGAACAGGCAACCAACACAAATTCAATTAGCTCCTCCATGATTGTAGCTTGCAGGTCACGATTAATTATGTAAGTGTTGATTGCCATTGCAATTTGTTATAGCTGCAAAAGAAAAAATGTAACTCATTTTCTTCTATCTGAAGCTCTTTTTAGCGTTAATAAACTAGGTCAAGCTTGGCCAGCCCAGTTATCAGAGTTCATATGGAAACTGTCCCTCGTTTAGGACAATATTAATGAAATTCATAGCTTCAGTATTGGATAACTTAATGGCATAACTAAGAATAGAGGCCTACACACTCTTTACATAAACCTCAACAGCTTAATATACTGAGCCCAAAAGGCCTAATGAATTAAGTTAGGAATTAGCTGCAAAGACTCACCCAGACTTTGGATATAATGCCATTTAATGAGTGAAATTCTTTCCAGGGACATACATAGAATGATGACCAACCTTTAAAAATTGTTGGTATCAGCTTGAAGATAATTAAAATTGGGAGGAAACAGTGAGCCTTGGAATTGGGAAAATGTGGTTTGGGATCCAAAAGTATTTTGTGTGTTACAACGTCAAGATATATGATACTTCTTTAATGGAAATCTGTCTTTTAAAACAACATATAAATGCAAAAGTTTGTATCTTTAAATATGAAACTACCCTAAATATAAGAAATCATGTTTAAAAAATATATGCATCTATGCAAATATATATAAATTAAAATATATACACATATATGCCCATCTATACATGTATGTGTGCATATATTTATGGAGTTACATAATTGTATATTTTATAGAAATATAAGTATATATGTACACACATTTACATACATATCTTTAATATGTATGTTATATGTTTAAAAATAAGTCAAATCTGGCTATATTCAGTGAGAAAGGGCTATGTACTCATCATGCAGTCTTCGGTGCTATGTTTATCTGAAAAACACAGTCCTATTTCCTCAGCCACAGGCCTCTGATAGCTGTAAGAATCATAAGAACTTAAGACCAGGATCTACAGAGCTATTTTTGGCCAACACAGAGTAAGAGACACATTTTATTTTGAGCACTGAAGAATAATGAAGAATAATGTCTTGTGACTCTAAGCCTGAGCTTCAGGAGAGACACTCGCTCCTGTAACAAGAACCAGAAGCTGGATGTGCAAGACATCAACTCCTCCAACCTCTCAGAGAAGGCCCAGCAGAATCACTACCAGAGAGGTTCTCAACCTGTGAGTTGCAACCCGCATAGGAGTCATATATCACATATTTACATTGTAACAGTAGCAAAACACAGGAGCAAGAAAATAATTTTACAAATTCACTTATAAAAATGAAGAAATGTATTAAAAGGAATGCATTAGGAAGGTTGAGAACCGCTCTCTACAGAGTCAACGCATATTCCCAACTCTCTCATTCTTACTCTGATAGTAAAATTTAATGTGAGTTAAAGATAAGGTACAATTCAGTAGTAATATTTTAATTTTATTTTGACATAAGCATTGTAATGTCAGGGAAGTGATTGCTACTTGTTTTAAACACAGTTTACACATTTTTAGTGGAGAAAAGAATGAACAAGCACATGGTAATGCTACGCACGTTTCACTTGTGAGTTCTCCAAAGTATCATTTAAAAAAAAAAAATGGCCATGATTCTGGCGAAAAGGGAGCAAAAAGCAGCAGGAAGATGAAGACTGGGCTGAAGCTGCTGACGGTGCTGTCCTTCTGAACCCAAGAGTTTTACACAAAAAAAAGATGGCTCATTGCATATTGGGGTCTCTTTTGCCTTTAAAAAGTCAAGTCTCATTTATGACTCCAGGGTAGAGTTTGATCCATGTTCTGTTCAGTGAAAGAAGCCCCTGAGCCAGCCATATGTTCCCATGAGGCAATGTGCTGGGAAGTGAGATAAAATGTTGCAATTGCTTTTCTGAAGGCTCCTGGGGGTACCAAACCTGCAAAGACTCTATGAGAAAAACACAGGTTTCCACCTAATGTACAAGTTCATAAGAATTCTCAGGAGAAGGCTTTTGAGCAAAAGGGAGAGAGATTATCTGACATTAATGTTTTTCTTGTTTCTGCTCTCCTTCATAAATGGGTTTCTCTCTTGTAGAGGCCTCCGTTGTGTATAAAATGTTCAGCCATTGAATAGGTACGTGTCCAGCATTGATTCTGTGTTTGTGAACTTGGATAGAGTCTATGATTACCTTCAAGAACTTGAAACCTAAAATAATTACTGGATCATACACATCTGTTAGCTCCTTACAATTTGACTGACCAGCTTTTCATGATGGATTTTTAGGAGACTATCTTTGGAAATCACCTTCTCTAAGTTTTGTGAAGGCTAGAGTTTGAGTTGATATAAAAATAAGATATATCCTTGACAAGAAGTCCATCTGTAAGGAACCAGGAGGGATATTTGGGGAGATATGCAGAAGAGCATTCTCCTTACTTCAGTCACTATTTGGATAATAAAACAAAGAATCATGTCCCCTTCTCTCTTCCCACTCAGTTTCCTGAACTTTCCTTGCTATTTGCTTTAATAACCAAAACCAGAATGAATTCTAAAAAGACATATTCACTACGGTGTAAGTTCTGCCTTCTAAATGTGCCAGGTGATCCCCAAGTGTTTATCTGTCCTCGTTAAAATCTGTGACATGCCAAGTAGTTGTCTTTGGGTCACCCTTTGCCTCTCCGTCTCTCCTAAGTCTAATGGCAGGTTTACTTAACCATAGCCCATTGTGGGAACTGCATGTAAATAAAGACAATTATGTAAAAGACGAAGGAATGCAGTTAAGTAAACATAACCTTGATGTAAGATGGAGTGCAGCCAACTTCTGACAGCACTTCACACTCTTTGTTTTCCCACGAATAGTCTTGTTGGATCCTTGCAATGACCTTGAGTTGTTGCTCTGTTTCACAGTGGGATGACAGCCTCAATGGAATTAGAGTGATTTTTCACAGATGGCAAAGGTATGTGTCAGTCTAGACCTTCTGTCTCCGAAATCTCTACTATGCTTGTCTCTGTGTCCTCATGTGTAAATCATTATGTACACCAAAACATCTTATTTAATTATTAGCAGTTGCAGAGGCCACCAATCTATGGTAACCTCAGAAAAAAGAGCAGATAAATTCATGGCCAAGATGTATCCAAATGCCCTGTGTAACTCCTGAGTTTGCCCTCAACAGCTATGAGGCTTCCCAGTTGTTTGGCTCCATTTAAATCGTGTGGCTATTTGGGGACAGGAAAAGTCCTCAGCAGAGTAAGTGCTCACCCACTAGTTAAAGCCCACAATTAACACTTTATTCTGCATATATTTGCTTTATTGGACACCTATCTACCTGCTCAATCCTATTTCTAGCCAGCAATACATATCACTTTTCTGAAATTTCAGACACCAATCAACTTTACTTCTAAATAAGTTGACTGACATTTCAGGGACTATACAGCTCAATGTGAAACTAAAAAATATGTATAATAAGTACATTAATATCAAGTGTGCCATTCAGTGAGTTTTGTCCAATGTGAACATCATCTCATTCAAACTGTAGGTGTGGAATCTCAGCCTGCTCTAGACTGCCATTCCTTCTTAGACCATTGTTCACCATCTCTTATCTTCTCGTTTGCTATACCTTCAGGTAAATGGAGACTTATTTTGTTTTTCCATGCAAGGACTTTCTGTTAAGATAATGTATCTAAGATACATTCAAGTTGTTTTGAGCATAAGGAGTTAGCTTTTTTTTAATTGTCAGGTATCATAGTAGTTTTTAGGAATATACGAATTTATTTAAGCATTTTCCTCTTGGTAGAAAACTAGGCTGTTTCTAGTTTGGGGTTCTGCCAAATAAATTGTATAAGCACTCTTGTTTGGATCTACCTGTAAAGGTTTTTATCTACCTTGGGCAAATACTTGGGAATGGAACTTCCAGGACATGGGATGAATGTATATTTAGTTTTATAAGAAATTGCCAGAGAATTCTCTCCAAAGTACTTGGGACATTTTAACTCCCACTAACCACAAAATGGAGTTTCTGTTGCCTGCTGTTACTCACCAGCTTGAAATTTTAGATTTATTTTTATTTTAGTTATCCCAGGAGGTCTTCATCATCTTACTTTTATTTATAAGACAAGGATCTTTAACAATTGAGAGTGTCTGTTTTCAGAAGATGCCTTGAGTGGGCTCTACTTTCAAGTCTTCCTGTGACTGGAATGCTCAAGTTTTCTACAGCGAACTTGGGAGTTGAGCGAAGGCAGTGTCTGTTTTAAATGATTCTGGGCTTAACTTAGACTCCAAATTTTGAGTTTTTGGTATTTTTTGGGAACTAAATCTTAAGGACTTTTCTCTATAGCATTGAGGTTTTCAGATTAATCAAAGTCATCAGTTTGCTTCTTGACTTAAACTCAGCAAAGGAAAAAAATCACAATATGTTCATTAGCTCATAAAGTTTCTAAGGATGGATTAAATAAGCATCCCAAAGGGGTACCTTTCCTGACCTAAACTTTGATAGGAAGCAAACCATTTGGAGCAAGCACAAGGAATATTTGAAAAGTTATCACAAAGGTAAATTGCTTCCAGCTCATGGAGAGGCCATAGGCCTCATTTTTAGTTCAACATCAATGTTTCCCTGAGTCTTGAATTCCTTAAGAATTTTCAAGGATATGAATTGGTTTTTGTTTGAGTTTTTTATTTGTTTTGTTGGGATATTTTTATTTTATTTATTTATTTTTGAGTTTCCGTAATTCAACTTCTGTTAGTGATAAAAATAACCTAAGGGCATTTCATGCTTCTTATAAGTGAAATGTTCTGATACTTGCTTGTCATCCCTGCACCAAGGAGGCTGAAGCAAAGGGGTAAAGAGTTCAAAGCCAGCTTCAGCTGCAGAGTCTGAGGCCAACCTGGGCTCCAGAAGATCCTGTTTAGTTGTTGTCGCCTTTTTAAGTCACTGTGTGTAGCATTAGTCACTTTCAAACAACTGGACAATGTATCTTTTTGTGCCCTTTCAGGAGGAGCAATATGCTCAAGGGCCCTAGAATGGAAGGGATAAATCGCTCATGTGCAGAGGCTAATGCACACTGCTCTGAACATTGCCAAACACAAACACAATCGATGCCTTAGATTTTCCCCTGCTCTTTAGGACGGCCTCTTCTTCCCCTATGCTTCAGATTTGTAAGTTACGAAAGGATAATACGAGAGGATGTGTACATGTTTTAACCAGGAAATTCATAGTACAGCTTTAGCCTGGCATACAGCTCTAGCAGGGCTATCGGTTTGGGGCACATTGCTCAGCTTTTTCCCATAATATTTGTGAGGGGCACAATAATGTCAGTTCCTAGAAAGCTTTCATAAATTTGAAACACCGGCAGCTGACCCTTTGGAAACAATTTGAATCAAGCATCCCAGTCTCTGTTCTGAGTTGCCTTTCCTAAGAACATAATGCCTTGTTTTTCTTTCTAGTTGCAAAACAATAAAACATGCTGGTTATGAAGATAATAATTTAGTAGTGTTTTGGGAACTAAACCCCCGGGCATATATTTTGTTTCTTTAAATATAAAAAGACCATGTGGCTGGGAATGACACTGTGTTGTCTGGTTGTCTCACACATCCATATACAGAACAGGTGACGTTTACTATAAATGGGCCTAACTTGAGCTCCAAAATTTGAGCTCTTGATGTTTTGTTGGAACTAATTCTTAGGGACTTGGTACCTGATCTCTGGTCTATGGTGCCTGGACTCTGGTTCCTCTCCTCTGGCCCCTGGTTACTTAATATAAAGGTTTGTTTCTTTTCCTAATTTTCTCTAATATGAGAAAATATGGTGCATATGAGGCACCAGGACCAATGTTAGAAATAAATGAAAATGGAGTCAGGTAAACATAACAGAAAAGGTTTATTTGCCCTTGTTGCAAAGCAATATATTAACAGACAGTACACTGGGACCACTTTTTCTTTTATTTGGGGAACTGGTAATTGCAGTAGTCTAGCAGCACCATTAAGAAATGGGACAAAGTCAGAGAAATTGCTAAAGGCGAAAGGTAATATAAAAGTGTGTGTGTGTGTGTGTGTGTGTGTGTGTGTGTGTGTGTGTGTGTGTGTGTGTGTGTGTGTGTGTGTGTATTTAGATGTAGTGGAGTCATGTTGGATGGGGGAAATGTCTGGCAACTTGAAGGTGGAAAGTGCCTGATGTTTTCATTGGAGATTTCTCTTGTTTTAGATGCTGGTCTAAGGCTGGCTCCATGTAAGACAGATGAAAGGGAAGTAAGCTAGTGTTTTAACTTCCAGATAAAGCCAAATTTTGCACAGCAGTTCTGGGATGCACTCTGTTCTATATGACCCCGAAAGACCCAGGATAACTGTGCAGGCGTCGCGGTATGGAGGCTGAGAATTTTGCATTTTTCTGAGTTACATAAGCCATATGGTTAAACTCTTGTTCTGCTCATCAACTAAATAAGTATTGAAAATGAAAAGTAATTTTGACTGTCAAGTTCTTGGCATATAGTTTTTTTTTTTATTGTTTGTTTGTTTGTTTTACTGTGATTTCAGACCTTAAAAAAAAAAAAACTCATTAAATACCCTTGAAATTTGCTTCTGGCCCACTTTACAAAGAAATTGAATCTGAATTCTACAGTATTTAATCAAATTCCATTTTAAATGAGTGAGGGCAGAAATAAAGATAATGCATTAGAATATTTAACAGAATTCACCTTTAGGCTTTCTTTAACCTCAAATCAATCTGTAAGTTTATCCCTTTAGTTTACATCATTCAATCCATGCTATTCTGGTTATGTTTAAAGTGGTGTTATTTTATTACCAAATGAGTCCTGTCCTTCAAAACTCAAAAGTAAACACTGTGTGTTTCATCATGTTTACATACGATTTTTTTTTTTAAAAAAAGCCTCCAGGACTTTAGGTCATAAGTTCAAACATAAATTCAGCATTCATGTAGATTTAGATTGCCCAGCATAGCTTTTATAACTTTATTACTTTTCTCTTTTATCATCAAATATTTATTTTATCATTAAAAACATTTGGGTTTTCATAAATTAGGCACAGCAAACAATAACAGAATGTGTCTTAGATTAAGACAAAAACCTTGATAAAAATAATTTGAAAATTGGCTCTCTAATCATGTTGCTGCATCCCTGATTTTAGAGATGCCTTCTAAATGTTAATTGAATAAACCGTGTTAGTCTGTCTAGAAACAGGAGTTTTCGATCTCTTTGTAGCTAGGAGATTATTATGCTTTAAGTGTATTTTGGAAATTTCTTCCTACGGCTAAATTGAAAATGTCTGATATTCTCAATTACTTCAAGCATTTATGATTCTAAGTTCCCAGCAGAAACCTCTGCCAAGGCAGGGCGGGTGAGAGCAGTTACTCAGAAGGACACTTATGTAAGAACTATCAGAGTGCTCACTGGCTTGAAAGCAGGAAACCCTGTATTTCAAATTCCAGGCTTTAAGGAATATTTATTGAGCCTTCTCTCCTCTCAGAGCAGAGACAAATGGCTGATGACTGAATCCTGAGACTGTCCATAGCTTTGCTCTTTCATTCTGCTGCAGCCCGGAAGATGGTGAGATCCATCCCGAAATCTGCCGGCTTTACATCCAGCTGCAGTGTTGCCTAGAGATGTACACAACGGAGATGCTGAAATCCATTTGTCTGCTGGGGTCTCTTCAGTTTCATCGAAAAGGTATACACATGCAATCAGACGCCAGAAACACAGAAGTAGAAAACAAAGCTGGCCTTTTGCCTAGTGTCCATGTACAGGCCCGGGCACACAAGCAGAAGGAATTTAAATGTTCAAAAACCACAGGATTCATGAATTAATAAAAAGCCTACATCGCAGCTGTCTAAATGCATCAGGATTGAAACCTTGAAAGGGACTGTCCTTAAATGTATTATTTCGCCATTTGTGAATGTGACTTTCATTAGAATCCACAAATGCTGCAAAGATGTACAACAGCCTTAGTAAAATAGTAAATGTTCTCTCAGAGCCTGGTTTCTCTTAATGGAATGTTGGAAAGAGGTAAATTGCATACTGTGTCCCACTGACTTCAGAACAAAAGAGAACTCAACAAATAATATGGAGGTAGGATTATTAGCCTTAAACTATGCATGGAATGCAGTGGCTTCAGCAATGGAAGGATCCAGTAGCTGTGGCTTCAGCATGGTTTGGTGACACTTAGGATCTCCATTCTTAAGTGACACTCTGTCTTTGAGAGTATCACGTAGAATGGAGTCTTTGAGAGTATCACTTAGAATGTCTTTCCTCTCAAACTGTCATTGCCCACATTAGGAAACTGGTTATCATGGCCCTGGTCATCATCTGTATACACCATTTGACTCACTAAAATAAAAATCAAGTATTTCCCCCAAGTATCAAACAAACAAAAAAAAAAAAAATCAAGGCTTCATTCTAACCAAAACAACTTCTTTCTTGAGTGATGAAGGGCTGAAATTCCACTGGTTGGCTTAAGCAATTAAGGTCTGTCCACAAAGCCAGGAGTGGACTCAGCTTCATATATCACACACTAGAAGTTAGACTGGAAGGCTGCTGGACTTCCATTACTAAAGAATTTGACTTATATTTTCTTTTGAATTCATCAAGTAACTCCTTTGAAGCCTCCTGAGTGTGAACTTTCTGTGCTTTAAGCCGGGAAAATGGGAGCTAAGAATACATCAAATGTGAACTGTGGTTTAATTCTAAAGATAAAGAAGTGAAGTAAGCTGTTGGGGGACTTCAGACAATGAAGCAGTTAAAGATTTGAAATCATATGAGTATTGCAATTTGGTGACAACAAAATGACATGATAATTTAGCAGTAAAAATCAAATTTTGCATGTGCATATATGTATGCCTATGTTTGCACACAGCAGAACTAAAAACTGGAATTTTGCTGCATTGTTCCAAAGACAGGATAATGTTTTCTCAATACATGAGTATTATTTATTTTGCCTTCTTCCCGGAGGCTGATCTTTCAAGGATTACCATTTTATTTCTGTGATTAAGAAGAGAGAGTAGGTTTGGTACCTCATGACACTTCTACAAATTGAGTACTCAGACCCATGACAATAAAACAGAAGTCACCTCACTTACACACATGCAGGACAATGCATTCTTTGCTTTGTTTGGGTAGGTTGATGTCTTAGTCATTGTTCTACTACTCTGAAGAGACACCATGATCAAGGTGACTCTTATAAAGAAAGCATTTAATTGGGACTTGTTTACAGTTTTAGAGGTTTAGTCCATTATCATAGCAGGAATCACAGCAGGCATGTCAAGCATGGTGCTGGAGAAGTAGTTGAGATTTACATCCTGATCTGTAGCCAGACAGAGAGACACTTGGCCTGACATGAACTTTTGAAACCTCCATACCCGACTCCAGTAATACATTTCCTCCAACAAGACCACATGTCTTAATCATGCAGGTTTCAACCTGTGAGTCTCAACCTCTTGTGGGATCAAATGACACTTTCACAGGAGTTTCCTAAGACCATTGGGAAACACAGATATTTACACTGTATTTTATAACCAGCAAAATTACAGTTATGAAGTATCAACAAAAATAATTTTATGGTTGGAGGTCACCACATGAGGAACTTCATTAAAGGGTTACAGCATTAAGAAGATTAAGAAGATCACTGACCTGATCCTTTTCGAATAGTGTTACTCTCTGATGACTAATTCAAGTTGGGAAAGGTTATCTCTGAATATAAACAACTTTATTCTAAAATTTACACATAGGGACTGGCAGCAAGATTGCTCAGTGGGTAGAGGTGTGTGTTGCCAAACCTGCACACCTGAGCCAATTGGAACAATTCTTTCTAAACCACCACGCTTAGACAGGAGTAGGTGTTCTTGTTTTTCCACATCTGCATTGGTTGTACTTGTATATAACACACTCTTGTTTGTATTTCTTGCTTTTTACCCTTTTAACATTGACTTTTTTAGGTAGAATATCATGTAGCCCAGACTGGCCTACAGCATCTATGTAGTTGAGAATGACCTTGAACTTCTGAGTCTCTTGCCTCTATCCCTGCAAGCATTAGAAATACAGGGGTACACATTCACCTGTTTTATGTGGTCCTGGGGCTTGAACATAGGCTTATGTATGCCGAATGCGCTCATTCTACCAACTGAGCTACTGGCTAGCCCCACAATTAATTTTTGAAAAAAAAAAACAAAAAACAAAAAACAAAATAAAACTCTTCTGATAGTTCTTTAAATTAAAAAGGATCCCTTAGGGGGTTTCCCCCTTGCATGTGCTCTCAAGAACAAGTAAGAAGCATGTCACCTCAAGCCTTTGCTCTCAGTGGCCTTCTGTCTTCAATTGCTAGGCTGTTGAGACTCCCTTTCTGACTTTCCCTTCTTTAAAAAAAAAATAATAATAATTGAGGCTGGGAGTATAGCTCAGTGGTAGAGCTCTTGCCTAGGCCTTAGGTTCTGTTTAGAAAACTACAGATTAATAAATAAATAAATAAATAAATAAATAAATAAATAGATAGATAGATAGATAGATAGATAGATAGATAGATAGATAGATAAATAGATAGATAGATAGATAAATAAATAAATAATATTAACTTAGGTTGGCTTTGAACTCATAGCAATCCTCTTGCTTGGAATCTACAGTGCTGAAATTATAAGCATCAACAAACTTATCCAGAACAATACAGAAACTGTTAGCGTTTGATGTCAAGACCGCTATTAAGAAAGGAAGGAAGGGAAGAGGAAAGGAAGGAGGGAGGGAGAGAGAGAGAGAAGGAAGGAAGGAAGGAAGGAAGGAAGGAAGGAAGGAAGGAAGGAAGGAAGGAAGGAAGGAAGGAAGGAATATGCTCTAAAAGTTTATACATAGTATGGTGGTCTATGTAGAAAGTCCAAAGAGGTCTACAAAAACACTCCTAGAAATAATTACTGTGTTCAGCAGGGTCAAAGAGTACAAAATGAGTGTCCAAAAGCAGGAGTATTTCTCTATAGTAGCAATAAACACACAGGCACCCAAATTAAACATGTGATGTCATCAATTACCACTAAATTTATTTATTTTTCCATTTAATTGTATCTAAAATCTCACCAGGATCTGTGATTGACATTTTAAAAATGGAAGAAATAAAAGAACAGGTGGGCTGGAGAGATGGCTCAGACGCTAAAGGCTAGGCTCACAACCAAAATAAAAGGACACCTAAATTGATCCCTAGTTTTAATGAAATTTCTATCAATTCATCAAGATTATTTCTGAATAGAAAGAAGCTTATTTTAAAATTTACATGTAGGGACTGGCAGCAAGATTGCCAGTGGGTAGAGGTGCAGGCTGCCAAACCTGCCCATCTGAGTTAGCTTTCTAGATACCATACAGAGGAAGTAGAGAATCAACTCACAATGACCATGACTGGATGCACAAGACCTGTACAGTAGCAAGTCATCCAAAATCCTGCATGAATGGAGGAAGGGCTTATGAATTCCTACCTTAGCTGAAGAGTTATTAGCAACTGATGACTGTGCCCAGGGGAGAGAGGGTTAGCTTCACTCAGGCATGTGACCTCTGAAGAGGCTACCCACACTCCAGTGGATGGCGTTACATTCATGTCCATGCTGGCAGCACAAACAAATGGACTTAGTGGGTTTTGATAAAGGATCCCATGAGATGTGATGGGAGGGGAAAGGGGTGGAGGACTAAAGGAAGAATTGGTAGGAAGACAATGCACATGGTCCATATAAGAAATTCTCAAACAATGAAACAACCACAAAATAAATGTTTTTATTAAATGTGAAACATATCTCCACAGATCCCCTTTTGTGTAAATTAAAAAAAAAAGATTATAGATAACATAAGAAAAACCATATACAATAGATACAATAATTATATACAAATAATAGTGAGTAATATCCAGTCCATTAACAATTGACAATTCAAAGAAATATTTCATTAATTATCCTATTTTGATGAGTCCAAAGGATTATACCTAATTCACTTTCTTTCTAACTTGTATTACTAACTAAAAACTATTATTTTGATCTCTCTTAAACTTACACACTTTAACTTCAAAGTTTCTTTTCTAAAACTGTCACTAGAAAACTATAACTATCTCATCTTCAACTACCTCAGAGACTCAAGAAGGAAATAATATTTACCCAAGTAAACAGGAAGGGCAAACAACTTCCAAAATCTAGAAATGACAGAGATGACACCTGTCTGCCTGAACAGTCACCCAAAGGGTTTTTGAGGCCACAGCCTGAGGACTACAACAAGTTCAAAGCCATCCTAATGAATATAGCAAGGCCTTGGAGAGAGAGACTAAGTATGTGAAAAATATACTCAGTATCATTAGCCATAAAGAAAATGCGAGCTAACTGCAATGATTCCATCATGCTGATCAAAATAACCAGGATAATAGAACCAGCCTAGGTGCCCATTGATAGATGAATGGATAATGACAACGTGGCATACATAGACAATGAAGTACTCAGAACATCTATAAAGAATGAAATCATGTTGTTTGAAGAAAAAATGATTGAGCTAGAAATTATCACTTTATTTAAAATAGCCCAAAAAGCAATTAATAAGTTAATAAATAAATAAGCCTACATCTACATCTTCACTCTGCCTAACCTTCTATGCAGAACTCCTAAAAAGAGAAAACCTTAGAGTGTCTTTGGGGTTTTTTTATACATAATATTAAATCTCCTCTAAGATTTCTTATTGCTCTTACATCAATATTATTTAGAGTTGAATCTTATTAAAATCCAGAGTGGTAGTTGCCTTCGAAAGGAATGATCGAGGTGTATGTCTTCTCTGTGCACACTTTCTGTTTGGAGAGGGAAATCACTCTGAATGTTCAGTCACCACGGGACATGCAGCATTAGTGTCCATGCCACAGTTAAAATACCAAGTGTCCATCTCCTCCCTGAACTTACTAAGTCTAACCTTCCTTTAAAGAAGCAACTCCTGGGAAAATACCAAGAGAATAATTACTAAAATATTGCTTCAACTGAGTATACTTGATGGTCATCTGTAATCAGTGGTCCATGTGCATTTACTCTTTTTGGAAATACATTACCTACTTTCTTGCATGATACATATATAGCATCTCCCTCTCCTCAAAAGCCTCTTGTGTTTGCATTAAAAAGCTAGCATTGTCTCAGTACCAGTAGAATTAAGGCAATCCTAAAAAGTGATTTCTTTTGGTGAGACAGCCCCAGTTACTCTAGAAGTAAAGAAAATCGAAATATGTATGGTTAAATCCTGTGTTGAAGATAAGTCACTAATGACAGGCACCAAAGAAAATGTCATCAAACCAGAGACAATACAACACTAGAAACATGTATAAAAATACATATTAGAGAAGTTTCCCGAAAATTTCTAGAATGCAAAATAAAACACGACCAACACTTAGATAAAGGATGGGATAGTTCCATTAAAAAAAGCATTTTGAATCTTCCCATTCTATGTTTATATAATACATTTTTAAATTTAGTTCTTTCTTCTATTAATCCCCATGTCAAACATAGGGAATCGACTCAACATTACTATTTTGGACTCCTGTCTTGCTTATATCATATATGAAGCCACGTTTCCACTATCAGAAAAACACACAGAATGTCCACTGGTGTCACTAGATTTGCTCCTTCTTGCATATCATAAGCAGCTACAGAATAGCTTGTCTATAGCCAGAGAACCCAAGCCAGTACACAATATACATATAAAGTCTGCCAGTTTCCCTTGGCGGTGTCGGTTAAGAAGAGGAATATTTGACTCCAGTGACCATAGATGTCAGCAGTGAGTTGAAAAACAAAATGGTTCACAGACTACAGCACGTGAGTGTCATGCTTAAAGACAAGAGTTGAAAATATTAAGGGATATGATGTGTTCCTGAAACTTGGAGTCAATGTTGTAAACGTAGATAAGAGGTCGATGCATCCAAGAATTCTAACTGTAGAGTGGGAAGACGGAAAATAAGAAATGTGGGAGAGATGAGAGGCTACTGTGTTCTACCGGGTCTTCAAATGGATATGTGTAAGGAGAATGTGGATGGACCTGAAGGAGCCATGCGCTAGAAACTGGAGGAAAAATGTCTACAAATTCCAAGGCCAGTAGGGGAAGAAATCACAGGAAATCGATCAAGAGGCCATTCTCCCTTCCCAGGACTGATACATATACATAGAATTTTACATACACTTTAATATCTGTGTCACATATCAGTAAAGAGGAACCATTTATGTGCTGACTCTGACAGTTAAGATGTAGATGATTTTTCCAAGACATCATGTTGTTTATTCGAACAGTGGTACCTCCATTGTATTTCCAGGCTAGGGAATGACGTAGACAGAAAATCCAATAAGAATCTCTTTTTTAAATATTTTCAAAACTGATGTGTTGATTTCATGTGCATTGGTGTTTTGACACCATGCCTGTCTGTGTGAGGGTGTTGGATCCCCTGGAATTGGAATTACAGGCAGTTGTGAGCTCCTATGTGGGTTCTTGGAATTGAACTAGGGTTCTCCAGGAAGAGCAGCCAGTGGTCTGAACTGCTGAACCATCTCTCTAGCCTCCCTATAAGCATCTTAATACCCACCTCAATGCCGTCCTCCATTACTCTTCCTCCCTTCAAGTACTGGGTATTGCACCCAGAGCTTTCACATGCTATGCAAATGCTCTACCTTACCTTAGCTTACCTCCTCTCTTTTTCTCCACCCTACCTGTTGCTCTCTTAGAAGTGGTTTCCAGAGTCCTCAGGGGTCTGTAGGACCCATACTAACTTCCTACTCAGAACTTCTAGCTAATTTGTTTCTTTTAATTTTGTAATAAAAGTTGACGTTTTAATAATTTTTAGGGAAACTCCTTCCTTTTTCCTGTGGGTAGATGCTGCAGGTTGACCATTGCTCTCTTCTTTGGCTATTCATTTCAATCAAGGAAAGCTAATACCATTGTAATTGGGTTTCTAAGTAGCTTTCTATCAAAGCCTCCTTGTCCGTGTTGGGCTGGAATCAATACTGAAACTGAACTGCTTCATAACAATCTGGACATGTAGTTTATTTTTATGTCTGTGCCCCTCTCTAGCTCAGCCATAAGCTCACATGCCATTGTATATTCTGCTTAGCTTCTCTATTGTATTGCATAGTCATAGCGTACATTTATGTTTTAGATATAAAGGGCACACAAGGCCACTTCAGGAGTTGATATAGTTTTCTTTTTTTTTTTTTTTTTTTTTTTTTTTTTTTTTTTTTTTTTTTTTTTGGAAAAGTATTCCTCAAATCATTTCAGAGCTCCCATGGTGAGCTTGTATTTAAGAACGAAGATTGTACTCTTCTAATTAAGCAAATTCTGTATCCTTGGTCTCAACAACATTTCAAAGGATCTTCTTGCATATTCTGTGCTCTGTATCTAGTAATTTTTCCTATCTCATATGTCTGATTTGTGCAAGGCATTTGAAATATTATATGCTTTGCAAGATCATGTTTTTGCCAGAGAAATGAAAAAATATTTCTAAAATGATTTTCTCTTTTCATAGCCAACAAAATTAAAGTAAATTACAGCTATGTGAGGCAAAACCTACATTTAATAAACATTATTGGGTTATATCAGGTGGAATATGGCTCTGAAATGCTGTTTCTATAGGAAAATGACAGATGGGAATAATTTTAGTCATTTTGTAGTTCGATATTCTAACACTCTTAAGTTGTAAATTGGAAAACTGCTTCATATAATCTGATTTCTATGTTTATAGTAAAAAATGTTTTCTCTCATCTCTTCACACCTAGTTAGGTAAGAAATCTGTTCCCACTACTGCTAGCATCCATGGCATTGACCATTAAAGCCTGCTTCCCGCCACTGATTGAAGTCAGCTTCTGGGTCTCATTCATTGGACGGAGACTGGAGGGGCTGTTAAGGGAACTGGAAAATCCTGTTTCTTAGGCCACTGCTTTCTTCTCACTTTCTCTTTCCATTCAATCAGTTATAAGAACTTGCCCATTCTAAAAAGGGCTCCTTCTATGTGAACATGCCTCCACACTTCTCCTTATCTCACATGGCTCTGTTATTAGCCCTCTCTGACTCTACTTGCCTCACAGCCACAGTGTAGAGCAAGTGGCCCCTGACCATCTGAGGGCATGAGAACCCCTTCCCCCGTCTTTCTGGGATAAAATGGATTCCTTCTCTGAAATGTACGGTCATGGTAGATTCCTTTTTTAAAAACCGGTAGAGATGTGATCACAGAAAGGGAAAAAGGGACATGTTAAAAATTGAAAAATCTTTTTACAAAACTGGATTGGGAGCCTGGGAACTGATAACTCAAGGGGTACTAATGGAAATAAATGGCCCAGATGCAGTGAAATACAAGATGGATTCAAGAGAGAAATGGGTTACAGGGAAAAAAGATTCCAGTGTCTTCAGAGTCATGGTAAGTAATGCAAAGGAAATGAGCCATGCAAATGAAAGAGACAAGAAAAAGGACAAAAATAGAATTTAGCCACAAGTAAATACTTTATTTTCCAGAGCAAGAAAGAGCAATTGATACTAAAACAGAACAGCAAGTCTGAAGAAATGAAGCAAAATAAATCCTAAAATAGAAACTGTGACTGAAATTCTAAGAGAAAACATGAACTCATTCTTTAAGCAAATATCCATTGTTCCGCTGTCACATATGAGGCTCTGGCAGCTGAAAACATGCAGTCACAGGGTTGCAAGGGCCCTGTTCTCAAGGAGTATATAGTCTAGAGGGAGGGAAGGGGAGACCAAATGATAAGAAAGGGAAGAGGGAGGGAGGGAGAGAGAAACAGACAATCGAATTTTCTAAAACTCCCAAATATGCAGATAGTTGAAATTGAAAATGCAATGCAATAAAATTGGGTGGAATAGCCACTTTAGATGGGGTCATCAAAGTTCTCTGAGGACATATCATTGAATCTGACCGGAAGGACAGAAGAGAAACAACTTCACCACAAACACAAAAGACCTTCAACCAAGAAGCTTGTCCTTTTTAAAGAACAAGCACATAGCCAGATTCTATAATCGCAAGGGTGACCTAGAAACATCTATTAGCTCTATCTCTGTGTCTGTCTACACCATATAATGGAACTTTATATAATCAGATACTGTATAGTTTAACCCTGACACCCATTATGGAAAAGTTGTAATTTAGTTAGAGACATTAGAAATGCACATTGCACACTGTTCTGCCCTGATACAGGCTTGAGGTAGAGCAAAGCCTCACTCACATGCATGTGTCTTCAATTGTTTTCTCTCCAGTGTTCTGAAGGAACCTGGTCCTTCTGCTCTCTCACACAGCTGCATGGGGCCAGCATGAGAGCTGCTACTCCATGGTCACTAGGAGCATTACAGGGCCACAAGGAAGATAGGATAGTGAACGTTGAAGTTGGGGGTTAGAGCCTCATCACTTCTGGGTTAGAAATTATTTATTTCCAAATTCTATGGCAATAAAGGAGCCTAGGTATATAATATTTATCCTCTGACACATGCTTTGTGGTACAATAAATATCTTCTTATCATCATGTACAGAAAAGCCTTAAGACTAATTTTTCACATAAATAAAAAAACCTTAATGAATTAACAGAATCAATTTCCATCTAAAGCACACACTTTCTAAAGCTTAAGAAGGTGTGGGTAGGTTACTTAACATCTACCCTGTGTTTCTTTAGTTTTTTGTATAGTACAGGGTCAGAAAAGCCGAAACGTGAGAGGAAGAGAGAGCCATCTGAGTAGGCAGCTGTGCAGCTGATGTAAACCGTGTCCATTCTGTTCTCATTCCATCAGTACAAAAGCTGACCTGAAAGTCACCTCTGTGAAGACTGTCCCAACTGGTGATATGTCAGGAGCACACATAAGAGAAATGTCAGGGCAGTGACACACTATGAGCTCAGGACCCGTGATCTGTTTCAATTCCTACACAGAAGTACCCAAATGGATAGTTTGGACTTGGTGGTCCCTGGTGGAGGGAGGCAAACTAAGGGCCCTGTCAATAACAGCATCTCCTGATGTCACGAGGTGGCTGAAAAAGGGGGGGGGGGAAGCACAACGGATGACAAAGGAAAGAAAACATGAAAAATGCAAGTAGGGACAAAGGGCTGTAGGGTCAGGAAAAGAGAAGCGATCTCTAGAGGCATGTGTGTCCAAAGAGTCCTCATCCAGCCTTGTAGCCACTGCCTAGAACTTGTGAGGTGGGACTCTGTGGCTCTCCTGAGACACCTCATACCCAATGTGGGCTTCTTCCTCCTGGGAGACTGACCATTTCTAAGGAGTGTGAGAATATCCAGCCTTCCTTTCCATGGTTGGTTTCTCTTGACTTTCCCTCAAACATGCCTCTTATATTATCCATAAACAGACTAAAAATACAGATGAATCCCCAAGGAGCTAAAAGCAAAAGGCTTTGTACAACCCTAAGGGAAGTGGCCAAACTTCAGTGGCCTAGTTGCAAACAGTGATGCAGCAATCTTAACATGATTTCAAGGTACCCTGCGGGCTCTCATCCTCATCTCTACCCCTCCCCCAAGCAAATATTTGTTCACTGAGGCCTGAAATTGATTTTCAGGGGACAGAACTTTTCATTTCATAATAGGAAATGATTTTGGATGCATAGACACTCTCTTAGGCAAAGCAAAATATGGTTTTGAAGTCACAATTTGGAAGCATGCTGATCCCTTTCCCAAGAGCAAGACGGGGGGCCAAACCTGGTATTAGATAAGTGTCCCATTCCAAGGACACACAGGCAAAAGAGGGAAGCTGGAATCGAAGACCTCAATCTGATTACTGATAGGGTGTATAGAACAGTGTCTTTTCTGCTAAATCCTTGGTGTAGCTCAAAAGAACATCTATGAAGTGACCCTAATAACATGTCCAGTCTCACAGACCACCAGCAATACCCCTTTCTTGCCTCCTGTACCCAACTCTGGAACATACAAAATATCTTGAACTACTTTGCAGAATCTCAAGAGATGTGTTGTTTTCTGTGTATCCTTCTGCCTGGGATAATGTGGACCATTCTACCACGCTCCACTCCATCCCTTACCCCTGGACTATCTCTGAACTTTATGAGGTGGGTCGTAATTTAGATATGACTATCTGCAGAAACCTGCTCATAAAACACTAAGCCTGGGCTGTTCCCTGACCCTCAAGCATTCCCATGGTACTGATGATGGCACATTACATAGAAAGTTTCATTTGTTACCTGGCTTCCTATTTGTTGTCCTCTGTAGACTTGATGGTTTTGGGTGTATCCCCATTACCTAAAGTAGTTCTTAGAGCAAAGACACAAGTAATGATTATTGGATAAGTACATGAATTGTTTGCATTCTCCAGCATATCTCAACTGAAAGGGAATGTAATCAAAGATGAAAAATTAGCAGAAATGTTGACCTAAACTTGTAGACATTATCCTTCCTAGTTAAGAAAAAAAATATTAAAATAACAGAAAACACATTAGGAAAGGAATATATCTGTATTAGTCTGTCAGGGTGGGGTAATTGCTTTATGAAATAAAACCATATTTCAATTGATGAGACAGTAAATGTATTCATTTATGGCATAGTACAATAATGTCAAAGTTAGGGTGGAACATCTATCCAGCTTTCAGAAATTCTACAAGAGGATGTTTAGGAGGGGGTGTCTAGAAAAGTTCATTTTTCATAACTCTGTCACATGACCCTTTTCAACTGTAAGAAAAAAAAATGTAGAGGCTGACAAACACAGAATGTCTCCCATAACTCTGAAAAACAAACAAGAAGTACCTAAGCAAACCAGAAAGCTTAAAGAATATCTCCAAACAGACAAGCAATTGGGGTTGAATTTGGTGAAATTTGGGAATAAGTGAACAGAGGAAACCAGGCAGATAAGAAACGGACAAACAAAAATGTTCAAATGATAGGAAAATTCTTTTTTAAAAAATGAAATGAAACTCAGAAACACTACAATTCCAGTCAAGAAATACAAATCCCTGGAATGGTTTCTAAAACTGTTGAAGTTAGTATTTGAAACTGCACTTAGAAGAGTTGGGCTACCGCCGACTCGTAGAAGAAGCTACCAGTATTGGTCTTGGGGACCAAAGCAAAATAGAGTGTGAATTAATGCTGGGCCTGCACAAGGACAGCAATGAGCAAAAAGAAGGTGAGTTCAGGGTTATAGTCAGCACCAAGTTCAGCTTCTTAGCATTTCTCTCTACAGCAGGAATTCCACCCAAGAAATACACAAGCCTGACAGAGCCTAGAACAAATGGCCTTGAGATGAGAATAAATCTATGAGAAGAGTTTCAAACACTTGTTACCCACACCCTGCCCCCTCTCCACAGTTACCAGGACACTGTTGGTACAAAAATAGACAGAGAAACTCAGCAATAGCTGAACAAACATTCAGGATTGACCAGATTATCAAAGAAAAAAATCAACACTGCCACAGGAAGACACCAAATGTACCAAATAGCCAATATTGGAAGAAGAGCTACTAAGAGATGAAAGGTCTAAAATGTGTATAATCATCATATGCAAAGAGTCATTATATTCATGAGTGTTCCATATCCATAAAACAGTAATTATCTATGCCAAGTTGAAAACAGCATGGGGCAGGCTCTCTTAGTGAACCTGGACCTTACGGATTGGGTGAGCTGCTCTGACTAACAATCTTATAACTGGCATCTCCCATCTACACTTGCCCAGGACTGGGATTTTAGTCACCACATTCACTTATCTTTACATGGGTTCTAGGGTGATCCAAACTCCTGTTCTCACCCGTGAATGACAAGTACGTTACCCGCTGAGCCCTGGCCCCAGAAATATTTTTATTAAAACTATTGTGATCTCAATGAATCACCGAATAGTTTACAGCAACAAAGAGAAAGTAGTAACTGGAATAATGAATGTTGTCACCAGCCATCTTAGCCAAATTAACGTTGTTAACAGTAGATCAAATGACTTACATATTTTCCAGTATGATGAACCAACGGCCCTGTATAACTCCTGCAGTATGCTTGCTGAAAATGTCTACTACACACTTAGACATGGGATAGCATCAAATAGCTCCAGATAGAAAGAAAGGCATTCTATAAAATAGCACATGTGGACTCCTCTTGATTGAAAAATAGTCATGAGATTAAAAAACATTAAATAAAAGAATGTAAGGAAACATGAAAAGTAAATGTTGTACATAGCCTATAAATTAGGTTCCTTAATTTAAAAATAAAGCTAAAGAGGATATTGTTAAAACAATTGTACAAGTTTGAACACAGAGTAGATAATAATAACATTATATGTATCAAATTGTATTGAATTGTATTCAACCAAAGTTTTAGAATTATTTGGTAAGATCATTTGGTGGGGGGTGATATAATAAAACACCCTTATTCTTATCTCTGTTTTTGTATGTTTGGTGTGTGTGTTGTATGCATGTGTGTACTACACACAAGTGTGAGTGTGTATGCCTGTATATTCAGAGACCAAGGAAGAATGTTGAGCACCTTTCTAGATCACTGTCTGCCTTATTCTCATGACACAGAATCTCCTCCTAGACCTGAAGCTCAGACCTAGGCTGACTGACCCAAGAGCTGCCAAGATCTGCCTACCTCTTTTTCCCAGAGCAGGGGTCATAGGCATGTGCAACCATGCCTGGCTATTGCGCAGGTGCTGGGGATTTGAACTCAAGTCTATACATTGCACAGCAGAGTCTCTGACCTACCTAGTCAGCTTGCATCCCTAGTATCCTTGTTGAGCAGGGAATATATATTTAGAACCATTTGAAGAAAGTCTAAAATATATTTAAATGGTTTATCACAAAAAATAAATACATAAATTCATATGCAGTTTGAGATACCCACTTACATGCAATTTTTAAAGATAAAGGTGAATCCTAATCCAGTGCCAAAAAATTTACATAAAATAGTTCACACAGAGAGACATATTTAGAAGCCATTTTTGGATTCAAAAGTTGAAAGATTATACCCTAAAACTTTTCAGAGATCCATAAATAGAGTATGTACAAAAGTATCTCTAGATATAAATAGAAGATGAGAGAACAATGCCATCTAAGATCTCAGAGAAGCTTAGTTTGAACATAGATTTCTGTGCATAGCCAATAGAACGTAGATGTGGGCATGGTGGAAGGGAAGGGAAGGACATGTATTTTGAGCCACATAAAGGCTAAGAACATTTTTTTCCATAGATCTCTGAAATTTTCAGTCAAAAGTCATTTCATTCATGCCTTCATGGTATCTAGACTTCAAAGTTTAAGAAGCAGAGGGCTTTTCCCAGAGTCCCCCTTGGCCCTCTCCCAAATCACCCAGCTCAGGTTGAAGTCCACAAATGAATTTTGCCCAGAGGTGGTTGGTGAACCGACAACTGCCCTTGTGCCAGGAAGCAAAGCAAATGGGCTTTAAGAGGTCACTGTCCTCTGACTGTGAAATGATAATGTGCTAAATTAGGTGCTTAATTGATTTTCACTCAACAACATACCATAATATTAGAAAAAACAATTCTTTAGGCAAGCTACATCCCCCCCAGGATCACTATGCACACACAGCACTGCATAGGACCAAAACTTCCTACCAGGCAACTTGTATCCACGCTCTGGCTGAGTTCTCCAAGTTTCTGCTGTGCTTTGGGGAAGGGAGCCCAGCTCCCACTTCATGGTGTGCACCTTTCTCCTTGTGTTACTACCTTAGGGGGCAGAAGAAGACAGACAGTTGTCACCAGTTCCGACAGGAAGAGTAGATTTTTTTTCCCATGAGCCCCCAGTCTCTTCACAAACTTATGGCCTGTTTTGTTGTTGTTATTGTTGTTTTAAAGGATTGGTAAAACCGAGCTAAAAGGCAGTAAGTGTAGCTTCTATATCATATGTGCTCAATTATAGCCAACAATTTCAATTTCTCTATAATTATATCTATATACTAAAAATAAAATTAAAGAGTATTATCCACAAGAGATGACTTTTCTCAAAACCACCTACTGTTGGACAACCGCTTTGCAGTTATTTGTATAGCTTTTCTATTGTCTACTGGTGGCTTAGCACTCAGCAAACTGACTTCAGAGTTTGAGGCTAGCCTCGGCTACATAGTGCCAGTACATCCAAGGCTATATAACAAGATCTCTTGTCTGAAGGAGAAGGGAAGGAGAAGGAGGAAAGAGGAGAAGAGACAGGGAGGAGGAGGAGGAAAAGCAGGGGAGGGGATCTTCCTCCAGTGTCTGTTATATGTCAAGCCTTTGCTCGGGATTTACCTGATACTCAATAAATACTTGAACAGGAACAGGAATGAGGAAGCCGAGAGGGTTGAAGCCTGTTTCTCTGACTTTGTGGGTCATTCCCATGGTACTGGGATACCCCCTGTGGCTATAAACATTTCCAAGGTAAAATGGAGGAGATTGTGACAGAGTATATACTTAGACCAAAGACTGCAATCCTCCATCTAATTTTAAGTCATCATATGTTTGAGCCAATTGATAGTGTTGTTTGGGTTTTATTTAGGCCAGTCACATACACATGAGTCTGAGTGGCCAGGGCTTTGCTGGGGACAGCTACTCAGGATGATGAGGCCCTTCATACATTGACCTTGGCTGGTCTTTAGTGTATCAACACAATACTACTGCATCATAGGACTGGATTTTCTTCATACAGATGGCTGTGTTAAAGGGTAGCCAAGGAATCAGAAGGCTATTCTATGCTCTGTACTAGCTGAGAAAGCCAGTGTCTGGGATCAGAGAGAACAGTAGGAGCTCCCACACTCCCTGCTGAGTGTCACCTGCTCCTGCTCAGCTTGTGTTCACAGGCTAAACACTTGCTCCCTCTGGAAATGGGAACTAAGTCACTCATGCCAAATTACAAAGAAACTCTTCATCTTCATCAAAGGTAGGGACTTAAATTTTGTTTTGATCACTACATGATGTTGACCTCAACTATCATTCCAGAATGTTGTAAATAGCATACTGTATATGCACACAAACATGCACACAAAATACACACACACACACACACACACACACACACATGCTTTATAAATTAGAGAGACATTGAGGGTTAATGGGGCATTCAACTCAAAGCGTGGACAATCTTAGTAACACCTTACTGAAATTGCATCGCTGATGTCTTACCCCTTCTTCCTATCAAATACCTTTTCCTTAGGAAAGGAAGCTAGTGGAGGAGTGAAGAGTCTGGACAGCAAAATTGAAGAGAATGCTGAAACACCTGCTCTGGAAGACTCCTCATCATCCCCTCTAGACAGCCAGCAGCAGCCCTGGCAGGTTTCCACGGACATTGAGAACACTGAAAGGTAAGTGGGACATTGCTCTGGACAGAAGCTGACCCTCCTGCACTCAGCGTTCTTAGGGGCCACTGAGAGGGCAGGATTTTCTATTTCAGGTTCAGGAAAAACAGGGCTCACTACGGTACAATAGTCTGGCAGGCATTTGGAGTCTGCCTAACCTGCAGAGGGAAACCTGGGAGAAAGCCAAGAAAGCAACTTAAAAGTAAAAGACTTCTCTTGATCCCAGAGAAGTCTAGGAGTAGCTGGCTCCATCACATTTAAGCTTGAGTCAATACAGAGAAGCCTAGAACAGAAGACTCTACTCACCTCATGACAACCCAGAAGCAGAGAGAAAGCAGAAGGGGCAAGAGACAAGATGTGTCCCTCAAAGGCGTACCCCTGGTGACGGATGGCCTACTTCCTCCAACTATGCTCCACCTCCTAATTTGTCCTGCCTCCCAATAATAATGTCAAACATGCATCAATGCACTAACCTGCCAATTAAATCAGAGACCTCATAGCCTAGTGACCTCTTAACAGGTCTCCAGCAGGAGACCAAGCCTTAAACTCATAAACTTTTGGGACCATTTTATACTCAAACCACAATAAGTAAGTAGTTCATAGTCTATGAGGGGACAGTTCCAGGATCTACAGAAGTTTCCGGATCCTAGACCTCTGTCCACCTCCACACATCACATCACGTCTTCATTGCAAATGAAAACAAGCCAAAAAGGCACCGCTGTAATCCCAGTACTTGGGAGGTACTGTCAGAGAAAGGGGGCAGGAGGGGGGGGGGACAGGACAGGACAGGAAAGGAAACAGTATACTTCTTAGAAAAGAAAGAGGAAGGCCTATTTCCATCACAGTTCACCCAATGGCCAGGTCCTAAATCACCCATTTGTGTGAGGGAAAAGAATCTAAATTGGCCAAACTTAGTTCCAATAGATACTTAGATTTGGGGTACTTAGAATGTCCTACATAGCATTTTGACCAACTCACATATTTCCACAGCCTCTTTTTCCTCTCCTGGAGTATAGCTGGTGGTATCTTATTAGTCAGGATGAGTTAATGCAATGACCTACACAGCTTCCTGCTAAAGAGGGATTTTATCCACAAATGAAAAATTCTATAGTGATTCTGTTTTATTGGGGAAACAATAATGATAAAAAAGACAATAACTCATCTCATCAATATGTTGAAAACACTATTCTGTGAAGCAAAAAATGAGATCCTTGTGTGGCCTTTGCTATGCCCTTTGCTATGAATATTCCCAGAGCTGGCAAAAGCGTCTGAATGAACTTAGTTGGGGTAATTCTACTCCATGTTCCTCTGTGTGTATGAGTCACTGACAAGATAATGAACATTTTATTTTTTTTTATTTTTAGAAATGGAACACACAATGGCATTTATAGAGATTGTGGTTCTACTTTCAGGTTGTAATATAATTCTAAAGCTAATTACCAAATTTCTGTGTTTATAGGAAATTGGAGCATGTGGTAATTGTGTGCTATTAATATAACTTGTATACACTTCAATATCCAATCATTCAAACAATAAAGCTTGTTTGTCACCATTTTATAGAAGTATGAACAAATTATGAAGGAGTCGTGTTTCTTAATTTATAGAAAAAATTATTTTATAGAAATAAATAGAAAATTCTTTGGACTGTTCTCGGAGAAAGGAAATACTTCTGCCAGAATGCCATGGTCAGGACAGAAGCCATCTGCAAAGCCATTTCCTTCCATACACCTCAGACAGCAGTTAGATCCATACCTCATGCTTTAAGCTATTGCTGGGCATGGTGACACACGTGGTGACATGAATCCCAGCATTCAGGAGACAGAGTGAGTTGTGAGTTTGAGACCAGCCTGGTCTACAAAGCAAGTTCTAGGACAGACTTGACTGTACAGAGAAACTGTGTCTCAGGCAATAAAAGGGAGGGAGGGAGGGAGGGACGGAGGGACGGAGGGAGGGAGGCAAGCAATCAATGTTGTGAGGCAGTGTAGATAAGTAGGGTAGCCTATAGCCTATAGTGTTTGCAAAGCTGCTGGGCCAGAATTTAAGTCCACATTTGGTCAAGGGAGACAGGCAAGCCTGGGGGAAGCGGGCAGCAGGAAATCCTAGCTTCTTTTGGTGTTCCCTTTCTCTCTGCCCCGAGCTCCCTGGGTCTCAAACTTTGCTCTTTTAAAGTCAGTGGCAACTGGCCCCTCAGGAAGCCAAGCCAGTCAGTCAGGTTCTCTTCCTGGGTGCCAGGAAACACAGGGATCATCCATCCAGTGCAAGGTGACATGGGACTTTGTCCCAGCAGTGCCTACTTTGCCCTTCTCCTCCCATTCAACTTAGCTGGAAATCTTCCATGGAAGCACTACTGAGGGTAGCCCTGCCTCCTGGCGCCCCCTCTTCCTTCTGCTTCCTCTGCATGTTGTGCCAGGGACATTCCATCAGCCTCACACTCTTGGCCTCCTTTCGGCATGTTCCAGGGGTCTTTCTATCCACTCACCAGGCTGCTCTTCTTTCCGTTTCCAGTCAGAGACTTGAGTTCCCTTTTGTGTTTGTTTGTTCAATCATTTTATTTGTTTGTTTGTTTAACACCCCCACCAAAGTTTCCCCTCCTCCTCCTTTCCTCCCATTTCTTCCCTCCACCGCCCTTCCATAACCCCCCTCCCTCCCCTGTTTCTGTTCAGAAAAGGGCAGGTCTCCCGTGAGTGCCAACAAAGCATGGCATATCAAGTTGCAGTAAGACTAAGTACCTCCCCTTGTATTAAGGCAGGGCAAGGCAATCAAGGATGAGGAATAGCCAAAGCCTTAAGGACAGCCCCTGCTCCCACCGTTAGGAGTCCCCAAAGCAGACCAAGCTACACAACTGTTACATGTATACAGAGGACCTAGGTCGGTCCCATTCAGGCTCTCTGGTTGTTGGTTTGGACTCCATGAGCTCCTAGGAGCCAAGTGAGTTGTTTCTGTGGGTTTTCTTATGATGTCCTTACCCCTCTGGCTCCTACAATCCTTCCTCCCTCTCTTCAGCAGGATTCCCTGAGCTCAGCCTAATGATTGCTGTAGGTTTCTGCATCTGTTTCCTTCCGTTATTAGATGAAGGTTCTATGATGACAATTAAGGTGCTCACCAGTCTGATCATAGGAGATGCCAGTTCAGGCACCCGCTCCACCACTACTAGGAGGCTTAGCTGGGTCATCCTTGCACCAGGATCCTACCTGATCTCCAGTGATTCCCCCTTTCAGATCTCTTTCGATACTCTCCCCCGCCCATCACTCCTCAGCCCAATCTCTCAGGTTCCCACCCTCACCCTCCCTCAGTCCCCTTCCCATGGAGATCCATGCATCCCCATTTGAGCCTTCCTTGTTACATAGCCTCTCTGAGTCTGTGGACTGCAGCATGATTATCTTTTACTTTACAGCTAATATGCACTTGTAAGTGAGTACATACCATGTTTGTCTTTCTGGGTCTGGGTCTGGGATGATTTTTTTCTGGTCCCATCAATTTGCCTTCAAATTTCCTGTTGTCATTGTTTTTTATAACAGCTGAGTAATACTCCATTGTGTGAATGTACCCCATTCTCTTTATCCATTTTTTAGGTGAGGGGCATCTAGGTTGTTTCCAGGTTCTGGATATTACAGATAAAACTGCTATGAACATTGAGAAAGTGTCCTTTTGGCATGGTTTATGTTCCCTTTTGTATCTTAACCTGGAGTGAGAGAGGGTCAGCTTGGGTCTGCACCCTCTCTCAACAATAGTCCTCCAATGCTACTCAACAGAACAGTGATGCTTTGGAAAACACTGAAAATTTTAAACCTGAAATTGCATGGTGGAGCTTTCCTCAACTTGAAACAAAAAGCAGCAGCCATAAAACAGTTTGGGGGTTTTCCTTTCTCTCTCCCCTATGTTCTAAGAGTAGATAATAAACTTAAAGCCCCACACATGCTAAGTCGAGGCTCTACCTGTGAGTTATATCTCCAGGCCCCACCTCCTTTTTTTTTCTTTTTTAACTTCTTTATTTTGAGACGGGGTCTCACTAGTTGCTCAGTCTAACCTTGAATTACTCTGTAGCCCAGGTAAATCTTGGACTTTTGATCTTCCTGCCTCTGACTCATAAGAAGCTGTAAGTATAGGCTTGTGCAACCATCTTTAGTTCAACTCTAGAATTTTCTTTCCTTATGAACATTTTTAAAGACATGTATGTACCTATCTATATATTTATTTATGTGCATTCAGGTTTGTGTGTATGTGTGCTATTCTGTATACACAAGCTGCATGTGTGTTTGTATATGTGTGCATGTATGTGTAAACTACACTGTACATGTGCAGGCCAGAAAACAAATTGCAGAAGCCAGTTTTTTTCTTCTCAAATGTGGCTCCTCAGAATTGACTTCAAGTCATCAGTGGTCCCCAATGGCCTCTCTTCCAGTATCTCTATTATTAACAGGTCCTCTCTGGAGGTCTCAGAATGTATCCCTTGTCGATCCTGGTGGCATAAACCCATCCAAGCACTCAGGAGGCTGAAACAACAAACCCAGAAATTCAAGGCCATCCTCTGGGAACTTTTCTCAAAGAAACAAGGGCTATTAATGTAGTTCACTGATAGAGACTCTCTGGCATTCACATGGCCCTGGATTTGATGCCAAGTACCACACAACAGCAATATTAATTATAGTAATAATAACTTATTGTTCTGCTATCATTCAATTCATGGCAAGGGGAGACTTAAACAAGTAAAACAGCAAGGAATCTGCACAGAAGCCCAGCCATCTGGCCATAAGCCTCAATGATGCATTCCTAAACCTGACTCCCCAAGGGCCCTCTGTTCTAGCTCTGTTTTAGAAATGTGTCCTTGGCCTCTCCCTATAGATCCATAATACTGTCCTCAATATTAAGGGTCTCCACTGAATTCAGTCAGGTCAGATGAAAGGTAGAGATGCCGAGGTTTAGAGCAGAATCTCTCCTGAGGAAACATTTGACAAGAAACTCCATTTTTCGGGAGCCCACACCTCTCAAATTTTCTTTCTTGTAAAAGCTAGAAAATTTAATTTGTGACAGTTAGAAACCAGAACTGGTATGAGTCAATGTAGGAATCCCACCCTGAATTCATCCAGTAGAACACACCGTTTGAGGTTTCACTTGGGAAATGTACAGCTAAGTTTTCTTTCTTTTTATTGGCTTTACAGAGACATGCGAGAAATGAAGAACCTCCTAAGCAAACTCAGGGAAACCATGCCTTTACCGCTGAAGAATCAAGGTGAGTCCTGGCTCATCTCTGTGAGGCAGAAGGTAACACAAGTGTTTCCCACAAAGAGAGGAAGGCTTGAACACTTCTCTTCCTTAGAGAGAGTATGATAAGATGACCATCTCAGTGGTGGAGGTAGAGAGATACACTGACCTGAAAGAGGATGCCCACATCTCTGCCAGACCTGCCATGCATCACAGAAAGCACCACACTGGGTATGCCTCCAAAGTAGGACCAAAAACATGGCTCTTGCCTACGCAAGCTTTATAGACTGGCGGAGGAATAGCTCTCCATTTGCATGTTTAATTATATAAAAATAATAATAGGAAGAATGAATATATATTAGGAAAACACAGTGTGCCACTATCCTGAATACATCATATATATCTGCTACGCTGGCTTATATAATTATTTTTTTCTCCCATATTAGGGGTCAAAGCAAGGGTATTGCATATTAGGCAAGTAGTCTACTATGAGCTGTCTCTCCAGTTCCCTGTTTAAAACTAGTAATGATCTAGAGAAATTCTGTTACATTTTTTCTAATCAACAGGGAACTGAGACACTGGGGTTAGTCAGTTTTTTCCATGTCATACATATTATAGTAGAATAACTGGGCTGCGGATTTGAACTCAGGAAGCCCATCTCCAGAGCCGTGTGAGAGAATACGATCTGACACGGAGATGGAGCAGAATACTCATGAGAACAGGAGGTGGCCCTGATTTTGTTAACTATTGGATCTCCTGGGTCTGGAGCCTGGAACACAGAATACCACCTGGCACAAACAATAAATGTTTGTTAAATCCCCCCCCCCCCCCAGTTTTGCAGAACTCTAGGGCTGAAGATACGCACAGAAGTAAATAGTAAGTGCTTTACACGAAGCATACTCAGCTAGAGCAGCGGTGAGTGAAACATTAGCTTCATAAAGTAGTACCGAGAGGGTAGGAAAGGCTCTTTAGAAGCAAGAAAGAAACTCCTCCCTGTTTCCACTGAACAGAGCCTGCGCGGGGGGGGGGGGGGGGGGGGGGGGGGGGGGCAGTGAACTGTTTGCCTGGGAGCAAGTGAAGCTGAGTGAAGAGGAGGGGAGGGGGAGGACTTGGCATCAGAGCTGAAGTGCCTCTTGGCTCTGAGAGCATCTCCACAGAAGGCACAGAGGTGGAGGCAGGCGGGAACATCAGGCAAAGGCTGAGAAGCACCATGGGCTGCACTGTGCTGGAGGCCTAGGTCACGATAGAGGGCAGGGGAGAAGCCAGGTCATTCCAAGTAAGATCAGGAGGTCAGTCAGCCCCACCCCACCCTCAGAGCCAGTCAGTGTGCTTCAGACTACCGGAAGAAAGTAGTGTGGTAATGGGATTTCTCTGACCACACATACAAAGGTGCAGAGAAGTTTGGGTTTAGGATAAAGGGCTTCAGTTAAAGCTAGCCTTGAGTTCAGATTCTGGCTCTGTCATTGTCTAACCATGTGACCTGGAACAGGCTGTTTGATTTCTGGATATTTCTGATTTCTGGTCCCTGGTTGGGGGGACACTTCAGATGGTAGCTTGAGAATTAAATAGGCAGAGCACCACATGCCTCTCATCAGTCTTACAAATAGCATGAGGCATCAGGGGATGCTTTGATGTGGAAACTGTTCTTATTATTTACTAGCTGGTCCACCCAAATTTGCTCAGAACTCCAAGTCAGCAGCAAGTAGAACTCTGCCTGAAAAGACCATGGGTTATGTATGTCCATGTCAAGTCAGTCTAGAGCTCCAGGCCAGAGAGGCCTCTGGGACTTCACATTTGGAGCACATGTTAGGATCAATAGGTTTAGCAATCTCCCCTATAGACTCTACCTTGGCCTCTCAGGAGTGTAACTTCCCATGGTGCCCAGTCAGAATTCTGTGAACGCCATGATGTCTATGGTCTAAGGGAACCCATTTTAAGCCTTCCGCAACTGATGCCAGTCCACACAGCTATTTCTAAACTGTGAGTTGACAGAGAAACAGAAATCATTCTTAACTAGATAATTTCCAAAATCATAGTAGGTATTACATAAATACATATTTTTATACTCTATAAACAGAAAGGTTATTGGACTTTTACATGTATTTGTCAAATGAGAGAGCAAGAAGTGTGGATACGACAAATGAAAACATAAAAGACCAAAATCGCCCAAGTAAATAAAACCAGGTCTTAAGTCATGAATCCATCTGGAAAGTGAAATTACCAACATTTACTCAGGGAGCGGTTCCGTTGTATTCAGAATAGCCGGGGCAAAGGGCTTTTGGGAATCCAGGCATCTCATTCTGTAAAAGTGTGAACACTTAGCAAGTTGGTCTCCACTCACAGCAGGCTGTCACTGTGCTGTCAGTGGGCAGAGGGATGTGAGAAACAGAGGAAGGGGTCAGACAGGCCCTGAGGGAGGGATAACTAGTCTCTTGAGACATTTTTTGACAGACACATATGGCAGTGCCATTCCATTCAATTCATTTCAGAAATCATCCAGATTCTTCCCTCTGAGCACATAAACTGAGATGACCACAGAGGCTCCCCATGCTGGCAATCTGTGTGTTCTGCAGGCTTGCATTAAAGTGTGCAGGAACTGGAGTGATGTGTGGAAGATTACTCCAGTTCTTTCATGTAGAACCTTGTTCTCAAAAGCTGGTTCTAACTGGTTGAAAACCATTATAGCAAGCCATCTGTCTCTCTCCTGGCTTATTTTCTTTCTGTTTCTATTTCATTTGCATGTGTGTTAGAAACAGAAAAGGGGGGAGATGTCACTCATGATCCTGGCTTCCGGTGCTGGACTGCTGGCCATGTGAACCCCTGCCAGCTCAGACTCTAGTTCTCTTTTTAGAAGTGGTCCTGAGTTCATTTCAAGACTCAATTATATCTCCCCTACTCCTGGCTCAACAAATGTTCACTTGAAGTTGATTTTCAGTGGGAAAGAAAACAGAGTGGCCAAGGATAAGGGTTTAAATCATCCCCAGGGATGATTTAATCATTTTATATATTGGTGGCCTGCCATCCTGAACTTGAAGATGTGGGGTACCCAGAAGGAGAGTGGGCCACCCTTAGTCTGTGGCACCTCTATGTCTAGCTACAGGGATTGTTCAGGTCGCCTGGCTCTAGGCCTGCTGTCCCTTGCCTTGCTTCAGTGCCCCTCCAGTCCTCTATTCTGGGTCATTGGCAGTCCCGCAGGGAGCTTCATTAATTATGATCAGCTAGCTGTGGCAAATGGATTACAAATGGAACCACCTGTGTGGAACCCACAAGGTTATTGACACAGGCTTGAAGGAGACTGGAAAGTGAAGAGCAGGCCTCCTCTAAATGCGCACTGCTACAGAACAAAACCAATCAGCAGAAATAGATTAAGCCTGAAAGACAGTTTCACCTTTGCTACAGTTCTGACTAATGTGGTCTGTGGGATGTGGTGTTATCTTTTCTCATTTCTGGAATCTAGTTGTTGACAGCATGCATTAGAATCCATAGGAACTGGATCTGCTCTAGAATGGGATTCAGTTAGGGAGTGAGCACTGTATTCCAGATGAGACATGCTTCAGATATTATGTAATGTCGGGGGACTAAGGAAGTAGATATGGTAGGTCAGATATGATTCATAAGGGAGAAAGTAGAATCAAGGATGAATCTGGGTTCAGTCTTAGATAGCAGAGTGAATAATGGTATCATTAAGTGGAAAGAAGGAAGCAAAAGCCCTCCAGGTAGAACATGACCACAGTTTTGGACATGGAGGTAGGATAATTTTCAATGGATAGTAGTATTGATGGAAGGCATGATCTAGGAAACTGGAAACATATCTGAGTATCTTCAGAACAGCGGTCATTGGAGTCCTACAGACAGCTGCAACTGTCCATGGGAAATTTGCCAAGAGAATGCTCTGGGATGCAAAAATGTAAGGCTTGAAGGGAAAGAAGGGCAGTGCACAAAGAAGAAAATCAAAAGAACATTGCAAAATAAATCAAATACATTTGCAAGGAAAGCTTGCAGGATGATTAAGCTGGGGGGGAGGGGCGGAAACAGGGAACGTGCTGAATCTGAAGGATTTGACAGAAGAAAGGTAGACAATGGAGGTAATGGCAAAAGCCACTGATTTGGAATTTGGGACAGGGAAGCCTGGTTAAGGAGAGTTATTCAATGAGTGGGAGACAGAGAATTTGGACAGCAAGGATAAATATATGGAGATTTTCATAAACAGTTGTTTTTAGTATGGTAAGAAGATGGGAGGAGATGCAGTTAATCTACCCAGGCAATGCCTATAGAAGGGATGGGAACAGGAAGAAAGGCAGAAGCATGGAGCAGTCAGAAAACATATATAAATAAGCAGTTGAATGGGAGATTACCAGTCAACCAAAGAGGGAAGGGTGAGGGGGAAGGGAAGCAGATGTAAAGGCAGAGAATTCTTCCAGAGGCTGTGGGCCTGTAAGGTTATTTTAAGAAGGTTCTGTTTGTACCCTCCTTCATAAACCTTTCAGTACACCCTGAATAGACAGTTTATCTGAACCTGAACTAGGCTGCCATTGGTGCCCTGTATCTGTGCTCATACTATCCCCTTCATTCAGAAAGCCTCCCCCTGAATGAACACTCAAGTTCTCTCATTCCCTGTGGCCAAGAATGGTCACCAAGGTCTACATAAATCTTCACGAATGGTGTCTTCTCTGAATAGAAGTAACGTCTTTGACCCTGCTCCTTGCGAATTCTCATAGCACTGCATTTGGGTCTTTTGTAAATGTAGTCTCACAGCTCAGAGACAAGAAACGTTCCTTAAGGAAAGGCCACGTTTCTTTTTAAACCCATCTTGGTATTAACCTCGCTACTCAGCATAGGGTATTCCAGTTACTTTCTTCATCACTGTACTAAACATGTCTGACCTAACAACAAAAGGAAGGAAGGGCTTACTTGCCTTACAGTTTCAAGGGATACAGTTCATCCTAGCAAAGGAATGTGACAGCAGGGAAGGCTTTGTGGGGAGGAAAGTGCATGGAAAGGCAAGGAAGCTAGAGGAAGTGGCCATATTCAGGTAAGCTTTAAGTGTCAGCATCTGCTGGCCAAATTGTTTCTGTAGCAAAGAGAAAAATGCTCATCTCCCTCTTTTATTCAGAACAGGACCTCATGGAAGACTAGTGTCCACCTGTAGGGTAGATCTTCTCACCGAAACTAATGGACCCTCACTGACATATCTGGAGGTTTGTTTTCTTGATGATTCTACATCCCATCCAGTTGACAGTCAAATTAAGCATCACCTAGAGCCTGTACTTAGTAGGTCTTCTATTAATTTAGTAGCTCTCAAAGTTTGCTCTTATGACTTGCAACATCAGTTGTTGTGGGATAAGATGTGTCTTTGCCAAAGAACCTTCTGATTGGTTCAATAAAGACATGAATATTGGCCAATAGCTAGATAGGAACAGGCTAGGTGGGACTTCCAGGGTAAGAGAGGAAAAATGTAGGAAGACACGGAGAGTCAAACATACGTAATGATGGAGAGGTAAAGAGCTAAATGGTAGAACATGGATTAATAGAAATAGGTTAACTTAATTTATTAAGTTATCAGAGCTACTGGGACGAGCCTAAGCTAAGGCCAAGCTTTCATAATTAATAGTAAGTTTCAGTGTCATTATTTGGGAGCTGGTGGTTCCAACAAGAAAGTGCTACCACAATCAGTAGCTTTAGGAACTTGTAAGAAAATCTGCTTTTCTGACTCCACATCACACCCACTGTTCTAGGAACACACAGGGTGAAGTCAATACTCTGTGCATTCAAGGGGCTCAGATGACGCTAATAGAGTAGTTGTTTGAGAACCACCTAGTCCTCTAAAATGTGCTCTCTATATATTTGTATATATAAATATAAATGGATATATATATATATATATATATAGAGAGAGAGAGAGAGAGAGAGAGAGAGAGAGAGAGAGAACAATTTGAATAAGGACAACTACAGTTCCTCATCTGACCATTTCTCTTAATTATGTCTGAGAACATAGCTTTAAATTCAGATTATAATTTGAAAATTTCTCAGTTTTATGTTCTTCTTTCTTCTCAAAATGTCATCTATATAACAAATATTAGCAAGCAGAAATCAAATAATGGAGAAACAGCAGTACTGTTTCTTAAGAGAGTCCAGGATCCGAGGGCTGACTGACAATAATCTCCTAGTCTATTTTTCATTTGCTTTCTCTAGGCTTTTCTTCTCTAGTTTCTTTCCCACTTTTCATTTTCACTTTTTAAACTGTCTTTAGCTGTGTTGGGTGAAATTGTGTACCTTAGTAAATAATAATAATAATAATAATAATAATAATAATAATGATAATTAATAGGAGCCTTAACACACCAAATCCAAACACACATTTACAGTAAAAATCAACAATTTCCTAACAAGTTCAACTGGATTTGCCCAGAGAATTTTTTAAACAAGTCAGGAAACATTCCATTTTGCTCACATTCTTTCAGTACCCCTTGAAAATTCAGAGCCAAGATTTTAGTTCATGTGGTAAGACATCCATACCTGGGGTTGAGTTAGCTCCAAAGGGTTTGGGAACTTCTGCTGCTTGATGAATTGTAGAACTCAGTACAGGTATGGCTTTCCTATGCTGCAGAAAGCTGTTCTGGATTTCTGCCAAGGATTTTCAAGCTCCTGTTTCTTCTCAGCACCTAATAATAATCAGACAAGTTCTAAGAGAGGCAAAGTTGTGACAAATACACATCAAAGACTCTCCAAGCCAGCAGTCATCCTTAATAGGTGACATGACCATTGATATCACCCTTTCTCGTCCGTCTTACATTTACACAATGGAGTATTATGCAGCAGTTAAAAAAAGACATCCTGGAGTAAATGGATGGAACTATAAAAAACATCATCCTGAGTGAGGTAACCCAGACCCAGAAAGACAAATATTGTATGTACTCACTCCTAAGTAAATATTATACATAAAGCAAAAATAAACAGGTTACAACCCCAGAGAAGCTAAGTGACAAGAAGGATCCCAAGGGAGACATCTATGGATGCCCCTGGAAAGGGAAAATAGATAAGATCTCTTAGTAACTTGGGAGGGTGAGGGGGAAGGGGAAGTGGGAAGAGAACATGAGGGAACGGGATGGTAGAGGTGAGGAGGTGGATAAGGAGGGAGAGGAACAAATAGACACCTTGACAGAGGAAACTACTGGGGGTCAGGGAGGAATCAGGTGCCACGAGGATGACCCCAGCTAAGACTCCAAGCAATAGTGGAGAAGGTACCTGTATTGGCCTTCCCTGTAATCAAATTGATGACCACCCTAATTGTTATCATAGAACCGTCATCCAGCTACTGATGGAAGCAGATGCAGAGATCCACAGCTGAGCTCTGGACCAAAGTCCCAGAGTCCAGCCAAAGAACAGGAGGAGGGATTATACGAGCAAAGGGGTCAAGATCATGATGGGGAACCCACAGAGACAGCTGACCTGAGCTACTGGGAGCTCACTGACTCTGGACTGACAGCTGGGGAACCTGCATGGACCAAACTAGGTCCTCTGAATATGGATGACAGTTGTGTGGCTTGAGAAGTTGCTGGGGCCTCTGGCAGTGGGACCAAGATTTATCCTTAGTGCATGAGCTGCCTTTCTGGAGTGTATTCCCTATAGAAGGAGACCTTTTCAGCCTTGATACAAGGGGGAGGGGACTGGTCCTGCCTCAACTAGATATGTCAGACTTAGTTGACTCCCTAGGGGAGGCCTTATTCTCTTTGAGGAGTGGATGATAAGGTGGGGTGAGGGGAAGCTGGAGGAGTGGGAGGAGGGAAGGGAAATAGAACTGTGGTTGGATGTAGGAAGGCAGGAAGGCAGGAAGGCAGGAAGGCAGGAAGGCAGGAAGGAAGGAAGGAAGGAAGGAAGGAAGGAAGGAAGGAAGGAAGGAAGGAAGGAAGGAGGAATGGAAAAGGAAGGAAAGAAAGAAGGAAGAACCTTTTAAAGCAAAGACTGAAACATATGCACGTGCACACATATCCATGCAGCATTGATATCCTGATATCCTGTGTGTGTGTGTGTGTGTGTGTGTGTGTGTGTGTACACGTGCGCGCATGTGTATGATATGAGACACATGAGTGGGCACACAAGCACACACACTACAAAGAAGACTGTAAAGGAAGCATTTCAAAAGCATAAAACATTTTTCTGTATAAAGTTGTTTTTATTTACTGGAAACAAGATAGTCTTGGTGAAAATCTCGTATATGTGTATGGCACCTCTATGCTGTTAACAATTTTTTAAAAGGATAGCACCACATAGCCTGTGGCAACAGTACATATATACTTTCCTTTATAAATGTATAGAAGACATTTCTTAATGTGATGTGATCAATGTGCATGAGAAAGGGTGATGTGGGAATTTAAACAATAGATCTTACAAATCAGGGAGGGAGGGAGTGAGAGAGAGAGAGAGAGAGAGAGAGAGAGAGAGAGAGAGAGAGAGAGAGAGAGAGAGAGAGATCTTATCTATAAATATCTTCCTAGTTTTAATGACTGTTTCCCAAAAGCTCTGAATTGTCAGTGAACTTAAATTTCAGGAAGTGTAGCCATTATCTAAAGAGATCCTGGGCTACTCACCAAAGTCCCATCTAGTTAGGTTAAGTTCATTGGCCATTTGGTAGTTAAAATAAGAGTCCCAGAAATGATGGAGTATGTTATGTATGATTCTTTTCTAAAAGTATGATTTGCCTCTGAGAGCTCTCCCTGCATGGTGATGCCCATGCTCATGCATAGGGCCTGGCATTTCCTACAGTCTCCTAACTCTTTTGAAACAAGTTAAATATAGAAGAAAAGAATAGTAGTCTTCGCTCTCAAAATACAGATGCCCAGATTATTGCACATTACTTTTTAACAATTAAAAGGATAAAAATGAACCTATTTTTCTCTGCGTTTAAAGAGTGTCACTGAAGTCTTAATCATTGGAGACAAGAAAAAGAACCATATTAGAGTCACTTGCTGTGCCCAGCTGGACATCCATTTTCTCCTTTGGCAAACATGCTTCTCGGGGTACAGCTAAATTTATCACAAATTGAACCACTGCCAAGATCCCTGTCAGTTTGGGTGGACAGTATTCATTTGCTAATAAGTATAGTACATTGACACATGAGAGACTTTAGGGAAGGTGAGGGCCTTCGGGTACCTGGAGGAATATGATTTTATGAGAGGATCAGGAATCCAGGGTTCATTTTTGTCCTCAACAGTATCCTAAGCATCCAGCCTCTGTAATGAAGAAAAACAAATGTCAAACACAAACCAACTCCGTTAACATGTGGCACCTCCTTCCCTGTATCAAGTTTATTATCTAACAGGATAACGCTCCTGGCCAAGGTTCCATCTCCTTTAAGATCAGAAGTGGGAAACCCCTCAACCCCACTCTGAAAAGCCACCTGCCAGTCATCAATGCCAACCATCCATTCTGTCACATCAAGACCTGCCGCGGCTGGTGGTATCCAGCTAATGCATTGCACTCTCTAACCTCTGAGACCCTTGCTTGCCAAGGCTGCTCTCCCAGAACTTTCCAAATACCTTTACTTTTAGACTGCAGTAGGTTTTAAGAACGCAGCTTAGGAAAACCAGTGGGCCTTCTGGTTCATTTCTTCCTCTACTTGTAATTATGCTAAAATTTTTACCCCAAAAGTGTTGATTCAATAGTTAACCTAACTGAATGCATATATATTTGCATATATATGTATATACATATTCTTATGTATGTATATATACATATATGTCTTATGTGTATGTATATATACATGTGTGTCTTTCCATATGTGTGGAAAGATACAATAGAAAATCACTGAAGCTTCTTCCTAAGACATGAAGGAAGTAGAGTGAAACCAAGAAAATGGTCCAAAGGAAAATAGTTACTAATTATCTATTTAACTGAGTTATTTCACATAATCTTCACTGAAGGTAAGTGTAATTCACTATTAAACCTGAATTCACACACAGGGTCATGAAAGTTTAATGAGGCTTCGTGATGATGGATGAGGGCCACAGAATGACAAGCTTACAAGCCAGCCAAGCATACTCAGATGGTGGATTGCCTCTATTAATAGAAGCATACCTTAAGGTATGTGTTACTTCTCCCAACTCAAAAGTTGGCTCTGAGCAATTTCAACTGAATTATAACTAGAGATTCTCAGCCTTGAGTTTTTGTCCCAGAGGACAGTTGACCAGATTTGGGAACATTTTTGGTGACCCCCAACTGATTGGAAGCATCCTAAGTGAGAGAAGGCTTAAGGACACTGTTGAAGTCCTTCCATGCTGGGGATAGCCTCTACCAACAAAGCATTGATGAAGTCCTTCAGTGCTTGAGATAGCCTCTTACTGGTCCAAGACATTAACACTGCTGAGGGTTAGAGTGCGGTAGACAGGATGATGGATTTTTAAAGCCACTTCATAAAGAGCGGGTTGTTTTGTCTATGACTTACTTTTATGCACATTCTGCCCTATCACAGATGACAGCAGCCTCCTGAACCTAACGCCCTACCCCATGGTTAGAAGACGAAAGAGAAGGTTCTTCGGTTTGTGCTGTCTTGTTTCAAGCTAGGTGATTCCCTGTGGAAACTCACAGCCAAGATCACCAGGAGAACATCCCAGAACCGGAAACCTCCACACAGCAGAATACCGAGAATGGTTTTGACCACCTTTTCTATGCTTCCTTATTACTTTTATTCGCCTCTCCCCACCCTTTTAAATAATTTTACACTTGAAAGCAGCTGCCACTAAGGGGAAAAAAAGAATATCAGATTCAAAAAGGCGCAGCCTGTTTTTTAAGGGATTTTTAAAGAGTTGACATTGTGCATGTCTGCTGTGAACCATGCCATGACAGATGCAAGAATTATGATTTTTAAACTATTTAAAGGTTTTTTTAAATGTACTATACAGAGAAAACTTATTTCACATATAATAGTATATCTGTAGCTCTTGCTGAACTCATGTTAACCATTTATCAGATATGAAAGATGTCTCTAAATATAGAAATCTATTTAAAACAGCAAAACTATTCAAAAATGCAATCTATGAGTATCATTAGAAATAATACTATAACCAAACACACACCACCTCATGCGTTGCTTTCTCTGCACTCATTTACATATTTAGTCTTCCATTCTGTCAAAATCTGTGTCAACATAAAAAAATCTTAATTTATAATGCAACAAAACCATATATAAAAATACATTTTGTAAATACGCAGTAATCCTAATATCTTTGTACAATGCATATGGGCAACTGATTTTCTTTTAATCCAATGGTGTCTTTTTAAGCTTCTTGAAAAATGAAGTTATTCAGTTAGGAAATGGTGTCATAATATATACAATTACCCTCATGTAAAATTGAATATTATCACATTTTGTTTGAACTGAAATCTGAAGCATGGAGTCCGCACATCAGCATAATGTGAAATCTTTTAGGGCATGCTGGAACTAGCTCAAATCATAAAACTCTTTAACATTTTACATTATTAATGAAAAATGTTTTAGTTAAGCTTAGCTTGTCTCATTTTTAGATGACTATGCAGATATGGCTTTTCCAACGTTACTGTGTCATGTCTTAACATTTAGTATCTTGAGAGCAGGACACATTAAGCAATACTGTATTTTAGGAAAGAGGGAACCACATGCTATGTTTTCTGCTCATGGCTCTGTTGCGCTCTTCTTCCACTGAACTTGTCATATGGTACGAACTGTGTTTTATTTTCTTCTGCCCCTCCCCTTGATCCTTTTCCCAGGCAGAATTCCCCTGGACTTGGAAAATGAATCTTTACACTTCTTGCCTTGCTTGTCATTCTCTGAACAATCTTCAAGTCGGACACGAGGTACTAGTGCCCAATCTTGAGAGGGACAAACGAGCTTCAAATGGCTTTAATCCGAGCCCTGGGTATGACCTTATTTGTACACTAGTATCCTGACCTAAAAACAAAATATTTTATAGCTTTTCACTTCACAGAAAATGGAAAACATGGCTAATCACCGTATTAGGTTGAATTCTATGAAATGGCTGGTATTTGACTGTTTTGCCCTATAAAAATAAACTGGCAATTTCACATAGTTCAACCTAATATCTGGAAAGGAACTGTACAGCACTTGGAATTTTCTCCTGTCTTTTTGTGTCAAAGGTGAAAAAATTCAGGGATGGAAAAGATCTCCAAAGACTGCATTTAAATTCCACTAGTTGCTGATGGCCATATTCTTAGAATGTTACACTATATTCCCCTGAGCTGGTAACTAGTGCATTATTGTGGGGATAAATGGATTTAAAAAAAAAAAAGCACTTTTGACAATATGAGAAAATTATAGTTCTCCTGAATTGGAATGTTCATGAAACAATGGAAGGAATGTATCACTTAAAGACTCTTTACAAAGCAAGGAACTCCTCCAACTCACCTGGCCAGCCATCTTGAATAAAGCTTAGTGTTTGCTCCCCACTACAATTCATTTCTAGTGAGATAACTCCTGAGGTTACTGCATTTATAAGCTATCATTTCTAAATGGCATCCCCGGCTCCCAGCACTGTTCTGCTGCACACTCTGGCTGGACTGGACCCTACACTTCAGCCTTGTTCCTAGCATCCATTCCAATCTACTAACTGATAAGCCCATGGTGTGCAGCATGCTCTTGTGGATGCCTGACCTAACTCACACCTGCTTTGTGCATTTGTGCCATTCTCTCTTTAGTCTCAGCCTGATAATAACACCTTCTGTGCAATTGTCCTTTGTACAACTGAAGACTGTTAAAAAAAAAAAAAAATCAGGTCTCACCTCCATGTCTGAGAAGGCCATGGTAGCTATTCATGGAGATGGGAATTTGTCTAATTACCTAGCTAGACTTCCGTATCTAAGGTAATACAGTCCAAGCACCTTATCTTTCTTCAGTGCCTGTTTTCCAGCCTTTGCTCGGTTTTATAATTCCCGTAGACACACTCCGAGATTAACATTCAGTAGCAGTCCTAAAGCAACATTTAGTAATCAAAGTTCTGATAACTGTGATGGCTCGTGGTTGCCATAGGTGATTCACCACCTTCCCTTAAATATGCCAAGTGCATTGTGTGGGAGCTGCCCCTCTCGCCTGTCACCTGCCAATGGACTTTCTCAGGTGTGGTTCCAAGAACTAAAGCTCTGCTGCTTCCTGCAGGAAATTGTCTTTGAACTTAGAGAAGCACCCAGCTGGTGTGGGGTAGGAAAAAACACTAACAATTTCTCACAAACAAACCCATGTGCTTCAAGCAGAAAAGAATTGACACTTTTCCTTCGTGGTACACACTCATTTTATCACCATACTTTTTATATTCTGTCTTAGTTTTTCCTGCATATTATAAAGGGAAACCTGTAAAACAACCCCATGGATAAAAGTAAACCTGATCTGGACTACACCACAAATGTATTGTTTAAAATCCAAGTTCCTGGGCTCTAAATCCATTGGGTTTGGGCCCAAATATTCCTTTGGAGAAGACATATGAAGTACCTTTATGGCCAAACTGTCATTTATAACATCTGTCCTTGATGTTTAACATCTAGATACAGACTCACTGCAAGCTGCCCTGTTGTGCCCTTCTCTGTTCAGAAAGCTGTAGAAACAGCAGGACCCTAGTGCTGGGTGAAATTCTCAAGCCTTGCCCAGCTATTGGTTCCTCCTTACTCTTGAGAAAAGTTAGGATACTTGGTTTATGCAATACTACCACCTAGTGGAAGCTGAGCTTCAAAATGCCACCAAGCAAATACTCAAAGCATCTCATTTAGAAAACCAGTCAATGGACCAGATTAACAATGAGCCCATTAGGACTTCCAGACTGTGAAAGTCTCAGGATTGGAAGAATTAAGAATCATCATGAAGCTTACGTCCTTCCCCAATCTGTGCCTAAGCAATATCTGTGCTTTTCTTTTATTCTAGAATATCATGACAGATAACTATAACTTTCCAAGAACAATAGATAGGATGAGAAAGAGCAGGGATACTATATCGGCTTCACAATAAATTGCTATAACTATCTACAACATCCACCGTAAATCCAAAACATAAAACAACTGAGTGCATTACACCTCAAATGTGAGAAACGTTTGGATAATAACTATTTGGAATAACTAGTTAACCTCTCCTGGGAGCAATATTAGGTCCATAATTTAATCAAAATAAATTCTAGATAAAATAAGTATTCAAATTTCAAAATGTATGAGTAAATAATAAACATGAAAAGATTTATCAGTATCTGTGAAGATGTCATTTTAATGGGGGATATAAAAATCCTTCTCAGCTTAATGCCAAAGGAACAAGTAATAAAGAAAAGATGCATGGGTTGGACTGATATTATTTTTTTTTTAAGAATGTGTCTTTTACAGTAAACAATAAACCAAATTAAGAGAAAGTAATGTTTGTAGTTCATGCAAGAAAGAGGTTAGGGCTCTAGCACAGGAATAACCACAGCCCTTTGGGGAGGTCTCAGTGATTTTCAAGACTTGCACTTTTTCCAACACCGTTTGTGTGGTTGTTGGTTTATCCCACTAAATTGAAAGTATAAAGGGCAACAATCATATATGTTTTGCTTAACATAGTTCTCTCATCTCCTAACATAGTGCTGTATACAAACTAAATAATAAAAGCACGTTCATTGGATGTGTGGATAGTGAATGAATACCATAAAAAAAATTGTAATTCAGAGAAAGAATCAAATTTTTCAGTAGATTCCAATTGAGCTTGGGAATCAAAGTTAATACACTAAATATTTTACTGATAGCTAAAATAATTTACTGATAACACTGAACATAACATATCTAAATATACTAGTAACTAAAACTCAAATATGAACAACTCAGAAAGACCAGAAAGACATGCTTCTAAATCGTTCAAGTTCCTGGGAAAAGGAGGAAGTTTAAAATATAAACATTCTCTTATAGTCAACCAGAGTGTAAATTGATCTGACCTTTCCAGAAAATATTTTGGTACTATGTATTTTTCATGCAGGCTCAGTAATTTCACATTAAGGAAATTCTCCTCTTAAGCATTCAGCAGTGGACCAGCAAAGCTCAAGAGAAAAAGGGTCTTGTCACTGAGCAAGTTAGACCACTGGACTCACGGGGCAGAAGGAGAAAACTAACTCCCCAGCAGGTTAGTCTCTAATCCACACACACACACTCAGAGAGAGAGAGAGAGAATAAATGTAACTATGTTATCTAACATTCAGCAAAGGTAAAGTGTACTAAGATGCATATATTCATTATTTTAAAAGTTTATACAAGAAGGGATGTTTTGTAAATATGCCTACATTGTTTATGTAATTAAATATTATAATATGGTAAAGCATTTCAATGGATACTGTGCACCAAATTAAGAATGCTCACTGTGTTATTTATTGAAATGTGCAGTCTATGTTGTTAAATAGAGAACAGGAGATAGCAGGAGACTTTCTGGAGAAGCGTCCTCTTACAGACGCACCTTCACATGTGTGTTTTACAGGGTCTGAAAGAACATTCTCCTACAGAATGACAGTGTTTCACTCTGGGAGGTGAGACTTGGAACAGTCATATTTTCTTTCTGCATATCTGTAACTTCTGACTTTTTCACAATGAGCATGAAGTAGTACCTGTATAATTTTTTCAGGGAATAAACACTGACGTTGACGATATATATCAAATGAAAAACATGTTATAAAACATTATGTATAGTATGATACAATATTTGTAAAAAAAAAAAAGAAAATCACATATAAATATATCTATGTATGTACATATATATGCATAAAGCTAGAAGGCCATACACTACAATGTTAATAGCAGTTATCCATGGGTAGTGGGATTATGGGTGATTATTTTTCTTTTTGTTTTTCCGTGTTTTCTAATTTTTCTACAATGAACATGTATTACTTGTGTAATAAAAACTAATAATAAAAGTTTAAAAAATACATAAAGCCGACATTTTGAGTCAGCACTTGCCGCGCCCCTTTCCACCCTTGTCTGGCTTAGTCCTTGTCAAAATGTGTGCAGTGGGATGTGGAGAGGGGGTTCCAGGGCAGCTTAAGAAGGTGGAGGAGACAGGACAATGGGGGAGGTGAAAGAGAAGAGGGAGAGGAGCAGGGAGGAAGGGAAGAAAAGATGAGAGAAAGAAAATGGCCAGTGAAATCAACAGAGGAAAGGTGAAAGGGACCTAGGGAACTGTTTCCGGGGTAGCAATATCTAGACCAAGCTCATCCAACAGCGCAGGAAGACCAAAGGAAAGAGTGCTAAGTCTTTTCTAGTAGAAGGATACAAGTGTGTTCTCGGATGCACACACGTGCTCCTGCAAGTGCCCACACACCCAAAGAAAGATCTACAAATTCCAACGGAATTGGACCCCAAGAAGCTTTTCAAAGGGCAAAGTTCTTTAGCAGACTGGGGAACACTGCCTAAACCTCAGGATGCTGCCACCAAGAACTGTACAGTCACCATTGTTCCAGCATCCGTTCTCTCTCTCCATAGGTAACAGAATCCCAAGTTTCTGAGAGGTATTGACCACCTTGTATAAAGGAACCTTTCCCAGGTGTTCATGGATATGAGCATGACCCAAAGCTAAAGGTCAAGCAATAGGATGCAACAAATGCATGTCACCGTCTACAGAAGTGATGTCCTTCACACTGTTCACATGAATCTTCTCTTCCATTACTTCTGGAAAGAGAGTGGGGATTAAGTAACCACCTAGACCCAGAGGGTCCATCCTTCTGTGGCAGGTAGATCTGAACTGTACATGGAAGAGAGCTAAGCAAGTTGGAGAGAGGCTTCTGCCTTACTTTTCTGGGTGGCATCCCTAGAAATGAACTATAACCTGTAAGCTAAATCACACACACACACACACACACACACACACACACACTCATGCACACATGCACCGCCAACATGGCTTTGGTCAATGTTTTGTCACATCAGCAGAAAGAAAACTAGAGTAGCTACAGTGTACATGAGGTCCTAGGCTTGAGCCTGATATTAAAAGGGGGTGAGGGGAGGCCAGAGGAAAAGAGAAAGAGGAGGGGATGTGAGAATGTGAGAGATGGGCTGTAGAGATAGCTCAGCCCTTAAAGGCTAGGCTCACAATCAACAGTATAAGAGACTATGAGAGAGTCTATGTGGGGATTTAATAAAAGCTCCAAAAGTTTCAGAGATACCAGAGGGAATCTACCTACAGTCTATGTGGGGACTTAATAAAAGCTCCAGAAGTTTCAAAGATATAAGAGGGATCAAACTATTGTCAGTCTAGGAGGATCAGAGAGTGGTGATTCACACCTTTAATCCCAGCACAGGGAGTATCCTGGGAGTGGTGACCTATGCCCTTAATCCCAACTGAGTTAGAGGTCATTTTAGTTTACAGAAGGAATTCCAGGCTCTCAGGCAGGCAGTGGTGGGGCCACGCCTTAATTTACCAAAAGAGTATTTAAGGCTAGCATAGAAAGACAGAAGGGAGGAAGCCAAGAGAAGCCAGGCTGAGGAAGCTGGAAGACAGTTAGGTAAGATCTGACTGTGGTGATTACTCTCTCTAATATCTCTGACTTTCTTAGAGATCTATCCTTGAGTCTCATTTATTCGTGCAACATGTCTATTTGTTTCCAATGAAAAAAGCTAAACACAACCACTGCACTGCCTCTTAGCATATGCAAAAATCAATTCCGAGTTAGCTCCTCAAAGTAAGTTAGAGAAGAAATCAGTGATGCTCCCAGCAGATGACACAACTGCATAGGGCTGCAGTTCCAATGTCCTAGATCTTCAAGAGGAGAGTAACAGAGTACTTTACCACAGCTGGCCTCTTTAGATTCCTCATGCCAATAAACTGACAGGCAAGAAAAAGAGTTTCCTTATTATGGGAGTTACTGATGCCAGGCTTCATGATGGAAGTGGGGGTAGCTGCTGAACCATAGTGAGAACATAAAAAAGTGTGTTTGGCACACAGGAAACACTTTAGAAATCTGTTAGCATCTACTGTCCTAGAACTTTCATGTATAACATAACACAAAAATTTCATGTCTGTGTCAAAATTCATCAGAAATAATTTTTTTTTAATGTCAGCAGAGATGTAGGAAGAGGGTGTTTTTTTGAGTCACAGAGTTTAGTTACAAATAAGTACACAGAGACTTATTAATTATAAATGCTTAGGCAATAGCTTTCAATTGGCTCTTAGATAAAATTTAAACTAACCCATTCCTAGTAATCTATGTGACTAGATACTCATTTACCTAAAGCTCATTTTCCTTGTCTATGATGAACTTCCCATGATGCTTCCTCGGCATTTGGCTCTGGACTCCTCAGACTCTGCCCTTCTTCTTCCCAGCATTCTCTCTGCCCTGAAAATCCTGCCTCGCTACTGGACAATCAGCCTTTTTATTAACTACACATTTTCACAGTATACAGAAGGATTATTCCACAATAGAGACAGGTAGAGGGATGCCATATTGCCATTATTTTTAATAGCCAAAGCTTGAAAATAATTCCAAAACGCACCAGCAGGAGAACACATAAGTAAATTGTGATGCACTCATACAACTGGACTCTACAAGTCAGTAAAAAAAAGTGAACTCACTATGGTTGCATACAAATTTATGAAAGAACATAACCACTGCACTTAAAAACACCAACATCTTTTCCAAAAGACCCAGGTTCAATTCCCAGTACCACACAATAGCTCATAGTTGTCTGTAACTCCAATCTCAGCAGTTTCAATGCCTGTTTATGACTTCTGTGGATGCTGTATGCAAATGGTGCATATATATGTATTATATACATATATATATTATATACATATGTATATATGAAGACAAAACAAAGAAAAATACTAAGAGCTACAAAGGAAAAAGGCCAAATTACCTATAAATGTAGACCCATCAAAATAACACCTGACTATTCAATGAAAACAACGAAAGCAAGAAGGTCCTGGTCAGATGTTATAGAGACACTAAAAGAGCATGGCTGCCAACCCAGACTACTATACCCAGCAAAACTATCAATCACCATAGATGGAGTAAACAAGATGTTTCATGACCAAACCAGATTGAGACAATACCTATCCACAAATCTGGCCCTACAGAAAGCACTAGAGGGAAAACTCCAACCTAAGGAAACCAGACACACCCATGAAACCACAAACAATTGATAATCCCACAGAATAAAAACCCAAAGAAGGAAACTACACCCAAGCTGCCACCAAAAATAAAAGGAAATAACAATCATTGGTCATTAATATCCCTTAATATCAATTGACTCAATTTACCTATAAAAAGATACATCCTAACACAATGGATACAAAAACAGAAGCCATCCTTCTTCTGCATACAAGAAACACAGCTCAACTTCAAAGACAGACACAGGCTCAGCGTAAAGAGTTGGGAAAAGACTTTCCAATCAAATGGTCCTAAGAAACAAGCTGGTGTAGCCATCCTAATATCTAACAAAATAGACTTCAAACTAAAATCAATCAAAAGGGATCAGGATGGACATTACTTATTCATCACAGGAAAAATCCACCAAGATGAAGTCTCAATCCTGAATATTTGTGCCCCAATACAAGGGCATCTACATATTTAAAAGAAACACTACTAAAGCTTAAACCTCACATCAAACTCCACACACTAATAGTGGGAGACTTCAATACCCAACTTTCAACCTTGGATAGGTCATCCAGACAGAAGAAACTCAACAGAGAAATAAGGGATCTAACAGATGCTATGACCCAAAATGAACTTAATAGATATATACAGAACCTTCCACCCCCACAAAAGTAATATACATATTTCTCAGCACCCCATGGAGCTTTCTCTAAAATTGACCACATACTCGATCATAAAACAAATATCAATAGAAACAAAAAAATGGGAATAACTCCTTGTATCATATCAGACCACCATGGTCTAAAGATAGAGTTCAATAACAACACAAATCACAGAAAGCCTACAAATTCATGGAAACTGAGCATCTCTCAATTGAACAACCTCTGAGTCAAGGAAGAAGTTAAGAAAGAAATCAAAGACTTCCTAGAATTTAATGAAAATGAATCTACAACAAACCCAAACTTATGGGACACAATGAAAGCAATGTTAAGAGGAAAACTCATAGTAGTAGATGCCTATATGAAAAACCTAAAGAAATCTCACAGAAGAGAGCTGACAGCACAGCTGAAGGATTTAAAATAAATTAGAAACTAACTCACCTAGGAATAGACAGTAGGAAATGAACTTAGGGCTGAGACCAATACAATAGAAACATAGAGAACAATGCAAAGAATCAATGAATCTAAGAGTTGGTTCTTTGAGAAAGTCAATAAGATAGATAAGCCCTTATCCAAACTAACTAAAAGGCAGAGAGAGGGTATCCAAATTAACAGAATCAGAAATGAAAAGGGGGGCATAACAACAGACAACCAGAATACAAAGAATTAACAGGTCCTACTTGGAAAATCTATACTCCACTAAAATGGAAAACCTCAGAGAAATGAACAGCTTTCTAGACAGGTGCCACTTACCAAAATTAAATCAAGATCAGATTGAAGACATAAACAGATCCATACCCCCAAAGCAAATTGAAACTGTTAATAAAAGTCTCCCAAGTAAAAAAGGGCATAGGACCAGATGCTTTCAGTGCAGAATTCTATGAGACATTTAAAGAAGAACTAATACCAATACTCCTCAAACTGTTCCATACAGTAGAAACTGAAGGAACATTGCCAAACTCTTTTTATGAGGTCACAGTCACCCTGGTACCCAAGCCACTCAAAGATACAACAAAGAAAGAATTACAGACCAATCTCCCTCATGAACATTGAAGCAAAAATACTCAATAAGATTCTGCCAAACTGAATCCAACAATAAATCAAAATCATCCACCACAATCAAATAGGCTTCATCCCAGAGATGCAGGGATGGTTCCACGTACAAAAAACTGTGAATGTTGTAGTATGAGGTTTCTGGCCTGGACTTTTGGAATTTTAGGGTCCATATAATCACCAGGTAAAGCTTTGCCATATGCTGCTCATTAACTCCATTTAGTATTAGGCAGCAAGGCCTCTTAAAAAACTCACAAGTGTTTTGCTTCTAAGGCTGAATCAGGAAGCTTCTCTTCAGACATCCAAGCTACAATTTGCCTCAGGAAAACAGAGTTGATCTAAGAAAACATCAACACTAGAAAGCCATCTTTGATTCTATTCTTTTTTTGTCCTTATGAACAGAAACCTTAAATACATCATTTACAATGTTTTGCTTACATCTTGGCTCCTGTAAGACTTGAGGAACAAGCCATTTTACACCTTAAGCTGCACTCCAAAAGCCCACCACTGTAGCTTAAGCCCGTGTGCCTCACCAGGGTGTCTCTGTACCACGGCCCATGTGGGAGACACAATTCAGAGTTTGCTTTTGGCTCTAGACCATTTTTAAGCTTTCTGTGTTTTTATGTGGGTATCATTGCCCCACATTGGGCTGACATTTGTAAGAGGTTTCTGGCCCTGAGTTTTGGGCCTAACTTCATGGTTTAGGCACACAGACCCGCAGACCCGCAGTCCCACAGTCCCACAGCCCCACAGAGACACACAGATGCTTTCATTAATTTGAGGCTGATCGACCTAAGGCTCAGGCATATCACTTGTGGCTTGGATGTCTGAAGAGAAGCTTCCTGATTCAGCCTTAGAGGCAAAACACTTGTGAGTTTTTTAAGAGGCCCTACTGCCTAACACTAAGTGGAGTTAACGAGCAGCAGATGGCAAAGCTTTACTTGGTGATTATATGAACCCTAAAATTCCCTAAAGTACCTGGGCTAAAAAGATAAATTCTATGAAATTAGACTAGGAGCTTGGTGGAGCCATCCACCCATCCTACCAATCTTTAAACCTTGGCAGCTTAAAGGTGTGTTCAGAAACAGAAATAGAAGAATCTGGGTAGAGTTAATCACCGTAGCCAAGCAAAGGTGTGGTCAGAGACAGAAAAAGTTAAGAAATAAATATACGGTAAAGACAGTATTTTTAAAAAGTCTAAGTGGTTTAGAATGTGTTGAAAAAATATATACATAGGCTTAGAGGAAGAAAAGAAAAGGTAGAGAAAGCCCTTAAAAGAGAAATAGAGTAAAATAAATAAATAAATAAATAAATAAATAAATAAATAAATAAATAAATAAATAAATAAATAAATAAGCCATGTAAAGATGCATAATACAAAGAATGTCTGGATACTGTATATTATTGTCTTATCTTTAAGCTTCTTGACTGAATATGACTTAGTAAAAGCTGCTAAAAGACAATTGATTATAAATGCTGTTAGAATAATTCAACCTATATATTTTGTAAATGAGTTGACTTTAAAACTGAAATCCAAAGATATGCTACTTTGGAGAAGAGGTTTTCCTTTTATTTTCACAGAAAATGAGAGGCTGTGGATTTATTCCTGGATAAAGAACATAAAGTTTGATAGAGGAAGACCCCCTGAAAAATCTCCAATGGAAATGGATGATTCAGCATTTCAGAGCACCTCTGTTGAAGTTTCCCGAGCTCTGTATCCAGAACAACTTCAAGGAGACTGGTTGAGATGACCCAGCCTTAGAGACTACTCCACTAAAGACTTGTACATAATCCTAAATTTTTCTTTAGATTCCCATGAGATTGTCAGTGCCCCCATTCAGCAGGAAGTAGCCTAGCGAACAACGCCCACATTCGCTAAACATGGATTATGGATGTTTGTGTTTATTTACAGTGTTGTTTATAAGTTGTTATAGATAATGGGGGGGGAAGAATATTAGATTTGGAGTTCTTTTTGTTTTAAAAAGAGAAAAAGGGATATATAGGGAGATTGTGTTGCTTCATTGTAAATAATTGTCCCACCCACTGGTTTAATAAAAAGCGCTGATTGGCCAAAGGCAGGCAGGAAGTGTGGGCGGGGCTACCAGACTAAGAAAAATTCTAAGAATAGGAAGCACAGAGCAGAGCGCCAGAGAGAAGCCAGAAGAAACAGAGGACAACTATGCTGCTCTAAGGAAAGGTACTGAGCCGCATGGCTGAACAGGATAAGAGTCATGGGTTAGATGAAGGGTAGAGAGCTAGCAAGTGATATGCCTGGGCCTTAGGTTGATCAGCCTCAAATTAATGAAAGCATCTGTGTGTCTCTGTGGGACTGTGGGACTGTGGGACTGAGGGACTGAGGGTCTGCGGGTCTGTGGGCCTAAACCATGAGGTTAGGCCCAAAACGCAGGGCCAGAGACCTCGTACTACAGAATGTCATCCATCGTATAAACAAACTGAAAGGAAAAAACTACATGGTCATCTCCTTAGATTCTGAAAGAGCCTTTGACAAAATCCAACACTCCTTCATGATAAAAATCCTCAAGAGATCAAGAATACAGGGAAAATACCTAAATAAAATAAAGGTGATATACAGCAACATCAAACTAAAAGGAGAAACACTCAAAGCAATCCCTCTAAATTCAGGAACAAGACAAGGCTGTCCTCTCTTTCTTATCTATTCAATATAGTTCTCAAAGTTTTAGCTAAAGCAATAAGAGAACAAAGGGAGATTAAGGGGATACAAATAGGAAAGGAAGAAGTCAAAGTATCTCTATTTTCAAACTATCTCTGTTTGACAAAAATTTTAAGTCACTGAAGAAAGAAACTGAAGAGGATATCAGAAAATGGAAAGATCTCCCATGCTCCTGGGCAGGTAAGATCAACATAGGAAAAATGCAATTTTTACCAAAATCAATCTACAGATTCAATGCAATTCCCATCAAAATCCCAACACAATCTTTTACAGACCTTAAAAGAACAATACTCAGCTTCATATGGAATAACAGGAAACCCAGGATTGCCAAAACAATCCTGCTCAATAAAATAACTTTTGAGGAGTCACCATCCCTGACTTCAAGCTATACTATAGAACTACAGTAATAAAACCAGCCTGGTACTGCCATAAAAACAGACTTGTGGACCAATGGAAGACACCAACATTATCCCACACTCCTATGAACACCTGATTTTTGACAAAGAGGCCAAAAATATTTAATGGAAAAAAGATAGTATCTTCAACAAATGGTGTTGGGATAACTAGATGGTAGTATGTAGAGAACACAAATAGATCCAAACCTATCACCCTGTGCAAAACTCAAATCCAAGTGGATTAAAGACCTCAACATAAACACAGCTACACTTAACTTGATATTAAAGAAAGTTGGAAATACCCTTCAACACACTGGCACAGGTGACCACTTCCTAAATATAACACCAATAGCACATACACTAAGAACAACAGTTAATAAATGGCACCTTCTGAAACTGAAAAGCTTCTGTAAGGCAAAGGACATAGTTGATAAGACAAAACAACAATCTCAACAGTCTACAGAATGGAAAAAGAACTCAAGAAACTAGAGCCCCAAAACTCCAATAACCCAATTTAAAAAAAAATGAGGTTCAGAGCTAAAAAGGGAATTCTCAACAGAAGAATTTCAAATGGCTGAAAGGCACTTAAAGAATTGTTCAACATCTTTAGCCATCAGAGAAATGCAAATCAAAACAACTTTGAGATACACCTTACACCTGTCAGAATGGCTAAGATCAGAAACACAGATAACAGCTTATGCTGGAGAGGTTGCAGAGCAAGGGGAACACTGCTCCATTGTTGGTGGTAGTGTAAACTTGTACAGCCACTCTGGAATGTAAAAAACTGAGAATCAATCTCTGAAGGATCCAGCTACACCACTATTGGGCATATACCCAAAGGATGCACATTGGTACCCCAAAGGCATTAGCTCAGCTATGTTCACAGCAGCATTATTCATAATAGCAAGAACCTAGAAACAACCTAGATGCCCCTCAACTGAAGAATGGATTAATAAACTGTGGTTCATCTACACAGTGGAGTACCACTCAGCAGAAAATAAAATCCTAAAATTTGCAGGCAAATGAATAGATTTGGAGAATATTCTCTCCTAGGAAGAGAAGATCACCTTAGCAAATTGGGATCACAATGGGTTGCAACCAAGAAGAGTTGGGAACAAATCTTGAAAGAAGGAGATGGCTGAGTGAGAGGAGCAAAGAGGGAGATAGAGAGAGATGGATATCTCGATAGAGGAAGCCAGTGCGGGGTTGGAAACAGGCTGGGTGCTAAGGAAACATCCAAGAACTCACAGGATGTCCCTGGCTAGGTCTCCAACAATAGTGGACGGGGTCCCTAAACAGGACTTCCCCAGTAATCAAATGAATGACCACCCTAAGTCTCATCACAGAACCCACATGCAACATTGAATAGAGATGGAGACATAGATCCATGGTTGAGCACTGGGCCAAGCTCCTGATCCAGCTGAGAGCAGGGGAGGAGAGTCTGTATGAGCAAGGGGATAGGGATTATGAGGAAAATTCCCACAGTGATGGCTGGTTGGAGCTCTGGGGAGCTCACTGAATCAAGAACAGCCACTGGAGATCCATCAGTAAAAGGAGCTAGGCCCTCTAAGGCTAGGCAACTGTCGATTGTCATGGGCAGTATGTGGAGCCTCGAGGGATGGGATCAGACTGTGTTCTTGTTCATGGGCTGGCACCTTGGAGCCCATTCCCTGCAGAGGAACACCTAACCCAGTCTTGACTTTGGGGTGAGGAAGTTGGACTTGCCTGGAGTGGATGTGCCAGGCTGAGCTGACCCACCTGGGGACTTCTTGCCCTTTGTGGGAGGGCATGGGAGAGGGGGAGGCTGAAGGCTGACTGAGTGATTGGGAGGAGGGAAGGGGCGGCAGGGGGATATATAGAAAAAAAGACATTTTTATTTAAAAAAAATAATAAAATGAACATACCAAAAGATGCCACGTTAATGTTGGACTAGCGACAACTAATGATTAGGAATGCTTACTACTATCAGCAACTACTATGCACAACAGCTCCAAACAGATTGACAGGCTCCACAGCATCTCTGCAGTTCGTCCTTGTACTGATTAGATGTACTCGCTATTCAAGGTGTATTTACCCCATCTATGTACAGCTACTTCTAGATTCTATGTCATAGTTCATGGAGAAATATAGAAAAAGAGAGCAGTCCTTAGCCCCAATAAAGGTAGTTCCAAGATTACCCAGGTGATATTTGCTGTGCCCTTTTTCTGCTACCCAGTCTAGATTCCCTTCATCCTGTCACATCTGGGCTCTGGGACCCTAGTCACCGTACCATTGAACTGTATACGCTTCACTTTTCTACTTACTATTAAGTCTATGCCTGAGCAACCAACAAATTAACCCATGGGCCTAGTTCTACATGCCAAACACACTTCTCTATGTTCTTACTATGATTCAGTAGCCACCTCCACCTCCATCATGAAGACTGGGGTCACTCACTGGCATATTGGCAGGAGAAATCTAAAGTGACTAGCTATGGTTTAAAGTCCACTAAGACCATCATTTTCTCTTCTCCAAGGTCCAGGACATCAGACCAACAAATTTGAAAAATGTGGGAAGAAGCATGGATTCCTCAGTGAATCAAAGGCTCTTCTTCTGTCCCTTGCCTTCCGGATGCGTGTGTTCTCTATTAGAGCCACAGATAAGGAATGTAAAGCCTCATGAAGCACACTAATGGTGCAACCATCACCTTTAAAAGGCATGCCATTACTGTTGGGGGGGGGAGGCAAAGTTCATGGATTAAGATTGACATTCAAGCTAAGGCTTGGTTAGAGAGCAGCAGAGAGAGCAGTTACGTCCTTATAAGCTCCTTTGAGAGACAGGAGAAAGGAGGAAGGCTGGCCGCACCCCTTAGACTTAGAGACATTATGTTTGGGGGAGCAGGGCATTTGGTTTAGGGTTTGGGTTTTGTTTCTTTCTTTAATTTCTGGATGAATCAGGTGTTTATCAGATCCCAAGAAAGATGTTCCTGGAAAGGAGAATGACTAGAAGAATTCTGAACCTGGCCAACATACAGTCCTGCTCCATTTGGGGGTTGTTATTTGGAAATGCCCAGGTCTCCTGAGTAAAAACTTGTTGGCTTTCTGTTTATCTAGTTTTCACCTCTTCAGACTGCCCTGCCTTCTTATCCTGCCCGTGTGAATGCCATGGTCATCATCAACCACCTCAAATGATTCTTCCAGTTTTGTCTCCTGGTATATTTGAATATTGAGGCCCATTGTTTGGAGTTATGCCCACCTTCCTTCAGAAAGTTAGGCACTCACTTCCATCTCCATCATTCCTAGGAGCCCAGTCATCCTTGAGCTACAGAGACAGACACCTCTTTGTTTCTCCTGCTTCTGTTGTTCCCTCCCTCACACATTCCTTTTGTACTTTGCCAGGGTACTTCAGGTATACCGTGTAGTACTTCCCAGCCCACCACCAAGCTTCTGGGCCAGTGGTTCTCAACCTGTGAGTTGTAACCCTTTTGAGGGGTCACATATCAGATATCCTGCACATCACATGTTTAGATTACAACTCATAACAGTAGCCACGAAATAATTTTATGGTTTGGGGTCACCACAACATGAGGAACTATATTAAAGGGTCACAGCATTAGAAAGGTTGAGAAGCACTGTTCTAAGTGTTATAGTGACAGCATATTAAAACCATCTCCCAAGACGGTTACTAGAGTAACACCCTGTGTCACAGGACACTGTATCCAGATTTCCCCATATATTTTGTCCCTCCATCCTCTTCCTCACTTTGAATGCATTTTTAAATGTTTTTCTGGTCTCTAGTGAGTACATGTAAGCCATCCCTCTGAGGAACCACCCAGTACTTCCATTTAAGACATAGCAGATGCTCGTAGGTAGTCTGACCCCAGTCATTGGCCTGGCAGCAGAAAAAAGGAGTATAGAAATTCCTTGAGTAAGGTGGCATCGGTCTCATTAGACAAATGTGTTGCCTTCAAAAGAGAACATGTGGACTTAACCTTCCACAAAGTGAGTGGGTGTGTCTGTGGGTTTAGAGGAATCTGGAGGTTCAAACTATTCATCTGAAATATCCAGTGGTTCCTTTTCCAGCTCTCCACCTTTATTTGGGGGCTCAGCTGTGTTTGGGAAGTCAGCCTATTCTGAACTCTGTCACTCTCACAGTTAAATGTATTGTCTTTCTGTAGGGTGTGTGCACCTTCCAGCTACAGAAAACGAGGCTCTCTAAGAGGTCCACTGACTCTCACACTTCACTGTCAGCAGTGGATGGATGCATGGTTCGATAGATGGATAGATGCAATGCATGCATGATGCATAAATACATGGATACATGGATAGATGCAATGCATGCATAATGCATAAATACATGGATACATGGATGGATGGATGCATGGATGGGTTGGATTGTATCTATTGCACCGAGTCTGTCATTTTCCTTCATTCACAGCCCCCCCCAACTGCTAGTTCCCCCATGTCAAAGCCAAAGCACTTTAAAAAAAAAATGGTATCCTTTTAAATTTTACCAGAAAGTAATATCATGGTTGTTCAGTGCTACAACACATCAGTGTTCAGTGTTCACCTACTGTCAAGACCAGAGATCTTAGTGCCATTGTCTAATAAATGATCCCATCCTTGGAATCAGCATCCTAGGATCCTTCTGGTACCCAATGCCTTTGTCTGATTTTTATAAAAAGCAGTGGATAAGTTAAGGATTGTATCAATGTTTTGTCTGATTTGTTTTGTCTTAAGCTGACAAAATGTAGTCTTATTATGGAAACGTGAGATCTCCCAAGAGTGGTGGGGGTTTCAAGAGAAGAAGGCCCTGTATGTGTTTTTTAAAGCAATGAAATATAAGTATGGCACTTAAAAAAGGAGAAGTGAGTTCAAGACATTCTGTGTGGGTCGCCCACAGATGGTATCACAGTGAGAAGCAGTGTGGCTGGAGGAGACTGGGACAGGAAGTGAGCCAGAGGGATCATCTGAAGTTTAAAGCTTAGGGGGAAGGTGGGTGAGCTAATGAAGAACGCTGAAAATTCCTAGGAAGGAAGAAATGTGATGGAGAAGCCTTGGGCTGGTAGAAAGGTGTTCAGCAGAGAACGATGTGTCAAATGCTCACCAAAAGCAGAACCAGCCAGCTCCCATAACAGACACGTTGGGGTGTTTAATGACTTCAACAACACTGGACAGAGGCACAGGTAGGTTAATGAGAGACTCTGAGATGGAGAAGCACTTATAGACAAGTACTTCAGTTTTACTTGACGATGAGCAGCCGAAGAGAAGGAGGTGGGGGCAGAGAAAAAACAGCAGAACAAGCTTGGGAGCTGTTAAGACTGGTTCAGAAAAGAGGAGAGGTCATCGAAGAAATTATGAAGCCGTCCCACAGAGCTAGGTATGGAGCTCGGTGGTACAACACTGTCCTAACATGACAAGAAAGTCTTATTCTGAGCCAGGGCATGGACGGGTAAGCGGGACAGAGAAGATGGAATAATCTTTACAGATTTATTTTTTAATGAAACGAACTGGGAGTAAATAGGCCCCACGTAAGAATCATTTCTTAGGATCACTGAGAGTGAGATTCGGTCATTGAATTGTTTTGTTTGGACCGGTTTGCATTTTGTTTACCTTTTTCCGTAACTGAGTCTTATTCTATTGCTCAGGCTGCTCTGAAACTCACTAGGTAGCCAAGCTAGACTCAGATTCACAACAGTCCTCCTGCTTCCCTCCCTCAAAGGCTGGGGTTGCAAGTTTGAGCCACAATGCCTGGCTGGTATTTTGTAAGTTGTCTGTGGAGTCAGAGAGTTAAGAGCAGATGAAGACAGGAGGAGCAAAGGCCAAGCTATGAGTAAACATTGCAGGTAGTCTGCAGTGGTGTGAGGCAACTCACCCAGTTTCCTGAGTGAATAACAACGTGCCCGCTGAAGGGTGCTACGGAGTAGAAGAGAGAGGGTTACCATAGAAATAATCTTCAGAAGTAGAAAACCAAATTTCCTAGTGAAATGTAACAGAATTGCAAGGAATTGTAACAGACATTTGACTAGTGGGGACAGATACAATGTGACACTAGGGGACAGATACGATGTGACACCATGGAGCTAAACTGTGTTTTTGATCCAGCCACATCCATCCAGGCACAGACAAGGAGTAGGTGGAGCTGTACTTTTGTGACATTTGAAACAATGTCCTACTCTGATTCCTGAGTAAAGTTACAAAGTGGAGGTGGCTGCTTTTGGAAAGATCCTACCTCCTCCCTGTTCCTTTAAACTAAGATACTCCAGACTTCTTTAATCCCCCAAGGGATAATTTAAAAAAAAAAAAAAAAAAATGCTAGTAAACCTAATGGAATTCAAATAGGAAGAGGAGGAAAGATCTGGATAGAATCCGTTGACTCTTAATTGTCACAATAAAAGTGTGAAAACAGCACAGTGTTATGTATGTTTGTGTACACTAAGGTGTGGACACACTAGACAATATAGAAGCCTATCGTGTCACAAAGTTACCCTCATACTCCTTAAAATCCCACTTAAAGAATCAACATTGTCATTTCTGTACCCATGGACAATGATTCTATCACCGCATACTCCCAACAATTAAAATTTCTATGGGTCTGACAAAGAACGTTGTTAAAGATCTAAGAAGCCTCTTGTCGACATTAGACCTAAGTTTAGCCACAGCTCAACAATTTAATGCAGCATGGGAAAAGTTCCTAGGCTGTCTGCTATAGTACACAGAGCGACCCACTTAGCAGCCGCTACATCTAAAGGGCTTTTGTTCTGGGATAAAATGGAGTGTGCCTTAGGAGGATCTGTTACCATAGCACCAGATTCTAAGGCTATCTGACAACTATTGGAGGCCTTCATTAACCAGGCCAAAGGATGAACTTAAGTGTCTCCTGGACTCTAAGATACAGGAATAAGAGGAATACACATTCCTTTCCATGGCCAAATCTTAGAGAAAAAATTAATTTTAAGAACAAGTTTCCAAACCAGCAGGTCCTAAAGAGTTACCCTTTAACCCTACTGACAACCTAGCCCCGTCCACCATTCAAAGCCTGAACAGGAAGTGACTCCCCTGATGCTCAGTCAAGGCCTAAGAGAACAGAGTCAAGAAAGGACTGGACCTGAGAACTTTTATCCCGAGACATACACAGGCAGCTTGTTTATCTTGAAGGTAGGTGACCCTAAAGAGAGACTGTGTATGGTCTGGGAAAACGAGGAGTCAGGAATAAAGTCAGCTATATTCTCTGAGTGTGTTAGAGAAAGAAAAATTGTTCAATAGTACTTGCCAAAACAAGGTAAAGTTGACCTTACTCAGGACTTTGAGGTGAGTGTAGAAGCCCGCACAGTAGCACCTTGCATAGACACAAAAGATTGGCCTCAGTTTCTCGTACAAGGACAAGTTGTTACCTCTAGCCAAGGTGGGGCTGGAGAAGGGAGTCAGTAGGTGGAAACTTAGAAACAGCCAGCATCAGGGCCGAGGGAGAGTCAGACCAATGTAGTCAGACCTCAAAGGAGAATGGTAGACTTGATAGGCTGTTGAAAGTGATGTCTTATGAACATAGAAGGTTCTTGGAAGAATGGACTTTTGTAGCAGGGGTGTACAGATACATGGAGAAGAAGGTTCAGAACCATGGATAAAGTTTGACTAGGCCAATAATCTTTGCTGAGTTCTGAATGTCATTGAAAGACCACAAAAGATGGAGGTAGACAGCGCAACTGTTGACTTTTGCCTCAAGGCCTCTCCTGTCTTTTCTCCAGCATCCACCCCCTCCCAAATCAATACTGATTTTATTATTTAAATCCATCAGCAAAACAGCTGCTCAGATTCCTCTGTAGACAAATTTCACAGCCTGAGGAAGAAAGTCAAGTTTTTTTTAAAAGGTTTTCCTCTGATTCCAGTCTTCTGAATGATCCTTCCCTACAGAGGGTGCATTGCTAAGTGGAGGGATTCTGACAGGCACTCATCTTCCTAAAAGAGTGTGTAGGAAGCAAGTAGATTGTGTCTCTGATTTCTACTTACCACAGAACCAGAACCAAGGATCAGAAAGGATCTGGTTCTGACACTTGTTTTTTGTGTCCACAGTTTCCTATGTCCACTGAGTCACATAAGGATGGGCGGATCTATGCGCAGCCCGGATCACAAAGTCTCTGATCTTTCCTTTGTGCCAAGGATTGACAACCTCTTCTTTCCGCAGAGTTTCCAGAACTGAAATCTCTTTCCCACTACCAACTCCCCGTGTTGAATTCCCCTCTGGGGAGGCAGGCATGGAGCCATCTGCAGGGACTAACTTCGAATGTCCCTTCCAGCTTTAACAGAAACCATCTCAGCAACCAGACCTTCTGCAAGCAGGGCTCTTTTAGGAGCATTTTTCACTTTAGACTCAATTTTTCCATCTGAGCATCCTGGTAGCTTTGTAGTGAGCCCCCAGATTCTATGTAGCAGGAGCCATAGGCATACTCCTCAATACCATTTAACAAATAACCACCCATTTTGGGGCTTGAAAATGTAGCTACACACAAGTGTAGTTCACAGTTTGGCCAAAAGATGGCAGTACAGTACTTTGTGTCCCATTGTATAGCGGCTAACTGCAAGTTTTTCTAATTCAGCTAAATTATAAAATAAATTGAGGTGAAACTTTACCATATGAGAATGGAAAATATAGCTTTTTGTTATGGCATCATTGCTACAGGAATGTCTGTAAGTGACTATCTCACATAGTTATTTTATCTTGTGTAACAATAAGTTTCAAAATTAATTATATAGTAATTCAAGGTTATTTGTCTAGCGACAAACAGAACTAGTTTCCCAAAACACAAAAATTCTTCCCAACACATATCTGTTTAGCAGAAAGCAATTATCTATGTGTCCATTTCTATATATCACAGAGCACTACGAACCAGCTGGTGTTCGGGATTAAAATCACAGAATTTGGAACCAAGGTTGGATGAAAAGTCTGATGACCTGCCAAGCCTGGTTGGCTAGCTAGTAACTTTTCAAGCTTTAATTTTGAATATTTTTGGGGAAATTAATTTTTTTTTAGTTTCTGGAGAGCTCCTTTGTTCCAAGCACAACAGGACAGTAGTCTGTGAAAGTTCTACCAAGTAGTACCAGCAACTGCCTTTTTGCTTAACATTTTTGAGTATTTCTGAAATAGCAACTCCGCTTAGCATTCTGTTTAAGGGGCAGTGGCAAGTCCCTCTTGCTGTTTCCTAGATAAGACATAATCATGAAAATCACTCTTGATTCCAGGCTCTGTAATCTTGCCCATATGGAGCCTTAGTTTGGGTCAAGCTCTTTGGTTTTACAATTCTCTTCAAAGGTAGCTGTCTGAAAGTGGTGGCAAGGCACAGAAGCTGAAGTACTGTGTGTTTGGAAGAGGTCCTTTTTCTCCTCAAGTCTGACACAGAGTAAAACACAGGGACTTTAGTATTTTGTCAGTGTTGGAAGTATGGTGGGTGAATGGGCTGCCTTCCATTCATTGCCCTAGAAAAGGTCCTGATATTTAAAGAAGAATATATCCCTGGATGTTTAGAAGCAAAGTGGGTTCTCTGGGGAACTGAAGTAAAGAGAAGAACCATTTGTGTGTACAAATGGCTTGCCCAGAGGGCATGGACACAGATGTGGGGAAATGGCTCTGGACACAATTGCCTATGTGACACTGTAATTCTACCTCATTCTGTCACACTCCAGAAACAAAATTACTAATTAAGTGTGTTGGCAACCCTGATGAAACTCTTTAGGTCATCAAAATAACAGCAGAGAGAGAGGGAGAGAGAGAAAATGTGAGCAGAAGACCAATTAGGAAGCAGCAACAGAACAGCAGGATGGGGAGGGAACACGGGTAGTGGATGAATATGCTCAAAAACTCACTTACACGTATGAAATCCTCATAATGAGACCCATTATGCATAATTAATATCTAATGGTAAAAGGAACAAAAAAGAATGTAAGGAGACTAGATAGGCAATAGATTGAAATAAGAAACCCAACTCCTTCATTAAAAAATAAATAAATAAATGAATGAATGAATGAATGAATGAATGAATGAATGAATGAATGAATAAATAAATAAATAAATAAATAAATAAATAAATAAATAAAAACCTTGATATTTTTGACCTATACAACATTTAAAAATGCCCACGAATGACAGCGATTCTTGAATAGTGTCAGTGAGGAGTCAGTTGCTGCAAACGGTTGAAGTAGCTCTATGTGCTCAGGGAGTGGGAGTTTGTCTAATCTCCGTTCAGAAGTATCTTAATTTCTTCAGTTTCAGCCATTTTTTTGCAGTGTCACCTTTCGGGAATGCTGCCTCTCAGAGATTTCTCCACAGTCTCATCCCCAAAAGGATATCACCACACAACCCCACAGAGAGTTGTTTGTATCAGTTCTGATGCAACCTGTGACTCTCTCACCCACATGTTCCTTCCTCTAGGTTGTACCGCTGCCTCTGATGACGAAGTCTTGGCTAATGAGCTTGTGTGTGGGATTCTCTTCAGCCCAACTGGGGACTCATGTAACCTTTTCCCCGTGTAACCACCTAAACTCTAGCGCTAATTCCTGCTTGTTCCCTGTAACAAGGCAATACAGAAAGTTGCAAATCCAACTGATGTGAGGACACAAGAGACTAGAAGGAAACAATCCAAGAGCATCTCTGTTTACTTTTTCCTTCTCCCGCCCAACGATTAGGGTCTCAGGCAGGAAGCCATTCTGACATAACCATCCCACTGAAGGGTAGAGGGAAGTGAGAAAGCCTCCTCCAGAGGAAGGACCAGAGAGAAGGGAGGCTCTGAGGAGGGAGGTGGAACAGGTGAGAGGAAATTACAAAGAGGAAAAGTAATATTCAATAAACAAAGGCTTGTGTCTATCCCCTGCCTTTGGGCTAAAACCACTGGAAAGAAAGACAAGTGTGTGTGAGGGGGTGGGTGTGTACAGGGGAGCCTTGCACTGTGTAATTTGAGAGTGGCTTAGGGTAAGACAAGCATATCTAAACAACTCAAGGCACCCACTTCTAAGTTAAAATCGTAACAGAGAGAAATACTTAGTTGAAGCTCCTTGGTGCACATGACCCAGACAGACTGGATATGGAAGAGAGGTACCCATAAGAAAGATTACAGTAATTGTTAGAAATTAAATAGCTACATTGCGTTTGCACTTTTGTTGATAGGATGAATGTATCTGTAGAAAGATGTTTCGTGTGGTGATAATTCAGCAAATAGATCCTTTGATAAATTGCTTAATTGGCTAATTGCTCATCCGCTCATTCATAAATCACTTTTTGGGGTAAGCTGGTGCTCAGCAAGTTGGATTTTCAGCATGCTTGTCTTTTGATAACTTGTTTTCAAATGGGTCTGCTTCAGCCTACAAATAAGAGAATGCAGACTCGCTATTCCTGCCATACTTATTTGGACTCTAGGTAGTCTTAAAAGCTCAAATTTTGCACTAGTCAGGAACACTTCAAAATACACTTACATTGTTTTTAGATCAGCACCTGCAGCTTCTATTTTGGTGAAAGCATGAAATCTAATAAGCCATGCATGATGAAGCAGAGTCTGAAGTGAGTGACTCGCCACATACAGCCCCAGAATGCCTCTAAGCATGGCCAGAATGTAAAGAGGAAGGAAATTGAGCGAGATGGAGTTATGGGGAAGGGGGACAGGATAATACACATAAGCCCCTGGGCAATCTGATCTGATGTGTAGAAACTTCTTTGGAAGAGTGCAAGTGTTATTCATTTAAAGCTTGCCTGCCTTGAGCTCACTTTGAGATACACATCTCTACTTTAAATCACTTTGTATTTTTCCACAGCACAAAAGGCTTTCGCCTGGCTAAACTTTCATTGGCACAGAAGTTCAAGCTAATGTGTCCCCAGGAACACTGGTCATTAAATGTCCTTATGACCCAAACTACCCAATGTCATACTCTGTAGTGTCTCTGCTTGGTTTATTCAGTTCTATCTTTTGGATGCTGCCTTCCCAACTCTGTATTCAACATTCTTCTCTGATCTCAACAACAATATGAAATCAGGTATAAACTATTTTATACTGATGTCTCCATATTCTTAACACTATAGACACTGGTGGCCTGTATCCCTCATTTTTAAATTCCACATACCGTACATCTTATTTTATCTGTGTGTCCCCCCAAAGACCATGAACTTCTAATCTTGAAGTGTCCTCCTTAAATGTTTTTGTATCTCAGCATCTTGTCTGTGGTGAATAAACTCACACCCACTCTGACAAAGGTTTATGGAACTGGATGGAATTTTCATCTGTAATTTAGACACTTTGCTCTCATGTAGGAAATAATTTGCTTGCTCATATGCTTAAAATAGACACCACACCAAACCATTTATCAGAAAGAATGCTTTCAAATGGGCTTTTGTAATAATAGGGAAATATGGTATTCAGAAATGGAACTGAATTGGTTTTTTGAAAAACAACTTTGGAACATAATATTCTTGCCAATTTGTTAGACACAGCACACAAACCCAAAGTGGTACTTGTTTCTAGAAAAATAAGTAAATTTAGTATTACATTATAGAATATATTTGGGTTACAAATGAAATATTAAAGGCAAACACTTTCACTCATCCTTGTAAGGGGAAAACATTCAAGACAAGAGTCTCTGTGGTGCAGGAGGTCATGAACTAAGGGTAGCTTTGGCTTAGATTTTGTTTTATTTTGTTGAAAAACTGGATGTGACATTGGGTGAATGAAAAAGAAGATACAGTAATAAACAAAGATCAGAAAACGAAATCATTTTTGTGAATTTCCCCTGCATATAGTTGCCTGTTTTTATTCTTTTTCTGTCTGTTGGGATGAGGACTCACTGTGTATCCCAAGCTGTTCTTGAACTTATGACCTGACTCAACCTCAATAATGCTGTGCTTGCAGGCATGTGCCCTCACCCAGTGGGGACTATCTTTATGTAGTAAGTATCCAAGGTTTCCTAAGTAAACTTACAGCATCTGCTAGCACTTAGGTTGGTGTATACCTCAAGAATATACCTATTACATTCTTGAGGTTATTAAGACGCCTTCTTTTCATTTATTGAGATTATTAACCTTTAATTTATAGAATTTTCTTTGAAAACTTCAACCAGAGAAATGGAGAAGTAAGTTTAACCCTAAAAGAAATAGAGTCAACAAAAACTATTTTGCAAGCATTATCTTATCTGTATGACTATTATGAACAGTGGTGATCCATATGTTGCAGAGTGTGGAGACCTGGATGTAATCTAATCAGCAGGAGAAAGAGGAAAAAAAGGCTGAAAACTGGAATATGGAGATGGACTAGGATTGGGAGCACAGACTATTCTTTTTTCACTGTGAGTATTGTAATACAAATGGACTTTTTAAGTCTCCATTTATTGCTACAAAACAGTAAATGCTAACCAAATTGTGAGAAGGTTACACTGTCTGAAGGCGCTTGGCTCATGATCTTGACTGTAGGTTAGAGGTGGGTTTGAAACTGTTGTTGAATACAAGTCTTCTCTGGGATTATTTTCTACAGAGAAATCGTCTGAAAGAAGTTAATAATGTCTACAGTTGCTCAATGTGCACGTGTAAACATATCCTGGAAGGTATGAGGATTATCTGTAGAATAAAATAGGCAGCCCCTAAGAAGGACTGGCCGGAGGACACAGAAGCACAAACTGTCACTTTCTAACACATGCTGTTTTAACCATGTAAACATACTATTAGGAACAGTTGAAAAAAGAGAAACCTTTTTTTCCTAACACTGTAACCAGTTAAGAATCACTTCCAAGATGCAAACAGCGACTTCCCACAGGAACAGGGTCATTTTCATCATTGTCTCTCCCACATAGAAGAGTCTGGTGCTTTGGACACATTAGACCCTCAGTAGTCACTCAAGGAATAATTAAACCATGTTGTATGGACCTATGGCACAGTCTCTGCATACCCATCAAATTACCCTCCAATCTGAACTGCTCCATCTTTTGACCTCATATTGGTCCATTCGATAGGATGCTGTTCCAGGAGAGAGACTCACAGGAAGAGAAAGCTACAAGGCATCTGCTCTACCAGCTCTTGCCTTCTCTCTCTAAGTCACCCTTTACTCCTGGTCTGTGATTCCTGCCAGATTAAAGTAGCAACTCCCTCTCGTGTCTTCTGATGAGAGCCAACAGCTTTCTAGTCTTCCTACTTCTGTCTTAGCACATTTGAGCTGCCACAAGAAAGCAGAAGATGAGGAGGCTCAGAAGTAACAGGAAAGTTCAAGGTCAGATTCAGATGAAAGGCCTCTCCAGGGCTGCAGACCACAGGGTTGCAAGAACATGGTAGGGAAGTAATAATACACTTTTCTCTCTCTCTCTCCCTCTCCTCTCCCTTCTTCTCCCCTATATTCTTTCTCTCCTCCTCTTTCTTCCTCTCTCTGTTTCTCCCTCCCTCTCTCTCCTTCTCTCTCTCTCCTCACTGTAGACTAGGGACTAGACTGGCCTCAAACACACAGATTCTCCTGCCTCTGCCTCCCAGATGCTGATACTAAAGGCAGGCACCACTATGCCCAGTCTCAAAGGTTCTCTTCTTCAAGGTGCTGAGCCCTTTCTTGAAGACTCCGCTTTCTCTACCCAATCCCCTGACCACCTATACTCTGACACTGATTCAGGCTTTATGAACGCCGAGAGAAGCATACACATCTTCCCGCAGCATCTGCCCCTGCCTTACCACCTTCTCTGAATCCTCCTGTTACCTTTTGATGATTCTTCACTTCGGTTCTACTTCCTGACCATACAGAAAGATATGTATCGTGTACCTAGTGTGCTTGGCCAACCTAACTCAGTAAATCTTTATAGCTCAGGATACAATGCAAAGCAACATGAGCTTATGAAAAGTAAGTGTTACTATTAGATGCCAAATACGAGGACAAGCAGAAGAAATACACAGAATTACATTTTCAATACACAGAGTAATCCTGCTAAACTACTAAAATCAAAAGACAAATCCAGAGGTAACAGATAACTTTCCCGTTTTTCACTAATGTGGCTCCTTACAAGAGCGATGGAGAGTGATCATGGTTGCTCTACTCTTTGTCAAAACTGGCTTATAACAATTACCTTAACAAATATAGTTTTTGGATCTGAGACTGACTCATTCCAGCAACCACGTGGTATATATTTAGAGCATTTGAAGCTTGCTGCAAAATGGTAAGATGTGTGCTAAGGCCTGGATCTGTTAGTAGCATTAAATACATAAGCTTGCAATAGTAAGAACTGGAGAGTTTATAGCAGTAGAGGCATTCAGGACAAAAGGAAAGAGTAAACCATTGTAATGAGTGATTGTGGCATGTTATTGAGAGAGGAATGGGATTTGTTGTGGTTGTTGTTGTTTGCTTGTTTGTCTTTTGATTTTTTGAGAAGGGCTTCTCTGTTGCAGCCCTGGCTGTCCTGGAACTCACTCTGCAGACCAGGCTGGCCTCAAACTCATAGAGATCTACCTGCCTCTATTTTTCAAGTGCTGAGATTAAAGGCATGCACCACCACCGCCTGGCTGAAGAATGGACTTCGTAGACCAGAGTTTTGTAAGCTCCACACCAGGCTATATGACTTACCAGTTAAGAGCCTCTGTGCCTCTGATTTTCCAGTTTATATTTCATTAATTAATTAATTAGTTAATTAATTAATTAATAGCTTTATCACAACACTTCCATGCATGTTTTTTTGATTGTATTAAGTCTCCCATCCCCATCCCTTGCTCCTCCAGCATGGACTATGAACTTAGTGTAATTGCTTGGTCTGGCCTCTGCAACTCCCTTAGATGAGACCCCAGAGCATCTCTGTGATGCTGTTGTTTTAGCAACAAATGAAGACGGCAGGGCTCTAGTGAATATTAGATGAGTCAATATGAGCAAAGGGCTTACGTACTGACACAAGTTATGCTGGTGTTTCATTTGAAGAACATATAAAGTTATGAAATCCTTCCCCTGAATTAGGCTGGGTCTGGCCCAAGGCCTGGCTTCCTCTGATATGGCCAGGGAAACTTCTTGGATTCTTCCCATCAACTGTCATTGTCTTAATTTACATTTTCCATGATGGTTCCTAATTGTATATAACAATAGGAATGGTAATAAAATTTATTGCTGAGAACTCTTCAAATAGTGAGCCATAGAGGGCTCAGAGAACAGAGTTCATGTAGACCCGGAGAAGGTTAGAATCCTCGTGGGGAAGGCATTTGAGATGGGACATGAGAAAGTCAGCAGATCCTAGCAGACTGGGGAGATGGAGGACGTCTGTCCTCCTAGGACACTGTTTTTAGTTACCAGGATGTGCTTGTTCTTTGTTTACCCCAGGGTACACTTTCTAAAAGCACTTAATCTTCCCAAGGCCAGCACTAATAGGCACTGATGTTATCTATTATGGCCAGAAACAAAACAAAAAAAGAAAGAAAGAGAGAAAAACCAGGAAGCCAAATAAAGGTTATGTAACCATATTGCAGATTTAAATGTCTTATGTTCCATTTACCAGAATCTCAGCGAAGACTGTGGGGTCACAAATGTATGAGTGCAGGTGTGTGTGTGTGTCTGTGTGTCTGTCTGTTTTACCTGTCAGCTTTTCTCTCCTTGCCTCTGACTCATCTTCTTCTAGTCTGCTTAGAGGGAAAGACTGCTTGTAACATGCCTGCCTTGAATCCATTTCACATCAGGGCTTTCTCTCTGCCACTATGAGTTTCTTCAGGGAAAAAAAAAATCATTTACTTTTCTATAAGTTGATGACAGAAACCTCGCCGACTGCTCCCTTGAAAGGATATTGTGGAGTCAGCAAAATGGTGGATTTGAGACTGGAGTTCCCAAAGCCATTACCTCCCCCATAGCCACCCGGCAATTTCTGCTGGCAAATTAAATTCACACAATTGGAGCGCTCTGGAGAACAGAAGGGCATAATTTATGATTATTGAGCACTCTTCATGTTAGATGTCATTTCTCAACCCCTCCATTGGTAATTTTCTCCCATCTTCATGTCAGAGTTTTCTATTCTGCCTGATCCCTGTTCCCTTCCCAGTTCAGCATAAAGTGTGTGCTTATTCTTATACCGGTCAACTTTGTATTGCATCCTTCTCATTAATGTGAGCTCTGCCCTTAAGCTTGCTCTCTCAGCCTTGCTTCAGCTCGGGAAATCATTTTTCTGAACAAAGATCTTTTATTCCCCTAAAACCACCTTAATGCCAGGTGCTAAGTGGGCCACATATGTGACGAGATGGAGGGACAATCTCAGAAGAAAATTGTGATTGAATGGGAGCGGATCAGCCAGGTTATGCGCCACCGGGGAGCAGGCAAAGCTACAGACAGAAGCAAGTGGAAGACCATCTTTGTTCAGTTAGAATAATATGAGATGCTTTATGTTAGATCCCCTAGAAACAGAGGCACAAGCGGTTTGCTGAGAGGATGCCCTCAGGCAGAGCCAATAGGGGAAGGAGTAAGGGAAGCCAGGTGGAGATGTGAAAATTGAAATTCTAGCTCTTGCTGGATCCAATGGGGAACTCTAGGGTAAAAATAACATCACAAAGCTTACCTGACTGGAAGCAACAGGCCAGGGCATTGTCCTGTCATGTGAAACATTGTTGGCCAGCAGCTCCTGATGGCTCAGGACAGGTCTTGAGAATGTACATTGTGAGTGGTTGCCAACTCACAAGCAAAGATGTCAGGGTTCCAGTCTAGAGCTGGACGCCTGCAGAAAATGTCAAGTATGCATCTAACTGTGTTCCATGAAAGTCTCTATCTCTTATGTTTCTCCTTCTATAATTCAGTTCAAAATTATTAGATCTTCATATTTGTACCATATTGTATTTTATGTTTACTTCCTCTCACTATAAATACTTGCTATTCTCACATGGAAAAGTTGAGTGCTACTTTGCTCCACAGCTGAAAGGTTGAGAGCTATCAAATCCTGGCAGTTAACATAAGTTTATATCACGGGCTGGCATATGAGCTAGACATTGCTGGATCCTGATTGGATTGTAATCAGATTGATCTAAACTGTGATTTGAGGGCAAGGTCACATATTTGCAAACATTTCATTGCTCTTGCAAAAGGAATAAATGTTCTGTCCATTTAATGTTTTGCATAGAAGCTTTTCTTCTCAGTAAATGTTTGACAGTGTCCTATTCATCTGATAATTGCAGATAAATAATCCCAATACACAATAGCCTTGAATAACAACAGAAGGATAGAAAAGGATGTGAATGATTGTACTGTAGAGAGTGAAAGCCAAGATTTGCCAGTTGCAAGGCAACAATTAAACTAATTCTGTGAAAAAGTCAAGGTGATTTCAAGGACATGAAAACTCCACAGATGATCAGGACGAGAAATGATAGAAAGGTAGAATCTCAAGTTCCCAACTCTTAGCCATGGTGTGGTTCCTTTTTCCTTTCTCTCTACTTCTTATTCAAACTACTGTAATCTTCAGGCATCTTTATCTCCTAACACCACACAGAGTGAAACCCAAGTCCATGTTAGGCTTCTGAAGCCTTAAATGCCCTATTGGGATTCTTAGTTCAAATACTTGAGAAAAGGAATCTGATTGGGTACGGTAACTCCTTCCAGGCCACTGAAGGCTGGACAAGTGAGGAAAGTCCTGTGGCTTATTATCTGCTCAGCAAAACTGAAGGAGGACAGTTTAAATTAGTAAATTAAATGGGGTACCATAGATAGGATACATCAATATTTGTGGTACTTAACAGTTACAACAGCTGGATGTATCAGAACGCTTTGGCTAGGGTGCAAAGGTTGAGAGACTAAAACTCCTGGGGCAAATAAATCCGTTATCCATCCGAGATCTGTTCTCAGATCACCATCAATCAATTAGGCAAACAGGATTCTGTGAGGACAGCTAGTAGATGCAGAAGTTTGGTCCATATCTCTTCAATGATGCAGGTGACATTAAAAAAATTAAGAAAAAAAAGTCCAATTCTTTTCTCCAATTATCATTTTTTATTTTAGGGTGCTGATGCTGAATTCTGAATAATTCAGTTCTTCTTGGTCTCAGCCAGCTTTCTGAAACTCCCAGATGGTTAGAAGGGCCTGATTCTTCCAGAAGATCTATTGCAAAGAAGCCTATAATAGTATTTGAAATTTAATCATTAAAAATACACTCTCACTCTCATGGATCTCATGGATCTCATGGATCTATTTAAAGGAACAGCATTCTCTTGAGAAATGGTTTGTTCCATGGCAGTAGTAAGGAAGGTTCAAGGTGAAGCTGGACATCATATCTCAAGAATGTAACAGTGAGGTTTCTTGGTCCCGGGTGGCCAGAGGTCCAGACCCAGACCCCTTAGCCACCTGCCACTGATTAGGCCCAGAAATGATTCAGGCGCTTATATTAAGTTCATGCTGTTTGGCCTATGGCTCAGGCACATTGCTAGCTTGCTCTTACATCTTAACTCAATCCATTCTCATTAATCTATCCTGCCACATGGCCTGTGGCTCACCTGTGTTCCTCACATGCTTCTTCTTGGGTGGCTGGCTCAGTATGTCTCTCTGACTCTGCCCTGCTTCTCCTACCTATGCTCTGATTTCCCCTCCTACTTTTTCTATGGTGCCTGTCATGGGCCAAAACAGCTCCTTTATTTAAAAATTGATATTCACAGCATACAGAAAGACATTCCCACATCACCTCCCCCTTTCTGTCTAGTCAAAAAGGAAGGTTTCAATTTTAACATAGCAAAATTACATATAACAAAACAGCCATCAAGCAAGAATTTTAGTTACAATATCTAATCTATTTATATTTAGCAAATTAAAGAAAATACTCTATCATCTACCTTATCCTTGTGAATCTAAAGTTTCATATCCAATATACCTTTTTAAATATCTAAGAAAAACTATACCTATAACTATGTAATCTTCAACTACATCGAAACGACAGAAGGATATATTTACCCAAGTAAACAGGAAGTGCAAGCAACTTCCAAAAACTAGAAATGACAGAGATGACACCTATGTGCCTGGACAGACACCCAAAGTTCCTTTATAAAGTTGGGGCATCTATCTTCAGCCTACAGGCCCAGAGTTTCTTTTCATTTCAGTGAAGCAGGAAATCTGTTCTGTCCATTCATCAGTTGCTTTTCCTCAAGTCCTAAAGAGTGTCTAACAGTTTTCTCTGCAAAGCAGGAACATGAAGGACCATCTCGGCTTGTTCTGCCAAAGTTCAGAGGTCACCTTCCTATGGAACCTGCATGTCCAGTTTTAACAGCACACTGTCAAGCAGTCAATATAAGAACAGGTTCATGTCCAGTGGCTAACCAATGCCACAAAGAAACTAATCTCCATATGGAGTTTCTTAGATGCCCATTTTTCTCTTGAAGTAAATTAGTGCTGCCAGGAGCAGACCTGTCTCACTGTCCAAAAATGTCTAAGTTCTTAAAACATTTTAAATGCCATATTCTGTAGGTCTTAGAAGTGTTTGAAGATTACCTATCTAATTGAATTCTATCTTTGTATACCTAAAAATCTAACTAACATGCATTTCTTAATTATACATTACAATTTTAGATCAGTTACATAAACATCATATCTTAAACAAAAGTAGAAAAATACATACAGCATAAGAGAATTGACCTTAAATTTGTATCAATAAACCAAAATCCATATCAATGTAAAACATTTTGAGATTAACAGCTGGTTTCCTGATCTAAGTAAATTCAGTAATCTAATTCTTTTAAAAAAATCATTCATATACCATATGCCCTTTTTCTTCTTAGAAAGGAATTAACTATGAACATTAACCATTAATAATGAAAACAAACATTTATAAACAATATTTTGGGAATTTGAGTGTAGTTTTCCATTACTACTTCCTGCTGATTACAAGGCGTTGAAAATCTCATGGGTTCTTAAGACTGGATCATAGTCTGCAGCCCTGAAGCTGATATGGCCATCTCTTCTCATCAGAGACTTTTTTCAGGGGATCTTGGTTGATGAAACCATATTTTCCTGGAAGCAATCCACAGGTTCTCATCTTCTGTGGAAACAATAGCAGAACTCTTCCAAAGCAATAAATCCTTAGACACAAATATCAAAATCAAAATACCTTTAAAATATATATTCTTGTTTAACTTAGTAGCCTTTGTAATGCATTCTTTCTATAGTTAGCTCATTAATAGTTAAAAAAAATTAAAAGAAAACACAATAATAAACAAAATCCATATTTTGTGTCTATTTTCCATCTTTACCTGGCTTATTATATTTTTATTACTCTATTTCTCTTTTTAAAGACATTCTCTACCTTTTTTCTTTTCCCTCTGAAGCCTATATACCTTTGACACACATTGTAACCCATTTACAGGTTCTTTTTTTTTCATCTGAATCTGTTTTATTGTGAATCCTTAGTCATCTTCCAACCAAAAGAGCTTTTAAAATACTCATACTCTCTTAAAGAGCCACATAGTTTTTGCAGATAAAGCTGAATCAGTAAGCTTAATATTTGTCTGAGGTTGACCAGGCCTGTAAATTTGACTTACAGTATTTATTAAGGAAGAAGTTAAATTATACCTTTAAAAAATCATCCCACAATTCAACTGTAGGGGATTGTGTTGTTTCATGGTAAATAATTGTCCCACCCACTGGTTTAATAAAAAGCGCTGATTGGCTAAAGGCAGGCAGGAAGTGTGGGCGGGGCTGCCAGACTAAGAAAACTCTTGAGAACAGGAAGCACAGGCAGAATGCCAGAGAGAAGCCTGAAGAAGCAGAAGACAACTATGCTGCTCTAAGGAAAGGTACCAAGCTGCATGGCTGAACAGGAAGAGTCATGGGTTAGATGAAGGGTAGAGAACTAGCAAGTGATATGCCTGGGCCTTAGGCCGATCAGCTAAAAACTATTGTAAACTTCTGTGTGTCTCTGTGTGTCTGGGGGTCTGCGGGTCTAAACCTTGAGGCTAGGCCCAAAAGTCAGGGACAGAAATCTCCTACTACATTCAACTTTCTTTTATTTACTCTAAGGGATATGAAAAATAAAGAAAATATTCTGTAAGTTTAAAAAGCAAACAACAGATAAGCAGGGTGAGTGTTGTGGGTTCAAATCCAGAGCTATAACAGATAACTGAAACATGTGGTCCTTGCCTAAATCCTGGATTTAGGGTTTGTTTGTTTGTTTTGGTTTGTTTGGTTTTTTTTTTTCAAGACAAGGTTTCTCTGTATATCCCTGGATGCCCTGGAATTCTGTCTATAGACCAGGAAGGCCTTGACTTCAGAGATCTTCCTGCCTCTGCCTCCAGAGTGCTGGGGCTAAAGACATGTACCATCACCATCTGGCTAAGTACTGGATTTGTAAAGGTATAAATGATATTTAGGAAACATTAAGGTTATTTAAATATGGTCTAGAGAATAGGTGGCATTATGGAGCTGTTGTCTACTTTCTGAGGTCTATATTCATGTGAAATATACTCATATCTGTTGTACTGAAGTGTTCAGGTGTAGATATATGTTTGGACTATAGTTGAGGGAAACAATAGAGTGAGATGTGAGGAGAATGGGGGAGGATATAAAAGAGAGAGAGAGGAGAGCAGCAAAATGCCAACAGTTAATGTACCAAATACAGTACCGGCAGAATCCTCTATCCTTCCCATATTTCTGCATCCCAACAAAATCACCCTCCAGTCTTCCCTTAGGGTGAATGTAGGTGACTGTTCCACTGTAGCTGACACTTCTATAGGAGGAATCAGCTTACACACCTGGATCCCAGCAACCGCGGTTGCTAGGGAGGGACTAAGGGACTAAGATGAATGGAAATATTGAGAACAGGGTTCCCTGAGACAACAGGAAGAGGCCCAGCCATTCCTAGCTTCACACATCCATGAGAACAACCTCTGAGGACAACAGAAGGACCACTTGGCCAACATGCAGAACTGAGAAAAATGAACTGCTGCTCTAACCAGGACGCAATGGGATGTTTTGCTTCACAGAACTGGATAGCCAGCACAGAAGTGATCCAGAGCCATGCTGTATTATCAGCTTGTGGCTTTAAATCTCTTCTCAGAATGTTTTCTTACTATTCTCAAAGATGCATTAAATTCCCAATTTCTAAACATTTCCTATAATCTGAGAATTGTATTGCTAAACATGAATTTAATCATATCTTAAGATTTTTACCACATAGAGTAATACAATGTTAGGTTGCGATGGTTTGCATACAGACAACTTTGTGACGTGACACACGGCATTATTCTACCTACCTCTCATTCCCAATTTTATCTTTATTTATTCGGACCACTGTCTATGACTTTTATTGAGAACTTCAAGTCTTCCCCCAACAGAGTAATAGACTGTGTCAGATGCTTCTTCATTTTCCCATTTTTTTAAGAGCTGGGGTCTCAATGTGTTACTGAAGTTGACCCTGAACTCATGTCTCAAACAATTATTCTGCTTCATCTCCAAAGCAGCTGGCAGTACAGATGCGCATCACTATATCCAATCATCCCTTAATCTTTGCTGTTGTGAATGGTATCTAATTCTTATAATTCATGATTTTTAAAATCAGAAGCATGAACCTCACCCATGGTTCACACGGTGCTCTTATTAATTCTTCAGCATTTCAAGGTGAGAGGTGAATTAGTGTGAATTAGTGGCAGCTCAGTCTTTTCCCTTCTGAGATAGCTGTTAGTGATATTCACCAACCCTCCACTCTCCTCCACTTGGACACACAGGAGGATGCTTCTTCCCATCACACTCATTTCTGACGGGTGCTATCACAAATCCCTGCAGAGCTAATGACTTCAAACCATTTGTATTTGTTATTTTCAGTTCTGTGGGTCAGAAGTCTGACACCGATATCCTTGGGATAGAATCAGTGGGGTGGCAGTCTTATCAAAGAGTCGGAGGAAGAGCCTTAGACTATTTGGTTTTGATATAATAAAATAATGCAGGGAGAATAATTTGTAAACGATAGAAATTTTGTTCTCTGATCTGTGGAGACTGAGAGCCAGAATCAGGGAAAGGGCAAAGTTGAAATCTGCTAAAGCTAAGTCTAAGCCTCAAGGGTGGTCCCTTGCTCCTGTGTCCTCTGAGAAGATAAAGCTGTGTGCTCACATAGCAGAGGAAATGGAAGGTTGGCCGGCCCTCTGAAGCTTCTTCCATATGTGTATAATCCCAATTGTGAACACAGGGCTCTCTTCTGCCCTAATCATTGCCCAAAAACCCTGCTTTTAATGTTATCACTTTGTGATATTTGTTCCAGCCTAAGAATTTTGGAGAGGCATATCCATTCAGCGCATAGCTGGAAGAACCATTTCCTTAGAGCTTTTGTTCTGAATCATAGGGAATGCACATTCCTTGGTGCATGTGCTCTTCTTCCAGCTTCAGCGCTAGCAACATAGCATCTCTCTTCTGCTCTATGCCACATCTCTTGGTCTGACTCGCTCTGTGATCATACTGGGCTCAGTGAAATCATCCGAGATACTTACAAAGTCAGCTGGTTAGCAACCATAATTTCTATCTACAACTTTAATCCCCTTGCCAGGGGTAATCATGAGTCCCAGTGATTAGGATATGGGCAGTTTTGCAGAGAAAGGGCATGAGAATTTGGTATTGCCACGTGATTTACTTTGCCCAGTGAAATGTAAATGAAGATGACATCTGTGACTTCTTAGCAGAAACTTAAATGTAATATTCCCTGATGATCACAGAAGCATTTATTGATAGAGTCTTACTTTGCTGAGAAAATATGATGAGCAGAGACTTGCTGTCAACCTGCAATGGACGGTATTTTCCTTGGGGTGAGGGTTTATTTACCACATATACACAGATTGCCTTGGTCACTTTAACTTCCCTGTGACCAAATAGCTGATAAAATCACCTCTGAGGATAAAAAGATTGATTTGGTTCTTAATCTGCTAGGTCCATTGCTTTTAGGCCTGTAGCAAAGCAAAACTCATCATGATAAAATGGCATAGAGGTGAGGAGTGGTGGTAGGGGGAAGCTGCAAACGTCATGGCTGCCAGACAGAGGTAGAAGAAGGAGCCAGGAATAAGGCATATCCTTGAAACATACTACCAGACAGCCTATTTACTCCAGGTATGATATCCTCCTGAAGTTTCCACCCCCTCTCAACGTCATCAAATTAGAAATCTAATGATGGATGTAAGCATTGATCGGTCACAGTCTTCATGACCTAGTCACTTCTCAAAAGTCCTTAAGTTTGCAACAGTTTGCACCCAGATATTGAACCCATGAGCTCTTATGAGCATGCTTCATATGTACAGTGTATCTTTTAATACTGACACTGAAGAGGTACCTCACTGTGCTTTCATTTGCATCCCCTTAGTGAACTGATGACGTTCAGCATTTTCTCCTGTGCTTCATGCACTTATTGGCCATTTATTTTGCTTCTTTACAAAAATGTTGATGGAGTCCTTTGTCCATCCCATGCCTATTGCTCAGATTGACTCTTTGTTGCTGGATTAAGAGCTCTTTACACATTTGGATTCTCCAACTTACTTTTTGGGGTTTTTTTTTCCCCCCATACCAAGGATTGAACCTATAACTTCATACATGCTGAGTAATGCTCTGCCACTGAGCTATATCTAAACAGTGAATTTGTAGATTCTCATAAGGTATGTGCTATACAATTATTTTTATCCAGTTTTGTAGATTAGCTTTCTACCTTCCTGATAATTTTTTTAGACTTAAAAGTTTTCATATAATTTTGAGGGAGTCCAATTATCTATTTTTCATTTATTGTTTCAATTCCCCTCATCAAACCAAGAGCTCATGAACAGTCTGAGTGTCAGGCAAATCAATGCTAAATCACTAAGCTAAACCCTGAGCCCATTATTAAAGTTATATTTTGATGCATTTGTTCATTGTTAAGATGAAGTCTTGCCTGTTCACAGACTTGTCTTGAGCAGCCAGTCCTCTCAGCTCTCCGGGTGGGTAGGACTGCAGCTGGGACTGTGAATTTCCCATTTGTTTATGACATTTCTTGGTTTCAAATAAAAGTATTGGAAGCTATAACTTTATTCTTCAATAATTCTTTGGTTGCACCCTTCAAATGTTGACACATTACTTAGTTCTGAACTTTTTATTCACTTTCTTTTTTAGCGAAAACTACTGTTCTGAATGCTACAAAGTTTCCATATTATTTAAAAATATGGAAATTATTTGCCCACTGCCTAATACATATTTATAATAACTATATAAATAAAAGCAAGAGGAGCTACCCATTGTATGAATCCTAATTGGTCTTATAATAAAAAGTAATGAAGCCAGATAGTGTGGTAAAGCTAAACGATTGGAGAAGCACAGGAACAAGCCACTCCCAAATCTTCAGGCCAAAAGGGGTATAGATCCTGTCTTCAGGAATCCTCAGGCTGGAGAGGAAAAGGGAAGGGCTGAACTTGGTCTCCGACACCTTATAATCCTCTCTTTGCCTAGACATATCACTTCCTGTCTCACCCTTTCTAGTGCTGGGATTAAAAATGTGTCATCCCTGCCTGGCCTCTATGGCTGTCTCTGTCCTCTGATCTTCAGGCGATCATTATTTGATACACAATACATCACCATAGCTACCCTTCTGTTTTAATATAGTCTGTATAACAATGTTTGGAATGTGCTAGGCTTTCCACTGTGTCCAATGTTGTGAGAAAATAATACCAGAAATGCAGAGTTTTGAGATACTGCTCTTTTCATTTACTGAAGGCTCCTCATATAGGGGGGAAGAGTTTAAGAAAGTGACGAACAGTCATGGAAACACCATTTGCAGTGTTTAACTTGATATAACAGAACTCTCACCCATCATCATATTTTCTTCACTCTGTTAACTAAAATTGAAGGAAGTAATCATTCTGGCCTGGGCTACTGCAAAGGTCCCAGCAGATACAAGAAATAAATACACGGCCTGTCATGTCAGACGTCATTCAACCAAACCAAAGGTTTAAGGAGAAGATAGACCCCAAAATAGATGTTTTCCCTCTGGAAACAGAAGAACCCTGACTGTCTGAGTCAGTGGAGTAAGAAAGGCCTCCCTGCTGTAGGTAACCTTTCAGAAAAAGAAATCTGAAGTGACCTCCCATTAACAATTCTGGCTATTTTTGTGTTGTTCTGTCTCCCTGTTTCTGCCACACAAAGCCTACTGTTCTGCCATGGCTATAGCCCAGTAAGGACTCTCCTAACATCCCTAGGATGTAGGATGCTCCATTCATGAATAAAAGGCCATTATTCTCAGAAGTAAATTAGTTGTAACTTTCTCTTTTGATATTACCATTAACTATTTTTGTTGTTTCTCTATTTGAGAATTGAGTATTTTTTCCATTCTTCTTGACAGTGAAACACACACATACACACACACAATATTTGGGATGTGGCCTTTAACTTTATATGCACACATAAATTTATTCTTGTAGATTTTTTTTAACTTATCAATATCTGTAGTTTAATCCCAATAGGAAAATCCATCCCTCAGGTTTCATGTCTCTACCCAATCCTGTGCCTATTATGAATATCTAGAGCTTCAGTTTTGCTTATCATAAATAGAAATTTCAAATTGTCTTTAATGATAGTTTTCAAAGAAACAAAAGAATTTAGTGAGTTTTCAATCACTCATCGTCCTGCCGAACATTTTTTCATGTTTTCCTGGAAGTGTTTTCTTTATCAGACACTGTGTGGCCTAGCTTTGGAGGAGTGTACAGATGAGAATGCTTTTTATTATGCTCACAAATTTGATTTAAAATATAGCTAGATACAAAATTCTAGTTTTTAAATGTTTTCTTTATAACAAAATTACCTTGCCACCATTTGCATATCAAGCCATTTGTGAGAAACTTGGTGTAATTATAATTTTTATTTCTTTCTGTTCCTTCTCCTCTAGGCTTTGCCTTTGATCTCCCTCCATCCTGTCTTCCTTTTATTCTTTCGGGGATCAAAACAAGGGTCTCATGAACGCTGGGTAAGCAAGCATTCTACCATTACCCTGCATCCCTACCCCATCCTCAATGTTCTTCTGTTTCCATTAAACCTGGATATTTATTTTTTCTTAATCTAATTTTTAAAAACTTTTTGAGAATATTATACACAAGGACTGTGATTACACCATGTCTACTCTTATTTCCCCTCTTCCCAACCCCTCCTATGCCCTCCTCAAACTCATGACCTTTTCTTCTTGTTATGTAATATTTCCCAGCTCCATCAATTTATCTGCAATTCATTATTTTAATTTTTCTTTACAAATGGATGCAATTCCATTGCATATGTGTGCCAAACTTTCATTATCAAGTCATTAATTAAAAGACAGACATAACCTAATTATGGTGGCCAGAGCTTCAGTGAACATGGCTGAGCAAGTATCTGTGGATTAGGATTTGAAGTCCTTAGGGGATAGTCCAAAGAGTGGTATAGCTGAGCCATGTGGCAGATCTGTAGTTAGCTTTCTGAGAGTTCTCCACACTGGCTAATTTCTATCTAAAGCCTTGTGTGCTTTCTTCATTTACACCTCTTTCATTTTCTTTTTCTCTCCTTTTGGTCCTTGCTGTTTCCTGGATATTGGCCCTGCCTCTCTACAGTTCTTAGTGACCCCCTTTCTCTTTTTTGGCCTTTATCACTTTTCGTAGCTTCTGGGAAAGTTTTCATTCACCACTTCACTGTCATGCCCTTCAACACTCTTCCTCTGTGTCTATTAAATGCTTATATCTTGACAATCCAGTTTTATTCTGCTAGCAGATAACTAACTTTTAGTTCATTTGTTACCTTTGTTTTTACTATTGAAATTTTCATCTATTTGGTTTTTTGATCTTTGCATACGTGTGATCTGGGATCGCCTGTGATAATATGCTCACAAACACCCAAATCTATGCTTCCAGCTCCTAGAGATTTAGGAGAGGATACTGAAGAGCCTGGGCATATCAGCTGGACACTTTCAGCTATACCAAGTCTTGATTTCCCTTTGAACTTAGGATAGAGAGGAATGTGGCAACAGAAACTTCCTGGGCCTTTTCTTAATTAGTTTTCTGCTACTGTGACAAAACACCAAGACCAAGGCAGGCAACTTATAAAAGAAAGCCTTTAATTGGCGTATGGTTTCAGAGGGTTAGAGTACATGCCCATCATGGCAGGGAACATGGCGGCATACAGGGATGCATGGTGCTGGATCAGTAGCTGAGAGTTTATATCTTGATCCCCAAGCACAAGACAGCTAACTGAGAAGCTAACCTTCAGTGACACACCTCCTTCAACAAAACCACACCTCCTAATCCTTCTCAAACAGTTCCACCAATTGCAGACCAAGCATTCAAATATTTGAACTTTGATGGGGGGCTATTCTTATTCAAATCAGCACAATCTCTAAGGGTTTGAGAGAGTAGTTTTGTAACAGTGGCAATGACCTTTTTTTGGGGAAAACTTTTCCCAGCAGGACTTCACTATTTCCCTGATTCTGTCCATAGGGTACCAAGTCAAAAATGAAAGGGAACAGATAATTAAAAGCACCTTAAAAGAGGGGCAAGGCCAGAACTAAGGAGGTTTTCTCAGCCTCTTCCTATCATCACAGTTGAAACCTAAACCATTGAACTCTACACATCAGGATGGGCTGCAAGCATCTCTGAGATGTTTTTCATTGTGATAATGGTCGGAATAACTAATGGGATTTTTTCTTTTTCTACAGATGCATTTACATTTGGAGGTAGCAGTCTGCTAAGAGACTTGTTGTAAAACATTAATTTAGGATGAGTTACATTTGTTTATGCTGTGGAATAATTGTTTAATGATGCAAACACATGTCACATTTGTTTGATTAAATATAATTAACCTTTGGTCAGGAGGGTGAGTCAGCAGGAAGTGGTAGGGAGGAACCAGGTGTAGTGAGGGTTCTTAAGTGGTGGCAGAGTAGAAACATGTTGGTTTGGGGAGAGACAGGAGCAAAGAGAGAAGGTTAGATACTTGCTATTCAGTCTCTCTGAGCTAGCAGAATTTCACCTTGACCTTTGAATCCTAAGTTCTTTACAGGGGTAGAGATCTAGACATCCAGACAAAGTTACCCTTAATGGCCTTAAGAGAGTGGTACCTGGGGGAACAGAATTCCTGAGGCTGCAGCACTTTTGACTGACTGAACAGCAGCTATTAGCTGCTGAGCCGCAGCTGCTGATTAGAATAGCTGTTGCTTAAAGGGCAGCCACTGTATTTAATGAAAAAAAGCAGAGGCTAGTCTGTCATCTTGTCCCCAAGCAGCAAATTTCTTACTGTCGTGCATCTATGCTGTGATTGCAAGATCAGTTCAGAGCAGTCATTTCTACAATCATCAGCAAGTACAACTGTGTACTTATCCACAAGGTGTATGCATATTTCTAATTTTATTTTTTTAAAAAGTGCATCTCACGGGTTTATTTGCATACATTTGTTCACTAATGAGATTGAAGTGTTGTCTCATGTTTACTGAGCAAATTGCTTTCCTTCTCATGAGAACTGTCTATTTGTAGCATATGCTCATTAGCTATTTTAGGATTAGGTTCCCCCCCCTTTGTTTATTCAGTCTTGTGTAATTTATTTTGATTTACACTTAGTTCAGTTTGATTGGCACTGAGTAATTTTCATAAAGAATGTCGTAAAGGGTCTCTACTGCAAGATGAACAGCAACAATTAATGATATGGCAAGGCCTAGTGAAAGGGTTTCCTCCAAGATTCCTGTAAGAAAAAAAAATCAAGTTTTTGTTACTATTTATGAGCATATGAATCTGTCAGTACACCATTATTTTGCCTATTGTTCCTAAGCTTATTATTTTTAAAAGTATCTTTTTACTGCCTTTGAGCTGTTAGATTATATACTATTCTAAGGTTTGGTATTTTATTTAGTCAATTTTACTCCATCTGAGATGGATTTTAGGGGGATGAGGGAGAAAGTTTAAAATGCAAAAATTACAAATTGACTTTCAAGATAGACTCTTCGTACCTTTTATCCAACAAAATTAATATTAAAGTGGAAGGCAGGAGCCCATGAGTCTGGGCCTTGCAAAGAAGATAAATACTCTGTTGTCAAAAACAGATTGCCCAGCCAAAAGAGAATAATGACAGAAAGAAGGCTTATAAAATGTCCCTATCTTGAAGCTGTTTGGATTTTATTTTGCTTGTCTGAAAGCTTGATTGTTGGGGAAAGAGAAGCAAGCGGAAATGGAAAAGGGTAGTTTATTCTTTAACTCTATATCTTATTGCAAAATCGCCTCTAACTACAAGAGGTGCCTTGAATTGCCACAGCTGAGGCAGCCCAGAATGAACCACAAAGAGTTTGGGGGATGAACAGAACCATGATTGTGAGACTTCGCTGAGCTGATAATCCTTTTATTTTCAGAATAAAGTCAGTATCAATGATTCCCTTCACCCTTTTTGCAATTTTTCTTTGGGTCATATATTAATGGGCGTTGCCTATTGTTTATAGGTTACACTTAACTCCATTCACCTTCCAGTGACCTGCTGGGCATCTCGGATACTTCTCTCTGGCTTCTTGGCAGTCTTTGTAAAACAAGGGGGTTGGGGGGGGGAGAATCATGTGACTCTCTCTCTGCTAACTGTCTGGGAAACTAAGGTGCTCAAAAGACCAAAATGTTCTCAGCACCCCTGCAGTGTGCTTTCTTCCCCCTGGAAATCATTTGCCTTATTGAAAGATACAGCTCTTGCCTTCGCCCTGTGAAAGGCATTTATCAGACTGCTCTCCAGCTTCACACCTGGGTAACTCTGGTTTGAGGCTTTTACACATTAATTGTCAAAGACCTTGGACTGAGTCGGTTTCCTTCCTTCCGCCTTAATAGTCATTTGTAATGGCACACTGCCCCTAGCTATTTGAGGATTAGACTACTGACAGCTTATTAGTATAAATATTTGAGGATCATAGCTAAATTTCCTAGTTGCAAGGGAGAGGTTAAAGGAGAAGCAAAAAATGAAATTTGTCAGCAGACAGGGCGAGAGAAGTTGAGAATGTCTGAGCATCCTTGTCTGGTCTTCATTGTTATTGCTTTTCTTCCCCTCTTCTTCCCACAGCACTAAGTAACCCATGTAGGTACCTTTACGCAAATGAATGAGTATATTGCAGCACTTCAAATTATATATGTACTCCAAAATTAGCTCAGACTACATGGCCATGTAGAATCAGCACATGATTGCAGCTAATTGGAGGAAAGTACATTAAATCATTAAACAGATCCATGCCTCATTTGGAGAGGAAATGTAACCGTGTTTTACAACTTTAAAATCTAATGCTGTAAGAAGGCAATTAAGAACAGCTCAGCGGTGCTTGGATTTGTTTTGGCCTATTTTCTTACTCTATTAGAAACAGTTGGTTAATATTCTTGTTAGACATTTCTAATTCAGATTAAAAGGAGAAAACAACGTACTTTCCTATTCCAAGTTCTTTTTGCTCTGCCCAGGAACCTGGTTTCGACTGCCCTTCACACTCGGTATTAGAAAGGCTTTCTTTGGTGGTTTTTACCCAGGCAGATTGCAATTCTGATAGGCTCCCAATAGGAAGTTCTCTAATAATGATTGCTACCCTGAACTTACCTCTTTCACCTTCCTGGGGCAAAGATATGATGTGGGCACATTGCTAAGCAGTGATCAAAGATCAATAAAAGAAAAAAAGCTGGGGTAGTTTGTAGTAGGTTTCTTGGTCCCGGGCCACGCCAGACCCCTTAGCCGCCTGCCACTGCTGCTCAGGCCCCCAGAAATGACTCAGATGCTTATATTAAATTCATGCTGTTTGGTCTATGGCTTAGGCACATTTGCTAGCTAGCTCTTACATCTTAAATCAACCCATTTCTATTAATCTGCCATGTGGCCCATGGCTCACCTGTGTTCCTTACATGTTTCTTCTTGGGCAGCTGGCTCGGCGGTCTGTCTCTCCTTACATGTTGCTCCTTTGGGCTTCTGGCCCCTTCTTTCTCTGACTCCACCCTGCTCCTTCTACCTATTCTGATTCCTCCTCCTACTTTTTCTATGGTACCTGTCATGGGCCAAAACAGCTCCTTTATTTAAAGATTGAGATTCACAGCATACAGAAAGGCATTTCCACATCAGTAGTTAGAAGGCAGTACAGGGTAGGGTAGAGTGGGGTGGGGTGAAGCAGGCTGGGGTGGAGTGATGGGGTACAGTAGGATGGGGTGCAGTGGGTATCATCATCATTTTTTTTTTAATGTAGGGACATCAAAAGGATAAGAACAGAGTGTTACCAAGGCCACCATCACTTAATGTTTGCTGTCAATCAACCAACACTGGTGGAGTATCTGCTATACATCTGTGGGGGATTCCATGCAACTATGCATTAAAAAAAAAAAAAAAGATAGATCCTCTTCCTGTCTTCAAACATCTCTGATGTAGAAGAGGCAGCAGAGGTATAGATGTAACGATGACACAAAAGAGGTGACAGGGTCACGCCTTCCTTAACCCTACACTTCTCCACTTCTCCCCTTCTCCCGTAAACCTCAGGCTCTTCTGTTCTGCCTTTCCTCCAGAACCAACTTCAGGGCTCAGCGGGTAAAGGCACTTGCCGCCATGCTTGACATCCTGAGTTAGATCCCTGGGACTCCCATGATGGAAAAATGAAAGTGGTCCTACAGGTTGTCCCTGACATCCACCTACCTGTGTACCATGGTGCACACGTGTGTGGGCACAGAGAGAGAGAGAGATGCACATGCGTGCAACTGGAATTGGATTCCTAACAGTTCCTCCTGTGTTCCTAATCAACATCTTAGAAAAAAAGAGTTCAAAACTGAACTTCTGATCTCTCTAAAAAACCTCCCCTCTCTCTCTCTCTCTCTCTCTCTCTCTCTCTCTCTCTCTCTCTCTCTCTCTCTCTCTCTCTCTCTCTCTCTCTCTCTCTCTCTCTCTCTCTCTGTTTTGCTTTTAGAAACTCTATCCTTCCACCCATTTCAGGTTAAATGCCCTAAACTTGTGTTCAGGACTTTCCCCCTCACATCCGTGTAAAATCCACCAATAAACCTTGCTGGCGCTACCTCTTTGAAGTGTAAACGGTGAATACCTCTGCCCTCTCCAGTGCTACCACTCTCATACCAGCAACCTGATCCTGTCAGATCCTCCTACCACTGAACTGACCCCTTCCTTGTACTCCAGGATGAACCTAGCTGCCAGAGCAAAAAATCTGCACAAAGAAATGTCAGGTCATCATTTTTCTTTGGAACCCAGAGATTGTTTCATACTTTTAACTCCTCATGAAAGCCAACTCCTCACAGGTCTAAAACTTCTGGCCTAGTTCTAAACATACCACCTCCTGTTGTTCCTTCCAATGACGGCAACACTCATCCTTTACCCTGGCCCTTTCTCTACACTGTACACCCTTCCCCGAGGTGTCTACCTGGCTGACTCCTTCAGCTCTGTTCAAATGTCACCATTGCAATGAGACCCACCCCAAACACCACTGTGTGCCACCATTGTTTTTTGCTTTTCCTTTTCCCACAGTGCTCTCATCTCCCAACACACTATCTCCTTATGTTTTCCTGCTAGAATCTCAGCCTCATGGGAAAGGGCTCAGGGGTCTCCATCTCTTTTTGTTCTGAGACAGCACCTTATACAGCTCAAACTGGCCTTGAATTTACTGTGTAGCTGATGACATCCTTATACATCTGTCTGCTCCTCTTATCTTACCTCCTAGATACTGAGATTACAGCATACACTTCCACACCTAAATCTAGTGATGCTGAGGATTAAACCCAGGGCTAAGGAAGTACTCTACCAACTGAGCTATATCACCAACCCTAGGATGCCACCTTGTTTGTGTACTAATATATACCCAGCACCTACAACCCTGCTTGGCACATGGTAGGAACATAATAACAATATGTTTCATTGAAGCTGAATTTCTTCAACAGCACTTGGAAGTCAGGTATTTTTGCATCTACTATGCACCAAGCCTCAATGTGGAGGCTAAATATTAAGAAGTAAATAAGACCTTTTCTCACACCCATGAAATGCAAAGCACACTGGAGAGCAGACTCCAAGCAAATATTTATGATGAGTTCCCCGACAGAAGTAAGAGTGTTGTTGGAAAATACATGTTGGAATCACACTCAGGCTTGGGAGTTAGAAAAGGCCTCCCTAAAGAAATGGTATAAGACCACAATAAGATGCCAGTGGAAGTGGGAATGACATAAAGGACACCCAGACCGAGGGGACAGACAGGGGTGGCTTCAACCGATGGGAGGGAGATTCATTTATGGCTAAAAGAAGGAGGAGGAAAATGGAGTGAGCTCACATTTAAAGCAAATTGAATTAACTGGGTAAGGTGGTAGGGACAGATAGGAGGGCAGAGGGGAGTGTCTTAGACAAGGGGCCAGTGTGAAATGTAAAGATAGGGAAATGGGCAGTCTGCTTGATTTTGTTTGCCTGAAGGCCAGAGTGGAGCAAAGGAAATGCTGAGGGAAGAGAGGTAGGTGGAACAGGGGTAATAAGGAAGTCAGGGAAGGTTTTGTACAGAATTTCTTGTTCAGTGATCCATGTTGACTCCAAGAAAAATGACAGGACAGCAGCAGAGAGTCTGCTGAGTTTTCCCCCAGACTTAGAAGGTCCCAGACCTCGTTTTTATAAAGGAATGAATGGCAAAATCTTAGTCATTAAAATTTATAGGAGTCAACTGAGCCCAGGAATTTCAGTTCACTTATTTACAGTGAGAAATAGAGCTACCACGTGAACTAGAAAGACCAGGTTGGTGAACCTGAACTCTACTGACATCCATGGTCAGTGCTGCTCAATCTCATGGCATCCACCCTTTCTCTGGATCTGTGCAGGCACTCGGAGGTTCCAGAATGGAGATTTCCTGTATCCTTGGAAAGCATTGCTTTTAAGTGGCATTGTCTGACTGCCTTTTCTCACAAAGGACTCGCACAGTCTTTCTTAGTGGATGAAGTTGCTCTTGTTTCTAAGTTCTTTTGATGAAGAAGGTGTGTTTCTAGGGAGCCGAATGAAGCTAAGTGAAACAAGCTGGGAGGAGGAGAGACTCCTTAGAACCCGGATGTGACCTGGATGATGACAGTAGGGCAGTGGGAGAACAAAGGCCATGGGCATAGAAGGTTAAAATGGTGGTATTTGTCGAAACGACTCTCTCAAAAGATTTTACTGAGAAAATAATTGAACTTGTTGGGAGGGAAGAAATTCATAAAACATCAGACCTTAGAAAATCTTATAGGAAACTGTATTTATTACAACGATTATATGGCAGTTGAATCATGGGTTTTTAATTTATGACATCTCTATCCTAATTTTTTTCTATGCAACTTTGGATTTATCATTTTGTGCGTGTGTGTGTGTGTGTGTGTGTGTGTGTGTGTGTGTGTGTTACTGAAAATTATGTATACGTGTGTGAGAGAGAGATCCATGAGAGAGACAGAAACAGACAGAGAAAGAAATTGATCAGAGTGTTATGACATAGGACAAAAGGAGAAAACTGAGATATCAATACATGGATTTTGGAAGCTCTAATAAGTCTGTGTATACTGCAGGTATAGGTCACACATACATGGGCAAGATAATTCTGAATCACTCAAAGTCAAGGTGGTGTCTAATTAGGTGACAGTGAATCATTCTGTGGCTCATGTCTTTCTTTGTTTATGCGGGCAGGGAGCCAGAAGGCCAAGGAAGAAACCCAAAACTTCTAAAAGAGCTATTTAAATGAGCCTCTCTTTGTTGTCAGCAAAGAAATATAGTCACTTGATTGGTTGTGCCTAGAGACTGGGGTGGCATCCCGTTTGTGAGATTTCTTTCCTTTGATGTCCTGTGTGGTATAGGGTGCAGCACTATCAGACCTAAATAGCCACCCCCTGAGCTCATGACAATCAGCACACACACTGCTCCAGCTTCAATTCTTATTTTTTTTTACGATTTAGATTTAGTGACAACTGTCTAGATCGTCACCAAACTGAAGTAAGCCAAATTGGAAAGTTGTTTAAGAGGTGAGTGAGGACTATCTAACTGAATATCTGCCAAGTCTTAAACACAACAATTTTAAACTACCAGGTTGGTGGGGGGATGGCATTTGTCAGTTTTCTGAGGGCCTTGGAGATTTTGTCAAAGTAACACAGTAGGCCTTGGGGGACTGAATGCTCTAGAAACACAATGTACAATGCACATACCTAAGGGGACTAGATTGCAGCAGTCCTGGGGAGATCTGGAGCCAGAATTGAAGGAAGCAGACACTGCACTTACTGTCTACACACCCTGCTTCTCCATCGGCCTCCATCAAATTTTGCTGCTGTGATAAAGCACCTTCCCTGAATCTCAGGGGCTGACCACAACAGATATCAATTTCTCTATGGCTTATGAGGTAAGGCCTGGCTGAGGCCTGGAGGTCTGTCCCCTGTGTCTCTCCCTCTATGCTTTACAGATTGTCTTAAGGCAGGCGGAGCTTCTTAGGCATCCTGCGCACACCTGCCCCTGCAGCCTCATTGGTCCAAGCCTCGTTCCTGAAGCTAGTGAGCCCATCCTGAAGTTAGTGAGGTAGTACTCTAGTGTGGATGTGCCCCTCAAACGTTCAAGTTTGGTCTCCAGCCCACTGAGAGCTGTTGGCAACTTTGAGAGCTAGTGGGAGCTCTCCATGTCACTGAGAGTCTGTCTCGGAAGCTCACGCATCTACCCCGTTGTTCCCGTCACCACAGATCCTCAACAGTGGGACCTTTCAAACTGTGAACCGAAATTTTTCTCTCTCCCTCTACTAAATTGATTTTTTTTTCAGCTGTTTGTCAGAGTGGCAGAAAGCTGGCTAGTACAATTGTCAGCAAAAACATTTTCCACAACAAATGACAGCTAGGGTGGGGAGCGGAAGACATTGTGAAAGATCGTGTGGGTCTCCCATTTTATTTCTTTGAAGGCTAACGCCCCATCTCTCCAGGTGTGGCTTTGGCATAAGTGTTTGTTGGGCTGAAGGAACATGAAACCCTCACCTAAAAACCCTTTACAGAATCATAACATGATGTGTTACCACCTGACAGTGGATACTAAAGCAGACTACCTTACTATACTTAGCATATTGCCTATAAAATGTCCCTCAGTGGTCCCTGGCTCCCTACTGATATTTATGTTGTGAATAATGCCCTCTGTTTGACTGTGGACTAGCTGTAATAATCCATTTCTAAAACATATAGAAAAGTTGTTATAGTCTTCTGTCTGTCTTCCTGTCCTGTCTTTTTCCTCTCTCTGTCTCTCCATCTCCCCCAAAACACACACACACACACACACACACACACACACACACACACACACACACACACCCTTAGGGAGAGCAAATTTCTTGTGTTGTGAGAGACCAATGTGGCCAAGGATTAAAATCTGTAGCCAATGAAAGCCACTGATAGCTGTGTAACTGCAACCTTGAGATGGTTACAATCCCCACCAAGACCTTCTTTGCAGCCTTTAGACACACTTGCAAGCCAGAGGTGCCCAACTAGGCCTTTCCCAGATGGACTCTCACAGAAACTCTGAGATAATAAATATTTGTTTTCTTACGTCACATGGGGATAATTTGTTATATGCTAACAAGTAATACCTTAATATTAAAATGAATAATTAATAATTTATTGATCATTTTCCAAACTTAGTAAGATAAATACCATTACTAAAAAGCAACACTTGAGTCTAAGGAAAAAACAAAACCAAAACAAAACCGAATATCTAAAATATGTGTACCTGAGTTTAATTACCAAGAATAATATATTTCTCTTCCAGCTACAAGAAATTGTATTTTATAGTGATTTTATAAATGAGTAGCATTTATTAAAGATGAGGCAGGCTAAGCAGGAACTTGTTTTGCATGTGGGAGGAAACCCAATGTTTGTGAGAACGCAAGAGTGAAAAACACCTAACCAACACCCCGAAAATTGCTGATATTCTACAGTTTAGCTATAGCAAATCATTTATGAACTTCGCTTAGAATTTCATGTCTTATTACTTGTAAAACTGAGTAAAATTGCCTGAATTGGGTACACACTGGTTGCAAATCTTCCCAAGTCATTTTTTTTTTCTTCAGTTAGCAACCTTGTAACGAGTGTGCTCTGTTGATGGATCCAGGACCTCGTCTATTTAAGATACTGGTTTATCCTGATTCAATACTGTTGCAGGTTCGATCACTACCGGCACTAGACCTCCCTGCCTTCATCTTCTAGTACACTCTTGCGTTTTTTTCTTCATCTTGTCTTGGCTACAGACTGTGCTGACACACGTCAGTGCTTACTGGTTTGAGTTCAGGACGGAATGAAGAAAAAGCTGAGGCTGGAAACCGATGTGGCCAGTCAGGTGGTGATCACCATTTGCAGAATTTCACCTCTAGGTCTACAGTTGCGTGTAGATTGTGAAAACGGAACTATGAATACGAGGCTTTCCACAGGGTGCATGTGAGGTCTTTGCCTGCCTCCTAGCTGCTCTGAAGAACGTGTAAATAACGAGGTCCATTTAACTAACTGCCTCTGTAATTCTCCTCATGGTTCGTGCTACTTTCTTTTATCTACTGGCGGCTTCTTCTTAGGGTTGCCTCACATGAAAGTTATGTTTGTGAGAAAGTTAATTTGCTTTTAAGAAAAAAGTTGATGTTCTCAGCAAGCAAAAGACATTTAAAAAATAAAAAGACAAATAAAGGCAATAGAGGGAATCCTACATGAAGCCTACATGTTTGCAATAGTGGGATCTTATATAGCATCCAGTTCGCTGTGTCTTATAAAAAGTGTCCCATTTCAGATGATCTGTGAAATTATTCCCTTGTCTTTTCCTCAGAGTTGCTTTCCATTGTCTGCACATGCTAATTTGTCAGCCACAGATGCCACGCAAGAAAAACACATTCCCTTTTGCCAAGGTATTTCCCCAACCCCACTTACTTTGCAAAGGTTACTTCTTTTCGCCTTAGTCAAAACAAATGAAGCATTCTTCAAAGAATCCCTCAGACTACAGTTCATACTGGCACTCTAATCAGGCCTCTGAAGCAAATGGCATGGTGAAGACTAATTCTATGTATCGGCCTCAGCTGGGCTGTGGTAAAACATTATCCCAGTAGTAATCACAGTCCTGAGGCTTTCCGCATGCACACTAATAAACTCACATGCATTCTTTCCTGAAAATTTCAAGGCCACATTGTAGCGTTTCTCTGAACCAGCAGATTTAAGCAAAATAAATTAACCTTCATAATGCCGGTTATCTTCATGAGATAGCTGAAGGCCTAAACAGAAGACTGATCTGTTCTCAATGAAGAGGGACCCCTTCCGCACCCCTAGACTTCCAGCCTGCCAGCCTTCTCTAGATGTTTTGAATTTCCAAAGCTCCCACAGTCACATGAACCAAGTTCTTTTTATTTATTTATTTTTTGAGAATTTCATTCATGAGTGTTGTATTTACATCATTCCCAAACCCTTTCTTCTCTTAAATTCCTCTCATGATTCTCAAATTCATGGCTTCTCCTGCTTTATTTTCACAGATATGTACACATGCACACACACACACACACACACACACACACACACACACACACACACACACACACAGCCTGCTGATTCTATTTAGTTTTGTTCAGATGTGTGACTAGTTGGATTGGATAACCTATCAGGGTGCTTGTCCAGGTAATGACTGATTCTTCCTCTCTCAGCAGCAATTGATTTTGCCTGTAGGTCTTTATCCACAGGTAGGGCCATATGAGATTTCCCCCATCTGCTGTTGTCACTGTGTAGATCTTGTTTAGATGACCATGTTTTTGAGATCTCATGGCTGTAAATTCCTTGTCATATGTAGAAGATACCTTCTCACACCAGATATCCTGACCTTCTATCTCTTACAGGTCTTATACCCTCTCTCCTCTGATATTCCCTGAGTTTTAGGTGTGGGAATTGTATACATATCAGTTAATGTTGGGCACTTCACAGTTGGTTGTTATCTTGCATTTTGATCAGTTGTGTATTTCTGTAATGATCTGTGCTGAAAAAAAAATAATGAGAATTAAACCCGCACTTCTCTGTGGGTGTAAGCACTTAGCAAAGGTTACAAATTATTCTGGTTTAGGTAGTGGTGGTAGACTCTCCTCCAGGGTCTGTGAACTCACCAGCCACAGGTAGCTGGGTAGGTACAGTACCAGACACAATTTCTTTTCTATTGAATGACCTGAAGTCCAATTAGACAGCTGTTGGTTACCTCTGTATGCAATAAAAGTACCACTATTGCACCATTGGGAATATCTTGACAAACTGGTCCTTATTATGATTTTTAGGCTTTAAAACTGGATAGGACTATTGATTGCTTTTCTCTCTTGGCAGCATGCACAGCATCTTCAGGTACTATGAGGGCTAGTCCTCATGGAAAAAGTATCCAGGTCAATTCTAGCTCAATTTCTTATTTCTCTCTTTCTCTCTCTTTTTTGGAATTATATGTTTGCCCTGTGGTTGAATTTTGGAACAGATAACTTATTTCATTTTATAGGTTTATAGGTGGAAAATAATTTCGCCTCAGCACAATTCACTTTTGAGATCTCACACCTGATTTCAATTATATTTAAATGATATGTGAGATTAGTTAAGGCTAAAATGTCATTTTGGGGATGGGCTAATGCAGTTTGCAAGTTAAGTGACTACTTGTATGCTGACAGAGAGCAGAGTTCTATATTTAGGCTTAGCATCCATATGTTGAAGCTCTAAATGTCTAGTACATTGCATGTGACTATTTGTAAATAGTTTCTTTAAAGAGGAAAATAGATATGATGACATCAAGGGGATAGAGACTAGTCTAACATGATAAGGACAGGAAGTTGGGAGATAAGCAAATGCAGAAAAAAGACATAAGACAAGGAAAGAAGATATCTACAAGAGAGGTCGGAATGAAATGGACACAGCTGGTACCTAGAATTTAAACTTTAAAGCCTTCATGACTAGAGAGAAAATAATTTGCGACTTAAGCCTCACTCTACCCCATTTATTGTTGCAGCCTTAACAAACTATAACAAACTAAGAGAGTGAGTTTTTCAGAAACCCAGTTGGTAGAAATGACCAGGCCTTAGTATCTTCTATTCACTTGCCTCCACCATTGGACATGGTGCCTAGAAAGAATGTGATTGCAACTGGAAAGCTGATGGTATCTGGAAGATCCTTTAAAGTCATCTTGAAGTTCTTCTCGCAGCTAAATGCCATGTTCTTTCTTAAAAAATAAGCCAAGCAGCACCCTAACTAGCTGTACAGAATGAAGTAGAGACAATGGATAAGAAAAGATGAGACAGCATTCTGCCTTTGCCAACAGACATCAGACAGTTTTGTTTGTTGTATAATTCATGTTAATAAGGCTTGTAAGGGGATCTGCACTGAGTCAACTCAGTTAATCTGGAAAACATTTCTGAGAATTCATTTTTCTGTTCAGTCCAGGGTTGCTGCACACCACCAGATTTTTTTTTTTTTTGGCATGGGATTTGGAATAGAAAAGTAGAGTAGCAACCATCTTTTCTCTATGTTCTTGATACCAGAACAAGGCATAAAGCATTGCTGTATCTCTCATACACATCATCTTAATCACCAGTGGGTTCTCTGCTTTATACTCAGAACATGCTATCTCTGACATCACCTTCTTCATGATTCGGATACATATTTAACTCTCTGCCTATTAGACATGATTCACCATAGGAACAGAACCAATAGTATAAATGACTAGACAGATGTCAAATAGATAGATGAAAGATGTGTAGATAGATATAAAGAAACTATAGCATGTGATTATGAAGGCTAAATCTTATACTCTGCTGTTTATAATCTAGACACCCAGGAACTCGTGCTGTCTTTCCAGTGTGAAGCAATAATACTCAAGAACCAGGAAAATCAATGGTATGAATTCTAGCCTATGGTGAGAGATACGATATTCCATGTCAGCCAGGCTGAGGACCAATCCTCTCTTTTTCCCTGTTCCGGTCCCCCACCAACCCATCAGTTAACTGACCACACTAACCACTGGAGGACAAAATGTTTTATTCAAATACTAATATCATCCAGAAATACCCTCATGGGATTATAAAAAAAAGGTTAACCAAATATCTGGACCCTTATTATCTACTCAACTTCACATGTAAAATTAACCATTGGAGTTAGGGACATAGTTTAGTAGTAGAGTACAAACCTAGCAGGTGTGAGACTCTGGCCTTTATCCTCAGCATCTCTGTCCTTCAAAAAGAAAATTAACTATTGTGGGCACTAATGTTTCCTAGTACAATCTTAATCTCAAAAGCTGGAAATTTAGCATCAGCGAGTGACACATGCTGAGTATAGTCTGATCCCAAGCATTCTACAAATTCTCTACGGTTACATTTTCCCCATTTCTACCACTTCATGTCCAGCTGATGGTCTTCTGTGCTGAATTCAGGGTGCAGCTCCGGAGAAAGACTATCTTCCATAAGCTGTTGAATCAGAGTCCCCAATTGTAAGAGGCCAGATTGTAAAGACAGACCCCTACAAAGTCTATCTTCTGGTGGCCATGCTTTCTGTTCAAACTCTGATCAATATGCTGATGTCCTTAGAGACAGGCCTTGATTGACTCATAATCAACCTGCAATTTGCCGGGAACTACTTTATAAAAATGAGTGGAGATCATTAAACTGAGGGACTGAAAATTCATCGTGTGTGTTTTACTACTTCTACTTCTTACTTTGGCACCTGAGGACCCACAGCTAATCAATCTTCGTATTCTTCCCCTTGGAACAAGAAATACATAAGAATTTTTCTCATTATATTGTCCTAGATAATGTTCAAAAACTTTTCTTCTGTTTAGGAGCTAGCTGAAATTTGTCTCTGGTAGTAATTGCAACAGATTCTTTTAAATGCTCTCAAATTCTAGTATCAGTTTCAAAGATTCTTTGTGGAAATCACAAAAATACATTTCCTCCACAATAACAAGCTCTTAAAATCAACTAGAACAAATATAAAAAGAAAGGGCATTGTTTTTTTTTTTAACTTACCTTGGTTATTGTAGACCATGGTACCCACTCCAAAAGGTACCTAACTTTCATACCCTATAAATATTTGGCTAAAGGCACCTTTGGAAATAGAATTGAGTTAAGGAGCACAGAACGAGGAAATCATCTGGATTTTCCAAGTTGGTCCTATATCTTGTGGCAAGTGTCCATGAGAAAGACAGACAGATGGGCACTTGAGACAGACAGGAAAGAAGGGGGGAAAAAACCCCAGAGAAGTCAATGGGATGTGATATCATGGAAAGCCTGTCTCCTTGGGAAAGAAAGCATTCCTCTAGGATTACGGAGGTGATTGAATACACAATACCTACGACAAAGCAGGTATGATCTAGAGCAGTTTATGTGTCATATATAGTCCCAGCCTTGGAAAGGAGACATCGTGTGACATGCAAGTTCACATAGAGATTACAGTTGGTAACAAAATGAACCACCAGAGACTAGGAGACACATTGGCTCAACAAGAGAGTGGAGAAAACTGCACCATGGATCCAAAAAGGAATGTGATTGGCTTCCTGTGCCTAATACTTTCTACAGATCTATCTAGAGAGCGCTGAGGTAGATTAGAGAGGGATGTGGTTAGACCATAGACAGCTCTTTTGCTTCTATCTAACCAATCTCAGGGCAGCATGTAAAATTGAGTCTCATTTTTAGGTATTGTAACTATTGCTCCCAAAAGCTGCATAAGCAAAGAACAAAATCTCCATCAGAGCTTCCAGACTGTGGCCTTGTTGATGCCATTTATCTGTGCAGGTCTGACCTGCGGTATTATTCTGATAGAATAGATTTCTTTTGTGTTTTAATGCTTGTTCCAACAACTACAGGAAACTACTATTACCTCAAACCAAAGCAGCTATAAGCATTCCTTGCTGGGAACTCCAGCTTGGCTTGTGTGACATTGATATTAAGGTATTGTGGAAAGAGGCAGAGCTACTGTCTCTTAGAAAGTCAAAGAAAAACCAAAGGCTTCTCTCCCTATTATTATGGTTATAGATTAACTATTGCTCTCTCTTTAGCTACCATTAATCTTTACCACAAAAACTCTTGAGTGTATAAAAGCGAATGTTATTCCAGGAAAAACCCTATGCATTTTCCCTTTAAGATGTATATTCTGATTATTTTATTTTAAAGACCTATACATTTTAAATAGACTTTATTGTTTATTTAACACGTGTGTGCATGTGTGTGTGTGCTTGTGTGCTATAGCATGTGTGTGGAGGCCAGAGAGAAACTTATGGGAGTCTGTTCTCTCTACTATAGGATCCTAGGGGAATGAACTTAAGTCGTCAAGCTTAGTAGTAAGAGCCTTTCCCCACTGAACCATCTCTCTGGCCCATCACTTATCTCAGTAAATTTTTATTTCTTAATGAATATTTTGGATGATATAAAATTTTGAGTTATTGATTTTCTGCTTTTCTTTGTAAATGTAGCTAAAAGACCACTCAAGGCTTATTATTTATATTTATATTTCTGTGTCTGTGTGTATGGATGTATGCACGTGTGAATGTGTTTCTGTGGAGTCCAGAAAAGGGTATCAAGTCCCTTAGGGCTAGAGTTACAGGTGGATGTGATCCACTGATGTGGATGCTTGAAACTGAACTCCAATCCCTGCAAGAGCAGCAAGCTTTCTAACTGCTACACCATGTCTTCAGCCCCTAGACGACCATTCTAAACATCATTTAAATCAAGTACTTATAAAAGATGAGTTGTTTTGTACCATTTCAGAATCTTGATGCTTTCACTGTGCCTCATCCAAGATTTCATAACCCATTACATGTTTATGCGCACAGTCTCATTACAGTGCATTTTCTACAGCTATTAAGAGATTCAGTTTATTAGATAAAAAATTAAAATTTGGCTGTCTTTTATTTACACTGTGTGTGTGTGTGTGTGTGTGTGTGTGTGTGTGTGTGTGTGTGTGTGCGCATGTGTTTAGGTGCATATGTTTATCTCCTTCTCTGTCTCTGTCTCTTTGTCTCTCTGTCTCTCACTATCATCTTTTTCTATCTATCTATCTATCTATCTATCTATCTATCTATCTATCTATCTATCTCTTCACCTTCTCTTTCAGACAGAGTCTCATGAAGTCAAAGTTGGCCTCACAATTGTTTTGACACTCATGAATTTGAACCTTTGATCCATCATCCACCCTCTACCTCTGGCTGCTAAAATTATAGCATGCACCATCATGCCCAGTATATACAGTGTGAGGTATTGAACCCCAAGCCTCATGCCTTCTAGGCAAGCACTCAGCCAGCTGGACTGCTTCCCCAGCCTTGTGCTTTTTATATTTTCCTATTTGTGGAGTTTTGTTTCAGTTTGAATCTTAAGTTCTTTGAGAATTATTTCATTAGACTAACTTCTATTGAAATTAGAACTTGAATAGAAAATGTATTACTGCATACTTATCATTTCTCCCATTCTTATGCATTTTTTCATATCAATTATGAGGCAAATTCAAATTAGAAAGTTTCTAGTGTTTATTTTAAATATTATGCTCAGGTTAACGGCTCTATTTTCTTTTTACTATTTTTTTTCATTTGCAATACAGAAGTGACAGTTTCATGATTTTATACATACAAATAGACCTTCTTGGCGACATTTACTACTAGTATTTATATTTTTATAAATTGTTATGTAATAATTATTTTATCAGCTTTATTGAAAAATGATGTGCCTGCCAGGCAATTTACATAATGAAATAAAAATTTAATATTTTATGGATCATATTTTACTCATATTTAATTCTATATAGTGGCCCCATTAAACATGTTAATTTCAATGGTTAGCTGTGGAAAAGCAAGAATCAAATCATGGGAACATAATAACTATATTCCAAAGTCATCCAACATACTACTACCAAATGGCAAGGCACTCAGTGAATACACAGACACCCGCTCCCCAACAAAAGCTGAAGTTCACCAAAGGAATCGGTGATGGAGATGCAGGAGAGATGGAGGTGTGGAATAGTCCATGCACAGGGAGCTGAGGCTGATAGAGGAGCAGGTCACTGACCAGAGGGACTGGGCAGGCTTCAACAGTGGAGGGTGGATATGGAAGGACTTGAAAATGAGTGGGATTGGGGTACATGATGTGAAATACCCAAAGATTCAATAAAAAACTTTTTTTTCTTAAAAAAAAAGAAAGCTGAAGTTCACCCAGGAGCTTAGTGGAAGGACTATAGGCAGGATTCTTCAAGGAGAGGCATGAGCTGAAGCCGGGATGGGTGACGGTCAACAGAATAACACATATACATATGTGATGTGGGAATGCATTTGTGTGTGCTGTGAATCTCAATCTTTAAATAAAGGAGCTGTATTGGGTCATGGCGGGCACCATAGAAGAAGTGGGAGGAGAAATCAGTTTAGGTAGGAGAAGCAGGGCGGAGTTAGAGGGAGATCCAGCCAGCCGCCCAAGGAGCAACATGTAAGGAGCACGGGTGAGCCACACGGGCCATGTGGCCCACAGATTAATAGAAATGGGTTGATTTAAGATGTAAGAGCTAGCTAGCAATGTGCCTGAGCCATAGGCCAAACAGCATGAAGTTAATAGAAGCATCTGAGTCGTTTCTGGGGACCCGGGCGGCTGGGCAGCTAAGCGGTCTCGGGCGGCAGGTCTGTGGGTCTCTGGACCTCTGGCGCCCGGGACCCGAGAACCCCGCTACTACACATATGTTTACGTACATGTGCATGTACACACCCAAGTAACTATGAAGGAACAGGAAATTAAAAGATTCTTCTCTGGGAAAGCTGAGTTACACAAAGACAAAGACCTCACTAAATAACATTTAAAGACTTTCTAATAGAAATCTGGTTGGTCCATACAACTCACATGATGCAGTTCAGAAATTTTTTATTGTGTTTTCTTTTAAATTTTTATTTTCTTTAATTATTATTATTATTTTTAAAATGTCATTTTTATGTATGTATCCACTGCTCTCCCTCCCTTCCCTCCTCTCAATCACTCCCAGTCATTCCTCGGCCTCACCCTCCCCCATCTGCCCATGCCCTCCCACAAAAGGGCAAGAAGTCCCAAGGTGGGTCAGCACAGCGTGGCACATCCACTCCAGGCAAGTCTGATTTCCTCATCCCAAAGTCAAGGCTGGGTTAGGTGTTCCTCTGCAGCGAATGGGCTACAAGGTGCCAGCCCATGAACAGGAACACAGTCTGATCCCGCCCCTTGAGGCTCCACATACTGCCCATGCCAATCGACAGTTGCCTACCCTTGGAGGGCCTAGCTCCTTTTCCAGATGGTTCCCCAGTGACTCTTCTTGATTCAGTGAGCTCCCCAGAGCTCCAGCTAGCCATCACTGTGGGAATTTTCCTCATAATCCCTATCCCCTTGTTCATACAGACTCTGCTCCCCTGCTCTCAGCTGGACCAGGAGCTCGGCCCAGTGCTTAGTCATGAATCTCTGTCTCCACCTCTATTGATGGATGTAGGTTCTGTGATGAGACTTAGAGTGGTCATTCATTAGATAATAGGAGAAGTCCTGTTTAGGAACCCCCCCTCCACTATTGTTTGGAGACCTAGCCAGGGACGTCTTGTGACTTCCTGGATGTTTCCCTAGCACCTAGTCTGTTTCCAACCCCACACTGGCTTCCTCTATTGAGATATCCATCTCTTTCTATCTCACTCTTTGCTCCTCTCATTCAACCATCTCCTTCTTTCAAGATTTGTTCCCAACTCTTCTTGGTTGCAACCCGTTATGACCCCATTTTGCTAAGGTGATCTCTATTTTCTCCTCTTAGGGGAATTTCTGGATGTCTCTCTTAAATTTCTTCTGATTCCAAGCTGTTCAGGGGTTGTGGTTTAACAGCTTAGGTATTCTTTGCTTTTTGTGTAAAATCCACTTATGAGTGAGTATATCCCTTGCCTATCTTTCTTGGCTTGTGATACCTCACTCGTGAGGATATTCTCCAAATTCATCCATTTGCCTAAAAACTTTAGAATGTAATTTTTTCTGCTGAGTAGTACTCCATTGTATAGATACACCACAGTTTGCTAATCCATTCTTCAGTTGAGGGGAATCTAGGTTGTTTCCAGGTTCTACCTATTATGAACAATGCTACTATGAATATAGTTCAGCTAATGTCTTCAGGGTACAAATGTGTATCCTTTAAGGTATATGACAAATAGTGGTATTCTTGGATCCCTGGGGAGATTGATTCCCAGTTTTCTGAGGAACCGCCATATTGCATTCCAGAGTAGCTGTATAAGTTTAAACTCCCACCAACAATGGAGAAGTGTTCCCCTTGCTCTGTATCCTCTCCAGCATAGGCTGTCATCTGTGTTTTTGATCTTAGCCATTCTGACAGGTGTAAGGTGGTATTCCAAAGTTGTTTTGATTTGCATTTCTCTGGTGGCTAAAGATGTTGATCAAATTTTTAAGTACCTTTCAGCCATTTGTAATTCTTCTATTGAGAATTCCCTTTTTACTCTGAACCTCATTTTTTAATTGGATTATTTGGGTTTTTGGTCTCTAGTGAGTTCTCTATACATTTTAAGAGATCAGTCCTATGTCACATGTAGGGTTGGTAAGGATCTTTTCCCATTCCTTAGGCTGTCATTTTGTCTTATAGACTATGTCCTTTGCCTTACAGAAGTTTCTAAATTTTAGGAGGTCCCACTTATTAATTGTTGTTCTTAGTGTCTGTGCTACTGATGTTATAGTTAGGAAATGGTCACCTGTGCCAGTGCATTCAAGGGGTTTTTCCCACTTTCTCTTCTGTCAAGTTCAGTGTAATTGAGTTTATGTTGAGAGGTCTTTGATCCACTTGGATTTGAGTTTTGTGCAGAGTGATAGATATGGATCTATTTTCATTCTTCTACAGACTACCATCTGATTATGCCAGCACCATTTGTTGAAGATACTATCTTTTTCCATTGTATATTTTTGGCCTCTTTGTCAAAATTCAGGTGTTCATAGGAATGTGGATTAAGGTCAGGACCTTTAATTCAGAAGAATGGATTCTGTTTTTGTATCCATCATGTTAAGGTGTGTCTTTCTATAGGTGAGTTCCTGTAATTTTTTTATAGGAGTATGTGTGTGTGCTTCTGTCTTTGGGATTTTTCTTCTGTGGATTATTCATTGCTTGTAGTTTCATGAGTATATTTGGTTTCCTTAGGTTGCACTTTTCCCTCTAGTGCTTTCTGTAGGTCCAGACTTGTGAATAGGTGTTGTTTAAATCTGGTTTTGTTGTAAAATAATCTTGCTTACTTCATCTATGGTGATGGGTATAGTAGTCTGGACTGGTAACCACAGTCTTTTAGTGTCTGTATAACATCTGATCAGGCCCTTTTTATTGTTTCCATTGAGTAATCTGGTATTGTTCTGATGGGTCTGCCTTTATAGGTAACTTGTCCTTTTTCCTTTGTAGCTCTTAGTATTCTTTCTTTATTGTGTAGGTTAAGTGGCTTGATTATTATGTGGTAAGCAGACTTTTGGAGGGGGGTATAGTCTATTTGGTGTTCTGTAAGCTTCTTGTATCTTTGTTGAATAGATTTTATCTTCCTTTGAGCTGATATTCTTCTCCTTCAATTCCAATTATTTTCAGGTTTGGTCTTTTCATGGTATCCCATATTTCTTGGACATTTTGTGTTATGACTTTTTTTGGTTTTAGTGTTTTCTTTGACTGACTATCTACTTCCACTATTGAATCTTCCACTCCAGAGATTCTCTTCTCCACCTCTTGCATTTTGTTGGTTATGCTTGCATCTGTAGTTCCAGTTCGTTTCTTCAGATTTTCTGTTTCCATCATTGCCTCAGTTTGTGACTTCTTTATTGATTCTATTTCATTTTCCAAATCTTGAAATGTTTCCGTCACCTGTTTGCTTTTTTCTTGGTTTTCTTGGATTTCTTAATTTTCTTTAAGAATTTGTTGATCTCTTCCAGTATTTTTTTTGTCTTTTCTTCTATTTCTTTAAAGAAATTTCTTATATCATCTTTTAAGGCTTCTATTATCTTCATAAAGTTGTTTTTTAAGGTTGTTTCCTTCTGCTTCTGCATTGCCATGCTCAGGTCTTTTAGAACCACCAGATTCTGCTGATATCATGCTGTTCTTTATGTTGTTATATGTATTCTTGCATAGGTATCTGCTCATTGCTTTCTCTGATCACTGCAGGATTTCTCTGAATCTCAGGGAGCTGATTTTGTTGCAATCTGTTCTGGCTGTGTCTGTGTCTCAGGAAGTCTCTTTTGGTACAATCTGTGTTCTTGGTCCACTTGGAGGTATTGTATTCTATGTCACAGTTACCCCTCTTAATCCAGTAGATTCTGACACACTATGGGTCTCAGGTGGCCGCTTTTGATTCAGTAGGTGCTGAGAAACTATGGATCTCAGGTAGCTGCTCTTGATCCCATAGGAACTGAGGAACTCTCTTAGTCTCTTTGTCTTATGATCTCTTAGTTTCAGGTTGCTTCTGAGGTCACTGGGTAATAGTATGGGTTGGAAAATGAGGCAGTTTTGGAGCTGGGGTCGTCCAGTAAACTGGGTCTTTGTAGAGGTTAGCCTGCAGCCCCCAGGGCTTAGCACTATTTAGTGGCCTGCAGTGTTTACAGGAACCAATTGATCCACTTCTATTAATTGAAAAAATTAATACCCCAAAGCGGGTGCTACAATTTAGAAATGAGGAAGTTAGCAGAGGACAAAGAAGCTGGCTAAGGTCAGATGTTGCTTGTGAGCTGCAGGGGTTACTCAAGATCAAAATGCAGCCCCCCAGTATATTAGGCTTTCCCTGAGCTCCAATAAAGGGCATTCTTCTTTCAAGAGTGACCAGCATGAGTTTATTTTTCAATCTGTAGTCCTTTGCTTGTTGAAACTCGCTCTGTGACGCCGGTGTCCACAGGTCTTATTGAGGCCTCTAACCTGCAGGGGTTTTTCCTGATGGCCTAGACTTAGGGCAGAGCTGAGTGGAGTGGAATTCCAACAGTTGTGTCCCAGGCCAGGGTCCCAGAGACCAGGATCTCTGCCTGGGCTGGGTAGGGTGTCACTCACCTCTTAGTCTTGTGTGGGCTAGGGATCTGTGGGTTTCCCTTAAGGAGAGCTCTAGTGTGAAATGGAGAGATTAAAATACTCACACAAAACTTAGGAGAAGTAGAATAGATACTAACATGCAATAAGGAATCAAAAGAGCATTTTCAATAAGAGTAAAATATTACAGAAGAAGAGTAATCACATTAGATGAGTTGTATCATCAGTGATCATAACTGGTTATAAATAAAAGTTATAGTCAGTTACAGTATTACTATGTATCATTTCTATTACAGTATAAAGAAAAATCATGTAAGATATAGCTATATTGTGATGGAGAGAGTATAAAACTATAAAAAATATCTGCATTGTAAGTAAACCCACTGGCACTATCTGAAGTAATAAATCAATAAATAACACGTAAGAGAGCAGATGTTCACAGCACAATGGCATGTTGGTCAGTGATGGATTACAACTGTAACCCCACAAGATCATAATGGAGCTGGGGTAGGGGGAAGATCACCTAGCTTTGCAATAGCTGTCATAATAGAACAGGATATGACAGTTCTCTCTTATTTATGGTGGTGCTGGTGTAAATAGATGTGCTGTTGTATGAAAGCATAGTGCATACAGTTATGGGTAGCTGCTAATACTTGAAAATGATGATAAATGGGTATGTTGCTGGTTACTATACTATACTTTCCATCATTATTTCAGATGCTCATACTTTTAATTATTAAAAGAAATGTGTACTGCAAAATGGTGTGCAGGGTTGTGCTAGCCACAGACTCTTGTATCTTTGCTTACTATGTCACTCAACCATATAATTCTCTCTTGTGTTACATTTAATCTCACACTGACCTTGCTTATCTGTCATAGCCCCAAAGCAAACTATACCCTGTCAATGTTGCCAATAAGGTCAAATCAAGTGTTGATCAAGAAACCAAATTAAAAGGTAAAGTCTACAAAGGTGGACTATGAGAAATGGGTATTGAACCCCAAGCAGGCCTGCCTACCCACCCTGTCTAAGTACAAAAGAAAATAACTGAATTATTAAAAGCAAAAAGTTGCTTCACCGAAGACAATGTGAGTAATAAAAATTCTTGTAGGACATATATCAGATGGGGAGAACAGAGAGTGTGCCCTCGCCGTGTTATGAAGATCACAGCCACAGTAAAAGGTGGGATTGTGCTGGGCATGGCAGCCAGTGAGGAGGAAATGGTTTGAAAGGCTGCTGTTTGCACCGTCTTCCAATGCTCTTTGGATTTTTAATTACCCATGCATATTACTTTGATAAGGAATAAGAATTAATTTAAAAGAATAAAAAATCCAGACACAGGAGTTTAGCTAGCATAACTTGGCTTATTTTCTAAATTACTTTCAGTTTCCAAGGGAGTGAGCAAGGGCTGTGGGGCTGATAGCTATGTAAATTAACCAATCCTGCACAGCGCTTAAGTAAATCTATGACACCCTCAGATAACCTTTCTGAGAGGGGGGAAATGGGAATACAGAAACTTCTGAGAAAATAAACTTGGAAGTTTAAAAACAAAACCAGGCAACATTTCCACTACACGGAGGAAAGGGTGGGTGAAGACAATCCTGTGGGCAGACAGAAACTCAAGGCTGTGGGAGGGTGGAGCACCTCACCATACCCTGCCTTCCCACTCCTTTCTAATTTGCCTCCCTCCTTCCTGTCTTCATGTCTTTCCCCCTCCTGCTCACTCTCTCCTCCTCCCTCTCCCCTTCCTCCCTCCCTTCTTCCCTCCCGCTTCCTTCCTTACTCACTTCCTCCCTCCCTTCTTCCCTCCCGCTTCCTTCCTTACTCACTTCCTCCCTCCCTTCTTTCCTCCCGCTTCCTTCCTTACTCAGTTCCTCCTTCCCTTCTTTGAAAGAAAGTACTAATTTCTTAATTTCCTGTGGTGTGCGTGTGTGTCATGTAGTTCGTGTATATGCATGTGTGTATGTGTGTGGAGGGGTCTATTGTGTATGTGTTGTAGTGTGTGAGTATGCTGTAGTGTGTGTGTTGTAGTGTGTGAGTATGCTGTAGTATGGGTGTGTTGTAGTGTGTGTGTTGCTCATGTGATACAATACATATGTAGAAGTCAGAGGCCAACTCTGAGGAACCATTTCTCTCTTTCCACCACATGTGTTGAGGGGATTAGACTCGGGTTGGGTTGTCAGGCTTGACTATAGATTTGTACCCACTAAGCCACCTATCCGACTTCAAAAAGCTTCTTTTGTTAGCTGTAAGTCATTAAATAAATAGGTGATTAGTGAAATCATTTTTTTCCCAGAAATTCTCTGTTTTCAAGCAAACGGGAATTAAAGATTCAAAGGAATGAGGGACTTTTTAGTTTTCTTCCTTTGTTGACTTTGATCTGAGTATGAGTGAAATTTTATAGTAGAAGTTTCTACACCCACAACTAAAAGAGGCATGAGCGGCCATGTTTTCCTACATGCTAGTGCTAGGGGATATCATCTAGGCACTTTCTAGAAGGGACACAAAGATCTGCTCATCTTACTGCTCCTCTCCTAAGCCCAGCTCACCAAATTCAGCCTTATTCATGGGGGACACATTGTCTATTTGCCTTTCTAAGTGGGAATAGAGCTTTGAGATACCTTCCCTTGATTGGGGTCATCCAAAATGGGTTTTTGAATTTTCTATATCGTGTTTCTTCATTCATGTACAAAACAAATTTCTCCAGGTTTAAGTATCATCATTTAATTACATACTGTAAACCTTAAAAAAAAAAATCTGGCCATATTAATTTAGAAGGTTTGGGCTTCCTGAATAAAAAGATATGTTTTCATTGTGTTAGAGAGTAGAGTACTTTTCACACCAGGATGAGAATGATGAATGCATGCTCTTTATGTGAAGCAAAGTTTCTAACATTTAATATAACTTTATCTGATTCTCATTCATCTCCCCCCTGCCCCCACCTTATGGTTTATGACATCAATAGAGTTTCCTTTCTTCACTATTTCACATTTGGGGTGAGCATCCTGTCTGTCAGACCTGTTTTTCTGGCACCTCAGGCTCCCTGTACTGAACACTACTTGCTAGCACTGGCAAGTCAGCTTGTAACTGGCTGAACAATCAGGCCTCTGCCTTGTTCCTTGTGTACCTGGTTTCAGAGTAGCTACAGAAAGAAATAAAAACCTATGATAACTTCAGTAATCAAGGAGGTGGCTGTTGCTAAGCAACAGAAGAAACCAGGTGCCTTGTGCTTGGGTTTGGCAGTGTGCTGCAAATAAAGAAGACCTGCCAATCATTCCTTGTCCTTAGGGGATCAGTTCAACATGCAGGTGCAAGGTGGATTCTATATGGAGATCCAGAACTAACATCTGGTTCCCCTATCTCCAGGCCCAATTTGCAATGCACCACCATTTCCTCCCTTGATACTTTATTCTGTAAGTAGAGTGTTTATGCCTGAGCAAACATATTCTTGGGAACATTCTCCTCCACCTACTGACACAATTTCTCTCCTAGGTCTCAGCTTCTTATTTGACCAATTAGAGAACATTCTTTACTATGCTTAGGGATCATAAATTTATCCCCTCCATGGACAAAGGTCTTGATAATTGTACCTCTAGCCATTTCTTCCATTGAGAACCAGAAGTACAGAGTCTCCTATTGTCTCCCTGGTTCTGACAGATAGTACCATCTCCTGCCTTCTTTCTGGAAGGCTTCTTCCTTCTTAGCCTAAATTTTTCCCCGCCTGACTGAAGGGTCCAGCCTAAGTCTTTTCCCCACATATGCGCTATATCCATAGTTGGGATTCTCTGAAAAGTCCTGGAGTATGAGTCACTATCAAACCCTCAAATACAATGCATTATCCATTTATTACATGCTTTGCTGTCCTCATTTGGTCCTTTGTTCTGACCCTGAAGCCTCTGCCAGTGCTTGTAGTATTAGCGGAGAACAGGGTCCAGGATACATGTGAATGATCAGAAGACTTCTCATTTATAACTGGGCTTTGTTCCTCCGGGAACTCTAATGGTGGAGCTAAACAAATGGTCTAGTGGTGGAGAATGCTTGCTGTGCTCTTCTGGGGATCTGAATTCTCTTTCGAGCATCCACATCAGTGGCTCACAGCTGCCTGCACTCCAGCTCCAGGAGATCTGATCCCCTCTCCTGGCCTTTTTGGATATACATTCACATATGCATCACACACATACACTTTAAAAAATGAAATCTTTTTTTTAAAAGTTTATCCTTTCTCATTTTGACTATTTTTAATGTTCTACTTAATGAGATGACACAAAAATAAAAATAATACACATATATATTTAAAGGGGAATAAAATCTTTGTTTTCAGTTGGCCATATAACTATTTTAAATGATTAAAAGAAAATCTATTGAACACATTAATTAATATACATTCACTAAGGCAGCCAATTATAAATACAGAGAGATCTAGTTAAAGTGCTAAGAAAAATCTATTCTAAGGCAATGATTGAGTCTGTGGGAGCATACTTTACGGCATTGATGTTATAAATTGTAATTGGGCCCTCATGTCAGCCTACACAAAGCCCACTTGAGGGAAACACATCAGAAGTATCATTTGCCATGCTCCAGCTTTATCTTCACTGGTTCTGTGAGGAAATGAGATTTGAGTTTTAATTAGTAATTGCAGGAGCAAATCAAACCCCTATGCTTTAGCAGCTGAAAAGGGAACATTGTTAGTTTCTAAGGGCCCATAGACTCAGAAAGATCCTATTAACAAAAGAGTTAAGGGTAGCTGGGTTGAGTGTGAGAGTTGGACACGTCCTGACCTCAGTGAATGCCATTCAGAGTATAAGGGTAGGAAGCTCGGCTGGTAAAGAACAGAAAGTGGAGAAAACACTGTTGAAAAGTGTCACACCTGGGCTGCCACTGTGGTTGGTAGAAAGCAGCAGGACTGGGTAGGGGAGCTTCGTGGTAAGGATCTTGGGTTTAATTCTTAGTGCTTGTGAATAAACATGCAAATAAATAAACACACATATACACACAGGCACATACACAGAGGGGAGAAAAAGGAAGAGAGAGAGAGACGTCTCCTACTTTGACAATAGGAAAGCTTGCTGTATCAAAGCGAGAACATATCAAACTCAGTATAGGTCTACAAGTATATACATCAGAGATATCAGAAATGAGAAAACATGGGATTTTTCTGCTTGGACATTCTCTATTTTTCACTTGCATGCATGGCCATGCCATTGCAGTCTGAAGGCACCAAGGTAAACCACTGTCTCTACCTGAACTAAGGAGACTGAAAAAGCAGTGGACATTTCCTCCTAGATAGTGGGTACTGGGACTGGAATGATTGAGACAAAATATAAGATTCTAGAGCTGGTCACAGAACAGAAACTTGGCTTGAGACACAGAGGAATCAACTTGTTTATTCATTTATTGAGAAAGCAGTTGGGAGAGGGGGGTGGAGACAAGGGAACTAACACCTAGTGAGCACAATGTGCTGCTTGTGACATCACAGAGGCTGCTGACTAGAGCAGAGAGTGGTTCAAGAAGGGTGAAGCATTCCCATAGGAAGCCACTTGGCTGTGATGATGTAGAGTCAGAGACAAAGGCTACTTTGGCATTCGGATAGCCACTCAGGGCTTGCAATTCTATTGATAAGTAGGACCTTCATCTTTGCTGAGTGATGCAGACCTAAGGGGATCTCTGTGGGTCTCTTTTTGAGAAACAGCAGATTGTTGTTCTTTATGTTTCTATAGAAAACCTCGGCCACCCTGTCTGAATATCCAACATGTTCCGAATGAAAGACAAGGCCAGTGTTGGAAAGAAAACATCTAGAAGCCTGTGCAATGATGCACACCCTTAATCACCCAGCACTCAGAGGCAGAGGCAGTCAGATCTCTGTGAGTTCCAGGCCAGCCTGGTCTATATTGAGTTCTAAGACAGCCAGGATTTGATGTCTCAAATCCCTACATCTCCTTCCCAAAAAGAAAGAATGAATGAATGAAAGAGCATATCCTGGGACAAAAATCTATAATTTGTAGGGTGGGTTTAACACCTTGCATAACATTATGCACAACTGGGTGGGTAGCTGTTAAAATATCCATGGCCAAACTCTGTGATTTTAATTGATATATTCTATTTTATAAAATTGTGATCTTTTGTTATCTTCAAAGACACGCTATCACCCACATTGTTCACAATAACACATTTTACTGACAAGCCAACAGAACAATAATATAATCAAGATGAGTACTGTTTTATCTCACAAAAATAAAGCCAAATTGTAATTAGCAAGCGGTGACTCAAGTGGAGTGTAATATTGCTATGCTTGTGTACTTTTAAAACGCCACAAATGCAATCATTTTAAACTTCTCTAACTTGATAACTCGGTGCTTACAAAAATTGCTGTCAAAATAAAAGTCTACAGTACTCTTGACTAATATGGCAAAAAATAAATAAAAACTCATGAAATACGAGCTTTGTGTATCAGTAAGGGTTTTCCAGAGAAAAAGAACCTATTGGACATTGTATGTACATTGAAAAGAAGGCAATGTAGAAAGATATTTATTGTGAAGGTTTGGCTGAGGCTGACATTATTATAAAACTAAAGTCTCAGAAACATTGGGCCTGAGGCAATGTTTAAATCTTGGCTCACACCCCACAGTCTGAGGAGGAACACTGATGTTTGAGGAAGGAGTATAGGATGTTTCAGCTCTGGATGGGAGTAAATCTGCCTTCCTCCACACTCTTTATTCAGGTCTCACTGGATAACAGGAGATACTACCTGTACTGGTGTTCTGAGAACTATGAAGAGCAATCTTTGTTCACCTCAAAGATTCAAATGCTGGTCTCTTCTCCAAGCACCACAAAGACACACCCACAAACGTTTTATCAGCACTCCATACATCACTTAGCCTAGTTAAATACTATTTAAACCTCCTATCACACTACGTTTTATGTTTATAATCTTCAAGCAAAACTAAGAGATACTTACTCCAAATTTCTGTCCCCATCCCAACTCATCTCTTTCTAACAATCCATGAAGAGCACTGGAAAGTTAGGCCTTTCCTTGCCTCCAGGGCTACATGTAGAGTTTTTATCAAAATCAAACAACAAAGCACAGGACGCAAAGCAGACATGCTCAGGATGTCAGAATGAGGCCCTTTTATTGATGGGCAGTATGTGATGATTCAGGAAGCTACAGAAGCTGTCGCCATGACTATGAGAGCCCTGTTGTCAATCTGAGATAGTCAGGAAGCCAGGGTCAAGGCCACAGCCAGCACACCTGACACGAGGAGCCAATCTGTTTTTTTTTTTTTTTTACTCCTTTACCTCTTTGAAACAAACTGTTTTTTGAATTCATCATATAATAGTGGTGACTTTCTTCACATACTCCTTAGTTTTAAAACAGTTACCAAATACAAATACAAAATTTTAATGTAAAAGGCACTGTACAGATCATCAAATATTTCACACGCAAACTAAAATACACACAACAAACAAGAATGATACACATTATAATTTGCACTCTGGTGCACAGCTTTGAATTTAAACAGCAATAAGATTCCCAAGTGCCATATAGAACTAATAAATTAAGGCAACTAAAGCTCTTCTTATTTATGTGTAGTTAATTACTGTTTTAGTACGCATTCTTTTGTGTAGACTCATTAAATTAAGGTATATGTAATAACAAAGCTTCATTTAAATAATCTCTAGCATTTTATAATTAATTTATTGTTAAGTATATATATATGTGACTTATCTGTAGCAAATGTAAGATGGGGAAGGGTAAAGAAAATAATAAAATAACTAAAATAACTGATGTTTTATAGTTAAAGTACAGTCGAACTTTTTCATCAGGACTATGGTGATGTGGGAATGTCTTTCTGTATGCCGTGAATAGCAATCTTTAAATAAAGGAGCTGTTTTGGCCCATGACAGGCACCATAGAAAAAGTAGGCGGGGAATCAGAATAGGTAGGAAAGGACGGGCAGAGTCGGATACAGATCCATCCATCTACCCAAAGAAGAAACATGTAAGGAACACAGGTGAGCCGAGCCACGGGTCACGTGGCAGACAGATTAATAGAAATGGGTTGAGTTAAGATGAAAGAGCTAGCTAGCAATGTGCCTGAGCCATAGGCCAAACAGCATGAAGTTAATATAAGTGTCTTAATCATTTGGGGGGACTAAACCAGCGGGAGGCTAAGCAGTCTGGGGCTGCAGATCTGTAGATCTGGAACTCTGGCTGCCTGGGACCAAGAAACCTCATTGTAACACTATGGGCTTCCCAATAATCACATGGAAACTTATTTATTATGAAAAGTTGGCTAATATTTTAAGTTTCTTTTTAACTAGTTCTTATAACCTAATCCATTTCAATTAATTTATTTTCTGTCTTGTGGCTTTATTACCTCAACTCTGTAGTGTCCATCCTGCTTGCTCTGCATTGTCTGGCATCACTGCCTTCTTCCTGGTGGACTCTATGCCCAGAAATCCTGCCCAGCTATTGGCTAATCAGCCTTTTATTAAACCAATCATAATGGCACATCTTCACAGAGTACAAAAAGATTATTCCACAACATTTTCTTCTTTTTGTCTAAATAAAAGAGAAAGATTTTAATGCTAACATAATAAAATTATATACAATATGAATAATTTTTCAGGTATTGTCTAAATAGAAAAGAAAGGTATTGATGTTAAAAAATAAAACTATGTGCAATACATTAATAATGTTCAGTCTATTTGTATTTGAAAAATTCAGAGAAAATATCCATTTAGCTATCTTATCTTGATGAACTTAAAGTCTTATGCCTATATTTTTTATTTTGAGTTTATCATTTTAAAACTATATTTTTAGCCCTCAAATCATTTTTTTGATAAACAATTTAAGCTTTCATGTCTTTCAGCCTTATAAACTTTACATCTCTTATGTAAGTTTCTTTTCTAAATTTGGTAAAAAAGGGAAACTGTAAAACTATAACTGTCTTTTCAATTTCCATCATAGGCTCAAGAAGACTAAAATATTACTTGAGTAAACAGGAAGTGCATTGCAAACAACTTCAAAAACTATAGAAATGATAGAAAAAGCTGAGTGCTTGGACAGTCACCCAAATTTCCTGTGCAATGTTGGGTCATCCATCTTCAGCCTACAGGCCTGGAATATCTGACATACTTTTTTGTGAAGCAGGAATTTTGAAGACTTCTCTACCTTGTCTCAGCAAAGTTCAGCAGATGCTTTCCTATGTGTCCAATTTGGTCATTATGCTGTCAACAATGGAGTCAAGGACAGTTTCCTTGACCAGTGACTAAATTTTGGCACAAAGAAAGCAAACTCCATATGGAGGACTTTTTTGATGCCCATAATCTTCTTTAAAGAAGATTAGTGTTGCAAAGAGAAGATGTGTCTCATTGTCTTGAAAGGCTCTATGTTATTAAAACATTAAAATGCCACATTTTGTAGGTCTCTGAAGTGTTTGAAGATTGCAAACACACACACACACACATACACACAAACACACACACACACACACACACACACACACGTGATACGTTTAAAATCTTGAAAACATACCTGACTTTTGCTTGTTGTAAATGACTAACTACTAACCTGCATTTTTTTCTGTTGTTGTTGTTGTTATAGTCTTAAATATTTTTCAAGGACTAAAATTTTACAACATGTTTTTAAATGAGCTGTATAGGCACAGTACTTTCAACAAGAATAGGAACATATATACAGTATAACAAAATAACTATACAGGCTAGAGAAATGGCTCAGAGGTTCAAAGCACTAGCTGCTCTTCCAGAGGTTCTGAATTCAATTCCCAGCAACCATATGGTAGCTCACAAGCATCTGTAACAATATCTGGTGCTCTCTTCTAGAATGTAGGCATAATGGATGTAGAATGTTGCATACATAATAAATAAACCTTTAAAGAAAAAAAAGAGAAGTTTTAAAAACCAACAAAACAAAAAACCAAAATAGCCTTAAATTTGTATCAATATACAAAAATCCATACCAATGTAAAATCTTTGAGACTAGTGGTTGTTCAAAAGTAGACACAACATCTCATGATTTCTATATTATTAGATCCCAATTATTAAAGAGTAAATAATCAGTGTCTCAATTTGGGCTCACATATGTATTGGCATCTAGAAATATAAAATAATTTTGTGGAGGATAGAATATGTTTCATTTACAGTGTTAAAAAAAATTGCAAGTCATGATGTCTTTAGCTTCATTTCTGTTGCTGTGATAAAATATCCTGTCAAAAAGCACTTGGAGGAAAGGGCTTACTTTAGCTCCCAATTCCAGGTACAGACCACCATTGTGAAGATATCAAAGTGGCAGGAACTTACAGCAGCAGTCACATTATATCATATTCACTGTAAGGAACAGTTAGAAATAAATGCATGTATGCCTGCTACTCAGATCACCTTGACACTCTAATGTAGTCCAGAACCCAAAGCCAGGGAATGGTACCATCCTCAGTTGACTGGTTCTTCCTGCATCAATGAACACCATCATGACAGCTTCCCACAGACATACTCACAGAGAGGCTCCATCAGGTTTCTCAATGAGATTCTTTTCTCAAGTGATTCTAGACTGTGTTGAGTTAACAGTGAAAACCTATCATTACAGATGACTATCCTAAGAAAGCAGAGTAAGGGGCTAGAAGGACCACTCAGCAGTTAAGAAAACTTCCTGCATAGCCAGGAGGACCAGGGTTTGGACACCAGTATTCATGTAACAAATCAGGGCTATAACCCCAGCTCTGTGAGAAGTAGAAACAAGTAGGTGGGTGGGGCTTGCTGTCTATCAGCCTAGCTGAGAAAATACAAGCCCTTGACCTGGGGAAGACTGTGTCTCAAGGGAATAGGCAAAGAGTGAGGGGAAAGGATTCTGAGGATTCCTGAGGATTCCTGAGGAAGATGCCCTTTTTCTCATGTTCCTTAACATACAAATGTACACACACACATATAGATGCATGCACGCTCACACACACACACACACAAACACACACATGCATTCTTCCACAAATACATACATCCTTTTTAAAAGACAGAGTGACCAGAAATCAGCATCATTATTTGTCATGAATTGCAAAAATATACCCCCTTATTCCTATGTTTGAAATAAGATGTTCCCACCAGACATTTTGGTTATTCAAAAATTATTTTGAATGCATAATCTTCCCAGGACATATTTACTGCCCAAGAAGGGATAACAGTCTCCCAGTACATCTGAGATTAAATTTCCTGCCAGCCTGATTGGTATTTAGAATCGTATTTTGTTTTGTATTTTTAGAATTATATTTTATGGTTATTGTACAGATGACATGATGTGGGGGGGCACGCATGCCATAGTGTGTATTTGGGGTCAAAGTACAGCTTTGTGCATTTCATTTTCTCCTTCTGCCTTCACATGGGTTCTGTGGATTGATTAGGTCTCCAGACCTGACAGCAAGAACTTTGACCCACTGGCCTATCTCATTGGCCATAATTTTATTTAAATTTTAAGAAATGATTAATTTATTTTCCTCTACCTGAATGTTGTAAGGTAAATTCATATTGGTTATATTAATGTTGCCATAACCTAAGTAACTTAGCTAATACATTAGATGCTTGAATGTTTGTATTTCTATATGAAAAAAAAAATCTAAGCATTCCTGGGTTTTTTAACTATTAAATATGGAAGAAATTATAAAAAAATTGAAAAACATAAAATAAGCAAATAATATAATTTGGGATTATTTTTATAGAAAGCTCTTCTTCCATAAATCTAAAATTTTATACATACATGATAAATATTGTTTTTCTTCTTCAACTGGGTAGTCATTAAATGTGTTCCAGGCTTGAAAATTACTCAGGTTCTGCTTCTCCAGTCTACAGCATCCTAAGAATAAAATGGTACTGCATAAATGGTAATTAAAAACCTTTCTTGCTTCAGCTCCACCCTCTATTTCAGTACTTCAGTTACTCTCCACATACCTAATTACTCATGTTTATTTATAGATGCATTCAGAGGGATGGCTGACTTTGGCAAACAAATAAACCCTCTTAGCCTTCATTAGCTCTGCCTTCCCCGAAATCATAGAGCTCCTTAAAAGCCACCTAAGCCCTTGCCATAGCCTTTTGATTCTATGGAAGAAATGGTATAACCTGCACAAAGATGCTGCCATCGATGTTTTCATAAGTCCTGGGACAGTTACCAGTTTCACAGTTGACTTGAACTGAGAAACCTCCATGGATAGTTGAATATCGGTAGCAGTCCTTGAGACTGCGACAACACTAGGGACATACATAGTTCCCCATGAGGAGTACAGGAAGGAAGATTCCCCGGGATGCATGAGAAATTTGAGAAGGCCAAAAGGGTGGTCTGAACCCCAGAATATAGAAAGCATCACCATTTCTCCTAATATTTAAACATTAAGGCCAGCAGATCTCCTCTCCATTCAATTTTCAGACATACAACCTGGCAGAAATATAGACAGGTATTTTTGTCTAGATATACCAGTTAAGACTAATTTTTTGTTTTTTTTTTTTGTTTTTTTTTTTCTGGTCATAGATGATATGCTTTCATAGAATGACAAACATTTTATCCTGGCTAATTGGATCCTATGAGCTAGATATTATAACCAATTGACTGGATTTTTGATACTCGTTCTAACCACAGAAACCTCAGTTACTAACTTATTCTAATAATCACTGTTTTTTTCTCTCTCATATTAATTTAACAATGACTATGAATTAAGTATTGGTATAAAGAGTAACTCATCCCTTTCCTTTCTCCAAGGTTTGATTTGTTTGTTCTTGGAATCTGCCAAAAAGAATAAAAAGACATTGCTAGATTGAGGCTAATTCTGCCTAAATAAGTGAGGTTACTGAGAACAGTGTCCCAAACCCAGTCATTTTGTTGTAATATAGTTAACCTTTACCCAGAACCAATTTGTGAGAAAGATTTAAGTTATGTGTATGAGTGTTTTCCTGCATGTAAGTATATACACTACGTGTCTGTCTAGTGCTCACTGAGACCAGAGACCTCAGATCCCCTGAAATTGGTGCTATAGACATGGTGAGCTGCCAGGTGGGTCCCGGAAACTGAACACAGGTCCTTTTGAGAACAGTCAGTTCTCTCAGTCCGTCTCCCCATCACATCCCATTTTTGTTTTGTTTTATTTTATTCTTTTGTTTGTTTTTGTATGGACATGAACATGGATGTTTGTGACCTCCTTAAAGAGATGAGAAAGTACATAGTCTCAGCTTAAGTCACAAGTATTTGGTGGTGTGACGAGATGGGTTTGATACTCATTTTATACCACTTAACTGGTCACAGCAGCAGCTTCCTGATAAAGTGTTGAATTTCTCTTCATAGTCATTTAGTCGGATTCTATCCTATTCTATGTGAGGCCATAAACTCCCAAACATCTTGATGTGGTAATGTTGTCTTAAAGGAGAAACCTATAGATCACCTTTGTTCATTGGATCATGTGCCTCTTTAACTTATGCCTAGACCAAACCCTCTGTTGGGCATAAAATGTGACACTGCTTCCTACACTGAATTAATTCTGGGCATGCTTGAAATGATACACTGTGTCTTCTTCAGGTGGAAAGTTCATTCTTAGAGTAAGGACAAGTAGCTGAAGTCCCAGAATCCCATCTCAGGAAGTCCCTCTAGCACAATAGTTATCCACTTCTGGGTTGTGACCCCCTTGGGGGTCAAAGAACCCTTTACAGGGGTCACCTAAGACCATCAGGAAACACAGATATGTATATTATGATTCCTAATAGCAATAAAATTACAGTTATGAAGTAGCAATGACAATTTTATGGTTGGTGATCAGCACAACATGAATAAATTAAAGTGTTGCAGCATTAGAAACCAGTATCAGGATACTTAGGGGACTATTTTTACTTTTAATAATATGAATATAAATATAAATTTTACATGCAATTTTATGGACATTATATATGTGTGTGTGTGTGTGTGTATATATATATATATATATATATATATAGAGAGAGAGAGAGAGAGAGAGAGAGAGAGAGAGAGAGAGAAATAAATGATCCTAATGACATATTGCTATTTCTATAGATCAGTTTAGCACTCAACCCCATTGTATAATACTTTGTCTTTGTTCTGGCAAATAAAGGTTGCCTGGAGATCATAGGGTGAAGCTAGCCACTAGTTAACCATAGAGGCCAGGCAGTGGTGACACAAGCCTTGATTTCAGCACTTAGGCAGCTCATGCCTTTGATCCTAGCACTTGGGAGGTGCACACCTTTGATCCCAACACTAAGGGGGGGGGGAGAAGAATGTAAGGCAGGTGGGGAACAGGATCTTAGCCCCCTTTTGGTCTGAGGATTTGATAGCGGTAAGAAGTCTCTAGTGGCTTCTGCTTGACCTCTCTGATCTTTCAGCTTTCACCCTCAATATCTGACTCCTGTTTTTTTTTATTAATGAAACTAGTTAGAATCACTCTTCAAAACCCTCATTAGAGAATCTTCTTTTTCCAGTAGGTGGCAATTAACACAAAGATCCACACCTGGACAACGTAAGGAGAGTGAGAGACTTTGGAACACTCCATCTTAAGTGGGACGTCTTCATCCAACCCCTCCCCTCAAGGCTCAGGGATCTTTGCAGAAGAACCCATTGGAGCCCAAGGCAATGGATACTCAAAGAAGCAGTCTCTCCCAGACACAACAGGGGTGGCGCAGTACATCCTCAGAGACTGTAACAGCACACTAGAGATCTGCCCACGTTTAAACAGACAAAAATCCAAGTAACTGAGAAGAGGAAATGAGGAAATGACACAAAGTCCTGCCTAGACAAGAAGCTACTGGCAATTGACACCCGCTGGGAATGGAGCATCACATTTCTCCAATGGAGTCCCTGGCTGTATAAACCACACTCCAGAAAAGGTTGGCCAGCACAAAAGATAATCTGTGGTGTGTGTGTTCTTTTTATTTTGTTTTGATATTTTTGTCTTACTGGTTTTATTTTTGTTTTAATTTTTGTTTCCTTTCTTCTTTTTTAGGGTGGGAGCACACAAAGTTGGTGTATAGGAAAGTGGGGAGCATCATGGAGAGGTTGAGGAGGGAAAAGAATATGATCACAATATATTGTGTGAAAAAACTTGGAAAAATCTATATGCAATGTAAGCACATGCATAGACATAAAATATGTAGGCATAAAATTTAAGGGCATAAAAATGCATCTTCCCACAAATCATTGGAGGCGCCAAGGAGCAGAAAATGGAGTTAAAATAATGTATTCAAGCTAAAAAAAAATTTAGAGAGATTAGAATGTTACTCTTCCAGTTACCAACTATAAAACTGGTCTGTGAGCTTGAAAAACTCTGTGTGCCTCAATTTACTTATCTTTGAGAAGGAAATGACCAGTTCCTACCTCAAATAGCATTATAAAATTTAAATGAGGTAATGCTCATGAAGTGTTGATGAGAGCACCTGGTATGCTGAGCGAGCCATAGGTGGCAATCATTAGCACCAGGCTTGTCTGTGTGTGGGGTGAGTCAGAAGCATCAGAGAGCCGCTCTACTTTCCTTTGGTAATGAGGGAATGTTATAAGTCCACACGTGGGAATAAGAATGATTAGTGATTGATAATTTCTAAAGCTTGTGGCTGATTTTCCCCCAGCATGTTCAAGGGTTTCAGGTTCCTTTTGTCACCTGTGCATATTATATTAGCAGTGCTCTTCTAGGGCCTAGTATCTGATGACTGTTGTGGCTGACTTTCACATGACAAGTTAATGTGTCATATATGAATGATGTCACTCTTGCAGTTGTCATTTGCAATGGGACCTAAGCCCCTACTCTCTAAATTGAAGCTCCCAAACCAGGCCTTAAAGAACAAGCATTATCAGCTTTAGTGCAGTGCTCTCTGCTCCAACTTCTAAATGGCCAACAGGTTAGTTTGCCACGCATTGGCCTGCAAGGTATAATGTTTCTCCTGTTCCTGTAGCTCGCCCATGGATGAATAGCAGAGAGGTACTGCATTTGCTATAATCTTCCAGCTTTGTTTTAATGTCTTATAAAATGTTTATGAATAATCCAAGCATAATTGTTAAGAACACATGTATTTAAGTTCATGTAAGTGGAATAAAAGTTTATGAATAGACTTTTCAGCTACTTTTCTCCACAGATTTTCATGTAAATTAGTCCTTTGGTTTTGAAACTTCTCTAAAAGAAATTGTCTTTTTATTCCCTCTTGGTAGTTATGGGCTTTTTACCAATTTTGGATGCAAAGTTTATCCTAACAACAACAACCACTAATGTAACTACCATGGCCCATTTTTCCCCTTCTTAGGCACTGTTGCATGAATAAAGGAAACTCAGAACCAGATCTCAGGGAAAGGCTGAGATATTAAAGAAGAAACACCACAGTCAGATCTCACACAGCTGTCTTCCAGCTTCCTCAGCCTCGCTCCTCCTGGCTTCTACTGTCTGTTCTGTCTTTTTTATACCTGCCTTAAATACCCTCTTCACTCAGTAGTTTCACATCCAGGTCAAGAATTAAGGTGTGGCACCACCACTGACTGACTGGGAGCCTGGAACTCCTTCTGTAAACTAAAATGACCTCGAACTCAGATTTGCTGGGATTAAGGGCATAGGTCACCACTCTAAGACATTCCCTGTGCTGAGATTAAAGGTATGAGTTACCACTCTCTGATCCTCCTAGACTGACTGTGGGTAGATCCCTCTGATATTTCAGACTGGTTTTTATTAAATTTGAAACATATCCCCACAAAGCACCCCCACTCAAAAACTGAAGTGGACTTTTTATTTTTATAGATGAAGGATGAGACTGATTGATTTGAAGTTTGAAATTCCATTTGAAATTTTGATCTAAAGTGTATTTTAATTTAGGAAGCCACTACATTCTTGGCCCATAGTGACAATGAGCAGCAATAATGATTAAGTTCTGTGCTTCTGAATAGCTGTTGCTTTTTAGAATTTCTTGTCACTTTTAACAGATAGCCTTTGATTTCAGTCCTTTATCATTTTTTTTTTTTTTAATTTCTATTAGTCAAGTGCCCGGAATCACATTTCTTTTTACTTTGTCTTGCTCCCAACCATTCCAATTTGGTCGCCAGGTATCTGGGGAGAGGTCAAGTGATCTTTTGGGTTCTAAAGTGTGTAAGATAGCCCGCTTCCTCTACTCGCATCCCACAGCATCCCCTCATCCTCTTTCTGGCAGTACAGCTCGCCTGGAAATCCTACCCTGAATGGTCTGTCACCATCTCCCTTTAAAATCCTTCTTCTTCCTCTCCTTAAATAATAATGGGACTAAGTCATACCCATAGCTCACGCTCTACCAAGTATTTCTTCAGTACTTTACAGAAAACACCAAACAAAAATGCCATTTTGAAAGGGGTGTACTATAAACAATTCTAGAATGTAAGCTCCGAAAGAACAGAGACAATACTTTCTATCATCTAGTATACTGTAGATGCTCAGGAAATATTGATGATGGAGTAAAAACAAACACCTTCCAGTTGTAACAGAAAACTCAAACTCGGAGAGCCAAATTAAACTATAAAGACGGGTTGGCTCACACAGCACAAACCTCAGGCTGACCCAGAGATTGTTAAGGAAGGACACATTTTCTTTCTGCGTCTGTCACTGTCATTTATAGAGTTCTCTCATAGCAAAGCAGGGTCCGGCCAGCTGTCTGGGTTGGTTGACTGCCTGCTCCATCCTGTGCTTCCCTCCACATTCAGAAGAAGAAAGGGTTTTTGTCCTAGAATTTGAAGCAATAATTTGAAACTCTTGCTCCTAATCCAAAATGCTTAGGATATATGTTTAATCTTTGAGTCACAGACTGCAGCCAAAGGGCCATCTCCAGCACTGTGACCAGAGAGTTCTGAGACTCAGGGTCTGTATGAAGAAAATAATTGTTGTTGGTTGTTGTTTATACCTTATTCTCGGAGGGGCCCACCACTCAGCTCCCAAATAAATCACACATGGGCGTGTCCTCTCTGATGAATGCTCAGCCTTAGGTTGGCTGGTTCCTAGCCAGCTTTCCTTAAGTTGTCCTGTCTACTTTTTTCTCTACATTTTCATCTTTTTCTATTTCTGTACATCTTTTCTTTTCTTCTTATTCTGTGTCTGGCTGGGCAGCTGGGTGGCTGGTCCCTTCTTTTCTTGATCCTCTCTTGCTTCCCCCCCCCCTCCTATTTATTCTCTCTGCCTTCCAGCCCCATCTATCCTTTCTCCTGCCTTATTATTGGCCATCCAGCTCTTTATTAGACCAATCAAATGTTTTAGGCAGGCAAACTAACAGAGCTTCACAAAGTTAAACAAATGCAACATAAAAAAAAATGTAACACATCTTTACATCAGTGAACAAATGTTGCACAGCATAAACAAACGTAGCACATCTTAAAATAATATTTTACAACAAATAACATACAGATTATCACAGAAAGAAGGAAGGAGAGGATAGATATAGGTGGAGGGAAGTAGCAAATACCATTTGTCCCTATGACAAACACGCAAGAAAAATAATAGAGGGGAAGAAAGATTTACTTTCCCTCAGGGTTTCAGAGGCTTCACTCTATGGCCAGCTTAGTGGCCCAAGATAAGGTAGATAATCAGGGAAGGGAATGTGTATAATCTGCTCAGTTCTTGGCAACTAGAGAGCAGAGGATGGCAGAGGCACCATAGAGAAGACAGCCTCCAATGGCTGATTTCCTCCAGCGAGGCCCCACTGTAGTAGGTGGTTTCTGGCCGGGACTTTCGGGCCTAACCTCAAGGCTTAGGACCCACAGACCCGCAGAGACACACAGATACATATGATAGTTTTAGGCTGATCGACCTAAGGCCCAGGCATATCGCTTGCTAACTCTCTACCCTTCATCTAGCCCATGACTCTTATCCTGTTCAGCCATGCAGCTCGGTACCTTTTCTTAGAGCAGCATAGTTGTCCTCTGCTTCTGGCTTCTCTCAGGCATTCTGCTCTCAGAGTTTTTCTTAGTCTGGTAGCCCCGACCACGCTTCCTGCCTGCCTTTGGCCAATCAGCGCATTTTATTAAACCAGTGGGTGGGACAATTATTTGCTATGAAACAACACAATCTCCCACACCCCACCACTAAAAGTTTCCACTGACACCCATAAAATCAAGACTCTGTCAATAAATTAACTCATTGATGGGGCAGAGCTCTTACATCCAATCATCTCTCCAAATTCCTTACATCCAGTCATCTCTCCAAATCCCTACCTCCGATACTGCAGTATCAAGAACTAACCACCTCCATGAGGGAGGAGAGAAGCTCTTAAGAAACTAACAAAAAGTATGAAACTCAGCCAGGCAGTGGTGATGTTTGCCTTTAATCCTAGCACTTAAGAGGCAGAAAGAAGCAGGCTGATGTCTGAATTCAAGGCCAGACTGGTCTACAAAGTGGCTTCCAGGACAGCCAGGACTTCACAGGGACACCTGTCTTGAAAAAAAAACAAACAAAACAAGATATATGAAATTTGGAAAGCTCAGAAAATTACAAGTGTCCCAATGCCTTTTCCTAAGATTATGTGAGCAGTAGACAATTTCCTGGGGAGCAAGGAGAAGATTCTTTGGTGGAGCTGCATTTAACTTATGCTGGATCTCCAGATATACAACAAGAGTTGTCACATATGTTGTATGTTATACATGTTGGAGTGGCTTTTCTGACAATGTAAATACTCAAGCAATGAATTTGTCACTTGTGCTGGTATAAGGTAACCTACCACACTTATTGCTATATTTGGATGGGATTATTTCTTTGATCTTTTTTTTTTAACTTGGCTGTTTTTTCTCCTCCCCCCTTTCTATTAAAAATATATTTTTATTCTCATACAATATATGCTGATTATATTTCTGTAGCAGTGGGGGTTTAGGCCCAGACCCTGCTGCGCCAGACCCCTTAGCCGCCTTAGCCACCCGCCGCTGCCATTCAGGCCCCAAAAAATGACTCAGCGCTTATATTAACTTCATGCTGTTTGGCCTATGGCTCAGGAACATTGCTAGCTAGCTCTTACATCTTAAATCAACCCATTTCTATTAATCTGTCTGCCACGTGGCCCATGGCTCACCTGTGTTCTTACATGTTGTTCCTTGGGCGGCTGGCTCAATCTCCTGACTCCGCCCTGCTTCTCCTATGTTCTGATTTCTCCTCCTACTTCTTCTATGGTGCCTGTCATGGCCCAAAACAGTTCCTTTATTTAAAGATTGATATTCACAGCATACAGAAAGGCATTCCCACATCATATTTTTCTCCTCCTACCCACCCTACTTTCTCCTGATTCCCCTCTTTGGTCTATTTTTAGTGCCTTATCTGAGGCAGATAAATATTTGTTCTCATCTTCCCAGAAAAAGTCACACAGCAAACATAAGATAAAAGATGTGTATTTTGAGGTTCTTTGATTCTGGGTGCGCGTTTCTAAAGAGTAAATTGGAGCTTTACTGTGGACAAGAGTGAAAACCGTCTTGTTGATGAGACACTCACAGCAATGAAGGAATGTCTGTCATAGTGACAGAACACCTGAGACAGTTTAAGTATAGGAAGTATTTGTTTTGCTTCTGATTTCAGAAGAGTGAGTTTGTTATTCTTGGCCCCAGACTCTTGGGCAGAGCATCATAGAAGTAGACACACCTGGCTGAAGAAGCTCATGCTACACAAAAATCAGAGCAAAGTGAAGTAAGTAGAGCCAGTCTAGTTTGGGAAGGTGTCTTCCCAGTTGTTCACTTCTGTCAGCTAGGTCCTGTCTCCTGAAGTTTCAACAACTTCTTATAACAACACTCTCTGGGGGACGAAATCATTGAACAAATGAGCATGTGGGAGAGACGTCACATTGCTCATGTATGGTGGTACTCTGAAGAGCACAGTTCATTTCAATGGACAGAATGAATGAACCCCATTGACAGGAAGGAACCACCAGTGTTCCATCTATTACCTACACTGAGCTCACCCTTTTTTTCTGTTCTAAGGCTTCTTTTGTTGCAAACAAATCATTTGCTCTTTGGTTTTCTCCATGTTTACACATATGTGATGGTGCCTAGCAATGTACAAGCCACATTTTCAGCACTTTGACCCCTATTTCCTCATTGCTCCTACACATGTATCTTTGCAAATCCTACTTTGCCTGCCAATTGCTCAGTTCTATTAGATGCAGAAATCTTAGGGAGAAAAAGAAATGTGGCGTGGCTTTGAAATTGCGTATACTTAAAGGAGAAAGAAAAAAAAAAGTTGCAGAATTCCTTGGACAGGAAAGCAGATATGAAGTTATTTCTGGGGCAGGAAGAAGTCTGACTCATCAGTTGGGCACATTAAAGATGAACAAGAAGAAAATAGAGCTGGGAAGGGAGAACTACACTGATGATGTACACCTTTGAAATAAGGACCTAATAAAGGTGTTGAGCAAAGCATTCCTGAGTTCACTGTTTTTACAGCCAAGCAGGCTTCATTGAGCCCTCGTTTTCTTCGGCCTCATAGCCAGCTAGATCTTATTTCTAGGCTTCCCTACCTATCATGGATATCTTGGGTAAACATTGTTAGGCTAGAAGTTAGCAGTCAGGAGCATCTTTCTCTGCTCTAGCATACTATTTCCTGTTGTCCTCATGAGACAACACTGTCAGATTCAAAGTCCTGATCTTGAAATCTTTCTAATGTTGTTCTTTGCTATCTTAGAATAAAATTCATATGCAATAATACTGTATATACCTACAATTGTTGCAGTTTGAACTGGGTCCATCCCATACCCTCAGAAGTATATGCGCTATGGTCCTAAATTCTATTACCTCTGAATATGGACCCTTAAAGAGGTCACTCAGATAAAATGAGGGCCATTAAGATGAACTTGAATCCAATGAAACAGGTGTCCTTATTTAAAATTGGAAATGTGGATGCAGACATGCACAGTGAGATGTTATCGGTGACGCACAGATGTGCATGGTGAGATGTTATCATCGATAACAAACAGTAGAAGATCACCCACAAGCTGAGGATCCAGCCCTGGTACAGATCTTTCCTCACAGCTTACAGATTAAGCAACCCCATGGACACCTTGATGTTCTACAATCGTAACAGTTAATCATTTGTTCAAGATATGGAATAAAGATACTGTACTTTATTATAGCAGACCTAGCAGAGGAGATTAATTATATGTAATTTTTATTGTAATATAAATAGGGATAAATGTCATTTACAATAAAATACACACTTTGTATGAAAATTCCGAAGTACAGCTATACCAAAAGCTATAGTACTTGCTTTACTACTCTGCATGCAACAGCTCCAAACCATGGTTGAGTGACCCTGTGAGTTACAGCCTGGCCTGATGGGCTGTACTGGCAAGGCAAACACAAAGCCTTGATGAGCATTAATCCCTGGAACATAATTTTCCTGAGTGAACAACTCTTGGCAAAGTCCCAAACCAAACAAATTTACAAAGTAGTGGCATTCCTGGAAAATTCAAAAGTGTGTTGTGTTTATTTGTCAAAACAGGGCTGTGTTCCAGGCAGGGCTTGCTGTAAATGGGCTTTTCACCCAAATGATGTCTTGTAGAACATTTGAGGTCACAGACAATGCTCATCTTTCTGCAGTTCTGCATAATGTGAAGCTGTCTTACATCTCTGGCTCACTTCCCTCAGTTCATTAGGATACTTTGTAGGGATAACACCCCAAACATTTTGTTTCTAAAGGATTTCCTAGTGGGGGAATACTCCTTGGGTGTTTGACAAGTCACATTGCACTTTCTGTCATAGTTTCTGCCATGGGAGCCTCAGGGCTGGAATCCCAAGTCAATATCAAGGCATGACTAGTTGTTCTGTTGGTGTTGTTAGTAATATTTGATACAGTGGGCTAACCAGTGGTTCTCAATCTGTCAGTCACAACACACAGGGGTCACCCAGGACCATCAGAAAACAGAGATATTTACATTACAATTCATAACAGTAGCAAAATTACAATTATAAAGTAGCAACAAAAATAATTTTATAGTCAGGCTCACCACAATATGAGGAACTGTATGAAAAAGTCCCGGAATTAGGAAGGTTGAGAACCACACTGTGCTAGGCAAACATTCCACCATTGATTTATATCCCAGGCCTTTAAATAAACCACATTGCTTGCTTATTTATTCCTTGTGCGTGTACATATATGACAGGGGCAGTGGTGTGTATGTATTTAAGGAGGCCATAGGACAACGTTCTACAACTAATCTTCTTCCACCTTTGCAGGTGCTCTGGGCGTTGCATGTACAGCAAGTGCTTTTACCTGACAAGCCATCTCCCAACCCTTCTCTTACCTTAAACATTAAAATTAAACCTTTTTACTTTGAGACAGAGTCTTGATAAATTGTTTAGGTTATTTATGAGCTTTTACTACTCTAGATCTCTGCATAGATAGGATCACACCAGATCAAGTTAGTATTTTCTTTTAAAAAATTTTTATTATGTAGTGGTATTGTTGTTAGTTAATTTTATGTCACTGTGATAAAACACCATGACCAAGACAACATCAAAAAAAACAAAAAAAAAAAGCATTTAATTGGGCTTATGGTTTCTGAGGACTAGAGCCCACAATGGCAGAGCAAAGGATGGCAGGAGTAGCAGAGAACTCACACCTTGGGCCACAGGCTTGAGGAAGAGATCTGGGATGAAAGCATCCCTGTGTCTCCAACATTGCCATACTTCCTAATCCTTCTCAGACACCAACTAGGGGCCAGATTTTCAAATGTCCAAGACTTAATGAAAAGAATTTCATTCAAGCCATCACCACCATCACTACATCATCATCATCGTCAACAATGGGGGCAAAGTTTGAGATTGGACCAAGGCCTTACAGGGGCTAGACAATCCCACTACTACCAACATCCCTCTATAGTTTGAGGCCAGGTCTTGAACTTACGTATCTTAGACTCACCTTGAAATCATGAGCCCTAGTGATGCGAGTGCAGGCTTATGCCACCATGTCCGGCTGACATTTTCTAAGCTGGTTCAGAGGCATGGTCTTGACACTGTCATTGAATCCTGTTTGTTAAAAGGATTCTCCTTTGACTCGAACTTGGGCTAGTCTCTGCTTCATGATGTCTGGCAGTGGTGTGCTATGCACTTCATTTGGGTCTGAGGGATGTGCAGGCTAAGACGCCCCTGTGATACTTGTGTAACCCCAGAGAATCTCCTGACCAATTCTCTCACTCTTTCTTCTGATTCTGTACTAAATGACAGAACACTCCTGGTTAGAGAGATTCTGCCAGAGCTTTGTCATCTCAGACTGAGCTCTGGCAGTGCAGGTTCTCTTTATTCCATCCAGCCTGCCTCCAACCTTTGTCCCCAGAGTGCTCATTCTCCATCTTTCCCATGTTTATCAAGCACCCCCATGCTGGCTTGTCTGATCTGACTTTCCCTCCTTCAGAGGAGCATGCCCATTGACTAAGGAGCTCATTATTTAAACACCTCCTTCTCTGGCTTTTCCCTTGAAAATGCCCTGTATAAGGCAGAAACTTTTGTGGCATCACCAGTAACCGGTAATTCACCAATGGCACATTCTGAGAGTCCTTACTAATTGACTAAGTTGTATGAACACCATAGAGTCTGTTTATACAAACTAAGATTCTATGATGTCACTAGGCAATAAAATCTCATGGGATACCCCGTACCTCCTGTACGTGTGGACTATTGATTTTAAAAAATAAAAATAAAAAAAAGATGATGTTGTATGATGCTATCTGTAGTAGGAACCAACTTTAGGGCTGTGGATGCAACTCAGTTGGTAAAGTGCTTGTCTGGCTTTCAGGAGGCTCTGTGTTCAATCCCCAGCACTAGATACATGGAACACATCAGGGCATAGCTATAATCCCAGTACTAGGGATATGGAGACAGGAATATCAGAAGGTCGAGGTTACCCTTGACAACATAGCAAGTTCAAAGGCCATCACAGAAATAAAATAACTTGAAGGCACATTCACTAGAAAAGGGCGTTAGCTATTGAGCAACATGGGTCTCAAGAAACTAAGTAGTAGGGAGGAAAGAACTCAGACAGAAATGACGAAGCCACACACTTGACAAAGCCTTGTCTGTTATTCCCTCTTCAGCTCATTTTCTTGTATTTACATCCACTGCTTCCTTTTGCCTTCCTGTGCATATGATGGAATGACACACCCCTATTCCAACCAATTGGGTCCAGTTTGTGACCTGATAGTGCTAGGAACCAGAACCAGACTTAATTCAGAGAGAGAGAGAACAACACGGGTTTTCTGGCCATAGATACGACATACTGCAGGACGGTGGTCTCTGAGATGGGAAGTGGGTGAGAAAACCTTGGGAGGACCCCAGCCCCTCTAGAGGGCATAGCTACAGTGCAGGGAGAGAGAGAGTTCAGGTGGAGGGAGCGACCTCTAGAGTGCCTACAGATCTGGAGATGGTCAGGGTTCCCACCAGTAGTAGGCTTTGCAATTCATAAGGTATGGGGTAGAATATTCAGAAGGTATCGGTCTCAGTAGGGAAAAATTTAGTTCATGCTGGACCTGCCTAACAAAGCTTGAAAACAAAATGGAAAGAATCAAACTGTCTCCAAGTAACTACATTCCAGAGCAGAGCTCCAGAATATTTATAAGAATTTAAAAATATCCAGCACACAAGTTCATGACACTTGTCTTCCAATAAAGCCCTTGGACAAGGGGAGGAAGGAGAAATCTACACGGAACAATGTTCTGCCCTAGAAGGTCTGTGAACGCTAGTCTCATGTTAAGGCTATTGCTAGCTTTGTCCTACACTTCTCCGTATTATTTGACACGCACACATCATTGCTGTTAGTTCAAAAGACTAAACAATATTACAGCAAAAGTAGCTTCTGTACTTCAGAAGCCATTGAAAGTCCCTTTCTCCGACTCCTTCCCTTCTGCCTCACTTGCTAGAGGTTCTCTCTTTTCTTTCCTTTTTTATGTAGTTTAGGTCAACATGAGGCTGCGGCTGTATGTTTTTAAAAAGCCCACGGTTAGTTCTTTGAAAGAATGTGATTGTTCAGCTTTGAATAGCCCATGCCCTCACTAAAACTAGTCTAAGGCCCATTTATTTAGCCTGCTCCCAGGGCCTGGATCAGTGGTCAGTGCAGGTAAAGGCTCTTTGAACCAAGCTCTATTCGCCTTGTTACTGGGCAAACAGAGATGACACTTTGCCTGCACCTGTGTAGGCTGCGCGCATGTCCACCTCTGCTGTTCCTGCTAAAGTGAGCCTGCTCATGTGGAGTAAACGAAAGGCTATGGATGAAGTGAATGAAAGTGGAGGGGAGTCCATAGAGAGCAAAGAAAACAGTCGGAGGGAGAGAGGAAGAGGAGGCAGAGGGCCGGGCCACGCAGAGAAAGGGACCACTCAACGAGGACGAGCAGAGCGCTCCAGCACCGCGTGGACAGCGGGAGGAGAGTCCAGGGGGCGCCGGGGCTGAGCGCCTGGCACTCGGACCCCAGATCGCAGGAGGCGCCCGGAGTGGCGGGAGCTTGGGACGCACGGTCCCAGCGCACATCTCACGCACCTCGGAGGTCCTGCGCACGGCCACTTAACGATGAGCGAGAGCAGCCGCCTGTGCTCGGGCTACTTCAGCCTCAACCGCAGCTTCGTGGAGCCCTTCCAGTGCCCGCGGCGCGGCGACGGGGCCACGCTGCTCTACTGCTGCGGCTTCGCAGACCTCAAGTACTGCTGCAGCGAGCCAGGCAGCTACTTCCCCTACAAGCACAGCTACATGTGGAGCCTCAGGTGGGCAGGGTAGGGCAGGCATGGCAAAGCTTGGCAGAGTAAGGCAGGGCGGGATGGGGTAGAGCAGGGAGGGGCAGGGTAGGGCAAGGCGACCCTCCTGGACCTGGGAAAGTGATCAGTGGAAGCACAAAGCCGGAATCAGGGAGCTCTCCCAGTGCCTGCTGAACTCAGGTCCTTGTGCCAAGGTGCCAGGGTATCCACTGCTTGCGCGGCAAGCTGGAGGCTCTACTGATGAGACCAGAGGATTTAGTTCCCCTTTAGGTATTGGTTCATTTGATACATTTCAACAGAAAAGAGGCTTCTTTGAAAGCTGGGTTAAGGTATTAAGGACCAGAGGAGTACTTAAGCGTCACTGGGCAGCTGGAGTCCTTAAAGTAAGTATGTGGTGTGTGTGTGTGTGTGTGTGTGTGTGTGTGTGTGTGTGTGTGTGTGTAGATGGGCTTCACAACTCGCTCTTCTCAGAGGTTCAGACTCTGACACTGTCCAACCAGGCTGAAGATGGAAGAGCAAGCTTGAGTTACTCTGATAACTCACGCAGCACAGCCTTTCTGAACACCCTACATCTACGCCCATACTGTTTGACCACTGCAGGTCATCAAGAGGCTTTACTTTCAAAGACACATCTTTCTTGCTTCTTTTTCCTACGGTGAGGTTTTTTCCCCCCTTGCTTCTGTTAGTCGTTATGCAGGTGTTTTCATGATGAAACGTTTCCCTTCAAAGACAGCAAACTTTGGACCGTTAGACTCGATTTTTTTCTTTTGTTCACAGAATGAGTGGAATCCTAGGATTGTAGAAAAGATTTGCCACGCCCACCACCATAAATTGTGTTTGTGTATGAGAGACAGAAAGAGGGAGGGGGAGAACCAGCTAGTGGATTAGTAATGGTTAGTACGACTGTCCCACTCTCATCACGATACAGAACTTGGCACATATGCCAGATCAACAGCAGACTTACTTTTTTGAGGCAATAAAATAAATACTATTTTTCTGTATTGCAAACTTCAATAAACTCTCAAAAGGATTGACTTCCCTTCCAGGAAGTCAACTGGCCAAGTAGTTCTTGAGTAGGACAAATTTGGAAGAAAACGATGCCAATTTATTCTCCATAGATTATTTGGGGGAAGAAAATGATGCACTGCCCTGTTATTTGTGCTTTTCAAGAGTAGCTCAGTATTCCATCTATTAGTGTTTGTATGGAAGAAACACCTCCAACAGAGACTGGCAATGCCCAAGTCAAACTCAATTGAAAACAGTGCCCAGGATCTTCAGATCGCCCACGGTGTCTGGGAGAAGAGGCTATAACCTTCCTAAGGTTTCAGAGAGCACAGAAGAGGGAATAGCCTGCTGGGGTCTACCTCCATCAGGACAAATGGGCATCTAGCTCAGTGTCAGTGAAATAGAAAAATCACATTAATAAAGGGCATCCATTGGCAATGTTGAACCAGGGGTTCCTGTGAATTACTGGGCTCTGAAAACACCACAGGGAAGTAAATTTATTAGAGCTTCATTTTTTCTCCTAGTCTTTGCTCTTCACTGCTAATTTAAAATGCTCCAAGTGCAAAAAAAATGTTACAGAAGTCACTAGCTTTGGGATTGAGATTCCACAGCTACCTTGAGGCAAGTAAAGGTGCTAGATATATAGTTGCATGAATATGACAGCAGCTTCAGACACTTTCCAACGAGTGCAGAGGGATGCCAGGAAGAAGGATGATTCTCTCTGTCCAGTGCTAGCCCCTTGCTTTTCTTTGCTCCTCTTCTAAACCCCTAAGTTCAATGGGTCTCCTTTAGTAACCTTGTCTAAGACTTAAGAAAATGAGGCTTATTTTGCAGGGCCGTTCAGATGGATACTGAATAATTATTTGTGGAAATGACTAATTTAGGAAACTCCTGGATCCCCATCTTTACATGGAAATCTGTAGGCACATATAGAGCCATGACTTAGCATTAACATGTTCTTTGGGCATGCTTCAAATTATGTATTCTTTAAAAAAAAAAAAAAAAAACCTTGCACATTGAACAGTCGTATATGCTGAATTTCATTAGACTGACAAATTTTAATTTACTGAATCACTTTGTACTTTGAAAATTATTTTTAATGACTAGGTTCTCATTTCAGGAATCTGTCCATATGCCCCAACTCTCTGCTTTGTGCACAAAGTAATACTAAATGGATTGCACTCTTACATGTCTGTGCATAGGAAAGTGAAACTAACCCTCACTGGCAGTTTGCAGAAGGCAAGATCCCTAATTTTATCATAGGAAAGAGCAATCAGCATGGAAGCCTCCAAGTTCAAATACATGCCTTTGTTTGGACTTTGAAATAAAATTATCTAGTATTCACTATATGAAGGGCTGATTGGAACAGGGTTAATGTTAATAACCAAGTTCAACAATTAGGAACTTTGACTCTATGTTGCCTATAGTTCAGAAGATTGTTTTATCTCCTTAAATCAAGTTTAGAGTGGAGTAAACAGCCTGTCACCTTCAATTCTGTTCTTTCTCTCAAAGTAGTGATGCTCTGAGCATCCCTGATCAAATTTCCTTTGGTAAAAGTCAAGTTTTTCAGGGGTCTAGTCCCTGAGAGAAAGCAGAAGCCTAAAGACAGGCCAAGAAGATAATGCAGACTAAGAGCATTATTTTTCAGTGTTGTGCATTCCAAATTGCTACAGGCAGATCAATCATGAATTAGTTGGTGTTTACTCTCATCTGTTGAATATTTTCTACAAGCTAACCACAAGTAAATACTTAAAGCATTCTCAACACTGTGGGAAGACTGACTGCACTCTGCTCTTGAATAGTCTAACATCTAATTATGGCTATTTATACATGACTCAAGAGACACATGTCTGCACACAGTTCAGTATGACACTTGCTTTTCAAATTCTCTCTCTTATTTAGTAGTACCAAGTGCACAGGTTTTTGTGAAAGCTGCTAATTCAGTGTCTAGCCACATGTATAACCACATAAATGAATTACTACAAATGTGGGGCAGGGGAAATGATAAGGCAAACTCAGACCTTGAAAGTGAATTTCATGTACAGTCTGTGAACAGACTTTTTTTTTTAACTAAACCCTGTTCTCTTTTTACAATGGTTGTAGTTTTATATATTAACATATGTATGTAATATATATGTCTTTTATATGTATTTTTTATATATTAACATGTATATGTAATATATATGTGTGTGTGTGTCTTTTATATGTATCTCTTAGAGAAAAGTTTTATACTCTGATAAATATGTTCCCTGACTCTTATAAAAGCAAGTATTTTCCTGTTTATCTTTCATTTGTGAAACTGATTTTTTTTTTATTTCAAGGCTCACTTTATTTCCTGGTTGTACTTTTACATACAATGACATTTGTGTTCTGTGCATTAAACTGACAGTACATATACCAAGACAGGGCTAAAAAATATGGAATGCTTCATGAATTTGCATGTCATCCTTGCTCTAAGGCCATGCTAATCTTCTCTATATCGTTCCAATTTTGGTTTATATGCTGTCAAAGCAAGCATGAAGCTGATCTAAGGTGTGGTATTAATTAGATCAACTTGATTTTTTTGGAGTGGGTTATTTATCATGTACCTAGAGAATCATGTGACCTTTGACCTGTCTCATAGATGTCATACTGAGTAGTAACATTCACATTTTAAAGGTTCTCAAATACAATAGACAGACTATGACAAGAATTAAAGATGAAAATTTCAATCATTTATTGTTTGTAGTAAAAACAGAATTTGGTTATGAATGCACGAGTTCAAGAATGAACACTGAAGTCTTTGGTCCAGCGTGAGTGCACAGCAGTTTGGATGACATGAGTTTTCTTCTGTTTCCTCAGCATTGGGGCCCTGATTGGACTGGGAATCGCTGCTCTTGTTTTACTGGCCTTTGTCATCAGCGTCTGTGTCCTTTGCTATTTATTTCTGTACACAAAACCTCAAAGATTAGACAATGGCCTCAAACTTCAGCACCTAGAGGCATCTTCTGCTGCAAAAGGTAACCTGAATCTATTATTTGTAATCAGTTACCTGTACCATATCTTAGCTGAGTGACAGAGCATCCTGTTATGAATGAACGCTCATTAAAGATTATTGATTGCTGCAAGAGTTCACACTGAATCAACCTTAAATGATGGAATACTTTAGGGAAATTGTGTTCAAGAAGAACTGGTGACTATAAGTGCCATTGTGGAAAGCAAGTCAGTGGGTCAGTACATTCATTTTTATATATTTAATGCCCTTTTGGTTATCAACACTTATCCTCTTGAAAAAAATAGTTTGGTTTTTCTGGAGGAACCAAGGACATTAAGTACATAAACCAACAAAATGCCCAGCAGGACACTCGTGGTACTGCACTTTACAGTGGTCAGTCAGTGGTCAGATTGGCACCTAGTATGAGGAATTGAGGAAGCAGTTAAAACAATTCACAGGTTCACACACACACACACACACACACACACACACACACACACACAAAAAAAAAAAAAACCCTGAAAAACAAATAGAATATTCTTTGTTGTTGAATAGTCTTAAAACTATCAATTCTATTGGTGTATGTATATGTGCATAATGTAACTATAAAGTAGAAAGAAACTTCGATGCATAATTTATAGATTCTGTGTCTCCTTACTGCTTAAATTATAAAGCAGTATATTTAAGCTCTATGTTGACATATTTAGGATGGCATATTAGTGCTTATTGCTTCCATTTTTTTAAATGAGAAATTTCTTAAATATGAAGGAATTCTCTTTTCATAAGCTGTATTTTAGCTGAATGGTGGTATTTGTCATGTTTATAAAGTATTTGCCCTGTGACCTTATCAAATATGTTGTCATCAGCATGCGCCTACTTTAATTGTAGTCTCCACTGGGAAGAAGTAGAAAAATCTCCCTGGCCCTCATGCCCTCTTGTCACAGTACAGGAGGACAGATCTTTCTGGAGTTCCCTTTCCAAAGCACTGATAATGGAGGGGCCAGAATGATACAGGCTTAGAGCTGAATTTAGTCCAAGTGACTTTGACCCAGTTTCTCCACAAGCACAACTGTGCCATTGATTGGTGGTTATCACATCATCACACTGTAAAAGTAATTATTGTCTCATTTGCTTAGATGATTGAAAATCGTGGTTCTGAATCTCTTTGATGCCCCAGAATCACCCAGGGAGGGACCATGTTAAAAACACAGATTCTCAACCCCAGCTTTTCAAACAAGTACTTCTTCTTCCCGCTTTCCTCTCCCTCCCATTTCCCATAGAGAATTATGTGGGACTTAAAATCTAAGTCACTCCTCAATCTCTAACTTTCCCCCAATTCTATGAATGCAGCTTTCCACCATGACCTCTGGTGGTCAGCCTTCTAGGTCTTTCTTTTTCTAATCTCTTTTGCTAAACCACATGGGCCTGTTGTCATTCCTTGCGATGTTTGACCCGGCCCTTTGCACAGCCACTACCATTTCCTCAGACAATTGTGTGACTGACAGTTTCCTTAACTCAAGTCCTTTTCCCAGGAGGTCCTCCTCACCTGCCTTCTCACTTCCCTTCTGCTCTTCCTAGTCAATCCCCCCGCACACACCAAGCCCTGACTACTAACAGACTACACATTTGACGTAACTGTTTTCTCTATACTTACTTGTTATCTATAAATTTTTAACATTATGACTGGAAACTGGAGAAGTAAAAATCTTTGTCATGTTTGTTCATTGTGGTATCTCTGGTGTTTATCATCCTCAAATATTTCTTGAATGAATTGTCTTGATGAGTCTTACATCTTTACTGATTTCAGAAATGTATCTTGTGACTGAATGACCAAGTATGGTCATTGCTGCAGTGATCAAACATGTGTCGTGTCGTCTATGTAATACACTGCGCTAAATAAAAGTGGTTATTTTTCCTGGTTTAGCTCCAGGACTATTGTGAATTCTTACTTGATGTTTGCTCTGAGAACCCCGAAGCAGAAATACTCACATGCCAATTCAGATTGGCATGTTTCTTGCTATTTAGAAGCCAGTTGATGTACTTCTTAGGATGTTAGATGACACTGTTTTCTTTAAATGAAATATCCCCTCCCCCTTGTTCCTCACAAAGATGTATGTATCAAGTTAGCAAGTTAATTTAATAGACCTTTCCTGAGTCTGGCCATTAGAATGCAGAATACAACACTTAAAATAACCATTGCCTTGCTGTTGCTTTCAAAGGATGTGATTTTGGTCCTGTGGGTTTTTTTTTTTTTTTAAATCATAGTGCAGGGCACAAAGCAAAATGGGTAATTCATATGCTGTTGGAATAGAAACATGGGTTCCTCTTGAATTGACGCTTTGAAATGATAATTAAACATTGTGCACTTTATTAAATAAAAGTGTCCCATCCACTGTTTCCACCAACTAGCAAGAGATGCCACTGTTTAAGCTATAAGGAAGACAAGTTAGGGATATTATGACATTTAAGCAAAGTGTTAAAGATTAGAAACCTAAAGAAATGTTTGCATAATTAATCAGACTTGTAAGTAGTATATTTGAAGAATGTTATTTCACCAGTTAAAATCTGTTTCTCTCAAGATTATCTCTTCCTAAAAATGCACTTCACATTATTGTAGAATAATTTCTTAAAATTATCTCTTATTTTCTAAATTTCTAATTACATAATTTCCCCCTGCCCTTTCCTGCCTCAAAACCCTCCCACCTACCTCTCATTTTTCCCTTTTAAATTCATGTCCTATTTTTTCATTAATTGTTGTTACATACATGTACACACACACATTCAAACAGAGACACACACACAGACACACACACACACACACACACGCACACGCACACACACAGACACACACATACACATTTCTAAATACTTGAGTACAACATACTCAATCTGTATAATGTTACATTAAATATGTTTGCAGGGCTGAACATTGGCCATTAGATAATCAGTTGGTGTGTTCTTCTCTGGGGAAGACGATTTAGATTAATTTTTATAATGGAGACTTTTCATTTCAGGCATTTTGAATGGCCTAAGAGGAATTGTGTTCTTGTACATATTACAGTGAGTATAGGAAAAGTGGTGTCTGTGTAAAATAGGCTAGTCATAGGTTACACTGCCAGGATTTTTCCTCGGCCTATTTTATTCTGTGGTATAGTGATTTTAAATGTATACAGCTTAAGGCTTTACAATCTTTGAACTGGTCTTGAAAAGGCAGGTAGGTCTCTTCTTGTCATGGCTGCAGACATTAGTGGCATCACTTCTGTTATCCACACTGTACAAAGCACCTCTCACTGAGCAATTGGTGGACTTTTAAATTGTGGCCTGCAACTGTGTTCTTTTCAAACTTACATTTTGGGTTATGCACATTTCAAATGCCAATATTTAGGAGAATGTTGTGGCTTATGTTGTTTTATCTTGGACACTAAGATGTCAAGCACAAGACCCTATGTGATGACAGCCCTTAATGTGAGGCTCATTTCAAGGCTTTCTGAGTGAACATTCGTGGCCAATAACATAGCAATTAAAGGAACAATGTCATCTGTTTCTCAAATGTTTCCATAGTGAAGGTCTTACAGCCATATCAGAAATGAAGTCAAGGTCCCAGAGTTCATAGGGCTGGAGTGGGAAAGGTCTGCCTTAAACCTTCTGAGCTTCAGCACTTACTGGTTTCTTACTTTGCTTTAAACATTCTGGGGATTTTCAACTGACTGAACAATATAAATGTTGTTCTCCCCAACAATGACATCTGCCTCCCATTTCTAAGTAAAAATGCTGCCCTGAGGCTTCACGTAGGTTTGAGTAGGTCCTGTGCAGGTTGTTGGAAATGATCAATGCCAGGGACTCTGAGGAGTGAGGTGTCTGATAAAACTTAGAAAGGCAGTATTGCTTGGGGCAGTAACAGCTTTATAGAAATAATAAACACCCTCACGCTGGTATTTGGTGGTCGCCTTGGGAAGGTGAAAGACAGAAATGAATACAGGTAGGTAGATTAGTAGTAGAGACACGGTGAGAAACAAGACTGCATATAGAACACTGAGAGAGTATGTGAGGGGGGGGAATCACATAACCATTTATTGTACCCATGAGCAAAATAAGTCTTAGGCCATCTTGAAATGGCTTTGTGTTTCTTCTTAGAAGATGCTCTGCCTTCCTCAGAAAGGAAAGTTTCTCCTGCTCATGTTCATTGTAGAAGTATTGGAAATACTGAGAACAAACAAATGCTCTCAGCAGAGGTGGAAGGTGTTAGCCTCAGTAAATATCCTTCAGGGGACTTTTTCTGTATATCTCTAGATCCTGTATAAAGCAAAATGGGAGCTAGCAGGACACAGCACAGCAGCCTATGTCTGATCCCAGCACTTGGGAGGGTGAGGCAGGATGGTTATCCCTTTGAGGCAAGCCTGGGTTATATAATAGGATTCTTCTCTGTCTGTCTCCCCCACCTCCCTCTCCCCTTTAAAAAACACAATAATGCATCTTTCTTATAAATTTCCAATAAATGAATGTCTCTGTTATCATTTAACTTTTATTACTTCACAAAGAACCATGACTTTTGCTGTTGATACAACATGCATTTTTATATCTCTCTATAGATTTACTGATGATTAATATTTTGCTTCATTGGTTCTATCATTGGTACTTTCTGCATATTTTCTAAACTATATGCCTTTTAAAACATAAAATCGATAGAACTCTCTAAGAACAAAGATAATTTCTCTTGTGCTGTGCCCACACATCCAAGTCAGCAACAGCAAACATACATTCTGGGATTCATATTAAAATCTTCCAATCTCAATAGCTATTTTTTCTTATTTCTGATCTGGTACAGGATTACATTTGTATCCTTTTATTTCTTGTTTCTTTTAGCCTTCAGACTTCCTTTTTCTCTTATGCCCTTGACAGTTTTGAAGAAGAAAAAGCCAGATATTTTGTGCAAATTTCTGTTTGTCTGTTTTCTCGTGATTGGAGAATGTGCACAGAAGTTATAGTATCAAATTACCACAGACAACATAATTCTGATGGTCTCATTATTAGTGACAGTAAAATGATTACAATGGCGTATTTGAAACCATGAAAATATCCTGTTCTCTGTAAGTTTTCACTTAATCACTGATTTTTTTCGACAACACTTATTATGTTGACACTTGTAAATGATGATTTTTCCAACATCTTAAAGCTTTCAAATTTATTATTTCATGGCTCCTCTTAATTATTTCTAACACTGAAAGTAAATAGTTTAAACTGTATAATTTATAACGAAAATAAGTTAATTCTGGAGGTTGGAAAGTTTAAGATCAATATGGCCGCGTATTGAGCGCTGAGTGAAAGCTGATGTCCGTTTCTCAGATAGTGACTGCCATGATGCTGATGCTGTGTCTTCTCATGAAACAAGGAGATGATGCGAAAAAGAAGCTAGCTAGCTCCCTCCAGCCCTTTTGTAGGGTTGCTAACTCCACACAAAAGGGCAGAACTCTCATGGTCCAATCACCTCCTAAATGTCTCAACTCTTAATACCCTAACTTGCCAGTTTCATTTCATATGCCCTTTAGATGAACATATGTATTCTAACCATAGAATTGTCTATTCATTTTTCATGTTAGTACGGACTTGTGGATTTAAAAATATTGTTGTTGTTTATTTTGATCCAAGAAAATCTTATATTTAGTCAGTGGACACTTTTTAATATTTTCTTGGGTGTATATATGTGTGTAGTGTATGCGCATTGCATGCAGAAGCCAGAGGGAGACACTGAGAGTCCTTCTCTATCAGATTTTGCCTTATTTCCTTGGATCATGGTTTGTCACTGAAGCTGGAGCTAGGCTGCTCAAGTGATCCTCCAGAGCATCCTCGACAGTGCTGGGATCACAGGCACACGGGATTTTTATCGGAGTGCTGAGATTCAAACTCACATCCTCATGATCAAATAGGAAGCACACCTAACCACTGAGCCACTCTCTGGCCATTGAACACACTCTTTCAAGTGGTATCCCATGCCTGCCCGAAATGTGCCCATCATTTTGGGTGCACTTTTTTGTTGATGTTGTTGTCTCCAAAAATGTACTCCATTTGGTACATTCTCTGTTCCACTACCGGAACCTACCAGTTCTTCAAGAAGCCCGGTTCATTTCAGTTGGTAACAGTGTTTATAAATCAAGCGTGGATACACCATGTTAACCATTAACTTACTGACTTCCACCTCCACCATTTTCTTACAGATATACTGAACACCTAAGTATTTTCTTAGCATAAATCCTTAGCAGTAGAATTCCTAGTCCAAGTGTGCATATATATCAAAAAGTATAGTTTCTACCCACCTTCCAAAAAAATTACTACTTTATACTTGCTTTTTCTATAATTTCTGTGGCTTTGGGCATTATTATTTAAAGGTATATATTTTACTAATTTAATAAAGAATGGTATTGTGTGTGAGAGAGAGAGACGGGGTGGGGGAGTGTGGTTCCTCTGTTAAACAGTCCTGGCTATCCTAGGACCAGACCAGGCTGGCATCAAACTCACAGAGATCTTCTTGCCTCTGCCTCCCAAGTGCTGGGATTAAAGGTGAGAGCTAACAACTACCAGCAAAAAAAATAGTATTTTATTTCAAATTTATCTAATCAGACATTTTTATGTTTGCCATCTTTTTTGTGGCTTACTGCTTATTTTATGTACATTTTTCTACGAGGGTATCCATACCTTCATATTGCAGGTTTTCTTCTGCTATATTTATATGTGGTTGTGCATTTAAAGCTTCAATAACTCTACAGAAGCCAAGTAGGGAATCTGCTCTTTTTATTTCCAAATGAGTCAGTTGTCCAAATATCTAGTAGACTATTGATCTTTCTAATGTCAACCTAGATGGTCACTTATCATAAATTGTTATATGTACTCAGGTCTGTTTTTAGACTGTGTTCTGTTAAATTATTCATTCTGATTATCCTTAAGTTATGATAGACTTTTAAATTACTGCTGTTATATTATTTTAATGTCAAGTCAAGAATCCATCTTCTTTCCATGTTCATAAAAGAACATCTTAGCTTTTTGTAAGCAATGCTTAAGTTTCCAAATAAACTTTTGTATCACACTCCAAAATTCTGAAACAGTCAAGTGATATTTTGATGGTTTTATAGTAAATTTATAGATAAGTTTGGGAGCCATTTTACTAAATACTTAATACCTAGGGAAAAATAGTGCTCAAAACTCAATAAGTTGGGCAGCTGTAATACTTTATTTCACAAAAGCTTTTAAAGAATTCAATGTGATATTAGTGAAAAATGGGATAATTTGGACTCAGTAGCATAAAAAGCCACTCATGGAGTTTTTTGGAGAGATTGTCAATTGACAAACTCCCTTAATCGTGGCCTGCAGCCGTGTCTGTGACACTGTTCCAAAAAAAAAAAAAAAAGTCAAAACCAACACAACCACAAAAACCCTGAGTGGCTTTGGGGTTGATTTAAGCTTGTTTCCCGTTTCCCAAAGCTATTCAGCAGCTGGGAGCACAGAAGTTTGGTGAAGCTGGATAGATAATGCTAGGAAAGCTCCACACAGTTCTGCCAGGTGGCCTGGGAACAGAGACCTGCAGGGGTCCCCAAAACTCTTTTCTATTTTGAAATGCCTGTCAAGATTCAAGCTCCCAGTTACGTAATAAGCTGGCCCCTGAGGACCAGCTCTGAAATAAACAGAAGTTTAACTGTTATCTGAAGAAGTAGTTGGCATCGCTGCAATGAAGACAGGAAAAATGACTTTGTTTGATGGATTTAAATGTTGCCAAAGGTCAAAGCTTTAAGTGCCAGCTTATGATGTTTAAGGAAGGCTGAGATTTACATATCGTAGCCAGACTAAAATGAAATAAGCATGAAACATGAAAGCTCGGCACCAGGAATTGAAGGGAAAGACTAGGATGTCTTGGCATTTTGTATTCAACTCAAGAAATAGGAATTAAATAAGAAAAACTCTCAGCGTGTAACAAATCCTTGGCAGTTCAATGGTATTACAGAGTTCTTTCTTAAAATCAAATTCATGTTGTGACTTGTGATAGAAGGCTTTATCCCTACCTGGCTGGATAAGAAACTAGTTTCTCTGAGAGGAAAACTACAGGAAACAGGTTGCTGAGATGGGCCCTTCTCTTACAACGGTCACCAAAACATGTTAGGGGACACTGTCAGCACTGGGCCTCCACTTGCTGTTTAAGCTGCTGGAGGGAAACCCATTGAAAGTGTTTTTAGATTTATACTGGAGTAAATTCTGGAGTGTTCGGGTGTTTACAATAATCTTTTCTTATTCAAATAGAAAATTGCTTTGTTAAGGGTAATCGCTTTGGTTTTAGAAGCCAACCTAGGAAATTGTCTTGATAAGCTGACATATTTAGAAGGATCTAGAAGCCAAATAAATAATGAGTCAGGGATGAGGAATAAGGGCTTTTGCAAGTGCTAAGGACAGAGAATTTTTAGCAGTGGGATGCATTTTGATAACTTGTACAACTTAGAGAGCAGTAGACAGTTTTGATGAGTGCTTTACCATAAAAATACATAATGGAAACCAAACCTTCCAGAGCAGAGACAAGTTAGAGCATCCAAATTATTAGGCTATAAAATAACACCCAGTTGCTATAGAAGCCACAAAACCTTTATGTGATGAAGTAGGGGGAAGAAGGCCTTGAAATTTTAATTCAAATATTATGAGTTTAAATAATACCAGGAAAGCTCCACCACAGTTCTGCCAGGAAAATATAAGATCATTACTTAGGAAACAGGTAGAAGTCAATAAAGCAACATTAGGTTTTAAATTTTTGGAACCATCCCTGACAAGACCCCATATCGAAACCTTTGCATTTTAAATAAATGCGTGTATAAGATACAAGCGCAATAACAATCCACAGAATAACAATCACTTCTCCTTTGTTAGCTCAAACACTGGCGAGTGAAGACCACATACCCTCAGTCCTTGCTTATAATGATTTATTTGTAGTATGTGAATTGGATGGTGGATGAATGTGTTCTTTTTTAAAAAAACTCACATCTAAATTGTTTATGCTGGGGCATCCTTCAGATTCTTGAAATCACCATGATTATCTTAAACACAGTTTATTCTACTTATGTATAGGTAAGGGACAGTCACATTTTTATTAAGTGACACTGAAATTGTTACCTCCTTATGAAATGTGTGCTTTCTCATAGAGGTGTGGAGGAGAAGAGAACATGGAAATGAAATTCGTCCTCTTGGGATTGGTTATCTCCCTTCGCGCTTACAGATGAATGGCTCAAAATCATTCGGAATGGACTGATTCGCACTCATCCACTTAGTATCTCAGAACTTCTGGTTTTCAGAACTATTTATAACAATTCAAGAACAAACGTTGAAAAGACAAATTCCCTGTCACAAGTTTCACTAATTATTTCATTTGGTCTTGTGTGTTCCAGGTAACTTAAATAGGAAAACAAAAAGCTTCATTTCAAATGCAGCATCAAATTCAACAAATGAAACGGTCTATGAAGCCGATGATGTAACTCAAGAAAAAACAATGGATACAACACAAATCAACATTGCTTACTAGCTAAAATTCCTGTTGCAAAAGCTTACTGGAGAGATGGCACATTCAAAATAAAGAATAAATTCAAAAATAAAGAATGGATTTTATTTTATCTTTTATTTTGAGACAGGGACGGGGTCTCTCTACATAGCCTTGGCCAGCCTGGAACTCACTATGTAGACCAGGCTGGCCAACTCATGGAGATTGCCTGCATCTGCCTTCTGAGTGCTGGGATTAAGGGAGTGTGCCGTCACACCTGGCAAGAATGAATTTTCAATCAGCTTCTAGCATTGTCTTTTCAATTCTCACCACACACAAAGCAAGACCAGCTACAGTTTTGATTAGCTCATTTATTAAACACTCACTAAGGTTCTGATAAATGTTTATATGCATAAGTTTACTTTGTCTTTTCTATATGACATGAAACTATGCCAATTCTTCAAAATAAAGAGTTTAGCAATGACAGAAAAACAAACCAATCTCACTGAAGCCCATTAAATGGCTTTGGTTTATTACCAACATTTCACAATTACCCAATATAGACTATTACTGCCATAAGAGATAATAATGGGTAGGTAAATCTTGGGAGGACTTGTATCATAAACAAGATTTGTCTCAAATCTCTTAGAAATCAATGTTTTTCAAGGATTATTCTTGGTAAAACAAGGATATATTATTACCTTCATAAAAGTTAATATTCAATGGCAAAGATATCACTATATAACCTGTAAAACGGGTACATCCTGTATTACAAATATCCTAAGCAAATCCTCTGTCAGTACATTTCCTGAAGGATGTCTGTAATGAAAGTTATAAATAAGTAAGTCTGAATGCTAGGAGTAGGTTCATCTGGACCTTTGACACATTCCCTGTTGTTGGACCCGAGGTTGCTGGAGAAAAAGCCGTGGGTCTGTGCGTCTCTCTGTAGCTTATAAACAGTAGGTACTTCATAAGTTGACACAGAATATTAAAGCAAAAAAGCTTTATTAAACTGTAGCTCATTTTAAACATGGGAAAACATATTTCAAATGATTTACTTAGCATTCATAAATATTCAGTGTAGTTCCACTGAATGCATAAAAAGTTTCAGCAGCTTCTATCTCAAAAGATATTTATAAAAATATCTATTAGGAATATCGACATAGTTTTAAAATGGAATTCAATAGAAAAAGGAACGACTGAGAGCCCTTGTCACTGCACATCTCTGTTTTAGGTAAGGCTTCATAGGTGGAGAACTTGTCTTTCAAAATGTGCCCAAGTCTGGTATCAAGAATGAAAGCCTCATTACTTTTGTGTGCTCAAAGCTTAGGTGTAGAAACATTTCATCATGTCTATCAAAATTATGGGTTTCTCTCAGGCAGCATTGTTTAAATTTTGAGGGGATGGGAATGTTTCCTTATCTATAGTCTGGTGCCATTGCCATCAATCTTAGTGGTTACTGGGCACCTGAAATGAGGCCAATGTGACCTCATTCATGCTTATTATTTTATTTAAATTATTACACTTGGCTTCCCTACTCGAATAGAATAGTTTCAGTAAGGCTTAAATATTAAAATGCTGGAGTGTAATTGAAGTTTGAAAGTTCAGACATTTTTAATTATAAAAACGACTTTTTTTAGATCAGAAAAGCAAAGAAATTTTATTTTGTCCAGGCTCAGAGCTTTCATGATTACTTTTGATCTTTTCCAATATTTTTTAGAAAAAGAAGCCCCAGGTGCTGGGCCACAGTGGTGAATGCCTCTAATCCCAGCACTCAGGAGGTAGAGGCAAGTGAATCACTGTGAGTTGGAGGCCAGCCTGGTCTACAGAGGGAGTTCCAGGGCAGTCAGGGCAACACAGGGAAACCATGTCTCAAAAAACAAAGAGAGAGAAAGGGGGGGGGGGAGGAAGCGGAGGAGGTAGAAATAAACATAGAAAGGAAGATAGGAAAGAAGAAAAAGGGAGGAAAAGAAGGAGGGACGGAGGGAGGGAGGGAGGGAGGGAGGGAGGGAGGGAGGGAGGGAGGGAGGGAGGGGCCCCAGGAAATGTGCTGTGTTGATGCACAGGAGTCAGTAACAGTATTTCTAGCGTCGTGATTGACGACTGGGTGGGGATTACTTACCGGAAGCATTAGGACAGCTTTTATTTCTTTGCTAAAAGGCAAGGGAAGGGACCATAAATGGCAGGAAAAACGATATTAAGCTTGCAGCCCACAAATGGGGCTACATATATGGCTGTGTACACCATAAAGAGTGTCTCAGGAGAGGGACCCCGGCATCCTCTTCTTTCTGCAGAGCACTCCTTCATCAAGGACTTCGGGGTTCCTCTCATCAACCTTAATGATATAAAGGTCGGGTGTTATGTTCCTTAAGTACCCCCCCCCCCAACTGCTGCAGACTAAGGCAGCATCTGTATTTCTTTCCATGAATTTCCGGGTCCATTACTGCGCTCACATGGCTGTAGTAGAATTCCAGCTACCTTCACATAGACACAGAATTGTCCACTTTGTCATTTATCAATATCCTGGCCTCCAAGAACTAAATGAGTAAGAGATATACCAAGTGTGAAGAACTAAGGAAAAAAAAAAAAAAAACCTGAGGACTTTTAGACAATAGATATGAGGAAAAAACCAGGGAAGCCAGGTAGCATGCTTTCAGCTTAAAAATAGTAGTTTACAAATGTCCAGATAATTTGGTAACAGATAGAAATCTACATGTAAATTTTGTCTGCATTTGGGAAAATGACAACCAGGTTGTAACAAAGTGAATAAAATGCCATTTATCTACTTAAGTTGCTATGTTTAGCAGTCATAATAATAAGCGAAACCTTTACGGAATGCTGGCTGCTTATCTATGATACTTCCTTAAAAGAATGTTATTTGAATTTCATTAGACGTGATCTAAGAAAACATAGTACAATATTTCATAGGCAAGAGACACCAAGGCCCCGAGAAGCTGAAATGACTCTTCTGGGCTTTACATGAGGAGTTTGGGATACGATGTGTTCAGGGTGGTATGGCCAAAGGTCACACAGGGGCTTAGAGGAGATGGAGCGCAATCAGGGTTATACATGCACAGGCTGCCCAGAGAGTTACCACACCAGCCCTCTGGACTAGTACTAAATGAAGCTTTCTTTCACCTTCACATTGCCTAAAAAGGCATTTCATGAATTTTTCTGCAAAGTATTAGTGAGATTTGCATCCCATTCTAACACCAACAACTTCTTATTTTAGTAAAAATAAATGACTTTTACTTGGATATTTTATAAGGTATACTAATATTATAGAGAAATGTATTAAAAATGTTAATTTCTGGGGAAATGACTGGTCCATTAAAGTTTTTTTTTATTTTTATCATAGCACATTATTGAGTAAGAGGTGATTGCATATATAAACCATGTTTCTGAACCATTAGCTGAATCCAGAAAAAAGTCAAGAAAAAAACCCCTTTAAGTCAATTTATATTTTCTTAAAATTAACAGGAAAAAAAACACACAAATATGAACTCTTCATTTATGATGACTGCCATTGCTAACCATTCTACATATACAGAGGGATGAGGCCATTTCTTATGTAGTATTGGCTATTGCTTTTTAAGTTTAAAACTAAAAAATAATCTTAAATTTACAGGTACATGTGTATATGTCTGTGCGAGCATCTCATGGTTACCACAGAGATGAAGACATCTGATCCCTCAGAACCAGAGTAACCAGGTAACAGCTGTTAATTTCCCCGCGAGGATGCTGGGAACTGAACTCACGTCCTCTCTCTCTAAGAGCAGCTCCCTGGTATTTTTGAAAAAGGATTTTAAGAATGATATTTTTTAAAATGTATTTTATTAATCCAGATAATGATAGAACTGAACTTTCACAGAATTAGTGTAGACAAAACAAATCCATAAAAATCTAAACATTCTGTGCTTTAGTCCTAACAACTGACAAAACTTTACACAAAACTCTGTATGGGCTAAGAGAGTAATCAGTTTGTGGAAGGGCTGAAGATGTGAGTGAGCACTTCTTGGGAGCTAGGCTAGGAGAGGGTGTGGGTGTGGCTTCGGTGAGGCTGGGCAGATGTGGGGGCTCTGTTAAGGGAGTTAGGAAGCCTCCAGTCTGACCAAGGCATGCTAGTTTGGGCACAGAGCAAGGAAAGATTTGGTAAAGCTCTCCAGCCTGCAAGACCAAGTGGACTTACCTGACAATTTTGTCTGCAACCACATCTCTTCTTACCAATGTGAAGATATATATATGTGCACCATAGCAACGTATTTAGAAACTCTGGTGCTGTTCCAAGCTAGCAGGTTGGTTTTCAATGCTTTTACAGCACAGTGAGTTAACTTGTATGGATTTGGGAATACTAGATGCTAAAATACACTACAGTGATGACCACGAAATTAAAAATGTCAGAAACATTTATATCTACTAACACGTCATTGAAGACGCTTATTTATGTATGTTTCATCATTATACAAAGGCTTGAATGCTAGTACCCCCAAGTCTTCTATTTCAAAAAAGTACAGAATGAAATTCTTGATTTTAATTTTTTTTCAGTGCTAAGTAAGATCTGTGACTGAAGTGGAGGGGAAATATCAACATTGGCTGTCTGTGAAGTCACGAGTTCAGTGTAAACTCACTCCAAAACCATTTCAGAATAAGCATATATGTAAACATTCATAAAACACTGTTACAATACTCATACATGCAAGTGGCATACATACTAGATAAATAAAAATCAGTTTTAATGAGGATTTTGCTTTCTACATACAAAAGTTCTGTGTTTGAGGTATCACTGTAAGCCATGCCAATATGGCCCATGTGTATATCAACCCAGGGTCTACCCTAATAATCCTGACCAGCACAGAATTTCCCTGCCCGACTTTCTAGAAAGCTAAGTGATTCTCTTTAAAAAGGGAATATTTTAATTGTTACAAAAACATGGGAGGTAAGTGCTAGAAACATGTATTTCATAAAACATTGACATTTGTTATAAAAAACTTTCATTATTCTCTTCCTATAGATTCCATTTGTTTAAAAATCTTAGATCAGTAAAGCAGTTTTCTCTTCAATGATACTGTTTTAAAAACCTAGGATTTAAAAACAATAGTGAAGAACTTCCCTATCTTTATACATTACACAGTAGATAAAGCTATTAAACTCCTCAGTATCAAGAGCAAATCACTGCCACCAAGCCAGCCCCATCACCGGAAGGTGACACCACTCAGTGGCCGCTATGTAGATAACTTGGTTTGACTGTAGTAAAGACATGTGTAATAAACTCATGAAGTACAACACTAGTCTAACACACAGAAACAAATGCCCCAAATGCTGTGTCTTGCATATACAAATATCTACACTTGAGCCGTGGCTGTCAAGTAACAAGATGGATTTAATACAGATGGGCAGAGAGATAAAGGTCCCAAGATGGGAAATATGTCTTTATGGAAGAGGCTGGGATTTGCTGTGAAGCATCATTCTATAGCAATTCCAAGGAAAGTACAGTAATTTAAAATATTGACTTCTTTAATTTCCTGAGTTAGGCCAAAACTCTGGTTACTGTTTGGTGAATTCGGAACGGTTAGGGGAGGAACATTTTCCCTTTTTTCTCTTCTTTTTCCCCTTTTTGTGATGCTTTCCTTTTCTTGATTTGTTCTGTTTCTCTTTTTTCTTTTCTTTCTTCTGTTTCTTATGTGTCTCCTCTTCAGCGGAGCTGGAATAGGACCTATAGGCAAGAACACATGCTGAACACCGACTGCATTAGGATCGGAGACATGGGCAAGCAGGGTCTGAGCTGCCTTCATTCTCAGAAGAGGAATTGTAAACAGATACGAAAAATTTGTTTTCTACTCTCTTTAAATGCAGAGTTCAAAATTTGTGCTGCTTGGTCACAGGAGCTGCTAAAACTACATCTACATTCTGCTCAACTCCAGTAATATAACGGGCTCTAGCCTGAGTGAGAATAACATTATCTTCCTGGGGCTGTCACAGGTATGCATGCTGCCTGCCCTTTAAAATCTTACAGTCACAAAAATCTTTAAAATCTCTTAAGTCACAAAAGGATGCAATTATGGCTAAATATAAAAAGGGTCCAAATTGTTCCTCAGTATGAATGAATAAGAGATGAAAATTATATGGACCGAGCAGGTTTTATTTATATATTCAGGAGAACAAGCCTGTCCTACTCACTTTTGTACCCTATACTTGAATTGACCTTCTCCCTCCCACTTTTGTTATTTCTGTGATTTTTTCATGATAATGAACTTGATCCTTCTGCTTGCAGTCCTAGAAACGAACACTTGTACTTCCAAGTAATTTTTATTAGTTACAGAAAGTGTGCTTTTAAAGGGATACTACATGCAGATGAGTGAGAATAAGTTATTATACTTTATTAATCTTTAACACAAAATTGAGAGGGAATACCCATAGAATTTCCTCTCCTGACATGGGCTACAGCAGGGGGTGGGCATGAGCTAAAGAAACAAACAAATAAAAACTCCATCTCTTCAGATCTTATATAAAGTACAACATTTTACCTTTGTCAGAACTAAAAATATATATGACAACACAGAAACTGAGTTAATTTAAAATTAACAGGTACCTTAAAAGTTAGTTCAAACAGGTAACATTATATGGGCTGAGCAGGCTTTATTTATACATTTAGGAATTTATCTATCAACATAGAAACATAAATAATATTTGAAAGGTTTTTTCATGAATTTGAGAGTCAAAGGGAAGTATAGGGAAGCAGCTGGAGGGAGGAAGGGGAAGGGGACATTCTGTAATTATATTTTAATTATAAACCTTATTTTTAAAGTTGGCTTAGCAATTTAGGAGTTAAAATCCAAATTAAGAAACTTCAGGACAGACGCAGGGAGCAAATCTGAATCCACAGGAGTGGCTTGAGTGTGTCCCTGACTAAGCTTCCCCTCACTTTCCTCCTGTTCCCTTGCTGCCCTGTTTATTTGCACACACATAGCTTCTTCTATGCCTGCACATTTCCCTTTATATTTTTGGTCTTGGATTCTCATCTTTAAGGCAAAACTAGGTTTGGGCATAGCATACTATTAGATGGCTATCTCTAAATGCATGAAGAAGTTAGGGTTTGGCGTCCTAAGATCTGCAAGTTTTGACATTTTGACATTGACAGGCCTGAATATAATCTATAACTACAAACCAAATGTGCCAGAACATGGAAGACTACAAAGTCTTAAGTCTTCTGCATGCAATGCAGCCTGCTGCCTCAGCACAAATAAGAACACACTAGTCAGAAATCCGAGCCTCTGCTCCTAGCAGTTCCTATGTTAAAGGTTAACTCCCAACACCTGAAATGAGCTCACTTTGACAATCAGGAGTTTCTGAAGTATTAAAATAGACATAGTAAAGTGCATTATAAAATTATAAAGTGGAAATATCTGATTAAAAATAAAAACATTCCTGGAGAATAAAGTCGAGACCAGACCTAACTATGAGGATATGCTCAGAAACATGTCTGCTTATTTTAGTATGAATAAGACTGTACTTAATAGCCAGGGGTAGAATTTGCCTCTCAACTGCATTTGATCAATTTCTTTAATTCATCATTAAAACTATTACCAGTAAAAAAACTACGAATGACTAGTGAGGGTTAGTAAAAGATCTGAAGGAAGTTTGGGCATATGAAATTTTATTAAATTCCATTAATACATTAATTTCTTAGTCATGGTAATGATATGAAAATACAGACATTTAGAATCTAATTTCAAAATGAGCACAAAAGATATATGAAGACTTTAGACGTGTATCCAATCACAATGTCAGCTTTGGCTGTAAACAGGAAATTCAGGGTACAAATGTACAAAGGAGGAGGGTACTCCCCTCCTCAGAACCTCCATGAGACCATGTGAGGTGACTGTGTGATGATGTCAATTCTGGTTCCTTTCTAACGAAGAGGGCTTTGCTACTTCACTAAAGTAAAGAGAAACATTATTCTCATTAAGGAAATTCTAACAGTAAATGAACGGGACTGCAAGGAGAGTAAAACTGATAATCTATTATGGTCTCTTTGTCAACACCTAAACAACCTGTTAAAATGTACCTTTTCCTCTTCTTCAATTTAACTTTCTCCTTGCTTTTTCCCTTCTTCTTCTCCTCGTCTTCATTTGCTCCTATGAGGGAGAACGTGGAGAAAAAAGTATCAAGTCTCCATGAGTCTACATACAAATATGCTGTGGATGTGCGCATGCGTGCGTGGGCACGTTACTTTGCAGTTAGAAAGATGAGGTCAAGAGGAAGGGGAATTAAAAGTAAAGGCAAGCGAGACCCACATGATGCAACACAATGGTGATATCTTCAGCTAGGAAACCTAGAAGATCACTTTAGCTCATAAATTATATCTTAACAGTACACTGGGCTTTGGCAGAGGGGATGGAGAGCAAAGCCTGTGAACCACAAGACTCTGAGACAGGCCTACTGGGCTCCTCATGTTTAACCGCTTCCTTCACCTCAAGTGGGAATAATACAAAAATCTAGAACATGGTGAGTTTACTTCTACATACTATCAACATAGAGAATGTGAAATTTACAAACCTATAACATGTTTATCCCATTACAATAACAAGGCTTTTATACACAAGATAGAGTATACGATTAGAGAAGCTTCTTTTACAACCAACTGAAGCTGGTTTTTGTTTTTTAAAATAAAATAAAAACTTCCTGTATAAATCTTTTAATGATTTAAACAATTCATTTTTACTTATGTGACTGTGTGACTGTATGTCCCATGTATACAAATGATGTGGAAGCCAGAGGAGGGGGGAAGGATTCCCTGGAACTGGACTTCCTGAGGTGGGAGCTGAACTCAGTCTCCTTGGACATAGCAAGTTCTCATAACTGCTGAGCCACCTCTCCAGCCCCTCTTAGGTAAATCGTGGGGAGACTATGTCCAAAAGCAGAAAGGAAACCCCTGGGGCTTATGTAGTGGCAGCCTTACCACTCTTGCTTGCCTATGCCTAGAAGTCTTTGTGTACTTGAAATTGCTACTAAAGCTTCCGAGCGCCTGTCCTCTCTGGTGTTTGTCAATGGGACATGGCGATCCGATGTTTGTCTTAAATCAGTGTACCAGCAAGCAACACATGAGGGAAAAGCAAACCGCCAACGATGGAATCAGAAGCCGACCTGCCTGCTGATCACTAACCTCGGGCCAATGACGTCCATCAAAGCTTCTGTTCTTACCTATACGGCAGCCCTTGTCTGCAGGGAAAGACATCTTAGTGACAAGCACAGTCACACAGGCGAGACGCGACCCCGAGAAGAAGCAGAGGCGCGTGCACACCGCTTACTTTTCTCCTGCAGGGCCTGCAGCTTGTGCAGTTCGTTTTCTTCGTCGCTGTCCTCACTACTTGTGCTGCTCACGTCCAACACAATGTCCCTTTTGGGGTCGACCCGGAGAAAATTGCGGCACTCAAAAGTCAGATGACCAGCTAAATAAAGGAAACAAAACCCAAGAAGGATGAACCTACGCATGGATCTGTGCCCTTTGCTCTGCCGCTTCAGAACAACACAAAAGCCTCAACTTACATTCTGTTGCTGAAAGCTTAGTAATTTTCCCTATACATTTTTTTTTTTTTTTATGTTTGAACACAGTGTTCCAACACAGTTTCCCTTCTTCATTGGAACTTCTAACTCAAGAAACATTGTGGGGGCACTTGTCATGCATTTCAGAACATTGAATCACTACGTTCCCTTTCTAAAGGCACAGGCTATTAACATTATTTAGATCAGGGTAACTAAAAACATACTCGCATACATGAAACTTTATGGTTTTCTTCCCTGTCATCTTCCTTCTCTGCTTGACTGCTGACTGATGTGGTTATTAGTAATTAGTCACCTAATTAAAGTGGCCATAATGCATGAGCATCAACAGACTAAAGATACTTCCCTAAGGGATTAAAACAACCCTGAATATTTAAATTCTAATATCTTTTTTTTTTATCCTAAAATTCTTCCAGTAAGAAAACTTCAGTAATCGTTTGCTGTGATGGTTATCACTAACTTGATCCTGACAGGGTCTGGGATCACCTGAAAACAAGCTCTGGCTATCTTTGAGGGTTTGGATTGGGTTAGTGGAAGTGGGAAGACCAGAATGGTTCACTGAGTGAAGGGAAGCAGATGACTTACCATTTGCAGTTTATTATGAAGCTCACAGCTCACAAGCAGCTAAGTGGAAGAGATGCACAGGGAAATATCTGGGTGTATCTGTAGGGGGCAGCCCTCTCTGGGTACACCTCCTCCCAGCACCTCAGTGTAGTTACCAACCCCAAAGCTCTCAAAACTACAAAGTATAAAGTTTTTTTAAAATGAATTTCCATCAGACATGAATGGTTAATTAAATCACTAGTCACTGGTGATTGAAGTCACCCTCTATGAATTCTCTCTTCTTTCCCTGGAGGGCTGGATTCACCCTTCTAAACATCTATGTGGTTCCTCTGGCACTCAGTGTCCATATTGAATGCATTAAGAGTCATAAGAAGAAACTCATCTTTGGCTGAAAAGTATTTATTGTAGATAACAAAAGATACCCTTTTAGCCCTTTCAGTTGGGAAATCCAAGGATTTTTACCAGATCTGCATCTGGAACTGGGGACAGTGATGAAATCAAATATATACTTCTTATCATCACCCAAGTCTATACATTTTATCAAATTGGAAAAATAATAAATGCTGGTAAAGCTGTGAAAACATCAGAAGCCTTTTTATTCCTAGTAAGAATATAAAGCACACTCAATATGGAAAAATTATCTGACTTTTCAAAAAGTCCAGATGACAATTCAATAATTCCACTTCTAAATATATTCCTACAGGAATGAAAGTCAGGAACCCCTCAATGATCACTGTAGCATTATTTATAATGCTAAAAGGTAAAAAACCAAGTATCTACACACAGGTGAGTGAATAAAGTGTAGTATATCAGTGTAACACAACACCACTCTACCATAAGAAATAATGTACAGTACAGCATGGGGTAACATTGAAACATCGTGCTAAGTCAGACTCAGAGGCCAAACAGTGTATGGTTCCTCCAATAAGAAGTACATAGAGTAGCAGAAATCACCAAGAGCCAAGGAAAGGAGGGTACACAGAGTTTCTACTTCATGGCTAGAGTTTCTATTCAAGGTTATCAAAATGACTTGGAATAGAAAGTGGAGATGGCTGTCCAGAACTATGAAGGTAATTAATGCTCAGAATGATTTACTGAAAAAATGGTTAAAAACTTACTTACATTTTATACATTTTGCCAGTATGGGAAGTAATAAAACAGAAAAAGCATGGCACATCATGGAATCTGATAACTAGAATTCAAATTCCACTTTTCCATCTTGTAACAGAAGAGCCTCGGTTTTCTGATATGCAATAATCAAAGCCCAACGATACTGAGGACCAACTACGGCCAGCCAAAGACATAAGGTCATTACTTATAAAGCTCACTTAATATCATCTCATTTTGCAGACAGAAAACCAAAATACAGAACAGTTAAGTCACATGCCCACTGTGGTGATATATTGTATACTTAATAAAAAATAGGTATATTAGAGAACGGTCACCACAATCAAGCCACTAAGGTCAAGAAGTGGTGGGTGGCCCATGCCTTTAATCCCATCTCTGTCAGCTCAAGGCCTAACAGCTAGGCAGTGGAACCACACACCTTTAATCGTAGCACGACCATGATCTAGGAGGTAAAATAGCTGGGCAAGGAAAGAAACATAAGGCAGCAGAAGGCAGAAGCCAGCCCTTTTGCCTGTGGGCCTAGTCAGTCTGAGGATTCATGGAGAGAGGAGCTGCCCAGCTCAGCTTGAGGAGTTGGCTGGGTGACAATTGGCTGTAGGTGACTCTGTCCTCTGATATTCCTGACTCTTTTTAATAAATAGACAATATATCACCACAGCCCACTGTTGCACATCTATTAAGTGCTAAGGTGCTTTCCCTGAATCATTGGTTGCCAGAACTACCAGAAGCAAATGTTCATTAAAATGAAGACCAGGAAATCTACTTCATAGAGTTATTTAATTGTGGTCTGTGATATTTATTTTATTTGTAAGTTTTTTAAATAACAAAGTTCATAAATGAATTTCTTGGTCTTCATGGAAATCTTTGTTAAATCAGTTATATTTGTTAGAAAATAACCCTTCAACAAAGTGAAAAGTCAACAGTCTAGTATAGTTACCACAGACATCAAACAACTTTAGAGACAACCAGTGCTGCCAGAAATAAGTATTGGTAAGGCCTGCAGACTGGCTGGATTTACCTCCAGGAATGCTGCTTACAGAATAAAATCACATAATACTGTATGTAATTATATAGGCTTGGGAGTACCTTCTAATTCTATTACATTAATCATATTGAAGACATTATTGAAATCAAGGAATCAAGGTTTTTTTTTTTTGTTTTTGGTTTTTTGTTGTTGTTGTTGTTGCTTTTGTTTTGTTTTGTTTTTTTTCACGTGAGGAGAAATTCTGGTACCAAACCAATCAAACCCTTATAAAAGGGACAAATTTAGAGACCATTCAAAAATTGTTTTTAATGCCTTTATTCTTCATCTGGTATCCAGAAACAAAGTAATACATGGGTGTGTATATATAGCATATGCAAATATACACAAATACACATGTATACATTTTTAAAAGATTTACTTATTTTACATGAATGAGTGTTTTGTCTTTTTGCCTACAGGTACGTATGTATATCATGTGCATGCCTGGTGCCCGTGGAGGCCAGAGAAAGATGCTAGATCCCTGAGACTGGACTTTCAGACGGCTTTGAGTTATCCCATGCTGAGAATTAAATCCAGGTCCTTCACTAGAGCAACAAGTGCTCTAAACTGCCTAGCCACCTCTCCAGCACCACCTATATTTTCATATACCCTGTCTTTTTACTTTTATATTTTAAATCATTTTAATTCTATTTTCTTCAAACTTCTAAATCTCCCACCAACCCTCATATTTCATGACAACTTTGACAGTTAGCACATACTGAGTCAACTACAATTCCTGAGAGGGGCTCAGGAGCCACCTAGAGAGCTGCTAAAGTCAGGAGGCTAAGCAATCCTGCCCCCTGAAACAATTGCCCCAGCAAATACAGTAGACAGAAGGTTGCTTTCCAGCACACTTACGGTAGCCACATTTTTTGCAGCCTGCTCGGACACTGTCCTTGTTGCAGCCTAAAATAAAATTGGAAAATATATAGGGAAATACAGTAAGCAAAAATAAAAACTTTATCATATGATAAAACCCTAAAAAAAACCCTTTGTTCTAAAATTTCTCGAAAATAAAAAAAAACCTGTAATCTTAGCAACACTATTCAATTATTTAACGGTCAACTTACTGAAAGCGTATTTACCCAAATCATTTGACCAATATTTCAAGAACATATATTTTTCTAATTCAATAGAATTATAGATGAGAGCTTAAACATTTTATGAATCTCACATCATTGGGGAAGAAATTCTAGGATATTATGGCTTATTGTCGAAATTTAACTAATTTACCATATAAGGTGTAGCAAATGTTTTTTGTCTTCCAGTAGAAAAAACAATTCCACCTTTCTCAAAGAAAACGGTGAAGTTCCATAAAATTCACTGCAATTGTTAAGTATCATAAAACATAACTTAATTCAGCACTTGGACCTTGAGAAGTGAAAACGAAGTAGCCACATGTTCAATTCTGTTAACAGTTTACAAATATTCACAGTATTTCTGTGTGGTCAGTCCATGCACATAACGCTGAAGACATAAAGACGAGGAATGAGAGAATAGACTGATGATAAGTACACAGCAGAGAGAGGCTTTTAATCACCTCAAAGGTACACGTCAGCAGCATGGAGAATCATCACAATAGTACAGTTCTCAGCTACTGCCCTGTCCAGATGATTATTATCATTAAGAATAGTAACTACGCTCAGTAAACACCTTCAAGTTTGCCCAGTCTCAGCTACTCCAGTCTATTTTCTAACTATTTGCCTTTCTGGAGAAACCAGACAATATTTGTTCTTTGTGAAAGCATGATCTGATGTTTTCAAGAATCATCCATATTATAGCATCACTAGAATCGTGTTCTTTTTTTAATGGCTGAATATTCCACTGAACACTAAAATGATCTTTAACATCTAACAGTGGCTTCTGTGAAGCAATGCGAGGCCCAGTGATCTTCCTACATACTTGATGAAGTTATCATCCCAATGTGAGGCTATTGTAAAATGCAGAGCACAGATAGAACACATTAGTAATTGGAAATGAAAATAACTCTTAAACCATTTAACATGACACAGTTGAAATACTAGTTATTTCCCTTGCTCCTAATTTGGAGGGAAAAAATATACTAAATGAGCTGCTCTTGTAAACACAGTCCTACAATGACTGTTAAATAATAATCATCTCTCTACTGCCATGAACATCCTTAGAGAACATCCCAATAGAATGCCCCTTGCATCCAGGTGATGGTATCAGGTGCATGCTGCATCTGTTGCTAACATCTGAGCCCCCACCCCCCATGAACACATAACACAGTTGTGACATCTCCTGGTTAGGCTCTGAATCACGCCTGGAGCTAGAATCTTTCTGACATTACCTATCACACTCTCCTCCTACACCTTTCTAAGAACTCATTAGTTGCAGATTTTCTGAAGCCTACTTTCACCTCAAACACTAGAGAGTGTTACTATTAATTTTTAACAGTATTTACATGTTTAAATCAGAAAAAGTGTCACTGCTGAAGTTTCTGAGCACTGTGTACCAATCTCTTCCCCTCTAGACTGTGTCTCTACTTTGTCCTATAAAATCCCATGTGCCACAGCAGGATCCATGGTGGAATAAGACTGGGTTAATATAATCTAAGGTTCTGCATTATAAAAATAATTGCATGTTGATGAAAACGCTCAGAGAATGTGGGTCAGTGTTAAGTTTGATGTTGGATAACACTGAACAAACCGCTTCTTGCGCCATCATCACTACTACCACAGACTAACAGTAACAGGCAGGTGTGAAACTATCTCGCCTCTGCCTGTCCTAGAACTGAACTCGTTTATAGCAAGAGACACAGGTGCAAACTCATTCTTCAAGTGCTTCATATTTCTAAAATAAACAGAAAGTGAGACTTTCCTCATTAGCCTTTGTCTAAATTATGATCCCAGCTTCATTTCCAAGACTGCCGGGCCAATGAAATGCTTCTACATGGACCTCGGAGGCCCAGGCAAACTACAGACCCGGGAAAAGTGATGTAATCATGGTTCACCCTGTTATCAAACTCTAGCTTCTAGCTGGGATCTTAATCTCAGCATCTGGAGGCTGAGGTAGGAGGCTGCTGAGTTCAAGTCTGGTTGTGCTACATAGTGATTTGAGACCAGTTTGACCTCTTTTGGGGGTGAGGGGATCCATTTTCTAAGGCCGGGGCAGGTGCTCTGCATGGTGTGCCTTGCGGTTCCTGGTTTCAGGAAGGTTTTCCTTAGATTCAATCCTTTGCCCCTTTTCTTTTTGAATTCATCTTTAGTTTTCTGATGCTCAGACAAGAACTCTAGCTGGTGCTTGGTGAGGCCCCTTCCCAGAGCAGAGATCCACTGTCCATTTACTTGCAGCCCCTTCATGTTCCTGGCTTACTCACCAAGTTGACTTAGGAGTGATGCCTCCTGCCCCCTTCAAGCTCTCCTTGGTAATCGGAACAATCTAAAAGTAACAATGTGCAGATTGTGTGGGTTGAGTGTGGGGCAAAGAGAACTGCACTCCAGTGGTGAAAGCCTCCAGGAGCAAACTCAGAATACATTTGAAAGCTTTCAAGAACAGTATTTGTAACTTGCAGGAGGGACAAATTCCCCACTGTGGAAAATCAGCATATTCTAAGGAAAAGACCAATGGCCACTGGGGGAAAAATGGGGAAGGGGACAAACAGTATATCAAAAAGAAACAGGAATGACTCTAAAACACATAGGGAAGGCTCACTGTTCTTTGTATGTGAAATGCCCGTTAAAAATAGTACCAGAATTTCATTTTCAGTTCTCAAAGGAGCTCAGGTAGAAAAACTTGAAGGGAGCTTTGAGTAGGTCATACTCTGGAAGGGTCAGTGGGGGAGCATGCCCTGGAAGGGTCCGTAGGGGAGCATGTTCTAGAAGGGTCATTAGGGGAGCATGCTCTGGAAGAGTCAGTGGGGGAGCATGCTCTGAAAGGGTCAGTGGGGGAGCATGCCCTGGAAGGGTCAGTAGGTGAGCATGTTCTAGAAGGGTCAGTGAGGGAGCATGCTCTGGAACGGTCAGTAGGGGAGCATGCCCTGGAAGGGTCAGTAGGTGAGCATGTTCTAGAAGGGTCAGTGGGGGAGCATGCTCTGGAAGGGTCAGTGGGGGAGCATGCCCTGGAAGGGTCAGTGGGGGAGCATGCCCTGGAAGGGTCAGTGGGGGAGCATGCTCTGGAAGGGTCAGTGGGGGAGCATGCTCTGGAAGGGTCAGTGGGGGAGCATGCCCTGGAAGGGTCAGTGGGGGAGCATGTTCTAGAAGGGTCAGTGGGGGGGGGGGCATGCTCTGGAAAAGTCAGTAGAGGATCATGCTTTGGAAGGGTCAGTGGGGGAGCATGCTCTGGAAGGGTCAGTGGGGTGTAAATTATCACTGTACGGTATCTACCCTAAGGCCATAATCCAACAACCGCATACCTGTGAACTCATACAGTTTACTTGCACAAGTACAAGTCAACTATATAAAAAGTTAATCACACAAAACATTGTAACTCTAAGAAAGAGTTTAAATATAAGAATACTACATAAGTTATAGTATGAAGACCAGTGTTTAAAGAAATGCAACAGTCCCTAACACATAAAGAAAGAGGAAAGAAGCTATAGAGCTGTTTGTCATGTTGCACACACACACACACACACACACACACACACACATATACATATATATGTATATAATGAGGAAATTGAATTGTATTTCAGTTACCTATTTCTTTTCTTTTATAACAGTGATTCTCAAGCTGTGGTGGGTCAAGAACCACCACAACCCTCTCACAAGGGCCACCATTAGAAAACGTGTTTATATTATGGTTCAGAATAGTGGCAAAATTACAGTTATGAAGTATCAGTGAAGATAATTTTGTGGTTGGGGTCAGCACAACGCAAGGAACTATATTACAGGAGGCAGTGTTGGGAAGGTGAGAACCACCCTCTATCATACAGTACTCTCCAACCATTTTTTCTCTCTTCTCTGGCCCCATACCAGAGAAGACATTGCCAGTCTGCTTCTCTCTCCAACTTTTTCTCTGCTCCAGAGAGGTAGCCACAGAAGACTTTCCAGATGATGCCTCTACCTGAGGTAGCCACAGCAGACTTTCCAGATGATGCCTCTACCTGAGGTAGCCACAGCAGACTCCCCAGATGATGCCTCTACCTGAGGTAGCCACAGCAGACTCCCCAGATGATGCCTCTACCTGAGGTAGCCACAGCAGACTCCCCAGATGATGCCTCTACCTGAGGTAGCCACAGCAGACTCCCCAGATGCCTCTATCTATTCTCCCTCTCTTATCTACAACAAAAACCTTCCCCCTTAGTCATGGAGCAGGCATCTAGGTGGTTTCTTTACTGAGCTTCTGAATGTAACAGCAAGTTTCTATTTTTTTGTTATCTGCCTTGTACTTTGAAGACAAAATCATTTAATGTCAAAAGTAAGAAGTCAAAACAAGTAAGCTTTCTCTGCATCACTTAGCAACTGCATCACCTCTTACCACAAGAAGCCATCTTTTCACTTTTAATTTGACTAGATTCAGTAACAGAGGGTTGGATTTCTTTAGTTTTGTAACAAATTTTCCATTTGATCATCCTATTATCATTTAAGTTAACATATTGTGAGGCTCTTTCAAAAGAATACCAATTTATTGTCTCTTTGTGTGCTTTTTAAAAAAATCTCCAAATATAAGAGATATTTAATATAGGAGTGCTCATGTCTGTATAATTCTTTCCTATGACAGTTGGATGCAAAAATAAGACAGGTGTTTAAACCTTTCCACTTTGTATCCATAGTTGTAGAGATACTCTCTTTAGGGATCCCACATGGAATAATGAGACTAAAATAGAAAAAATAACAAATTAGAAACTTCTCGTGAATATAAACAGTAGGCTAAGTTGTTTTCTTGATGAAAATTCTTTGAAAGAGCAGATGTATTATTGTCTATGTCTCTTTACCCATTGATCCCTAAGAGAGGGATGAAAGTAATCCAGTCAGATCCCTTAAACTACTGATAGGAAAAAGCTAACTTAAGAAAATGTATAAAACTCGTTCTTCTATTTGCTTCACAAAATAATATATGAAGGAAAAGCAAGGCTGGGTGTGGAGATACTCTCCTGCAATCCCAGAGTCCATAGCAGGAGAGCTGCCTTTAGTAGGAGGCCAGCCTTCTTATTGTGAGCTTCTGGCTGATCTGAGCTACACTTAGCAAGAAGTTACATGGATAAGTTAGAGACATCACCAAAGTCTCATTCAATTAAGATAAGGAAACAGGCCTGTGGTCTTTCCTAACCCTAAGACCCCCAACTTCCCTCTCCACTTGCTCAAATCAGTGAGATCTTAACTGGGTAGCCCAGGTACCCATAAGTCCTGGGTATATATCAAAAGTTATTGTCATGGGCAATATATTTAATCTATTGTCTACCCAAACAATCAAGATGGCCAGCACTGGATTGTGCTTGTCATAAATGAGCAATAAATCCTGTAAATAGGTGTATAACTCTGAACTGGCATTAGAAAAGTCATCAAATGCCATTATTGACTCCCATGGGAAGTCTTGCCTTTTCTGGGGAGTGGATGGTAGGAAGGTAGAAAGGTGGTAAGGGAGGGAACCAAAGAAGAAAGGGGAGGATAAACTGTGATTGGTTTGTAAAATAAATTTTTAAAAAATTAATAATGAAAAAGAAAAGTCATCAAGATGAATAAGGTCCCTCACTGCAAGAAGCTACATTATACTAGATTACCTAGGTAGTGTACTCATAGCTGTAGAGCACAAAAGACTGCGTTAGGCAACCTGAAAACAACATATAATTTTGCTAATAAGCATTAAAAAGTGGCAGGCAAAACTGTCAGCTGCAAACCGAGGCACCTATGAATACATAATGTGGGGACAACAGTAACAAAGGTGCATTAGCACAGAAAGAAAAGGACGTGAGAGGTTAGAAAAGGCCAGGGCATCATTAAAGAATACATAAGAGGGGCAGAAAAGGTAAAAAAGAATTGGTCATGTTCTGAGCTAAATAAATACTTCATTCTTACAGAGAAGGGAGCTTTAATATTTTAGAAGCTGAAGAAATTCAAGACATTGTCCCCTTAGTTATGGAGACAATGAGATAGTCTATGAAAGATGAAGTAGCTTTTAAAAAAAATGACAAATTCCACAGGTAACTATCTGCCTTTACCTTACCAGGAATGATAGAATCAGACATCATTTTTATGAATATTATTTTAGCAGCCATGTTGAATGGTCAAAGAATGAAGGAAATAGGTGGTAGTGTGATTTCACATTTCTATTATTAATAGATGCTTCAGCAATATGCTCAAGGGATATGAGACGGAAACATTAACATAGCATTGCCATCCTCTATCCTGGGGACAGACTTCCCCGAGAGACATAAGAGTCAGCTTTTGTGCCATCCGTATCAGTGACACACACTGACTGCCACTTGTGCCTGGCCAGACTCTTAATGGACCGACAAACTTCATCAACTGAGCTAATCTGAACAACTGTGAATGAGCAAAGAATGCTCCAAAGAAAGTCAACTTGGCTGAATCCTACGTTCAATGCTATTTGTCAAAGAACTAAGTGTCTGAGATTTTTCTAAGGTCTTCAGTATCTCATTGTTACCTACATAATGGTTTAAGCTAGCATACAATGCCGAGGAACAGCAATGAAGGCATGTGACCATTGAAACAGACAAGGCTGGTGCTTTGTGAAAAGCAGCCTCATTACTCTATAGTTATACTTTATAATAACCAGGAGCAGAATCACCCCGAGCTGAAGCCATCACACCTAAAATAAAGGAAAATGACAGAATACTTGTTCCCTCTGATGATCACCTTAATGAAGCCCTATTTTCCTTCCATGCAGTGTCTGGATCGATCATCCAAGAAATTATCTTAACACCTCCTGTGTCTGTATTTTCTAAAGCAGTTGCATTGTGCATTCACACCACCTGTCATGCCCATTATCTTGATTTTTGGTGGGTTTAAGCAGTTTATGTAAGTCGTTCTATCTAGCCTAATGACACAATTCATTATTATGCTCTGAAGCATTATTTTGAATTGAAAAGTTAACATATTTTTAACACTGGTCTCAAGTTTAAGAGCATCTCAAACAAAGCTAGAAGAAAAGTAGCTTTTGTCCCTTTCCTTAAGTAGCATAGTTTCATTCCTAAAGTTTTAGTATGTCTCCTGGTGTGCTCATACCATGCCAGTGCTCAGAAAGCCTGCTAAAATAGTAAACAGGGATAGTAGGCCAACTCTGGGTGCAGATGTGCGATGCAGAGGCCACCAGAGCCTCTCGAAATACCTAGGCAAGCTACTTTTCAGATTCGCTGTCTCTTCTTGCTATCCCCTTATAGGCTGTTATCAATCCCCCAGGCTCCAATCAGAACTTCCCTCCACACTTTTCACACTGTCCATAGAGTCTCATGCTTTAGCCCTTAATTCCTATGAAACTTGGTGGTTCTGACCCTATCTTCTTGCCTAAGATCTATTTACTCCTTTGCTGTCTATTAGCTATTTCCATTTTGTGTCTGACCAACCTCAACACAAGCTCCAAAATGAACTTTCCTCATCCCCCTAAACTCTGCTCTTGAGAGGTGTCTTCCCAGTTATGAGGTCTCTTCAATCATCTAACATCAAGAACTATGTAAATCTCATTTTCCACCTACATCAAAGCAATCATCAATTTCCATCGATTCTACTACCAAAAACATACCTCCAACTTAGCCACTTCTCACAAGACCACAGCCTCAGCAGGTGTCATGATAACTCACCAGAATCACCTCTAATCATCAACTATGCCTTTTAATTAATTAACTCTCCTCTAGGTTACTTCATCCTAAAATGTAACTTTTCTTAAAACCCTTAAGCAGTTTCCTATTGTCTATCAACATCCAAACACTTTGTTCTCACTTAATGTCCTTCAACTACAGGACATCTTACTGTGCCATGGATAGGTTGGGAAATGTATTCATACACAGTGGGGTAAGAGCTAAGATAACCTGCCATTAGCTCTTTGGAGAGTTACCTGATTTCTATGCCCCTCAGTCTGTGAAGCGGGACTATTAACAGCTGTCTCGAAGCAGTGGTTATCAATGGAAGAAAAATACAGTGTTTGACATAGTAGCGGATGCATGGGTTACATGGTAAATGCTCAATTCTGTGATTATCTCCAGTTAATTTCTCCTTTCTCTCACACAGTATACTGAAGGTTAGCCACGGCACACAACTTGGCTCTTCTTTTCCCTCTCCCTGCAGGCTCCCCTCCCTCTCACTTCTCTTTAGGTCTCATTTGGAACATCCTTTTGTACTCTGTGTCCTTCCACTTTCTCTAAATATCTACCTTTTCCCTGCTGAGGTCATGCTCACTACAACACAACGAAGAGCATACAGTCACCTCTCTCCTCACAGCTCCAGATGTGCTCCTTTACAAGTTAGGAGCACATCTACCCCCAGTTATCTCTAGAATAAGGTTCAGAAAAGACTGCCACAGAACAAAGAAAGAGATCGAACAGTGCAGGTTGGGCAGTTTTAAGCCAAGTTCGGGCTTTAGAAACCTTTTCGGGGTCTTTTTTTTTTTTTTTTTTTTTTTACAGTACTGTCCATTGTGAATCTCCAAGATGCGAGGCGGGCACATCTCTTAAAAACACACCAGCCAACAGGGTTCTGCATAGACATAACTTGATAAAGGCGGCTTGGGGAAGCGTTTGCAGCTCCTGAACTGGCCAGTGAGCTGGAGTAGCAGATAAAAGCATCCCCGCAGCACTTTACCGTTTCTAGGTTAGAAACCTCTGAACACAAAATTGAAACCTAGAACGAAGTTTAGAAATAATTCAACAAAGCTCCTTCTTTTATGGAGAGGGAAACCGAAGCCCAGAAGGGTACAACAATCAACCTACGGGCCACACTGACTACTGTCAGGAGGAGCCAAAACAAACCCCAGGTGAGCTTTCTGGACTTGGTGTTTTTCAGTTCAAGGACTACCTGGGTCTCCAGATGTCACATTTCGAATTTTATTTTGAAGCCCTCTGAAATTTCCTGTCAGTCTTCTGGGTATCTTGTCCTCTTAGGCTTATACAGTTCATTGCTTCCAGGTCCCCCCATCCCCTCTCCTACAATACACTTTTCTTTGTAATCCTGTGCAAATCCCGCTTGCCTAGGAACGACGGAGATGATTTCTCCTTCTGGACCTCTCGTGTAAACTTTTTTTCTTGTAAACGAACCAACCAACTCTGTGTATTTTCAGGCCTGAATCCCTGAGGACTCCCCGCCTCCCCGCTCCCTGAACTCTGCTGCTCGCCCCATTCCTCTGAAGAGGGCCCTGCGGTTGATCTTCACCTGGGACTGCCATGACGCAGGTGAGCGGAGTCCTGAACTTTCGAGATCGCTTTAGGTTTAGGTCTCTTGCAAAGGACAATGCACTATCAGAGATCTTTCCCACCCGGCCCCGGCAATTATACCACCGGCAATTATACCAGGCGGCTAGGGAAGGCCGGATGCGCTTCCAGCGTTCGCGGAACTAAGGCGCTGCGGATGCAGTTTCCAGGGGAGCCCTACCGCGGAGCACACGTGGTCGGAACCATTTTACCCAGCTTCGGGAGGTGAGTGTCATCTGCGAACGCCTGGCGTGGACGCAGCCCTAGGATTTACGGATTGGTCCTTCAACTATTACTATAGATAACAAGACAAACCCTCTAAAGTTGCAGAGGTCTTACAATCTTTTCTAGATACTCGGAGGACGGAGTTTCCCCCCTCCGGAGTTAGCGGTGCTCCGGTCCGGGAGCAACATGGCGGCGTCCATGCAGGGCTAGTTTGGGGACTAGTGTTTGGTAGGGCTGTTTTGCCCGATAGCGACCGGGTGAAGTTTTCCCCAAGTTAAAGAGGCACCCAAGTTAAAGAACTGTCTGCTAACAGGTGGACACCTTAAGAGACCCCCCCATTCCCTCGCGACCATACTAAAGTGCCGAGTCCTGAGCACTGACCAAGATGAGTAACATCTATATCCAGGAGCCGCCCACGAATGGGAAGGTGAGAACCTCTCCACCATACCTGGACCCCAATTGAGAGCCCCCTGATTTGGGGCGGGGAGGGGGAGCGGCAGTTGTCGGGTATCGGAGAACTGGAAAGGCCAAAAGATTTATCATCCACACTCTGCTTATGGACAGTGTTGCATCTATATTTACATTGACACGACTCAGCATATTTTTGAGCAATTTCTCTATTCGCTAGTCTTCTGATCCCTTAGCTTCCTTGATCCAACTCACGTGGGCGCCTTCTAGTGTCTGTGGTTTTTCAAAGACTTATGCTAAGATTGTTAAATTTTGTTGTTGTTGTTGAACTTGGAGATCGTGCCTTTCTCTACAATCATATACTGAACGCCTGCCAGGCACCACACACTCCACTAGGTACTGATAATACCAAGGTTGGTACTAGTTGTTACCCTGACTGAGCAAGTTGCTTGCTTTGGGATTTGGCTAGCTAAGGAAAATCCTCTTGAGAAGGCTTCATTACATAGTCAGTGCTAGCTGAACACTTCCTAACTTGTCTCAGCTTTGATGTATGGGATTACAGATACACATCAAAGCTTTGTAGGTAAGGTTTTTGAAGAGGAGATTATATTGTCTTGACAGAATAATGGAATAAAAAACTGGAAATGATGAGGAAGCCACCATGGAGGAGAAACCTTTTGAGATAATTGTCAGTTAGAAGCAGCAGGACAGGGAGGAATATTTTACCACATTGGAATGGGAAAGGATTCCCTGATAGGTATTGTGATCAAGCTATATTTCTTGATAGTGTTAATCTCAATTAATAAATACTGGTAGATATTAAATAGGCTGATCATTCTGCTATGCAGGCCCTTCACCCTACTGAACATTTGCTGAACACATAGGCTCTTTTGTCTGTTCATGTGTCACTTTTAACAAAGAGGCCCATCAAATAGCAAATCTCAGTGATGCCCTGGGTCTCAGCACTTTCTGACCCCCCAGGGTATAGTTTATAATAGTGTCTGCTTTTGTTTTTGTTTGTATAGAATACAAACAATGTACAGAGTCTGAGCATCCAGAACAATGCTTGGCACATAGTAAGATTTCAAACACTATGAAAGAAAGAATGGATAGCCAAATGAACTAATACTGTTCTCTTTAGCTTCTGAGAGGTATTATGCACAAGTGAGGGTGAAGGTAAACTGTTGTGAGTCACAGGCACAATAATTTGTTTTACTCTAATACTCTAATGACCTTTTTTTCTTTCATATTTTTAAATTAAATAAAACAGGGTCTCATATGAGTCTGGAATTAGTTGTTCACTCTAAGGAATGATTTGTCATGATCCTAGAGTAACAGCACTTCTGAACAGGAGCTCATTCATTTAACAAATCTTTGAAAAATTGTGTATGTATATACACATGTGAGATGTGTGCCTGTTCCCACATACACACATGCAGATGCCACAGCATGCTTGTGAAGATTCAGAGTATAACCCTAGGTAATGGATCTCATATTCCACATAGTTTGAGGCAACATCTTTTCTTTGTTGTTTAATGCCATGTATGCCCTCTTATCTGGCCTGTGAGCATCAGAGATTCTCTTGTCTCTGTTCCTCAGCTCACTATAGGAGCATTGGAATTAAAGACACATATTACAGCATCTGGCTCTTAGGTGAGATCTGGGCATTTGAAATCAGGTCCTCAGGATTGTATGCTAAGCAATTTACTCACTGAACTATTACCTCAGCCCAACATTTTTTTTCCCTTGCAAAGCACATGCAAGATTGTATGTTGGGCCTAAGGATTCTCTGAAAGAAAAGTCTACCCTCATCCCTTTTATTGTTGAGTCAGTTTGCTTAGAGCCCCTACTCTTTAGTCATATTAGACACTAAAGGAACATCATTGGATTCAGAACAAGTGGGAAAATTTCCCTTATTCAGTAAGCATGGTATCACATAGGAACAAGTTGATGTGTGACACCAGCTTGCCTGTAAGTCCCATCATATCTGAAAGGGAGGGGAGTGAGATGTTCTTCTCACTTTGCTGCTGACAAGCCTCCTTGTTCAGTTTACAACTTCTAGGGCATCTTTAAAAGGCAGGGCTTTCCTGAATGATTTTTAAACAAAATTGTGCTGTGACAAGACAAAGGAGTTTTAGGAAATATAAAAAATATGACTTAGATCACTGATACAGACTCCTCCTGAGGATCAGTCCAGTTTTAGTGTTTCTGCAGTGTTTCTTTGCAAGAACATTCTGTGTGGTGGCTATAAATTATTAATACTTATCAACTTTTCTACAGTTGGGGTGGTAAAGAGAAACTGATACTGAAGAATAGACTCCAGCTGTGCCACAATGTGCAAACTTAGGGACTAACATTCATTTTGGTTATTTGTTGTTACTGAGCCAGTTATTGAATAAGCTGTTTCATCCTCCGCGTTTAGCAGAGATTCTGGTTGTTATAAAGCAGCTGATTCCACCAAAGAGAAACTGTTGTTATGAACCAGTAAAAAGGAGCTATTAAATATACTACCTGTTATAGAGATGATGACTTTTAAGACATGACCATTTTAGGAAGTCACAACAAGAATTCGATATTAAGACTATTCCTTTGGGTTAAGACTCTAGCTAAGTTGGTAGAGTACTCGCCTAGCATGCATAAGGCACTGGCTTCAGTCTCCAGCACTGCATGGTGACGCATACCATCAAGTACTTTGGGATATAGAGACAGGAAGATCAGGAGTTCAAGATGAGTTTAAGGCCATTCTGGACTACAAGGCTATACAGCATTGGCTAAAAAAAATACGAAAACCAGACATGAAGCTCAGTTGATAAAGTGCTTGATGTGTAAACATGAACCCAAGCCTGGATTTCTAATCCTTGTGAAAAATGAGGCATGGTGGCATGTATCTGAAACACCAGCCTGCGGTGGGCGTGAAAGGAGGTCATGGAGTAGCAGAGACAGGTGGATCCCTCAACTTGCTCACAAGCCAGTCTAGTTGAATGGGTGAACTCCAGGTTCAGCAGAAGAGCTCTATCAAAAAGTTAAGGGAGAGATCTATTGAGAAAGACACTCAGTGTTGACCTCTGGCCTCTGTGTGCACACTCTATATGTGCACCTGTACACATACACAGAATAATCTTTATTTCCAAATTAGATCTAGCATGATTTTAACATAAAAATAGGGCTCAAGGATAATTTCAAATAAATGATTGTAAAATTGTCTAATACTGCCATAACTCAATGGGTTCATTAAATTTTTAATTTCATAATTTTCTAACCAATTTTATTGGAAATAAAGCAATGGGAAACAGTTACAAATTTGCACTCTTGGTTTTTAAAAGAATGAAGTTTGTTTTCTGTGATTAGAAAAAGTAGTTGCTTTTTTTTTTTTTTTTTTTTTTTTTTATTGTCCTTAGCTTTTTTCTGAAAATGGTGTGTTGAATCATCTAATGATGATTGGGCTGAAAGGAATAGTTGACATTTGTTCAGTATAACAACAAAACCCAAGCAGAGTTTTTTTTTAATATTTTTTTCTAAAATTGGAAACCCAGTAGTTAATGTAGCAAGTTGCATAGCCAATTATCAAGCAAAATAAATGCTTAATATAATGTCATGTTCTTTCTATAGGTTTTATTGAAAACTACAGCAGGAGATATTGACATAGAGTTGTGGTCAAAAGAAGCTCCAAAGGCATGCAGAAATTTCATCCAGCTTTGTTTGGAAGGTCAGTATTGCCTTTGTTATCATTCTGAGGAGAGAGACTTGTTTTAGTTTACAGATAATATTCTGAGGAGAGACTTGTTTTAGTTTACAGATAATAGCATTGTGTTGGTATTCTGGACTAGACTGCTTCTGTAATTCCAGCACTTGGGAAGTTGATGCAGAAACATTTCTAGTTTCAGAATAGCCTGGACAACTTTGTTGGGTGTCTTTTCTCTTTTGGGGTGCCCACCACCCAGCTCCCAAATAATTCATACACAGAGGCTTATTCTTACTTACAAATGTCCAGACGTAGTTTGGCTTGTTTCTAGTCAGCTTTCCTTAACTTAGATTATCCTGTCTACCTTTTGCCTCTGGGCTTTTACCTTTTCTTACTTCTGTCCATCTTAGTTTTTTACTCCATGGCTGGCTGTGTTGTTGGGTGCCTGGCCCCTTGTGTCCTCCTCCTTCTTTCTCTCCTTCCTCTTCCTCTCCTAGATTTCTCTTCCTATGAATTCTCTCTGCCTTCCAGCCCCTCCTATCTTTTCTCCTGCCTAGCTAGTGGCCATTCAGCTCTTTATTAGACCATCAGGTGTTTTAGACAGTCAAAGTAACACAGCTTCACAGAGTTAAACAGATGCAACATAAATAACACATCTTAAAACAATATTCTCTAACAGGCAACACAAAACACAAATTCTAGTTGATAGTTAATGAAAGCTCAGAGCCAGATTTTGGGAAAAGCTGGAATATCAGAGAGAGGAAACTGACCACAGTCAGTTCTCACCCAGCCAACTTCTCAGGATAAAAGCTATCTTCAGGAGTCCTCCACTGGGCTATCACTCTTACAGAGTACCACACTGTCTGCCTACATCTTCCTTAAATATCTCCTTTGCCCAGTTGTTTAACTTCTGGGTTCAACTTTGCATCTTAATCCTAGAGTTAGGATTAAAGGTGTGAGCTGCTACTGTTTGGTTGCTTGGCCTTCAACTCACAGAAACACAGAAAGAGCTCTGTCTCCTGAATGATGGGATTAAAGGCCACTCTCTGATCCTCATGACTTGACTGTGACTGATTCTGTTCTCTGATATCCAGGCTGATTTTATTAAATATAAAATATATTACCACAGCAACACAGTGAGACTCAAATAAAACCCTGGATGGATGAGCTCTTTTTTCTTTCATTTTTGTATGTTCACCTTTTTTTTTTTTTTTTTTGAAAGATGTCTTTTTTATCCATGTATCCCTCTGCTCCCTCTCCCTTCCTTCTTCCCAATCCCTCCTAGTCAGCCTTCAGCCCCTACCTTCCCTATCCCTCCATCCCCTCCCCAAAAAGAAATCCCAAGGTGGGTCAGCTCAGCCTGACACATCCACTTCAAGCAAGTCTGATTTCCTCATCCCAAAGTCAAGACTGGGCTAGGTGTTCCTCAGCAGGGAATGGATTCCAAGGTGCCAGCCCATGCATAGGAACACAGTCTGATCCCACCCCTCGAGGCTCCACATACTGCCCATGCCAATCAACAGTTGCCTACCCTTGGAGGGCTCATCTCCTTTTCCCAATGAATCTCCAGTCACTCTTCTTGATTCAGTGAGCTCCCCAGAGCTCTAGCCAGCCATCTCTGTGGCAATTTTCCTCACAATCCCTATCCCCTTGCTCATATAGACTCTCCTCCCCTGCTCTCAGCTGAACCAGGAGCTCGGCCCAGTGCTCAGCCATGGATCTCTGCCTCCACCTCTATTGTTGAATGTAGGTTCTGTGATGACACTTAGGGTGGTGGTTCATTTGATTATAGGGAAGTCCTGTTTAGGCGCCCTCTCCACTATTGGTTGGAGACTTAGCCAGGGATAGCCTGTGAGTTCTTGGAGGTTTCCCTAGCACCAGACTCTTTCTAAGCCCACATTGGCTTCCTCTATCAAGATATCCATCTTTCTTTTTTTCCTATTTATTGCTTCTCTCACTCAACCATCTCCTCTTATGATTTGTTCCCACCTCTTCTTGGTTGCAACCCGTTATGATCCCAGTTTGCTTAGGTGATCTTCTCTATTTTCTTTTTCTAGGAGAATCTCTGGATGCCTTGCTTAAGTTCTTTTCTAATGCCAAGCTGTTCAGGGGTTGTGGTTTGCAGTTTGGATATTCTTTGCTTTTTGTCTAAAATCCACTTATGAGTGAGTAAATCCCATGCCCATCTTTCTGGGATTGTGATACCTCGCTCAGGAGGATATTCTCCAAATCCATCCATTTGTCAGCAAATTTTAGGATGTCATTTATTTTTACTGCAGAGTAGTACTCCATTGTGTAGATGAATCACAGTTTGTCAATCCGTTCTTTAGTTAAGGGGCATCTAGGTTGTTTCCAGGTTCTTGCTATTATGAACAGTTCTGCTCTGAACATAGTTGAGTTAATGCCTTTGGGGTACGAATGTGCATCCTTTGGGTATATACCCAGTAGTGGTATTGCTGGATCCTTGGGGAGATTGATTTCCAGTTTTCTGAGGAACTGCCATACTGCATTCTAGTATGGCTGTACAAGTTCATATTCCCACCAATGATGGAGGAGTGTTCCCCTTGCTCCGCACCCTCTCCAGCATAGGCTGTCATCTGTGGTTTTGATCTTAGCTATTCTCCAGGTGTGAGGTGGTATCTCCAAGTTGTTTTGTTTGATTTGCATTTCTCTGATGGCTAAAGATGTTCAGCAGTTTTTAAAGAACCTTTCAGCCATTTGTAATTCTTCTGTTGAGAATTCCCTTTTTAGCTCTAAACCCCATTTTTTAAATTGGGTTATTTAGGTTTTTGGGCTCTAGTTTCTTGAGTTCTCTATATATTTTAGAGATTAGTCCTCTGTCAGATGTAGGGTTGGTGAAGACTTTCTTCATTCTGTGAACTGTTGTTTTGTCTTATTGACTGTGTCCTTTGCCTTTCAAAAGCTTCTTAGTTTTTTCAGGAGGTCCCACTTCTTGGTTGTTCTTAGTGTCTGTGCTACTGGTGTTATATTTAGGAAGTGGGCACCTGTGCCAATGGGTTGGAGGGTATTTCTTACTTTTCTATCAAGTTTAGTGTAGCTGGGTTTATGTTGACGTGTTTGATCCACTAAGATTTGAGTTTTGTGCAGGGTGATAAGTTTGGATCTATTTGCATTCTACATACTGCCATCTAGTTATGCCAACACAATTTGTTGAAGCTACTATCTTTTTTTTTCATTGAATATTTTTGGCCTCTTTGTCAAAAATCAGGTCTTCATAGGTGTACGGGTTAATCTTGGGATCAATTTTATTGATCCATAAGTCAGTTTTTATGCCAGTACCAGGCTGTTTTTATTACTGTGGCTTCTATAGTATAGCTTGAAGTCAGGGATGATGATTCCTCTTGAAGTTCTTTTATTGAGCAGGATTGTTTTGGCAATCCTGAGCTTTCTGTTATTCCTTATGAAGTTGAGTATTTAATGAGTATATTTAATGCTATTTGCAGCTATTATAAAGGGTGATGTTTCCCTTATTTCTTTTTCAGCCCTTTTATCCTTAGTGTATAGGAGGGCTATTGATGTTTTTTACTTAATCTTGTACCCTGCTACATTGCTGAAGGTGTTTATCAGCTGAAGGAGTTCCCTGGTAGAATTTTGGGGGTCATTTATGTATATGATCATATCATCTGCAGACAGAGATGGTTTCACTTCTTCCTTTGCAATTTGTATCCCCTTAATCTCCTTTTGTGCTCTTATTGTTTTAGCTAAAACTTTGAGAACTATATTGAATACATAAGGAGAGAGAGGACAGCCTTGTCTTGTTCCTGATTTTAGTGGGATTGCTTTGAGTGTTACCCCACTTAGTTTGATGTTGGCTGTTGGCTTGCTGTATATCTGTATTCCTGATCTCTCCAGGACTTTTATCATGAAGGAGTGTTGGATTTTGTCAAAGGCTTTTTCAGTGTCTAAGGCAATAATCATGGTTTTTTTTTCTTTTACTTTGTTTATATGATGGATGACATTCATAGTTTTTCATATCTTGAACTATCCCTATATCTCTGGGATGAAGCCTACTTGATCAGGATTTGGTTTGCTGGAATTTTATGGAGTATTTTTCCATCAATATTCATGAGGAGATTGCTTTGGAGTTCTCTTTCTTTGTTGCATCTTTAGGGGCTTGGGAATCAGGGTGATTGTGGCCTCCTAAAAAGAGTTCGGCTATGTTCCTTCAGTTTCTACTGTATGGAACAGTTTGCAGAGTATTGGTATTATTTCTTCTTTGAATGTCTGGTAGAATTCTGCACGAACCTGTCTGGTTCTGAGTTTTTTGGTTTTTTTTTTTTGTTTTGTTTTGTTTTGTTTTTTTTAACCTGGGAGACTTTTAATAACAGCTTCAATTTCCTTTGGGGTTATAGATTTGTTTAGGTCTTTAATCTGATCTTGATTTAATTTTGGTAAGTGGTACTTGCCCAGAAAGCTGTCTATTTCTTTTAGGTTTTCCATTTTAGTGGAGTATAGATTTTCAAAGTATGACCTGATAATTCTCTGGATTTCCTGCGTGTCTGTTGTTATGTCCTCCTTTTCATTTCTGATCCTGTTAATTTGGATACTCTCTCTCTCTGCTTTTTATTTAGCTCGGATAAGGGTTTTTTTTTTTTGTTTTTTTTAAATCTTGTTGATTTTCTCAAAGAACCAACTCTTTGATTCATTGATTCTTTGTATTGATCTCTTTGTTTGTATTGTATTGACTTCAGCCCCAAGTTTGATTATTTCCTATCTCCTCCTTCTAGGTGAGTTTGCTTCTAATTGTTCTAAAGTCATCAGCTGTGCTGTCAGCTCTCTTGTGTGAGATTTCTCTAGGTTTTTCATATAGGCATCTAGTGCTCTGAGTTTTCCTCTTAACACTGCTTTCATTGTGTCCCATAAGTTTGCGTATGTTGTAGATTAATTTCCATTAAATTCTAGGAAGTCTTTGATTCCTTTCTTAATTTCTTCCTTGACCCAGAGGTGGTCCAGTTGGGAGATGTTCGGTTTCCATGAATTTGTAGGCTTTCTGTGATTTTTGTTGTTGTTGAACTCTAAATTTTGACCATGGTGGTCTGATATGATACAGGAGTTATTCCCATTTCTTTGTATCTATTGATATTTGCTTTATGACAGAGTATGTGGTCAATTTTAGAGAAAGTTCCATGTGGTGTTGTGAAATATGTATATTCCTTTGTGTTTGGGTGGAAGCTTCTGTATATATCTATTAAGTCCATTTGGGTCATAACATGTATTAGATCCCATATTTCTCTGTTGAGTTTCTGTCTGTTGGCCTATCCAAGAGCTAAAATGGGGTATTGACATCTCCCAGTATTAGTGTATGGGGTTTGATGTGAGGTTTACGTTTTAGTAGTGTTTCTTTTATATATGTAGGTGCCCTTGTGTTGGGGGCATAAATAATCAGGATTAAGACTTCATTTTGGTGGATTTTTTTTTTTGGAGATGAATAAGTAATGTCCATCCTGGTCTCTTTTGATTGATTTTAGTTTGTAGTCTATTTTGTTAGATATTAGGATGGCTACACCAGCTTGTTTCTTAGGACCGTTTGATTGGAAAGTCTTTTCCCAACCCTTTGCTCTGAGCCTGTGTCTGCCTTTCAAGTTGAGGTGTGTTTCTTATATGCAGCAGAAGGATGGCTTCTGTTTTTGTGTCCATTGTGTTAGGATGTGTCTATTTATAGATGAATTGAGTCCATTTATATTAAGGGATATTAATGACCAATGATTGTTATTTCTTGTTATCTTTAGTGATAGCTTGTGTGTATTTTCCTTCTTTGGGTTTTTCTTCTGTGGGATTATCAATTGTTTGTGGTTTCAATGTTCTATCTGGTTTCCTCAGGTTGGAGTTTTTCCTCTAGGGCCAGATTTGTGGATAGATATTGTCTCAATCTGGTTTGGTCATGAAATATCTTGTTTACTCCATCTATGGTGATTGATAGTTTTGCTGGGTATAGTAGTCTGGGTTGGCAGCCATGCTCTTTTAGTGTCTGTATAATATCTGACCAGGACCTTCTTGCTTTCGTTGTTTTCATTGAATAGTCAGGTGTTATTTTGATGGGTCTGCCTTTGTAGGTAATTTGGTCTTTTTCCTTTGAAGCTCTTAGTATTTTTTTCTTTGTTCTGTAGATTTAGTGGCTTGATTATTATGTGGTGAGCAGATTTTTTGGGGGGGGGGAGTGGGTCTAGTCTATTTGGTGTTCTGTAAGCTTCTTGTATTTTTATAGGCACTTGCTTCTTTAGGTTGGGAAAATTTTCTTCTATGATCTTGTTCAATGTATTTTCTGTGCCTTTGAGCTGGTATTCTCCTTCTTTGATTACAATTATTCTGAGGTTTGGTCTTTTCATGGTGTCCCACATTTCCTCAATGTTTTGTGTTATGACTTGTTTGGTTTTAGTCTTTTCTTCAGTTGATGTATCTATTTCCACTATTGAATCATCCACTCCAGAGAGTCTCTCTTCTATCTCTTGCATTTTGTTGGTTATACTTGCATCTGTATTTCTGGTTTGTTTCTTTAGGTTTTCTGTTTCCAACTTTGCCTTGGTTTGTGCCGTCTTTGTTGCTTCTATTTCAATTTTTAATTCCCTGAATGTTTCTTTCACCTGTTTGTTTTCTTTTACTTGGTTTTCTTTATTTTCTTTCAGGGATTTGTTCATCTCTTCCAGTTTTTTGTTTGTATTTTCTTCTATTTCATTAAGGGATTTTTTTTTTAATATCCTCTTTTAAAGATTCTATTATCTTCATAAATTTGTTTTTAAGGTTGTTTCCTTCTGTTTCCTCTTCATTGTTATTTTCAGATCTTGATGTTGTAGAACCAGCAGCTTCTTCTGGGGATGTCTTGTTGTTCTTTTATTGTTATTTGTATTCTTGCACTGGTGTCTTCCCATTGCTTCCTTGGTTCACTCTTAGTCAGCTCTTTGTCAGCTCTTAGTTGGCTGTAGGCTAAAGAGCTGTGTGCCTCCAGTTGTCTCAGGGGTCATACTTAGTCTTAGTTGGCTCTTAGTCATCTGTGGACCAGGAGGCTTCAGGGTCTCCAGTTGCGTTGGATGTCCCTCCATCTGTGTTTTTCTGGATTCGGCTGGGGGGTGTCACCCAGCTTTTTTTTTGTTTAGGGTGGAGCTGGTTGTGGTTGGGGTGCCGAGGGGCTGTATTCCTGGGCCATGGTTCAGAGAGCAAGGTCTTCACTTGGGCTGAGGGTCCGGGTGCCACTCACCTCTTAGTCAACTGTGTACTGGGAGGGAGGCTTCGGGGTCTTCAGTTTTCCTGGATGAGCTTTTTAAAGAATGAAAAAAATAAACTTCAATGTGTTTTTCACATTGAGGTCTGGTGTTAACAACATGATATTGAGCAGTGTATAAGGAAATAGACGGTGGGGATAACAGCATTCCTCCGATTAAACTATGAATTGCTATGCTTTTCACAGACAGAAGTCATGCCTTTCAGTCCTCTTTCATTCTTTAAGAATGTATATTCCCTCAGCTTGTCTTTCATTCTATGTTATCTCTTCCACTCTAGACAATTGACTATTAGTTTCAGAACTCGATTCATTTCTTCCTTTAAGTGATCTGATGGTATAATGGCCTTCTCTACTGTAAACTTCTGTTAGCTATCACTAAACCACATTTCAACTTCTCCTGATGGCCTAGACTTTGATCTCCAGGGCTGTAATTGCTTCCTATCTGGTCTTTCCTCTCATGCTTTTTCTTCTGTCTTTGCTCACGATATTTGAATTTCCAGGAGCCTGGCTTTCTGGCTTTCCATTATTTTCTATCCTGCTAATCACGTACCTTCCGTCAGCCATTCTGTGTATTTCCTGAACATGCCCTTTCCTCTTCTGCACATCCACATACTAGATCTTTTTTGTTGTTGTTGTATGTTTCTTACCCTGTTTTCATTTAAGTATAATTAATTTTTATTATTTTGTTAAAAGTTTATTTTTCCACAAAGTTTACCAGCTGACATTCATTGATTTATCATCAGTTTGAGTCATAAAACATGATGATTTTTCTTTGTAAGAAACTTGGCAAATTTTATATCCACTTGGGTATTTTTTGTTCATGGATATTTGTGTATGCAACTATACATTCCATACTCTTTACAGTTTCTCATTGGCTTTTAGGATGCATTACATATGACTTTAAATACCTCCAGTACTGCAAATCAGTGTTTTCCGGTTACACCTGGTTTTTAGAGACAGTGTTAGTCATGATGTCAGGAAACACTATTTAGGGTGAGAAACAAGGTAATTAAGAATCTAAAGTATCCTGTTGTATGGTATAGACAAAGCTCTCCAAACAGAAATTAAGTGAATGTAATACTGCAGGGTAAGACTAAAGAAATAATTATAAAAGAGTCCAATCCCTCAGATGAGACAAAGGGAATATGTCTGCAAAGACCATTATTAATAATTGCTATGGCAGGCAGGCAGGAAATAAAATCAGACAGGTAGTTTAGTTAGGGAGGCCTCGGATAACTGTCAGCAAAGCTAAGAAACAAGGGAGACAGAGAAGTCTGACTTCTGGTAATAAGTTTAAAGAAGTCAAAAGCTCAAATTTTACAGGAGAGCGAAATTACAAAAACACTAGAAAGAATGAATGGTAAATTGCAGCCCAGGACCAGGTGAATGAAGAAACAGAAAGTTCTGGATAAAATGCGACAATGACATAAACATGAGGCTCAGCTGGGTGCTAACAAAGCTCACTTGCATCAAAAAAGAATTATTCTCCCATTTATTAGAAGACCAGGAGATATAAGTAAAGGACCGAAAACGTATAGAAATTACCAGAGCAATTTTCTTAATGAAACAGGCGAGAATTTAATGGAATTATTGTTGGGAAGGCTAACTAAAAACCTGAGAAGACTGATTTTAAAAAAGACACTCCTGGCAGAAGGGATGGCCTAGCAGTCAAGAGCACTGGCTACTCTTCAGAGACCCTGGTTTAATTCCCAGCAACCATATGGTGGCTCCCAATTGTCTCTAACCCCACTTCCAGGAAATCCAGGCATGAAAGTGAAAATGGTATACAGACATACATGAAGGCAAAGCATACATACACTTATTAACAGACACTCCCTCTCTCTCTCAATCTCTCTCCTTACATGAATAAACCAGTGCAGAACTCCATTTAATCCTTTGAGTGTGTGATTCAAATAAGTTAGGATGTTTCTCTGTCTTGAAATGCACCTTGAAACAGCAGCAATGAGCAGTTTTCAGATTAAAAAGAAAATGAACAAAGTCTGGAAGGAAGGGAGCTCGGTCTTCCATGGGGCCCTCACTGAAACAGGCTTTTTTTTGTTGAAAGATGGTCAAATATTTTGCAGAACTCAAAGATTTGTAATTATGGGTTTTTCTTTGAACTTTAAAGTCTTTGCTATATAGTTAGGGAAACATCTAAATATAAATTTTGAAAGCTATTAGTCTAAAACATGCTATGAAATTGTCACAAAAGAAGGAAAAAAAAAACAAAGCAAAAGGTACTAATTTTCAGTTTTCATGGGGGATGCCCTGTAACTCAGTGGGTATCATGCTTCTGTCTTATTTAACTTTTTCCTTCTTACTGATTCTGGTTCCAGAGAATAAACTCTATGGGAGACCATGTTTCCTCTCTGCTGCATATTTGTGACAAATACATTTATGATATAGAAATATATTTAAATTCTATTAATTCTATATTGATTTCTAAAAATCACTTAACAAAGTGAATAACTGTTTAATTGAACTAGAATATACAATATTATTTGTTTCATTTATTGAATATTGTTTTGAGGAGACTGCAGTGGGCACCGCTAAAACTATGATTAGTTAATAACTTTAATGACTGCAGGTTTGTATGTTTTTGTGTATCAGTAAGTTAATTTTCTGTTGGGAGAAGAGGAAGAAGCAAGATATGAGCTATTTATCTCTAGCAAGGCTTCTCAGCAGCATCATTTGGGCCCGAGTTATTCTTTGCTGTGGAAACTACCCTTTGGATTTCAGAATGCTTAGCAATATTCTTGCCATTTTGTATTCCAGCAACATTCCTTAGTGTGATAACCCCAAATATTTCAAAATGTAGATTTATGTCCCCTGAGATGCAGAATTGCTGTTCCTCTCCTTAGCTGAAAACCATTGATGTATATTAAACTTCTTGTTTTTATTTTGAAAACAATAATTCAGACTATGAGAAAATTCTGGAGAAAAAGCAAAAACTAAATAAACCACCATTGTTTCTGTAGAAACATAGTGTTTTGAGAATTAAATGTTTTATAAGTAGTAGACAGGAAAGGTTTTGATCTAAAGGCATACTTAGCATTCTGTAAATCAAATGGTTGGCTCTGTTGGTATATTAACTATGATAATTAAAGACAAACTGAGTTATATAAATTGATATATTGATTGTTTTTCAGCCTACTATGACAACACCATTTTTCATAGAGTTGTACCTGGTTTCATCGTTCAAGGTGGAGATCCCACAGGTACCGGGACTGGTGGAGAGTCCATCTATGGAGCTCCATTCAAGGTCAGATCAGTTTTCTGTATTCTAGGTCAGCCTGGAATGCTTCTTCAAAAGTGATAGTGTAAGATCAGTGGGGTTAGAATTATTCATAGAGAAGGGCAAATATTACCCACCAGGCATTCTTTCTGATTTATTTTATGGAAAGCTTTTGTGCTGGATTAAATTAAAGTAAAACTAAAGGGGGGGGGGAGGGAGGACAAGCAGGATCAGAAAGAAGTCTATATGGCTTATTTCTTGATGTTTGGCTGTGTCTGACCTCAGCAGCCAATTTTTAGAACATTGCACATGCTATTTTAGTTTAAAACAATTTGATTTAAATATTTTATGGACTTCTCAGTAGTCTACTTGGGCTGCTGCAACTGATGTGAGGAGTAAATGAGAATTTTTTTTTTTTTTTTCAGTTGTGGAGGCTAGGAAGTCCAAGTCACAGTGTCTGTCTGTCCCTCTTCTTGCCTTGAAGAGGCATGGAAAAGAAAAAGCCATGTCTAGAGTCTTGATTTTTTTTCTTAGAAAAGGACACACGTCCTATTGGGTTAGATTGAGAGCTTGGCCTTTAAGACTTCATCTCACTCTTTCAGATTTATAACTTTCACCATCTTGTCAGAGCCACACATATAGTTCCAAAGGTATTAAGACTTCAGTATAAAGCTTTTAAGGGACCAGTCTCTCACACTGGGACTTACTGAATATTATGTCCTCACTGTATACAAAAGAACTCTACAGCACAGAGCTATGTATGATGGAGAGTCATAAAGTGAACAGAAGGAAAAGCCAAAAATAGGAAGAAAAGGATATATTTATCAAAAATGGGTACATAATTTTTTATTTTAAATTTTTTATTTGTTGCATTTATCTTATTTTATGTATGAGTGTTTTACCTGCATGTTGTATGTTTACCATGTACTGCTTGCTGACAGCGGAGGTCAGGGGGGACATTGTTTCTCTGGAACTGGAGTTATAGATGGCTGTGAACCACTATGTGGGTGCTAGGTACTGAATCCAGGTCCTCTGTAAGAGCAATGAGTGCTCTTAACTGCTGTGCTGTTTCTCAAGTCCTGGTTTGTAATTTCTTGACTGTCAACATAAACTTAAGAAGGAAAAGAGTTAATTTGTAAAGAGGTAAATTTTATTTAAAATATATTAATATAAGATTAATGTTTATTGGAAAACAAATTAACATGATAACAGGCTATAGCTTAGGAATATATTTGAGTGATTGGATGCTCTAAGCGATGGACGTTGATCTAGTCTCTCAAGTGTACGGCTACAAGTCTTTAAATCCAGACCTGTAACCACCCGAGACCAAGAAACCTTATTACAACAATGCTGTTTAAGAAATTAGGAACAATGATAGGCTCAAATGCAGTAAAAACTGTATTATCAGTGTAATGATAACGTGTTAGGCTCTTTGAGAGAATAACTGTCAGTGGTTCTTAAAATCAGGAAACTTTTGAAAACTTCATAGTTAGTCTAGTGGGAAAGAGTGCCAGGAGATTCCTTTCATCTTTTCCCAGGTCAGCATGATTTTTAATTGATTACAAGTTTCTACCTAGGGTCCTGCTGTGTTGCTTTGGTTGGAATTGCAGTGTAGTATAGACTGGCCGTACTGTCTTTGTGCCTGAGCCTCCTGAGTGCTAGGGTTGTTTGTATATGTACCACAGTGCCACACCACAGTCTGATTGTGATTGTTGAGAAACACAGTGGGCTTTTTAGACTTTGCCAGATGATATGGCCCTGGGAAGTAGGACACAGTCACTGCTAAGCAGCTCAGACTTATGACCTCTTCTGTGTAGAAAATAACTTTGTGTCCTGTTCCTCCCCTTGCTTTTCCTAATGTCTCAGTCGGCATTGCCTTTCTCAGATTTGTGCTTTGTCATTCTGAAATACTACAGTGACTTTGTTAACTTCTTTCAACTAGATTGATCATTTTAAACATGGTGTTTTAGTTAGGGCTACTCTTGCTGTGATAAAATATCCTGACCAAAAGCAGCTAGGGAGGAGAGGGTCTATTTCACTCAAGTTTCAGAGAACAGTTCATCATCAAAGCAGTGAGGGCCAGAACTCAAGCAGGGCAGGAACCTGGAGGCCGTGGAGGCTTCTCAGGGCTTGCACAACCTGCCTTCTTATAGAGCTTATAGAACTTAAAGAACTCAAGACCACCAGCCCAGCGGTACCACCACCACGGTGGGCTGGGCCTTCTACTATCATATGATCCTATGGGGGCATTTTCTTAATCCAGACTTTTCTCCTCTCAGATGACTTCAGGACACATGGTATAGAAATACCACAGATTCAGGGGATTCAAACAGCAGGAATGTTTCACTCACAGTTCTCCTGAAAGCTGATCAGTCAGAGAGGTCAAAGTGTTTGGCTTTCTGGTTCCTGGTGAGATGGACTGAGTTCTTTAATAATGTGTTAAAGAAAAAAAAAAGTCTCTAATGCTTGAAAGGCACTGATTAGAGAAAGGGTGTGTCATAGATGATCTCAGTGTAGGTCTGAGGAGAAATTCCAAGTAGCTCTCAGAACAAGGAGAGTACCCAAGGAACAGTGGTCCTGCACTGTTGCAATCTGCCAAATGAGACTCCTGCCATCTCTAAGAAGAGTCACCTTAGGACAGGTTAGGACTTTTAAAAGCACCATGAATTCACAGCAACACAGACTTGGTAGAGTCTCTGAATGGCAAAACAAGAAGAAAGCTGCTGCTTCACGACATGTGGGACAAGATGGGAAGGAGAATAGCTGGCCGTTTCACAGTGCTGCACAGATAGGTTTCTTGAGTAAGGAAGTGAGATGTACCCTTTGAGCGCCCTTCCTCTGTGTGCACTAAGACTTCCATAAAAACACCATGGGACTGAATATATTTAGAAGATACAAACTGCTGAATTCAGATTTAAGAGCGTTGGACAGATAGTAAATTTGGATTTGATTGTACTTCAAAATCAGTTAAATAAAGCTTCAGCATTTTTGATGAAAAATTGTCTAATCCTGGCTGGTCTGCTGCATAGCTGATTGCCTATGAAGGGTCTTATGACTGAGAACAGTCACTAAATCTCTCTCATTCTTGCAGGATGAATTTCACTCACGGTTGCGTTTTAATAGGAGAGGACTGGTTGCCATGGCAAACGGTGGTCCACATGATAATGGCAGCCAGTTTTTCTTTACCCTGGGTCGAGCAGATGAACTTAACAATAAGCACACCATCTTTGGAAAGGTCAGTGTCTATATGTTAAATATATGATTTGGTTTTGGCTTTATGTTATTCTTTAAGTTTATTTGATACATAAATTAACTTATAGAATTAGTACCTTTAAAATGTTATACTTATTTACTTACTGTTTTAAAAAATGATGGAACTGTGGAGGGCTGTGGAGGGCTGTGGAGAGCTAACTGAGCTTTGGGTGCTCAGTTCAGTCATTTGTCGTGGCCTACATGTGTTATTTGTCATAGTGGTGCCATTAGTCACGTAAGGCCACTTAGCCAGTGTTTATACTTTTAAAAAGACAGTTAGCCAAAACTATTTTATAGTTTAAAGTTACCAAATGATGAAGTCTCTTAGATTTGAAGTGGAAATTGTATTAGTATTTATAATTTTATTGGAAATGTTTCTTTGAACAGTATCTATTTAATCCTCCTGACATTTAACAACAAAGGAAAGAATGAAGGTCCCATAGGATTTTCAACAGTTCTTTGAAGAGGGATCCTGAAGGCATCTCTCTCCTCTCCCCTTCTCATCTGAATAGACAAAGTAGCCATTAATGGCTTCTTAGCCCCCTCTGCTGGTTCCCTGAGAACTGCTTCCTTGCATCCTGGGCACAAGTGGGTTTGACTAGAAAAGGGGAACAGCAATTCAGTACAGTTGGACAACTGAACCTTTGAATTTGAGTCACTCACCCAAACCATAAAATGTAACACTGTTGCTTATTTCTTAAGGACATCAGTCAGAAAATATGTACTGTCCTGTTCTTGTGATCCATTCCTAACACAGCTGTTTCTGGCAGTCATGATTTTTCCTACCTCTAACTTTTTTACTAGCAAGGTGAGACTTGAGCTCCTATCTTGCACTGTGTCTTACAGTTGCTGCTACCTAATTCAGCATGCCAGGACATAGCATAGCACTCTAAGGCAAAAAGCTCCCACTGCTGGGTCTGTGGCTTCCTTGAGCCTCTGTCAAGGAAGGTAATATTACTTCTCATTTTTAGGGTATTTGTGCAGTTTAAATTAGGCAATAACCTGCAAAATATTTATCATACTGCTAATGCTTAAGCTTCTTTAAGTACAAGTTGTTTGTGATATTTAAGTGAGCTGTCATTTAGTAAGAAGGTTGACGTTATTTTTAGTAACTGACATTAGTATACACTAGAAACTTGTAAGGGCTTATTAAAAAAATGATCTCTCTGTTTTTCAGTCTTAAAGTGGGAATGCTTTACCTTCATTGTTAATTGTACACAATCTCAGTAAAATTATAAATATTCTATCTTAATTATTTAAAAACAGTTTTTCCAGAAGTCCACTATTTATTTAAAATATTTTCAGAATTCCTCCATTTATTTAAAAGAATACAGATGTTTACAATCATGCTTTATGCTGCTGCTTGGTAGGTTACAGGAGATACAGTCTACAACATGCTGCGCCTGACAGAAGTAGATGTTGATGCTGAAGAAAGACCCCGCAATCCACACAGAATCAAAAGTTGTGAGGTAGGAGCATGGCTGTTAGCTGCCATTTCAGAGACACATTTAAACCATTGGATAAAAGCTTTAAACACCATATTGAAAAACAATTTCTGATACAGTTTTTTTTTAATTAAAAGCTTTGGATTCTGATATGACACTTGAGATGATAATATAAAGAATGAAAAGCTCAACTCATAATGAAAAGTTGGAGGAATTAGGTTTCTGTCCTCAAAGATGTGGGTTTCAGTTGATTTAAGTTCCTCTTTATTGAGGAAGTGAAGTCATCCTTAAGAGCTCTTGATATAGAATCCAAATGTGTGAGTTGGTTCCTTATGTTTTCCTTCTGTAAAATAGGCATCAAATAAAGTAGGTTTCACTTGAAAAGAGCATCCTTTTTTTAGGATGATCACTGAAGCCATGAGACTGGAAGTACACTGTGTACCCTGTGTACCCTGCACTAATAGTTTATGTCGGGAAGAATTAGACACTAACGTCAGTACACCTTAATATTGTTTTTAATTTTTTGTAAAATTAAAAACTGGAATAATATCTTCAAAATGTTTCTTTCCATAGGTTTTATTTAATCCTTTTGATGACATCATTCCAAGAGAAATTAAAAGGCCCCCAAAAGAGAAACCAGAGGCAGAAACCAAGAAACTGAAACTCAGAGGCACAAAGTAATCACAGTAGAGAGATTTTTCTTCATTTTTAGTAGTGACATTCATTAATTTTTTATGTAATCATTGTTTACTAAAGAGTGAATGCCATTTTGAACCAGAGTTAACAGAATTAGGAGAGTGTGTGTTTAAAGTGAACGTTTCTTATAATTAATTTGGGCTAGAAATGTGTTGTTGCAGATAGCCATGTAACATGTTTATATAGCTGAGTTGTTAGGGTACATTTGCTCATTTGTAAGTTAATGTATCCTTAGTATCAAGAATTTGGGAGGCAAGAACACTACAAAGAATATTTTTAATGTGTGTGATAGGATTGTATACTTTATTTAATCTACTTTGGTGCTATTCAAAATAAGCTTTTCATAAATATGTTAAAATAAAACCATTTTATTCATTACTCTTTTTTTAAAAAAGATGTTTTCTTAAAAATAGCAATTTATTTTTATAAGTTTATTAGTTCATGCCAGTATTGTTTACATTATTTTTCTGGAAATAATTCAGTTAAGCTGGGCAGTGATAGCTCATGCCTTTAGTCTCAGCACTTGGAAGGTAGAGGCAGGTAGGCCTCTGAAAATTCTAGGATAGGCTCCAAAGCTACACAGAAGTCCTGTCTTGAGAAGCACAAACAAACAAACAAATACAGTTAGATTTCGGCTTACCATTTTGCGTAGTTGTAACATCCTATTAGATTCAGACAGGTTTATGTATGGGCCTGTCACACCCAGTTCTCTGAGCTTTGATTGTCTCATGACGAATATAGTGGAGGGTATGTTAAGCACAGCACTGGTTGATAGGAAGGTTAATGGAGAGGAGATATATGCAAACACCCTGAAGTTATTAAACTGTTAATATATGGCCAGGCACTTCAACAATCAACAGGTGTCGTACGACAAAAGTCACTTTTCATGGTGCTGTGCGTTTGCTTTCTTTGATTCCACTGTGTTTTCATCGATGCTGAAAGGTCACTGAGTTAGGGTACAGTGATTCAGCACCACCGTTTCACCTGATGACACGTTCAAGTTCTTCGTGTGTTTTCATTCACAGCAAGGCATGATGCCTCATCATTTTTTGCATGTAGATTGAAAACAAATAAACAAAACCTACTCCATTGCTGCCAAATGTTTTACTTTTCTTGAGAAAGCATTTTAATAACTTGTAGTTAATTTTACCTGTGTTTTTGTTGTTGTAGTTTGAAAGACCTGAGACATTTCCTTCCCATCAACTTTTTGTATTTCTTACTTTTAAAACATTAAGATATATTTCTCAGGTATTACAATAGGTTAATTACTGACCTGTAGTGCTCTTTGGGTTTCTTCTGTTTTGATGATTATGAAAAGCTTATTCTTGTCATGTGTGACTGAGTGTACTATGGTAATACGCAGGGTGTAGTTGAGGGTACTTGGTGAAACCTTAGTGATCTAAGGCCAAACCCTTTGCTCAGTGTTGTAGATACTGGAACACCCATGCTGAAGACTAACTGATACTGTGTAAATAAAATATATTTCTTAGAAACCTGTACTATTGCTTGAAAATGGGATGTTTATGAATTTCGTCTAACTTTTCTCCCAAATTTTCTTCTTTTTTGATAGAAACTTTAGTTTACTTTCTTTTGGAGAAGAAGCAGAGGAGGAGGAGGAGGAGGTGAATAGAGTCAGTCAGGTAGGCTCCCAGTTGCCCTTTGCTTTACGTTTTTGCATCTCCTCCTCCACTTAGAGCAGCACAGTTGACTTTCACTTGCACAGTAAGTATGCACTGCATTGTTGAGTGGACTCATTTGTGCAGATTCTGAGTTGATTTGCCTCATAGAAACATTGTTCATATTTATTCATTCTTAGTCTTATTTTTTGTCAGTCAAAATCAGTTTTAAAGTTTTTGAATGATTCAACTTTATGATTCAGAGTTTAGTTGCTATTTGCCTTTTATTTTGCTATATGACAATGATTATCATTATTATAGTCAATTGCTTTAATATTCATTTTAATGTTATTTTCCTATATTGTATTTGCTTCATTATTCTCAACTAATTTCCGTCATACCTTTTGAGATATATGTTGTCGTGAACCTTATTTATACTTAGATTTATTCATAAGTAAAACAAGGTTCACAATAATCCTGTGATTAAAGTTATTCAAAGTCAGCTACCTAATAAGACACTATACTTGGAATAGACCTCTGAGTGAGGCTTTCTATAATTTTAATTTCTTCACAAATCATCTGAAACATCTACAGTATTTTGCCCATTTTTAGAACACATCGTGCTATTTGTACCCAAAGAAAATCAACTTTAGAGGTTTTCGGTTCCAAATATTGTGCTTTTTGTTTTTTCTTGGGAGTGAGTGAGCCTGAGACCTGAGAATTAGAGCTCTCATCTGTATTAGTAATTAAGCTTCATACCCTACTTCTGTTTTATTTGCTTCAATGGTCTCCTGTTTCTCACCAGTGTTACCAGTTAGACAGACTGAAAAGCACACTGTTCTTGTCTTCTTCATCCTCCTGCTTTCAGCATTGGTGAGCATGGTTCAAGAAGGATCATGCTAAGCACAGAGCAAACACTTATGCAACAAAATTTTTCTTAGGGAAATGCTACCCCCCCCCCCCTACACACACCTCCTCACCGCAGACAGAGAGCTCACAACAGACCAAATTATAGATATCATTAAAAATCCATCTTGGTGAACTATTAAGTTTTACTGGGGTCGCTTATGGCTTAAGGGGTCACTTACAGGAGCAGAAATGACTCAGTCAGCTGCATCACCAAAGCCCATCTCAGCATGATGACAGTTCATGAATCTGGGAACATAGAGCATGCTGCACAGCCAGCCAGCAGGCAACTCAACAGAGTGTCCCTTCCAGGTGGCTCAGTTAATCTAAACATCTTCTAGACAGTTTGGCTTTTTATTTATTTATTTTTTTCCTTATTCCAGGCAGCTAGTCTGGTTCCAGAGTCTTCATTGCAGCTTGGCTCATCTGAGAGTGATTTCCAGTAGTTTTTATTGTTTTCTCTTGGGAGGTAAAGGCCTAGTGAATCTGGTTGGTTTCAGGGACTTCCTGAAGCTATTTTAAGTTGTTTGCCTTCTGGCTTAAGAAACTGCAGATTGACATGTTTCAATATCAGAGGAAACTGCAATCCAATAGCATTCTTCTTTAATCTTGCACTAAAATAGGCATATGGAAAAGATAATTTGTCCCTGATGTTTGCTTGCTTTTTATAGTATCAATTTTAATAATATGAAATTAGTTACTACTCACCTGTTACCAGTACGCTAAACTCTCAGAGACTTCATTTGCTTTTTTGACTTCATTCTGAGACACTTCAGGATAAGTTTGTATATTAGATTTCAAAGGTAAATTCATTTTTACATGAAGACATTCCTGTTACAAGCATCAAGAATTACTTTACCAACTTGGTGTTGGAGTCATTCTGTAGATGCCAGTGATTAGTGTTGCATTGTTGGTAATTCAGATTTGTACTTCATCAGAATGACGAGTGCAAGATGCTATATGCTAGATGCTATATATTCTGGGGGTTTGTTTGTGGATGGACATAACCGTAATTGTTAGATCATGGGATTAACAGTTCCCCTTGGTTGATTCTCTCTAAAGATGTCAAATTTTGCAGGGCACAGTAAAACATATCTGTAGTCCTAACACGTGAAAAGCAGAGGCAGGAGGATTTCAAGTTTGAGGCCAACCTGTGCTATACATTCTTGTCACAAAACAAGATGTAAAGTTTCCCTATTTAAGTACCAAGCCCCACTTTTCTTTTTTTTTCTGGGATGTTCTTTACATGTCTTCTGTTCTTGTTTGCTCAAGAGTTAGCTCCTCTGTCACATCCTCACTGTCTCTTTTCTTTCTTGTGGAACTTCTCAAGCTGAGCTAGAAATGCCTGTCAGCAAAGGACAAGTCATATTGCAGTATAATCAGGCATTGTCGTCTGTTTACCTAATGTTTATGTAATTCCTTTAACAGTTAAGCCATCTACCCAGTATCCCTGCTTTGTAGCTGTCGGGTACTCAGGGACTTCTAATTAGGAGATGGTGGGATGAGGGATACGGGCTTTATAGCTTCTTAAGCCTCTGGGATGCTGTGAGTGTTGCAGAAATCTTTCACGTCCAAGCCATTGTGATGCAGCTGAGAAAGGCTGCATCATAAGTTTTGTGCTCTTGGCCTGCTTGCTGAGGTCCAGCAGCCCTGGAGAAAAGAAGATGGCAGGATGAAGTTGTCTTATGTTTTTGTTGAAATAATGTTTCTGTTAATAAAGGAAGTTTTGTTTATAATTACTTTAAGATGGACTGGGAAGTTAGTTTGAAATTTTTCTGTTAGCTAAAATTAAACATTCAAAGCTTGCCTTCCTTCCGTTGCTTTCTGTTTCCAAAGGAGAAAAATGTATGATTAAATTCTACTGCATACTGTCAACTTAGATTCCAGAATCAATTTGTGTTTGCTCCAAGACTGAGATGTGGAAGGATTTCATCAAGATAACCCTGGCTTCCTCTTTCTTAAACCTGAGAAACTCCCAACAGTTGAGAAGGAATAAGACCTTCACTCTGCTATTCTTTCTCCCCGAGAGTTCCTGTCTAAGTGCAGTGCCCCTGTAGTTCTCCAGTCTGACCTTGGGGGGCGAGGGGGTGGCTTGCTCACTTCTCCTCTTCCAGTTATCTACTGGATACCTCCCTGAATAGTTCTCTGGTTTCTCAGCCCTTGGCCAAGGTTCTTTATTCCCTGAACCTTGCACCCCAGCCACATTTTGTGACTGTTCTATTTCCTGATTTTGTGACCTTCAAAGCACTTGCACTTCACTTCTGTAGTTTGGAAACTGGAGTTATAGACTGTTGGGCTGCCATATGGGTGTTGGGAATTGATCCTTGATCCTGAGTTCTTTCAAAGAGCCGTCAGTGTTCTTGACCATTGAGCCATTTCTCCAGCCTCCAGTGCATGGTCTCAAGCTTTCACTAAAGAAGTTTTTCAAATCAGTTTTTTTTTTTCCTTTTGTTATAATTAGCTATTACACTTGTTTAGGCCTTTTGTATCTCTAGCCTGAGCTGTTGGTCTATCTAGTCATGGTCTGCCTTCTCCCCCCTCTTTCCCTTCTGTCATGGCCAACAGGGTCATCCTCATGAAGTCTAATGTTGTCATAGCCATGGCTTCTTGATTCTCCACCAACCCACCATTGCACAAATCCTAATTGATCTTATAATTGAAACCTGGAGCCAGATATTGGGAGCAAGCTGAAAGACCAGGGAGACAGAGGAATAGCCACAGCCACTGCTGACCTAGCTAACTCCTCAGGCCGAAAAGGGTAGATCCTGTCTCCATGAGTCCTCAGACTGAATAGGGGGTGTGAAATGGAAGAGGGGGACACAAGGCTGAACTGGAAGGGGACTGAACTGTATCTCCTCCTGCCTTACATACCTTTCTCTGCCTAGTCACTTCCTGGTTCAAACTTCCTAGTGCTAAGATTAAAGGTGCATGTGTTTCCCAAGAACTGGGAGCAAAGACATAGGATCCCTAATGCTGGGATAAAGGTGTGTGCCACCACTGCCTGGCTTTGTTTGGCCTTGAACTCACAGAGATCCATACAGATCTCTGCTTCTGTCTGGCATGTGCTACCACTGTCTGACCTCTATGGCCAACTCTGTGGCTGCCTCTGTCCTCTGATCACCACAACCCACTTCTTCCTAAACTTTATTTCAGATTAAATCACTTGAGGCAATCTTCCCACCCCTCAGATTTCATGGAGTCATAATTTTTTAGCAAGAGGGTTGGTAAAACTATCACCAGTGCATTCTGGAATTCATAGCAGAGAAATATCAAGATCACCATAGGGGGTAATCTCTGTGGGTCACTGGAGTTTTCCTGCTTGAAGTGTCTTATTCCACATCTAGATGCTAGAGATATATTTATTTTCAACATTCAAAATACCATCTTTTCTAAATGGCTTTTCCAGTGTTCATAGATCTGTTCTGGACTAACCCAATGTTGACTGTTCACTTTACCCTGCACTTCCTTGCAAGGCAGCTTTTTTGCTTTATTATAAAGGAAGGCCATGGTTCTACTCTTAGTAGATCATTTCAGCACTATACTCTATATTCTTTGCTTTAATGGCTGAATAAAGTTCTGGGCTGTGAACTCCTCGAAGGTAGGTTCTGTTCATCTCTGAATCAGTAGTAGAATAGCAATAGCTTAGATTCAGTGTTGTTGAAATCATAAAAATTCAATGAGACCTCCCTTTGCACTGACACTGTGATCTTCAATGGTAGCTTTGACTTTCAGGGTTTTGTTTTTTTGGTTTTTTTTTTTTTTGTTTTTTTTTTTTTTTTTTTTTTGTAACATAAAAGTAAGGTATACTTGCTAGGATTGTGAATAGAGATACACATTAAACAATCCTGAAAGATGCCATTGAAGGTTGTGTCTTTATGTATAGTTGGTATTTTATTCTTGGTCTTAAACAGATGGACAATTTGTATTCTCACAATTATATATATAAAAGCTGCTACCCTCTTGTCCAAGCAGTATGGAGAACTGCTGAGAAACCATACCACGGGCTGGGCAAAAATGGCCAGTGTCCTTCCTAAGAGGCAGCCAGAGCAAGCTTAGAGTAAATGTGTTTGCTCCACCTAGTGATGAGCCACTTGTTCTGGCCCATTTATCTGTTTCTGTCTTCTGTGCAATAGATAAGTGGCTAGTTATGTCTGGGAAGACAACAAAAACAGCTTGAAATTCACTGACTTAGAGAACAGAAATTGCTCTAAGATCTGGAGAAAAGACAAATCTAATTTTATTTGTGTTTATTTAGTCAATGTACAGTTATTCAGACCATGAGCCTGTTTCAAATACATTTTCTTTTTTAGTAAAATGATATTTGATAAGAAAAAGGAATAGACTGTATGTTAGATGTGGTTTTAAAATTTAGTCTCATTTTTAACTGTTAAAGTAACTAGAGCCAAAGGCAAGTGAATCCTTTAGTGACAGAACAGTTTGAAGTTTCAGTGGTTGCATGAAATTAAATATTTCTTAAAGGCTTAAAAATAATTGTTCCATTATTCACTTGCTTATCCGGTTTCTGTACTCTACAGTGGTAAGCGTTATTCCAGAGCTAGATTGCAAGTTAATAATTGTTACGGTCTCAACTGAGGCATTCCTGTATGTGAGGGAAGAAACTCGAGTCCCCTCTGGTTTGTGGATTATCAGTGTGAGGTTACACACACTCTTTCACCTCACTCCTTTATGCATGACAAGGTGTCTCTCCCACGTGGATTAGCGTTTCTTTATTTGCCTCAGTATCTATGTACTACCTGATGAAAACCTCTTTGAAATCATAGGATTTTATAGCTCCAAGGGATCTAGTCCAACTTCCTTTCTTTCTAGCTGTGGAAACTGAGACCCTGGCTGAGTGACTTGCCAGACTCACCTGTTTCCTTTTGGATAGGATTGCATGATAGAAGGATGCCATAATAACCATATCTCGGCTCAGAAAAGCACTCTGTTGACTTTCTCATGGTGTTCTATGGGCCCATGAAGAAATCTAATCTGGGAGATAACACTGTCAATTGAATTTGTAGCTAATTGAGTACTTTTGCCCAGGGGGTACTGTCTTGTCAATCTGTGCCTGATAGTTTTATTTGTTTGTTTTAAATTCTTAAATTGAAACCTCATGGGAATATTTGTAAATTCTGTATGTTAGTTCACTAAATCCAAAATATGTAGAGCAAGACAGAATAGTTAAACTTAAACTGCAGGCATGTTTTATGTTACTTTTCATTCTGGGAATTCTTACACACAGTTGCTTAGATGAAGCCCACTCACATTATAGAAGATAATCCCAAAGACTGCTGATCTAAGCTGTAACCATGTCTGCACACAGTACAACATCTAGACCAGTGTTGCCTGTAACACTGAGCATCATGACCTGAAGAGTTATGGTGAATGAACCACTGCACAGTGAGGGGCAGAGCCCAGACTTCCTGCCTGTTGAGCAGTGCTATCCCTCTCTGTCAGCATGCCTCCCAGAGCTTCCTGCCTTCCTCCTTCCTTCCCTCCCGGACTCCATCTGTTTTGCTGCTGTGCTATATTTCTGCTGTTTTGCTGCCTCTTTATTTTCCAGTCAACCCCACTTGGTGTTCATTTTTAGATATGCTAGCAGTTAGTATTGACTTTGCTGTGAAGTTCCTTACGTGTCATTACTAAGTATAGTTAGCCTTGTTTTCAGCATCTAGACCCTTTAGCCAAATAATGACCTTCAAGTAGGTCATTCAGGAAGAATTAGCTTTAAAGAGAGAGTCTGACTTCTGTGGTCTCTGAGACTCTTCTAATTTTTTCCATTCTTCCCTAGTTACTTTCTCTGCTTTGGTAGTTTACCATAGTGGGAATGGGTGTACTGAAAATCTGCTTTTGAGCCTCTATCTCCATGCTAACTCAGTCTGAAAAGTTACTTAAAATCTCTAGAATGGTAATGATTTTTCAGCTTCATTTATGAGTTCTTCCTGTTTTCAGATCTTATTTTAAATCACTGTGAAACAAGTTTATCCTTCTTTCTTTAAGCTGATTAAAGTAAGTTTTCGTTTGAGAACTTTTTTGTTTGCTTGTTTTTTGTTCTTTTTAGACACAGAGTCTTGCTAAGTATCCCTGGCTAGCCTCAAATATGCAATCTTCCTGCTTTAGTATCCTAAATGTTGGGATTGCAGCACGCAGCACTGTATTTGGGAAGAACTTTCTTTTTTAAAAAAGTAATTATTTTAAATTGACAGATGAAATTATATATATATAAATAGTATACAATATAATGTTTTTAAATATGTATATACAGGAGGATGTCTGAGTTAAGCTAATTAACATGTATCCATTTCATATACCTCTGTGGGGCTGGAGAGATGACCCACTGGTTAAGAGCGTTTGTTCAGAGGACCCAGGTTTGGTTCCCAACACCCACATGGCAATTCAGAATTCTCTGTAACTCTAGTTCCAGGTGATCCATTCTGACCTTGAGGCCATCAGGCATGAATTTGCTGCACATACATACAAATAGGCAAAACATTCATATACATAAAATAAATAAGTAAAAATAAAATCTAATTTCTTCAGGAATATAAGAACTCACTTTTATAAATTAACATTACAAATTTAGTTCATACATTTAATTTTCTTTTGTGAAATAGATAAGGCTGCTACTAGATTTTGTAGCTAAGTGTTCTGAGATCTTAGATGGTTTATCGCTTCCACAATTACAAGATTTGAATAAAAATTATAAGAGTGTGGGGTGTTGGATTTGAAATTTATTTGATCAGATTGCCCTCTTTTGCTGTTGTTACCATCCTGAGATGGGCCTCCAGGTGTTGCTTCATTAGACCTTTGCCTCCAGGGCTGAAAGACAAGGCTCTCTGAGCACTGACCTGCCCATTCCTACAGTCAGAAAGACAAGAAGGCTGCTGTCTCCTTGCTTTCCTTTGCTCTCTCCATTGCACCGTTGATGTGGAAGATGGAGCTAAAGCTCTTTCCAGTGTTTAAAGCATTACATAAGACAGAGTCCTAAGTCGTGCATCTTTGGAAGATTTGCAGAAATCTGACTCTTTGCAAAAGGACTGTTGTGGAAGGACTGCACTTGTATCTAGGTATTTTTAGCAGTAAAGCACAGACTGAGAATGCAAAATAATACAAGCAACCTTAAGCTATATTTATTTGATTTGATATTTAAAGGATAGAGAAGCTCATGTTAATACAGAAATGTTTAAATCTTCGATTATTTGTCATGGAAGAATATTTTTAAAGGTATGTACTCATCTTAGCGTAATACCATCAAACTTAAGGGCCTCTTGACAAATTAATCAGTGAAACAGAAGGGCAGTTTAGAAGATTCCCATCATGCAATAGGAAAATATAGGGTAGCACTTACAGTGCTTGTGTCTGTGAGGACCTAAAGGACATAAAAATGGATCCACTTAGGCTCTGGATATGTACTTTAAATCCTGATCCTCTTTCACTGACTAGCTTTGTGACTCCCAATTAGTAGCTTAGGCTCGAGCTGTCTATAAAGTGTGGCTGTGTGCTACACTGTGGATTTCCTTTAGAGTCAGAGAGGAAGGGGTAGGTCCAGTGTGCGGTAGGTGACTGGCCCCGAGTGCACACTTAGTAAGTCAGAGCAATAACAACAGTAGTACCTGCAGCTCCACGTGTGATAACTCTTTGTAGTAATGACTCCTCGTTTGTTCCTGTAAAAACTGAGAAGGTGAACTTTGAGATTAAAGCTCTTACTTTGAAATTTGGTCCCTGGTGGGTGTTCTCATGTTTGAGATGCTTTTCTGAGTATCTGTCTTCATTTGTTTACTAGCAACCTCATCTGATTGTTTTTAATAGTCACCTTGTGCAACATAGACTGTATATTGAGGGATAGTAGTGCACATTTATCTCAATTTATTCTTGGGCTCTACCTTGTAAGTTTTTATGTATGGGTTGGAGGAATTAATCAGTTGTATGTAAATGATAAATACACAGAGCTGGCAAGCCATAGTGCTTTTAACAGTGTCACCTTTTGTTGAGAAAGGTGATCCTGGAAGAGTGTTTTTGAGCCATGAGTGGTGCCTGTAATCCCAGCACGAGAGATGCTGAGGCAGAAGGATTATGACCTCTAGGTCAGTCTGAGCCTTAGAGAACACAAGGCCATCTTAGGCCAGAACTAGATGGCTGGACTGTGTCTTTAAAAACCAAATAAAAATTAATAATTTAAGCAAATAAAAACAAATCCCATTTTCAGTCAGTAAAAGTATTCTTATTTCTAAAGCTTTGGTTATATTGAGTCTTTCAGGCAGGTCTTTTGCTAGTTTTACTATGTCCTTACTAAATTTTGTATAAATTTGTTAATTTTTTAAAGGAGACTTTTATTTTCCTACTCTCAGCTATATTGTATGTCTTTCCCAGAGCATGAAGGGGAGAAGTAAGAGCAGCCATGACCTGCTTACGGACGATCCTCACCTCAGCTCTGTCCCAGCTGTGGAAAGGTTAGTGCCTGCCGAAACCTGGCCTCCTGGCTTTAGCCTTCATTGCATTCTCTTGCTTTCTCATAAAATAAATGTCTTAAGCCTAGCCAAAACAATAGCATATTTTGATAAGTGATTAATCTTAGGTTAGTCTGAATACTAGACACTGTTATAATAACTTCATGTTGCATGTTAACTGTCTTTGGGGCATTTTTGTTTGAGTGTCAAGTTAAGCAGGGAAATGCAAGGTTACTGGAAGACGTGACCATTTTACTGTGTGAATTTTCACAACTTTCAGAGTGACAGAAATCTGTCTTCATTGTCTATGTTGCTTCTGTTTGAGAGATGGGATTTTAATTAGTGTTAAATGTATTATTTACACATGTTATACTGGCCAGTGTCTCAGACAGAGATAAAATACGATTGTACTGACGTTAACTTATCTTTAAAAATTCTATTTCAAAATACCGTTTTCTTAGAATCCTTTAATATTTAGGATTTGGGCTCTTTACCTAGAAACTTTTAAACTATAGAAAAATCATTTTCTGCAAATGGAACAGTGAGATGATGGTTGTTTGTATTTGGAAAAAAATTCCAGAGAATTCTCTTATCTGCTAATGGAGCATGTCCCCTCCTCTGTTTATAAAAAGTGACTCCTTTTGGGCATGTTCCCATCTGTTGTACAGTGCCATTCTGAGAGTTTTATGATGTAAAAACAAAACAATGTTAATTCTAGCAAACTAGTTATAAATTCCAGGCTATACTTTCTATAACTAATGCTTTAATTAGTTTCTCCTTGAAGCTGAAATGTATTTGTTTTACTTATTTTTGTAGTGAAAAAGATGGTGCAGCAGGAGATTTAGAAGATGTGAGTATTCATTTTAGTACACATACAGCTTGAACAACTTACAGAGAGGTCACAGTTTTACAATTTGTTTTCTTTAGAAACATTTATAAATATATACAACTTAAAATTAAAATAGTTTCTTTTGCTATTAGAATGTTTACTTCCAAATAGATTTGCATATTTCCCCACAACATTATAGTCTCATATGAGAATTTCTGTCCTGCTCTTTTTCTCTGTCACATAATAATATGTGAATACTCTAAGTTTAAATATTGTAATTTTATTATGTTAAAATTTAAATGTGATGAGTGAGCATCCTTCATGCTATTTGGGAAGGGCATAGAGGAATTATTTAGAATAGTGTCTTTCTTTTTATACAGTTATTTGAGAAGATTCTGGGACTGTACCTTTATTACTAGCTACCAATGATAAAATCAGAATGAAGGACCAGTGAGATGGCTCAGTAGGTAAAGGTGCTTGCTGTGGATCCTGAGGACAGGAGCTCAGTTGCCTTACAGTATAGGAGAGAACTGACCTTCACATTCAAGTTGTGGCAAGTGTGTATCTACACACACACACACACACACACACATACACACACAAATATAGTAAAAAATTAGAAACAAAAGGAAGATTAATGTGAATGATAAAATTTTTAATATTACATAAGTATCATGTTAGGGTAAAACCTGTTAATGCATACATTGCATAATTCAAAAGAAAATATGTAATTTAGCATGTTCAGAGATTTACTCATTACCACAGCATAAAGGAGGTTCTCTGATTAGCTATTAGCTATAGAATGACTGTCTACTTTGTGAAGAGAATATTCTGGGAGAGAAGAAACTTGGATTTTACAGGAAACTAGGTGCTAAGATGGTCATAGAAGAGAGGGTAGGAAGGCAGAGTGTACAGCATGCTCTAAAGCTTAGCAGAGATTATACCTTGGTCAGGAAATGCTAGCTAGACTTTAAAGTCTGAAGAAACTTGCTGTGTGGAGAGGTGAGAAGGCTTAATATAAAAGGAACAACCAGTGACAGTCTCCTAAGTAGGATAGTTTGATATATTCCAGGAGCCGACAGCAGGCCAGACCAGTGTAGTAACAAGGAGAGTGACCTGGGAAATGGGGTGGAGGGAGGTCAAGGAATGACATGCTTATACAGTGTCATAGCTGTGCTAAGGAGTTTGAGTTTCATCTTGGGTGCTGTGGTCAGCTTTGCGTTTTAGAAATCCTCATTGGCGGCATCACAGAGGACAAGGAAGGGGAAGTAGGCCAGGGCAAAGGGAGCTGTGGGAGAGACACTGAAGGAGGAATGCTTTGAGGGGGAGATGAGGAAGGAGTCTAAGATAACCACAAGTTTCTGTCTTGGTGGCCTTGTTAGCAAGGGACCAAAGACATAGCAGGCTGGAATCTGGGTGGTAGATGAAAATTAATTGACAGTTGTATATTTTGAGGTGAGGTATCTTGAAGACATCTGATTAATAATATGGGCATGCAAATATGGGTTTGCTCTTAAGTTTATAGGTGGGGTGAGGGAACTTAAGATAGTGTTTGGTTTCTAACCTGTTTTAGATCCCCAAAGCCTTTTAGTCTGTGGGTCCTTTCCCTAGAAAGTGTCCCAGACTCAAACAGAATATTAAGACTTTGAAAAAGATTTGTTTTAATGTCTGCTGAGGCCCAAACATGTCAGGTCTGTGTCTGTGTTTAAAAATAACTTAAACATATTGTGTACACATGCAGTTTTTATCCACAGGGATTTTTGGTTTGGTAAGTCTGCAACAAGACTTGGGATTATATGTAATAAGTAACATTTTGTTTGATTGGTGTGGGACACTCAGATGGGTTTGCATTGAGGTGCTTAAGTCTCAGTGTCTGCAGTACGTGCCTTCCATTTGAATGAATTCCTGGTTGATACTATGCTGACCAACTGCCTCCAGGACCACATTTCCCACCAGGATAGAGTAAGACTGTCCAGACACAAAGCCGGGGCGATACAGATGAGTGCTAGACAGAGGAGCTGTGTGTGCACAGTAGACCAACCCTCTGTGTCGGGATCCCAGTGTGTGTTTTAGCCTGGAGCAGACGGCAGAGTTATTCTAGTGGGAGATCAGTCCTCAAGCCCTTACTGGTTCACAACTAAGCAAATCTGGCCTATAACCCAGTAAGCGTCTAAGAGGAAGTGAGAGGGGAACAGAATGCCTGGAAACTGCTCACTGTGTTTTTTACAGGACGGAGATCATGAACGCGCAGAGTGTGATGAGTACATTGACGGCGATGAAAAGAACCTGATGAGAGAAAGAATTGCAAAAAGGCTAAAAAAGGACACAAGTGCAAATGTCAAATCAGCTGGAGAGGGCCAAGTAGAAAACAAGCCGGTCAGCCGCAGGTGAGTAGCCGTTATGCTTTGGGCACCGTTCTGTCTTCTTGTACTTCTCTTGGCCTGGGACTGAGTGCTCTACTCACTAAGTTTTAAACTCGAAATGGCATAATGTTTGTTGACTGTTATGTTATGGAAGAACACCTCTTTTGGGGTCTAAAAAAAAGTGGGAGACCAGAATTAAATTTAAACTATAGTAAGCAGTTTATTAGTTGTATGTACAAAATTGTGTTTCCTCAATGCTCATGAGAACTTGGAGTGATTTGTATGTATATTAAAGACATTCTTAAAAACCAGGTGAGTAAAATTTGTCCAAATTGGTGAATAAAGTGTCCTGAAACCATTCTGAGACATCTTTTCAAATCTAATTGGCTAAAAAGCACTTGCTGCTCTGATCATTGGCATTATAAAATAAATTTCAGTAAATGCTGGAAGTCTATCTGGTTTTACAAGTTTGTTGGGTTTTGTGACTTAACTTTTTGCTTTTTTGAAATTCAGCTCAATTACAACCCCCTCCCTTCCTATGTGATTCTTTATTCTAGGACATTCACTGCCTTACAAGGTCATAGGATGCCTTTTCCTCAGTTGATCTAGCAATGCAATAGAAGTAACGTACGTCTGTGTATGTGTGTGTGTGTGTGTGTGTGTTTCCAGCTGCGTGTGGGAACCTTGAAGATGGAGGCATTTCCTTTGCAGAGATTCCTCAATATTTGCCTTGTTTAACCAATAATAAAAGTGATCCCCAGAAATGTCTACCGGTGACATAATTTTTGTGGTAGAAATAGAACTGAGAGCCCAGGGTGGTGGCACATACTTTTAATCCCATAACTCAGGAGGCGGAGGTAGGCAAATCTCTGCGTTCTAGGCTAGCTTGGTCTACAGATCGAGTCCCAGGACAGCCAGAGCTATCCAGAGAAACCCTGTCTTAAAAAAACAAAACAAAACAAAAAAACAAAGAAAGAAAAAGAAAACATTCCTATGGGTCATGGTTTTAGAATCTGAAAGTCAAAGACAGGATGGCTAAGAAATTTTATTTTTTCATATGGTGGAGACCTATGATGTCTCTTTTTCATAACAATGCCAATTTTATCATAGAGTCTAAATTCCTCTCCAAAGCATCATGCTGGAGGGCCACCAACATTTGATAAGGAGAGAAGAGACGGGAAGGCTTGAGGAGGCTTTTGTACTGTGCATGAAAGCCTGGATTAGTTACTCTAAAGCAATGGCTCTCAACTTGTGAGCCGTGACCTCTTGGGGTCAAAGGACCCTTCCAGAGGGTTGGCTTATGACCATTGGAAAACACATTATTAACATTATAATTCACAACAATGGAAAAATTATAAGTACGAAGTAGCAACAAAAACAGCTTTATGATTGGGGGGTCATGATGACATGAAGAACTGTATTAAAGGGTCTGGACACTGGGATGGTTCAGAATCGCTGCTAAAGGCTGTAAAAAATGATGTGATATTTGAATCAGAGGTACTGTTGATTCTGCCATTTTGTCTTGTCCTTATGATGATTTCATACATAGTCACATCCTAGAAAAGATTTATCTTAACAGTTTTTCTAAATGAGTATAATTTGTATATTTTAAGCCATAAAATATTGTTCATGAGTATTTTGCACATTCATTATATTAGGAAAAAAAACCCTTTATTAAAGTACTTGCAAATCTACCAAGGAAAGTAAACTTAAGAAAATTAATTCTCTAAAAGTGGTTTTAAGATTTTTCAGTAAGTAAGAAGGAGGAACTGATGGCAGCAAGTTGTCCTCTGACTTCACATTGCACATTTAAAATTATATACATTTTAAATAAATATATATATTTTTAAGTTTGGGGTAAATGTAAGACTTGTGAACATTAATTGATTTTGTCTTCAAAGTATAATAATTGGTATATGTTCCTGGGAAATATGAAGCAAACATTTGTAACTATTTCTCTGTCCCCTCAAATGTTTACAATCCACATCCTTTATCTACACCTTAAAGAGGCCCTACTACCGAGTAAGCCAACCCGAATTCTTGTTATAGGTTCATAAAAGCTTTAGACTTCCATTTATTCTCATGTGCAGCCAAGGCCTGTTACAGGCTGTTCTCTCTGAGCACCCCTGGGGGACAGGGTGAGAGGGCACAGACACTGAAAGTCAGGTGAAAAGCAAACACTAGACTCGCTTATCCAGATATGGGGTGAACCTATATACTCTCTCTTGATTTCCCATTGACTGAGGGATTGTGAGGCCAGGCCAGACAGAAAAACTTCCAGCTACAATTGGCGCCAACTTGGTGCATTTGCAGTGTTTCCACATAAAGCCTTAAAAAACTTAATTAAAAAAAAATAGAGGAGGCTTCTAGACTCATAAAAACGGGGAGTTAAGGAAGATGTTATGAGCTGCCTGGAGAAGTAAGATGTGAAAGAAAGTACTGATAAGCCACCAGCCATATGGCAATACCTAGATCAATAGAAAGTGGGTTAATTTAAGATGCAGTAGCTAGCTAGTAACAAGCCTGAAGCAATGACCAAAAAGTTTGTAAATAAAGCAGCTGTGGGACCATAGGGGCAATGAGAGAAAAACTGGCTTCATCATCCCGTGGCTGACTGACAGTTGAGGTAGTATTTATCTTCTGGGAGTGGAAGGCTAAGCTGTAAGGGGTCGGTTTTCTGCCGGTAGGTGGCACTCAGTGGCTGCAAGCTGGTCTTGTAAAAACCAAATTGAATATTCTGCCCTGCTTATTTTTTTTCTAGCCTTTGTGTTGTGGTTCAAAATGAATAGCTAAACACTGGATCAGCAGATTAGTCAATGTCATTTGTTGTGATGATTGCAGTCATTAATAAACCACTCTTTTATTGTGTAATTTCTTAATTTTTAATGTATACAAATGCAATCATGGTATCACATGGTTAGATAAAATATTAAAGTCAAGGATGAAGACCTTATGAATTAGGCTTTAAACTATGAAATGTGTTATTATAAAGTCATAAGATGAACACTTGAATTTAATGTAACTAGCCTTAGTTCCTTTCATCTTCCTCTGGTGAATTTGCAATATATGACTAGGATGTCTCATGGTATTCTCAATTATTTTCCTGTCTAGGATTTCTAGCCCCTCAAAAAAAAAAAAAAAAATTCTAAGTCTCAGACTTAAGTGAGTCTTATCACACATGTTTTGCTTTTGATTTAAAATCATACTTGGAAGTGTAAGTTTTCCATGGTACATAAATTTTGTTTTCTTTCTTTTCATATTAGAAGTGATAATTAAATTTCAAAAATGTATAGATAACACACCTTAAAAGCAAATGCTCTTTTGCCCTTCTGCTTGTCATGGACACAGAGAAGGCCCTCTCCAGCTGTACGTGGCTTAAGCTTGAGCTTCCCAAACTTAAGAAGTAATTTTCCAGTTTTTGATATTTTTGTACTTAACAAACACAAATCACAAAATTTTAAAATTGTAGAAAGTAAATATTCCAAGTTCTCTGCTAAACATGCATGCCAAGTATCATAGACAGTGAGCAAGTGGTATATATTTCAAACATCAAATGCTACCTTATGAAAAGCAAGAGAAGTAAGGTGATGGTCCATGCCTGCAGGCCAGCAGGTGGGAGGCTGAGGTGGGAGACTCATGAGTTTGAGATCTGCCTGGACCGAGTAGTGTGTTGAACCCCACAGGTCCCACATGTGTCACCCTGACCCTAATAAGTCTTTCGGGGCCACTGTTTAGATACTGACACTTGTGTGGTGAGCTCAGTTTTTAGATTAATGTTGCTAGTCTCCCGAAGCCAACCAGACTGTTTGCTTTACTGTCTTTATCTGTTAGGGTTAAAGTTTTGGAATCGTATTGGTTGTAATATAAACCATATACCTTAATATTTCTGGCAAGTTTCCTTTATCATTCTACTTGGAGTTTTATTGCAGGAATTTTAAATATTCTCAACAAAACTATTTCTTGAACTGTTTGAAATAATATACCACTTTAAAAATGCCAAGTCAGTTCACTGAGAACTAGTTAATCCATATTAACCACCTCCAAACTAACTCCCTCGCCGCTTAACTTAAGCAAATGCTCCAGAAATATGACAGCTTTGCTGTTTTTACAATTAGATTCTGTATGGCAGACAGGAAGCTGTGAAATGCACATTGGGGGGAAGAGTGTCCTGTCAAAACAGACAAGAGGCATTTGCATGTCTTTAGAATATATTTATTTGTATTACTCTTGAGAGTTGCAGTTTATTGATCTTACAACATCTGTTGTTTATGGGGAATAGAGTGTTCATCTGAAATGTATTGTTGAAATTTTACAGGAAAACATTCTTTAAGTCATTTAGCGTTTGATAAAGTATTTTCTACCCTGGAAAATAGATTTCCATCGAAGAAGTTTGAAACACTGGTGCTTTCTAGTTCCCAGCTGCTCATTGTGAATTCACCTGTTCACTAAACCAACAAATACAGTTGGTTAAGAAAGAGCAGGAAAGTCACCAGTGATTTAAATGTCATAGTTTTGCACAAAGGACTTAACATTGTAGGAGGGCCTGAGGGAAATTATGGCTAGTGATTCTGTCTAGGCCTGTCTTCTCCATTCTCCCTTATCTGCCCCAGATCTCTTGAGATTTTTGCCACTCTTCAGAAAACTCTTGAATTTTCTATGTTTGTTGAGTACATTTATAGCTTTCTCAAGCCAAAGAGTTGTTCTAGCTTTCGATAATGACTTATTGTACTTTTCCAGTATGGCTAGACACTTTGCCAAGTATTTTCCCCCACAACAAAGCTACAAGGCATACTTTGTGTTGTCCTTGTTTTGACAAGTGAAACAAAGACACCTAAAAGCCTACCTTGTAAATGAAGGGCTGCTCTGCCTCCTGTCCTGGACAAATGGCAAGCAAAGCTAGTACTCAGGTTGTACTGATCTGCACTCTTCATTGCCTCGAGAGTAGTACCTAGTCATGTGTGTCCTGAAAACACAAGGCTCAGTGAAAACTTGTTTCTGAAAACAAGATGGAGATGTAATTGAGGAAGACATCAGGAAATTTACCTCTGATCACCCACATAGGCCAACACACATACACACACACACACACACACACACACACACACACACACACACACAAGGAAGGTAGAGAGAGACAGAGAGGTGAATAATTTTAAGCATTCCCCTCTGATAAATAAGTGTATGTGTGTATAAATAATATATAAATAAATATATATAATATATAAATATATATATAAATAAATAGACAAAATTTTTAGTAGCTTGAAACAGCTTTGGCCTCGCTCTGGTGAAGAATTCTGCATCAGCTCCTTGTTGTCTGCATCTAGCGCCTGGAATGCAGCTTCTTTCTAAGATGACATCATAGTAGCGGGGAGAGTGATGATGGACTCATGCTAGCTCATGAAGTTTCTGCTTTGAGGAAACATATCACTTCATTCTTTAAGAGTCTAAAGCAGGGAGTGTGGTTAAGCCTGGTGTCCATTGAGTGAAGTTTACCCTTCACAGGCAGCAACAGGAAGGCCGAAACAGCAATGGAATCTACCATAATTACTGCTTTGCTTGGGATTCTAGAGATACCTGTGATTATGTAATAATTTTGACCATCATATTTCTGCCATTTTGTCTTCTCCAAAGAAAAGAGAAGTAGTAAAGACTATAGTAATCATTACCAGAATTTCAAAAGGGAAATTAATTTCTAGTTATTAAAGAGTGGTTCTGTACTTCACTTTCTTACCCATCTTTATGTAGGAGGCAGGGAAAGTGACACTGGATGTCTTCCATAACTTTGAGAAGTGCTGGAGAAGCCTTTACATGCACAGAACATTAAATTATAGCTTCCTGGTGAGGCACCTTAAGGGTTATTTCCTTGTAAAGAGTAGAAATGTATTCCTATTAGCTCAAACATGGGGGTTTCTGGATAAAGGAATAGGGCTGTTGCAAAGACTCCAGATAGAGGTATTGCTGTGACTCTTCCTGCATAGCGGGAGTCAGAAAGTTCCCTCTTCTCTTTCCTTTGCAGCCTTAGACTCTACTGTTCTCTGTTATTTTTGTTTTGTAAGCCTGTTTCTCTGTAGGGCAGTAATTGGTCTCCTATTATATACCAGCTGTTCGGAGAAAAATTGTGATTTGTGTCCTAAATAGGATCCCTAGGTGAAAGACTCTTATTGGCCAGGCTTAGGTTTAATGAGCCATTCTCCTTAGAACAGACAACTCCTCACTAGTAGTTGTAGTGTGTGGTTTAGAAACAGTGTCTCATGCCTGTAAGCCTAGCATTTGGATGGCTGAGGCAAGAGGGTCACAAGCTTAACATCAGCCCGGGCTCTATAGCAAGGCTCTGTCTCCAAACTAGTAAGGAAAGGAAAACCCAAAGGCAAAAAAATCCAATTTCCAGCTAAGTTTTACAGTTATGAAACACTAACATAGTATTTCATCAATATGAGTCATCTAAATGAATGCTTTTATTTTATTGAAGCATTACCTTCACTTAGGTTATCCTTTTCAGAGAAGATACAGTATAAACTATTAATAATGATCAAGTCTGAAAAAAATGTCACAGCATTCACTAGAGTAATGCCTTCCTTTGCTACCTTTCATGGTTAGAACTATTGCTATCCTTCCCTCTCCCACTACTCACACACACACATACGCATGCATGCATGCACACACACATGCATGCATGTATGCATGTATGTAAGTATGCCATCTCAGTCTTTTCATTGTGTAAGTGCAAGTATATTGATTTAAAAGGTATTTGCCATCATATGTACCTACATAAGTTTGAACTTTAATTGGGTTCTCCATTTTTACTTTGAAGCATATTAGTGAGTTGCCAGGGTTTTAAAAGTTAACTTTGTATATATGACTTTATTGTGTTTTATTTCTGAGACAGAGTTTCTCTGTGTAACAGCCTTGGCTATCCTGGAACTTAACTTTGTAGACCAGGCTGACCTCAGATTCACTGAGATCCACCTGCTGCTGCCTCCTGAGTGCTTGGGTTAAAGGCAGACACCACCCCTACTGGGTTTTATGACATTTTCCCCTACTCAATATTTTTTAAATCTCCTTAATGCGTGTTCTCATTTTTTACTTTCCAACTGTGTAGTTAACTTAGTGTGTTTTCCATTTTAAAATGTGTGGCATTGACTTAGCTTGCTTTTTAATAATTATCTTATTCAAACAGTCTCAAAATATAATTGACTGGCTTCTGCTGTGACTGAAAAGTTCTTTTCTTGCAACTAAATACAGATACTAATTGACATGTGTTAACTTGTTAAATAATTTCTTTTTAATTTGTGTTCTCTGCTTTAGAGATCCATTTGATCATATATATGTATACGTACTCATAGGAAGTTAGATTTGTTCTTTGCTATGAATTTGATCTTTCTTGATTCTATGAAGAGTTTTTCTAACTTTGTTTTTTAAGAATTTTTTAAGTTCATTTTGCATGCCAACCACATATATCCTCCTTTAATCCCTCCTCCCACTCCCCATCAAGCCCCCTCTCCCCATCATCTTTTCCTTTAAAAAGGTAAGACCTCCTCCCATGAGCAGTCATGGTACATTCAGTTGAGGCAGGTCCAAGCCCCTCTCCCCTGCATCAAGGCTGTGCAAGGTGTCCCAGCATAGGTAATGGGCTCCAAAAAGCCAGCTCCTGTACCAGTGATAGATCTTGATCCCACTGCTGGGGGCCCCTTAAGCAGACCAAGCAACATAACTGTCTTTCTTATGCAGAGGGTCTAGTCCAGTCCCATGCAGACTCCACAGCTCTTGGTCTAAAGTTTGTGAGTTCCCTCAAGCTAGGTTCAGTTGTCTCTATAGATTTCCTTGTCATGATCTTGAATCCCGTTGCTCAAGTAATTCCTCTGCCCTGTCTTTAACTGGACTTCGGGAGCTCAGCCTGGTGCTTGGCTATGGATCTCTGCATCTGCTTCCATCAGTTACTGGATGAAGGCTCTGATGACAGTTAAGGTATTCACCAATTTGATAACGGGTAGGCCAGCTCAAGCTCCCTCTCCACTTATTACTAGTAGTCTAACCTGGGGTCATTTGTGGTGATATATTTTATATTTAATAAAATCAGTCTGGAATATCAGAGAATAGATCCACCCACAATCAAGCTAGGAGGGTCAGAGAATGGTAACTCATGCCTTTAATCCCATTTACTTCAGAGTGTTTAACAAGCTTTTTCGTTTTTACATACCACCCACCCACTGTTCCCTCTCCCTCCCCTGAGTAACCAGCACAGGCTATCATACCAAGTTGGTTGCCTCCACAGTCTTATTTCTGTGGTCTGTCAGCTGATTATAACAGTTGTCAGTCGGGTGGAAGGGACAGAACATCTGCTAAGTTCTTATGTGTGGCCTAGAGCAAGCCTCCAGAAAGAGAACGCAGTGTAAGGGTAGTTAAACTATTTGGGATTATGTTATATAAATATGATTATAGTATGAAATGATAATTTAAATGATATAAATATGATTATAGTATGAAATGATAATTTAAATGACCTAAGTCATACATTTGGGATGTAGGTCATTCCAAGTCTCTTGCTATGTATAAAACTCCTACTAAGCTAAGAATAGTAGCACCTGCTTACGATTCCGGATGCTCTGGAAGCTGGGGCAGGAGTATCCCAAGTCCAGGCATCTTTAGGCTCCAGGGTGATTTCATGGCCAGCGATGTAGCTCAGTGAGAGGATACTTGCCTAGTATACACTAGGTCCTGAATTCAGTCCTCAGCCCGAACTACAACTGAAAGTCACCAGTAAAGTTTTTGTTTGTTTTTTATAAAACACTGGCTTATAATTTTTATAAGGTAAAAACAACATAAAAGGCATATTTGCCTTTGAGAAAGTTAATTTCAGTCTGCCTTTTCAAAACAGAAGTAGGTTTGATCAGTCAACGATTATTCATAATTTGTGGATCTTTATTCTTTATGAACAATGACGTTGCTGTAGATTCGTGTAGATGAACACCTGCCATTTGAAACACAACACAAAATTCAAACACAAACTCTCCACAAAACTCTAAATCAGATATGTAAATGGACCGTACTGAAGGGATTCTTCTCACCTGGCCCTTTGTAAAGGTTGGGACTCCTAGTTTTCCTTCCAACAGAGTGGTTGCCCAGCCTCCATATAGCTTCCTCTACAGTTAGCACCCATTACTGGCTGTTGCATTCCCATGTAATTAGATGGACTAAAGGAGCTTAGCCACCATGTTACAGTTTTCCTGGATGTGGTTACCAGGTAGGACACTGGAACTGTGTATCAAGGATGCAGACAGTAGGTGCAAGGGCATAGGTGAGAATTTGATACCATGATGGCTGAAGGGGTTTTTGCACAGTTTCAGTAGATGATATTAGAGAATTAGAGTAGTGTGGGTCGTGATGATGCTGCCTTAAGTCATGTGCCTGGAACCTGAGCTTTAGATGGTGGAGAACATCAGGATTAAATTGGAAAACTACACAGTCAAGTTTCTTTTTAGAAAGGTCACCCTTGTAGTGATAGGGAGGGAGCCAAAATGAGAGGTTAAGGAGGCAAGCATGATGAAAACCTGCCAAGGCAGCACTATGTTTGCTGGGTGCTTTACATATAGCAAGCCCCCCAGTTTCCTACAATGTCATTTGCTAGATACAAACACAAACAAAGCTACCAGCTAAGCCATCTGAGCACAGTGAAGTTCAGAGAAAGCACAGTAGCTTCATGTAGGAGGGAGAAATTAGTTTTAATTTTATGGATCAGAAGTCTTCATGTATTAATCTGGTCCTGGAAGAAGTAAGATTTGAATAAGAGGAAATGGGTGGGGAAGAGACTTTCCAACAGAGGAAATGAGGAAAGGTACAGGATGTTCTTAAGGAATATTCTGTTGTGACTAGAAGAGTGGATGCAGTTGGAAATGAAGCTGGAAAGATAGGCTGGGACCAGATGACAAGGAAAATTTTAGGGTAATAAAGTATAAATATAACTTATTTTACCTTAGTTCCATGTTTGTCAAATGAACCACAACAAATATAGATCAAACTTTTTCAAATTGAATAAATATATTTGGAAGAATCAAACTTGGGGAAATATTGAATTTTTTGCATTTTGGATAAGAGTGTTGTAAATAGGAAGGTTTAATGAAATTATTATGTAATGTCATTTGCTTTCTACAGTTTGAAACTCAGTAACAAAGTAATTAGGAATGGGGTCCTGAGGTTCAAGGACAGGTGTGGATCTATCAGCTCATCTACCTGACGACACAGATTTCTGTAATTATAACTGAGGGAACTAGACTTGTAGGAATCAAGGCCATTTAAATTTTATCAATATATGTCATCAATGGCATCATGTTTTTTCAAAGTAGTTTTATATGTATTTTTTTATTTGACTTCACTAAAACCCTACTTAGCGAGAAGAGAAGATACTGCTAATAGTTACCAAGCATATATAGTAACCTGAGTAGTATTTTAAGGCTTGTATATACTAGAAGTATATAATACCAATGATGTGGAAGAGATAGACACAGGTCCTGGGATGATTTGAAGAAGCAGGTTAAGCCTATTTACTGGATTAAAGGCTACCACTCTTCATAAGAATGCTAGTTGTCTCACTTGGCACATCTCTCTTGGCCCCAGAGAATGTAAGCAGATCAGATGTACTTATTGATTAAATCACGCACATGAATATGGTAAAAAGTATCAGATGGTGTAGACTATTGAAATTTTAGGTTAGGTAAGGTTCATTTTCCTGAAGGTGTAAGGAGGTTTAATAATGCAGCAGCCAGAACCCAGACTGGAGAAGGTTTAGATAACTTTGCTAAGAAAAAGAAGGAAAGCTTCTTATTGGAAGTGGGTTTGCTAATACGACATTGAATAAATACTTGAATCAGTATTTACTATTTTTATTTCATTTGTTTAATTTTGAATGCTTATAAAATGAAAGTATTACTCTTAAAAACATCTGTTTATAATAAAAATTTTATGACAACTTCACGAAATAAAAATAACTTATCTACCAACTTGAATATGCACATGTTCACTCAAGGCAACAAATTTAAAAGATAACATTCTAATTTTAACTAGCTAGTATATGCAACTGTTTTATTTTAGAGAGATGGATATCCTTGTTTATAATTGGTGACATTCATTACTTTGGAAAACACTTCACTTTTTAAAAAGATGAATGTATCTTTTAAACATAGCAATTACAGACACATTTTATATCATATTAAGGAAAACAAATATAAAATGTTACTTCTAAAAATGTATTTCTGGCAATAAAGTTTTTCTATTCTACTCTCTGATTTTGCTATAATATTTAAAAATTTTGAAGTCTGACCGCCAAGACTTTTAAGTTTTTTCCTATCTGATTATTATTATGACGAGCATTACCTGATACTCAAAATGATGACTAATTAATGAGGGTACAGAAGTGCTGTGTAGATTAAGAATTGAAATTTTACCTTTGTTTATGATGTCTGAAATAGAGCTGGGATCTTCTGCTCTGGAGAAGCGTGAAGAATGAATGTCTCATTTCTTATCTTTAACCTACAGAAGGAAGTTTGTTTTGTTTGTTGGTTGGTTTTATTTCATTTTGTTGATTTGTATTTTATAGTAGGTATTTCAGTGTGTTTCATCGTTCCAAATGACAAAAAAAAAAAATGCCTTATATGTTAGCCAATGGGTGAACTTGAAGTGAAAAGAATATTGAACATATGATTTATGTTTACCATCATAAAAATACAATACAAATTTCCACAATGAAAGAAAGAAATGGAGCAGACAGGTATGATGACATTTTCCCCTGTGACTATAGCATAGTGGTGCCTAAATGCACAGATGTTCTAATAATATACAGACCACCAGGACATAGCATGCTACCACAGGAGATCCAGGAGGGTGTTTAGGACCCAAGTTCTAGGTCTTGCACATGTATGTTTATGCTTGACTTTGAAAATGAAGGAATTGGGGTCTGGGGAGATGGCTCAGACAGAAATGTGCTTGCCATAGGAGCACAAGGACATGAGCTCGGGTCCTCAGGACCCACATAAAAGCCAGACAGGGCCTTATGCACCAGGAATCTCAGTGTTGGGAATTTGGAGCTAGGAAGAACTCTAGTGATTACTGACCAGCTGTCTAGCTAAATCAGTGATTGCCATTTCAGGAAGAGACTCCATTTCAAAAGACAGAGTAGAGGAGTGATTGAGGGAAGCACCATACACATACATGAGCATATGAGTGCACACAATAAAAACATGTGCACGCACATACACACTTACGCAGAAGAAAGGGGAAATGAAGGAATTGAACTACCTTTAAGTGCACATCCTGCTCTTGTTTCTATGAAATTCTATCTAGACCATGTAAGCAGGGGCAGGCTACATCTAGGTTTTCCCAATTAACAAGTTTATATATCATTGCAAGGCTTTGATGCTAGCAGGTATATAATCCCAACTGTTGATAAAACTGATTTAGGTGCATTGCAAGTTCAAGATCAGCTTGGGCAACATACTGAGATTGGTCTTGAAAGTTAAGAGAGGGCTGGACGTGCAACTCTGCAGAGAGCAACTGCATGGTGTATGAGGCCCCTCAATTCAGTCCCCACTACCAAAGAAACAAGTCCTTGAAATACCTGTGTGGTCTATAACAGTTTGTCTGAAATCCGCTTTCTCCTTCCACATGTTTAATTTGTTTCTTTCTCTCTTTCTTCTGTCTTGTTTGTTTTTCAAATTTCTGATAAAAGATTCAGGCATTGGCTTTTAGATCTCCTGCTGGCAACAAGCATTTAAAACTCCAGTATCCCCGCATCACTGCTTTCTCTGCCTCTCACTAATTTTAGTTGGTTATTCTTATGGTCCACATTTTTATATGCCAACTTGGCTAGGCTGCAGATACCAGTTACTTAGACACATGCAAAGCAAATTTGTAGATATGATTAAAGTCTATAATTGGTGGCTTTGCTAGATAAAGCAGGTAATTCCAGACATCTGTTGACCTAATTCAGTTAGTAAGGAATGTTGGGGTTTCTCAGAACTCATCTGGATAGCAGCTTCAATCTATTCCCCCGAAGTTCTAGGCTGCCCTGATGGCTTGTATATAGTGTTCCCACTTTCCTAGAAGCACCCAAAATCAAATATTCCCATTCTTGGTGATGCATACACTTCCCTGCCCCCAGGTGATTCTTTATTGAAGTGGAACTGACAGATTATGTTTTTTAATTTTCTTTTAGCTAAAAATTCCTCAAATTTTGTGTTGCTTCTTTTTTGACCTGTGCTTTGATACTGAGTGTGTGCTGTTTAATTTCCAAATATTTGGGACTTTCCCAGGTATTTCTCTGATGCTAATATCTAAATTAATTTCATTGCAGACATTGGTCATTCTCTGCATGATTCTGTATAAGATTTTGTTTTTGGCTCAGCATATGGTATGTTGTTAAAACAATGTGTGTGTGTTGGGGAATTGTTGGTAAATGTTGCACATGTACTTAAGAAAATATGAATTTTGCAATGATTGCTTAGAATGTCTGTAAGTGGCTCAAATTGTTTTAGATGGTATCTTTAACTTGAATTATTGTTTAAATTATACCAAGTAATTTGAAATTTTTTGATCAATTATATTTTTTAAAGGGTGTGTATTACTGAGACACTAAGCATGTATCGAGTTCTGACTGTATAATACATTGATTATTCTGTTCAATTCTGGCATAATTTTAAACTTGGTTTTTACTGTAAGTCATAATATAACTGTTAGTTTCATGTCTTCTGTGTTGTGACAATTAGAAATTTGTTTTTGTTTTGTTTTGTTTTGGTTGTCCAAGAAAAAATTTTTAGTGGCAAATATTCTTGGATTTATTTAATTTGCTCTTGAATATTTGTGTGTGTTGAGGAAGTTTTATTGTTTCATCCCAAGAATAGACAGAGTGATAGAAATAAAAAAGTCAAATCAGCACATTGTTCTTCATCTTTTCCCCCTTTTTTAAGAAAATGATAGGATCTAGGTATTGGTATTTCCAGTGTGTGCAGATCTCTGGATTCTTCCCTTAGATTTTCTTTAAACAATTCCTTTAAACATTGTACTTGCTATTTGTGTTTAATTTACAGTTTATGTAGCATACAGTTATACATTTCTTCTGTGACTAGGAAAGTAGGTTAGATACCTCTTAGGTTTCAGTGAATCTATTGTATCATTTAAGTTTGGTATTTGAAAGGTAGGTACCCTAGAAGCTGTCTGGTCCAATGTCTCAACCCCACCTCAGAACTCATTAGGTTTATCTGTGTCCTCATTTACTAAGGCCATGTTTGTGTAAGATTTGTTGAAAGATTGTCCTTAGTCATTAAAATTTGACTCTGAAAAAGGAGCTATTCTATGAATTGGAGATACTGGACTGGAGAGGATATTGCTTTGAAGTTGAACATCTAAGAGTATCAGCTATCCAGTTGCTTAACTTGCATATTTTTAATGAACTACTTACTCTCTTTTGCCCTCAATTTCTTAGGTTAAAGGAAAGGAAAAGTTCCTATCTTACTAGAAGCTGTAGTAGCAAGTGGATATGCATTCAATAAGCTGTAGCTGTTAAATTACATCAAATCTATTTCCTTTATCTTTGAGGGACTGCATACATAACAAAGATTTGTTAGATTCTCTAACAAATATTCTGGAAATTTAAAGAGATTCTGAATACTTTTGTTCTTTTTGTGGTATGACACTTTTAATTTAAAGAAAATGATGTAGATGTTTTTTAAATTGGTAGGGTGAATCATTAATACCACTGTTGTTTTCCCATTAAATAGTATTTAATTTCTGCCCCACTTAATCATTCTATGCCAAATGTTTACAGTATTAGTAAAATTAAAGAAGTTTGAAGTTACTATTTTAATTTTTCTCCTAATGCCCTAATTCATTTTGGATGCTGTAGCAAAATACCATAGGCAGAGCTAGCTTATAAAGTTTTCTTCTCCTCACAGTTGTGGAACCTAGAGAGTCCTAGATCTAGGGGCTGTCAGAGCCTATGCAAAGTACCCACTTCCTTGTTCACAGGTGGCCATTTTTATGCAATGTCTTCATCAGACCCAAGAGTTAAGAGACATAGATAGCCTTCATAGTTGTAAAGGCATTAATCCTAATTGTGAGGGTTATGTATGTGAAGATGTCAGCCTTCAGAGCATAACACTTGGTTTGCAGATGAAGTGTTAGAGAGTTACCTGATTTATTGAAGATCATTTTTTTTTTTTTACTGACAATATAGACAGTGTGAGTCTGAGTGTATGATTTACTTTTTTTCTGTATTATCTTCTGAAATCTTCCAAACCACTCACCAGTCTAACTTCCAGCAGCTACTAAATTCACAGTATCTTTCCCTGTCCCCCAATAATTAAGGAGCACCTGTGAAACCGTAGGCCAAGAAGTGGTCTGAAGGAAACCCATTGCAATAGCAGGCCTCCATGATCTTTACATGTCCATTTACCCTGTGCAGAAATGAGTAAATATTCTGATCATATAAATGAAAACACAAATAATTGCATGAAATAAAAATAGATTTTTTATCCAGGTATGCTGAATCACACCTTTAATTTCAGCACTTGGGAGGCAGAGGCAGGCAGATCTCTATGAATTAAAGACCAGTCTGGTCTAAGAGTGAATTTCAGGACAGCCAGTGAAATATAGAAAAAGCCTGTCTTGTAAAACAACAAAAGGGGGAGGAGAATCTTATAGTTGTTGTATTTACCTAAGATATTCCATTGTAACCGATAAAGCATTTCATTAAAAATAATTTTTTTTTCTAGCTTTAGGTTTTCTGTAAACAGCCCTTATTCTAACTCTCTATGGCTCATTGTTTAAATCTTTTACTGTGAGGTTACCTGTCAAGGGCAGGAATTCAGCCAGTTTCCAATTTTAGAATTACTGCCTCAGTCACAGGATACGTACTGACTCGATTTATGAGTAGTTCCTGCTTGCAGTTTTATTTGTATGTTATTTAGAATTTAGGGGGAAGTTTTCTCTAGAAACAGACAAGATGATGAATAATTTCTTCTCAGTTTGAAAAATTAAATTTTGAATTATGCAAGAAAAACACTGATGCTAAGAATTAAACATAATCTGTATTTGTGTACGTGTGCATATGTAATGTCTCTGAAATGTCAGAGGGCTGCAAACAATTGTGATTTCAGAGGAAAATATACTGAGCACTGACTTGTGATAAGAGCACTTTTTAAGATGTTTCTGCTCCCGCTGTACCCTGAGAGATTTACTAGGTGACTGTTACGTCATACAGTGCTCACCTAGTATTGTTTTTTCATTAGGAATAGCTTATTTGCTGGTCACACCTTAGGTGTTTTGCTCTTCTTCACAGGATTATTCAACTAAGTTTGCTGACTGATCTTTTAGCTTCCCGATTACGTATTATTAATTTGCAGAGCAGGAAAGACACCACAGTTCTAAAATACCAATGCTTTCTTGAATTGTAGAATTACAGTTAATAAGATAACTGTCATGTTTGCATCACTGTGTTCTTGGTAGTGAACTGTGGTGAATTTGTGTGGGCAGGAGAGTCCTACCTTAACAGTCACACACAAAACTCCAGGATATAAACTCAACTATTGTTCACTCTTATTGTCACGTGTACAAAGACACTGTGTGGTTTGGCTCAACATTCTCTAACTTTTTGGTCTTGAGACTCCTTAGAATCATAGAAATTGTTAAGGACCCCAAAATGCTTTGATTATTTAGGTTTTCTTTAATCAATAATTTCTTTATTAGAAATTAAAGTGAAAGTTTAAAACGTATTAGGTACTTTTTAGTTAATAAAAATAATAATCCATTATAGATAGTTACATAAGTAGCATCCATTTCAGACCAAAAAAAAAAAAAAAATCCCCAAACAGAAAACATTTAGAAGAGTTATAATATTTTACATTTTATCCAGACTGTTTAATTACTGTCTTAAAAGAAGACAGATGGAGTCCTGTATCTGTTTCTTTAGTCATTCTATTATATGTACTAAGTTGTTTTGATTAAGCTGTAGAAGGAAAATTTGGCTTCATGCGAATAAAGTACTTTGAGGAGAGAAGGGTGTTTAGCATGGCATCCTTTTCAGATAATTGTGGTAATTATCCTTTGACAATGTACCAGAATCCAACAGGTAATAATTTCTCGTACTATGGTTAATGTGAAATTTAAAACCAAATCAATAAACACTTCAAAATCTGTTTTTCATCAAAATCCATTGTTTATTTTACACTTTGAATGAATCATTTGCCCATTTGTGGCTTCATAATATTATGCATCGGTCATTTGGAAAGTATTGATTCATCATAATTTCCTATTGAGTACTCATATTATCATTGTTAGCATAAATTTTTAGTCTTTCTGGAAATGAGAAAATCACTTTGTTGCCTAGTCAGAATATTCAAAATCTCAAAATTTGTGAGTCGTTCTTTCAAATTTCAGGTATATATGAAAGAATCTTACCTTTTTCGCTCACAGTTGAAATAATTGCACAAGTGTTTTTTGTCAAAACAGCCATCATGCTCTTGTGTTCAGGGTGAGTGCTCCGTCCCAAAGAGTATTGCAGTAAAGGTTGAATTTTTTCCTTTTTTTTATCAGATATTTTCAGTTGAAAAAAGCCCTTAGTTTTAGTCACTGCAGAGTGCCTGACAAGATACAGAAATCAAAGGCCTTACTTAGAGCCACTGCCACTGACCTAATGCACAGGACAGTCTGTGCTTTATAGCTGGACCCTTGTGGTGATTCCTTCTGTAGCTTATGGGACCTCAAATGAATGTAGTGTGATGTAGGGATGGCTAGATTGTTCTCAACTTAGCCAATCCTCACTTAGCGATTTGTATTGTTTGCTGTAGGCTGTACTTTCAGTTTGTGTATTCTTGGAACCTGGATGCTTCTGCAAGCTGACACCCCTTGGCATGCTCAGCTTAAGTCCTCATTTTCCTGTGGCTCATTCAGAGGGGGTAGTTATCAGGTTTGCCAGAAAACGTAGATAGAGAATATTGAGCTTCTGAGTGTAATGGAAATTAGTATTAGTTAAATTCTTATTCTTTCCCAAGACACACAAGCTATCTGTTACTTCTTTTTCTTGAACCTGTTTGCCAGGACTTCTGATTGATACTGAAAGAAGCTTTGGGGCCCTGGAGGAGCTTTTGTGTTGTTGGTTAGTCACACTGTAGAGAATTACTATGTTGGGATACTAGACAACAATTGCTTGTATATGTACATCACTAAAGAAAATGGGCAGGAAATCATGTCTGTCCTTCATTTCTGTGAAATGCTCTATTTTTAGTATCCAGACTTTACTTTCTATAGAGACTAAAGCCAAGTTGGTGTTTTAGAATTCTACATTTACTGAACTGTATCTTTTTGGGTCTCAGTGTGATAAAAAAAAACTTTACATTCTGTCCTCTTTGCAACCTAACTCTACTTTCTGAGCCCAGCTTGTAGGAATCTCTTCACGGCTCTGACATGGTCTCTCCCTGCTGCGCCAACGCTCGCTCTTCCCCTTGTCACAAGTGCTGTCCTTTCCAACAGGTCAGCATCTGAGGTCTGTAGTGATTTCATGTTTTACTTTACCTTGGGTTTATAATCTGGCACTCTGGATTTCTGGGAGTTGGCCTCCACACTGTTGGCTGGATGGCAGTCATTCCTCTCCGCTCATTCGCAGTGCAGTGGCCCTTCAGAGAGGCCTCAGAACTTCTCCCAAGCAGTTTTCTCTACTTTACTGATAACGGCCCTGTATATTCTGTCCCCCCCCCACACTTTATTGACCGAAACAAACTAAACTGTTCTTTTGCAGACAAAGGACACATATGTATTCTATACATAGGGGCCAATAGTTTCCTCCTCACATGCTTAGGCCATGTAGTTCTTCGAGATTGTGTACACCTAAGCTCTTAATCCTTTCCCCTGAGCCATCTCCAAAAGTAAGGTTCATATTTAGTGAGACAAGAATTGTTTCTAAAGATTTTCCTTGGATTCAGTTATAGTACAGGAAAAGGGTTTGCAGTTCTGGAAGTTCCTGGCTTCTGGCGCCAAAGCTGAAAGCTTCTGGAGCTGCATAGGTCCCCTTTTAATATCACAGAGACACATCTTTAAAGATCCAAATCAGCAAAATGGAAATTGAGAGCACTGTGAAAACATAGGGGCTTTGTATGAATATTAGATTTAAAAGTATAGTTTTATTTATTTTGCTATATATAAAGCTATCATTTGAAGTACACAATGGTGAACTTAAAAAAAAAAAAAATCTTAACAATGGAGTATTTCTCCCTAAATTTTTCATTGTGATTTGATAGTATCTTTAAATAGTATGATTTTCAATATTCTAGCTGGAAAATTTATGATCATTTTCTATTTAAAATAAAAGCCTAAACTATGTTTTTCCAGGATTATAGACAAGGTCAGAGTTCTCCCTTCTCCTCATATAAATGTCCCTAAAACAGATGTAGCCCTGGCCATCGATGTCTCATGCACTCAAACTTTGTAGATTGCTGAACGCTTGGCAAAGATAATTATATACTTTGGCTTGGGGTATGGAAATAGCAAACTTTTCCACTTTCCATTATGTAAATTAGCAGTGAAAATAGCTGTATATTATATTGCTCTATGATGTTATCTTACTAAATATAGATAATGTGCATTCATTTCTATGAGAAGGAATAGTTTGCTATAACTAATGGTCAAATTGTTGTTATAACAAACTATTTATTCATTATCGTAATTTCTTTTTTCCTCTAAACTTCTCTTCTGTAGTTGTTTATTTTTATTTTATATTCATTGCTGGTTTCCTGCATGTATGTCTGTGTAAGGGTGTCAGGTCCCTTAAAACTGAAGTCACAGAAAGTTGTGAGCTGCATGTGGGTGCTGGGAATTGAACCAGGGTCCTTTGAAAGAGCACTCAGTGCTTTTAACCACCAGGGATCTCTCCAGCCCCCCTCACTTTTCCCTCTCCCCACTTCTCTAGGATTACATAGTGAACTTCTCTGGCTTTATTTATAAGATTTTTTTTAATAATTTTTAGGGAAAGCCCACTTTCTTATTAAAGTCTATGTGTCTGCGGATGGTGCCTATGGAGGTCAGAGGGTTCGTATCCCCTAGAGCAAGAGTTAGGGGTGGCTGGAAACTGCCTAATCTGGGTGACAGGAATTGAACTCTAACCCCTGTAAGAACAACGGCAGGACAAAACCCTTAACCACTGAGCCAGCTCTCTTGCCTAAAGGAAAATAAATGTGGATCTTACTGTTTCTGTGCTTGTGTGTTTTTGCGCTTATTTTTGACACTGCTGATATGTGGTAATAAAAACAAAATGAAACGTGAAACTTGTCTGGTTAATTTTGGTGATAAAATAGACGTTAAATTGGATAGCACAAGAAAAATATTTGGGAGTGAGAGGAGTCATCTTTTGAGAAATGCTCTCACTTGATAGTTCTTCCTGTAGTAGCCCAGGCTGGCCTTCTGCTCTTGGCATCCCTCCTGCCTGAGTCTCTAACGTACTGGGATTACTGGCATGAGCCACAATGCCTGGCTCAGGAAAAGGTTGAGAGATACTATAAGCTACCATATAAATCATATGACACACCACTTTTACAGATATGTGAATACTATATTCAGAAAGCAGTTCACTTAAACTACTAGATGAGACTGTATCATTCTTACTACATTTATAAGTAACAGATGTATCACTTAGTGACCATCAGCCAACAGCTTACAGTTACGTTTGTGACTTAAAATCCTTGATGTTTTTCTCCTGGCTCTAGGAGACAATGGAAAGGAAAGAGGCTCTCAATGCATTCGGCACAAATAGCACTGCCTGCCTGTGGCTCTGCAGAGCTCTCTATCCCTATTTTTAGGCTGTGCTTTACTGTTGTGCTAATCAATAATTTCCTCTGCGACAGCGTTTTTGCCGTTCTTGGAACCATGTAGAATTTCCCCTTTAACAGCACTACTGTTTGTAGAGGTCTCAGGCATCTGACCTTTAGAAAAGAGAAAAGAAGTCGATCATGTTCCTAATTTAGTATCTGCTTAGAGGTAAGGTGGCCTACTCATATCAAGCCTAGTTTGACATACAACCTTTGACAAAGATCTATGCTTCAGAACCCAGACTGGAGGGAGACCATGTCACCTGGCAGAGTAAGTCTGCAGTGGACATTGCTGGAGTCCTCATCCTTAAATCTGGGGCTTCTGGGATACAAAGACTGCCTAATTCTCAGTACTTTTATATCTGTCTGCTAAAGGTGAAACTCAGAAAATATTTCCATCATTGAGAACAATGCTAAGTTTAGGAAGGATGCTGTGATGTTTCTATTTTGAAAGACTTGTATTTATCTGAGTTACAGGTCCAACTGCTTTATATAAATGAGAAAGTAAGATTTTCCATATACTGGGAAAATTTTTTGAAAGGATGGCCTTTGTGCTTGCCACTTGATCCCCACCCACCAAAATGTTACAAGCATTCATGTGTGCAGCAGGCTGTTTGTGGATGTGCATAGTTGTGGTTCAAGTCATTCACTGCAGGCCTTTTCCAGGTCCAAATGAGAAACTTTCAAAAATGAATACTCCCTCTTTATTTATGTAGTGAGTTCAGCTTTAAAGGCCTATGAATATATTCTTTTGATAACAGTAAATATATCAGAGAGTGGATACTTGGTATAAAGTAGAAATACTATGATCACTAGTTAATATATTTAGATTCTTTATTCTTGAGATTAGGATTTTAAAATTTTACATTCTTAAGTAACCTAGTTAACTACTTTTATTCTAATTTTTAGTGTTTATTTGTGTATGTGTGTATGTGTGTAAAAGACATGCTCACACATGCAATGGTCACAGACAGTTCTTACAATATGTTGGTTCTGGGGATTGAACTCAGGTTGTCAAGCTTGGTGGCAAGCGCCTTTACCTGCTGAGCCATCTCTCCAGCCCTCTTTTTAAATAGAAACTTTGTTTGCTAATATGTTTTGATTCCATTGCTTACTTTGGCTACTAACATGCCAGATTTGGTTTTTAAACTAATAAGATTGAAATTCTTCCTAATGGAAAAAACCAGAAGAAATATCAGTGAAGTCATTGTTTTTAATGATTAGTATTGGAGCTAGAGAGATGGCTCAGTGAATAAAAGCTTCTGCCAAACAAATATGAATAGCAGAGCTTGGATCTTCAGCCCCCATGCAAATGCCTGGTGGGTGTAATGACTCACCTTTAATCCTAGTACTTGGGAGGCAGAGACGGGGGTCCCCAGAAGTTGGCTGAATTAATGTGTTCTGGTGTGGGAGATTGTGATGTTTCATTATAAATAATTGTCCCACCCACTGGTTTAATAAAAAAGTGCTGATTGGCCAAAGGCAGGCAGGAAATGTGAGTGGGGCTACCAGACTAAGAAAACTCTTGAGAACAGGAAGCACAGGGCAGAAGGCCAGAGAGAAGCTGGAAGAAGCAGAGGACAACTATGCTGCTCTAAGAAAAGGTACCCGGCCACATGGCTGAACAAGATAAGAGACATGGGTTAATTTAAGGGTAAAGAGCTAGCAAGTGATATGCCTGGGCCTTAGGTCAATCAGCCTAAAACTATTGAAAGTATCTGTGTGTCTCTGTGGGACTGCGGGTCTGTGGGCCTAAACCTTGAGATTAGGCCCGAAAATCCAGGCCAGAAACCTCCTACTACATTCTGGATTAATTCAAGAGCCCTGCCTTGATATATACATTGGAGGACAATGCACACACATACATACCACACACTGTCTAAAAAGTTCCTTAGCATTCATTTTACTACTATTAGTAGCAGAATGGTTCCTCCTTATACATCAATAAGAAAACAATTCAGGCTTAAAGAAATACATTTTGCTGTTGTATTTCCCAGTTTAGGAGAAAGGAGACCTCACCTCACAGCAGTCTTCATGTAGAGTTTTATCACTTACTTTAGTGTGAAATTGTGTTAAACTTTCCCACACATATGAAAGTTGGACTGATAGTTGTCATTTTACAAACTTTCCCACTGGAAGTTTTTCAAGGTTGAAATTTTAATAATATTTTGCTGAGAAGGTATTATATTCTTTCCAATGTTTGGGGTATTATTTCTTTAAAAAAATGAACCTCCCCCAAAAAGCCTTTACTGATACAAAAGTTTTCCTAGAGATTTATTTTGACATATTCATGTATCTGAGCAAGAGTGTCTGTACAATTAGTATTGTTTCTGTGCTCGACTCATTCCTCAGTGACCAGCAAACTGACTCAATGAAGGTGATGATGAGAAGGGCTTTACTGTCCTTAAAAAAACATAATATAGCGTTTGGGGTGAATTATTACTAAATAGGAGAACACACACACATTTATAGGCCTTTAGCTTTATTTTCCAATTTAATTAATCAAGATCCAGAGTTTTCTCAGGTTATAATGACCTTAGTATACCCAGCAGCTAATAAGCATATACTGTGTCAGTAACATTCCTTTCCTGTGTTGCTGACTTTTATATGCATTGTTCTGAAAGAGTTAACAATCTGTAGGCTCTTCCTTTTCACCACTATTCCAGAAGAACTTGAACTAACAATCTGTGGCTTTCCTTTTAAGGGAATGTTTATAATGGTCAGGCTTCCTAAGTTCTTGAACCAAACTTGGCATTAACAAGGACACTATCCAAAGGGAGAAAGCAGAATTAATACTCAGGTACCCCCTCCTGTAACACACAGTGTTTTGGAAAGTACAGTTTCTTCAAGTATTAAAGTAGACCTGTATAACCCTGACCTATTGAAGAACCAATGAGCTCTTGCATTTTTGGATTAAAGAGAGAACAGAACAAGATAATCTAAGTTGATCAAATTCATAAAATAATTATGTTTGGACTGAGAATGATTTTTGTACTAAAGTCTAAATGTGACCATCTTTGCCGAGGGAATTTGTGAAAGTAATGAGTCACACCTGAAACTTGACCCAGAGGAACGAGAAGCTGTCTGGTCTGTCTCCTTTTTTGATAGGAAAAGAATATATTTCAAAACAATGGAAAATTCAATTATTTTCAATTTTTAAACTTAATCCCTTTGTGAGTTTCCAGCCTTTGTGTCCGTCATACACTAGATCCTCAGGAAATGTTTATTAAATGAGAGAATAAATGAAGTTCTTGTATCTTTTAAGTAAAGTTGTGAGGCCCTTAAAGGTGCTAGGTACATAGCATAAAGTTGTAAAACTCAAGTCTTGGCCTTAAAATATTTGTTGTGAGGAAATCTGTTTTTAGTATTTATTTCCAACCTATTGAATTACGTTGGGTTCTGTGAAGAGTCCAAGGAAGAATAAAAGCTAGAGAGAATCTATGACGGGTAGCACATTTATTAAGAATAATTTCTACTTTGTTCGTGACACATTTAACTCAAGGTTCTGGTGGAACATCCTGTTGTATCAATAAATACATTTCTCCAATTCTCCCCAGCTGTACTGGCTACTTTTCTGGTAGCTATGACAAAATCCCTAAGAAAAGCCACTTTAAGAAGAAAGGACTTATTCAGTCTATCGTGGCAGGAAAAGCCAGACAGCAGGATCAGGAGGTAGCTGCTAACACTGTATCTAGTCAAGAAGAAAAGACTGATGAATGCTGGTCCTCTATCTTCTTTCTCCCTTTCTTCCTAGCACATGGAATGGTAACGCCATATATGAAAATCTTCCAACTTGTGTTAAACCTTAGAGACACTCAGAGATTATTAAATGACATCTCATTTTCTGAGATGATTCTAAATCTTGTCAAGTCAGTTTTCAAGATTTGCCATCAAATTGACAGATCTCTCAAATTCCTTGTCACCCCTTTTCCCAACACCTTCCTTAGCGAGCTGTCTTAGAAGAGTCACTGACACAACAGCTCATCTCCGTCATGCTTGGAAGCTTAATCTTTCCAGGAAACACAGGGTTTCCTTGATGAATTTGTATAGTTTTGACTTTTTTGGTTTGTTTAATTTTATAAAGTAATATTCCTTGAAAAACTGGTAAATATTGCCTCGCATTAGCTTTACTTGTTTAGTGCAAACCTTGAAGGTTTTTGAAAGATTTTAACACTTTTGCTATTTGTATTTACTTTGAGGTCTGAAAATACCACTGTGGTTCTGTAATCAGGAAAATCAGTTTCTGGCTTCCACATTAATCTTAGAAAAAGCAAAAAACGAATAAACAAATTTAAAAACCAGTATAATTTGTATACAAAAGAAAATGCAATCAAGGATTTGGTGCATATATATATATTAATTTTAATATTAAAGTACAGATACCACCAAGTCCAACTTGGTGAGCCAGTGAGTTTTACTGGTGTTTACATACAGAATTATGAATGAGAGGTTACAGGGGCAGAAAGGACTTGAAGACTCCATCACCAAAGCCCACCTAACATGGGTACAGCTCATTAAAGACACTGCACAACCTTCACATAGTTCATCAAGTCCTTTCTGTGTGGCCCAGTTGTTTCTTGATGAGATTTTTTTCCACCATGGAAGGTTTTAGTTTTGGAGGAATTTCTATGCAGCAGAACAACACAGACACTTCAGGAAGCAGTGGTGGCTTTATCTCTTCCTAAACCAGAGTAGAAAATTGCTTGTTTGTTTTTTGAATAATGGTCTCCTTTGGGATTTACAGTTGGCTTTGAGATCATAGCGTTCCTCTATCTAGGCTATCCCGGAATTACAGGAGTGTGTCACCACATTTGGACAATTTGTATAGTCCTGAAAATTATCAAAGTAGAAATATAGTTGTAGTCACTTAATCACCTACATGGTTACTAAAACTAAAATGAACCATAAAAATTGACAAGTATTATACTTTCCCAAGCGGTTTAACTTAAATGATAATCATGTAAAAGATACAAAGAAAAACCTTTGCTTATTTCAGTTGAAGATTTATTGTTAATTGAATAAGTACTAAATGTAAGGAAGTTCACTGGATGTTCATTAATTCAGTACTTTGTCAAAAACTTAATGATGTTTAATTTATTTGACTCATTTTTCTTCTTCCTTTTCAGGGGAATTCCAACTCTTCTAAAAGCTAATAAAGTTTCTAATAAGTGCTTGAAACCAGACTTTTTAGAAACATTTAAAAACAATTTCAGTACATTATATAGCCTATCACCATAACCTAGAGAACATGGTTTTATTACCTAAATTTCCTGAAATAAAGTTCTAGTGCTAAGAGCAAGAGATTTTCCTAGGGATAAAAATGTAAGTACTTGATTAGAGCCTTCAATAATTTAGTGCTAGTAATAATTTGGTGCTAGTTAGTACTTAGTATTACTTCATGCTTACATGTGCAAATTACCTCAGAGATCACAGTGACTGAAAACATTCTATCATTTCAGGCTGTTTAAGTACTTAATAGTTGAAATCTCCAACACAAATGAAAATGGAGGTTGATGATTGCTCTGAACCTTCTCTTCTAATCCTTAGCCCAGAGTATTCTGTTGAAAAGCATTTAGAAGATTTCTGAGGGTTATTTCAGGAAGAACAAGAGAGCCAGACAGTATTTGAAGGTCAGATTCCAGCTCATTGCAGAAATAGAGGCTTTTCCAAAAGGGGCTCCTGGGAATGGAAGGTAAAGGAGGTATCAGGAGATGAACGGAGCAGGAGCAGCAGCTACAGCAAAGTGATGCTCAGAAATGCTATAGTCAGACCTGTTTGTGTGTTAACTTAAAAGTTAATTCATTAAAGAAACTTTTATGTTTAAATTTTTAGATAGAAAGTCTAAAATTATAAATAAAATGCCATGCCTTTGTGTCTGCTCATCATCTTGAGCTATGGGCTTTTTGGGTTTTGTTTTGGTTTGGTTTTGGATAGGGTTATTGCTAAATGTTCCTAGCTGACCTCTGAAGTGAGAGTCTCCTGCCTCAGCCTTTAGACTCTATTGTAAGAAAAAACAATTTAAAGTGTTACTTTATCCTGTTGCTTATCATTTAAAGCGTTGGGCTGATGAATGCCCTGCAAACAAACTAGAGATTTCAATATTAAGACATTTTCTGTGAAGCTTTTTACAATAAAAGAAGTTGCTCACAGCAAAGAACTAGACTGTACCTATACTCTGGTGTTCATAGGACAGAACTGAAAGTAGTGAATGGAAGGAGCTAGATGGTAGATTTGGACCCAACAGTAAGAAAAAACTTGGTAGCAGGCAGACAAGATCCAAAATGGAATGGGGCTGCCATACCACAGACAAGTACCAGTGCTTTTGGGAAGTTACTGTGCTGCAGATATTAAAAGATGAAAACCATTTTTTGTTATAAAAACGAGTTTTAGAGCTCTTTGGGGCATGAGTCAGTAACCTCCATATCTCTCTTGGAAAGGCTCATGAAACTTCTGCATGCCATGTATACTTTGCCTAATCACTTCTGAGCAAAGTATTGACATAATATTTTTCTCCTTCTCCCCCCAGAGTTCACTTGATAATGTTCTTTATTTTGACTGTAGGCAAAGTATAAATCATGTAAAATTTACTAGCTTAGCCATTTTCTTGTACAGTCTGGGTCTGTTATGAATTTCACTTTTTGCTTAAAGGTGCATCTTTTATGGAGACTCCCCCAGTCTTGTGAGTGAGTGGCTCAGTTCTCTTAGCATATGTTTTCTAGGCTCATCCATGTTGTGTTATAAGAACCTTCCCTTTTAAGTGTGGATAGCATTCCATTGTGTGCATATACCCTATTTTCTTTATCTATTCATCTCTAAGGATCTATAGATTACTTACACCTCTTGGCTGTTGTGAATGTTATTGCCAGCCTAAATTCAGTGGGATTGCTGGTTCATATAGAAAGTCCATTTTTAATAACTTTTTGGGAAATTTCTGTACTGTTTGCCATAGCAACTGTTTCTTTTTCACATACCCACTAACAGTACAGCATGCCAGTTTCTTCAGAAAGTAGCACTCATCAGTTTTGCCTTTGAGATTGATTGTTTTCTTATTTGCTTGTCTGCTTTCAGTGGTGTCTATCCTAGTGGGTCTGAGAGTATTTACCTAGCTGTGATTTCAGGGTCCTAGACTCTTCCCTACACATAGCAGCTGCAATGAAACCTTATGGATGAGAATTGCTAGGACATTTTTGTTTTCATAGTGTGTTGCTTCATACAGTTGATCTTTGTCAGGGATTATTAATAGAATCAATGTTCTGTACTTTAGTATAAAATAAAGGAAACACTTTTTAGAAATAGCCACATCTGCAACTATTTATTTCAGTTTTAGCACTGAGGTTTATTTATAGGTGTCCTCACAGAGAGCTATCCCAGCCCTTGCTTAGAATCATAAGCTATTTTTGACTTTAGTAATCTGCTTTCCTGATTCTAGAAGTTTATTATAACACTTAAAAGGATAGGCATGCTAATTCATCTCTAAGTAATTCACTTAGTACACCTAGGAGTCAAGGTTTTGTTAGATTCTTACCAAAAGAAAGCTATATTGCTAAATACATTCAAGGATTGTGTTATTTTGTTTCCTTCCTTCCTTCCTTTTTCTTTCTTTCATTTTTTAATTTTTTTCTTTTTTCTACCCTTGTAGTGCCTACAGGCTGGGTGTGTGATCATTAGTGTTATAAGCCAAGTTTATAGTTAGTGTGGTCATGTTTAAACTCTTGCTATCTGGAATAAAACTTGGTAACTTCAATATTAATGTTTTAACAATGAGCAATTCTAAGCCTTTTGAAAAAGATTTATTGTCATATTTGGGGGAAATGATTTTGAAATAAATAATTGTTGCAGAATGTTTTAGGTAGCAATGAGTGAAGTCAGCATTCTCACAGATTGTTGTGATTGCAGCTAGAAAACAGGTGCTCAGAGTCTGAATCTCTTGACATATTTGTCTTTGGAGCTGTTTTACCCTGTATAGGTAGTGTTGGCATGGAGCAGGGCTGGGCTTGGCTAATTTGTTTTCTTTAGAGTTGGGCCATTTCAATTAATTTGGGAGATTTTTTTCTTTTAGAGTGATATAAAACTATCTAAGCTGCAGCTGTACTTGTGAACCAAAACCAAATGTCAGGAGATTTAGTGGAGGTAGAAAATATTTTCATCTTACCCAGACACAAGTTTATTGAGTAGTGACCAAAGTATTCCTCCACAGTTGGCAGTGGGGCATTCTTAAATAACATTGCATCATAACCACCTCACAGACGACATCCCTTGATGATCAGAAAGTTCCTTCAGAAGTATTTTTCAGGTTTTTCTTTTCTACTTGAGAGGACAAGGCAGATGAGCAGAAGTCTTAGTAAATAACAACTAATATTAGCGCTTTTATAGGAAAAAGTTCATCTTGGGGCACGAGGAAGTAGCAGGGGGCGGGGAAAACAACCCAACCATTCCTAAGACATTTATAATAAGCCCAGGTGAAAGGCAGGCGCTGTCAGGAGGAAGCATGCCTTTGGGACATATTACTGACATTACTATACGCTTTAAACCATTAAGTACTACACATCATTCTTTGTACTTCTAGGCTCGGGTTTTAGATAACTGTAAACTAATTGTGGTATTTGGCTTGTATACTTTTTCTTTAGCACATACTTCATATTTTCTTAATCAACTTAGGACTACTGTGATAGGCAACTTTTTTCTCAGCCTCTGACACTCAGTGTCATTATCTATGGAAACAGCCAACTTAATCAAATTGTTCTAGTTTTTGAAATTTATGTAGTAATAAAGAGTGTGACTGTTGTTAAAAGCAAACATGAATATTTTCCTGATTAAAAGAAGTACTCTAAAGCATTTACTGTTTTAATTCTTGGGTAATGTATGCACATGCATACCTTCATGGCGTCTTTGATCATGTCTACTTCCATCTACCCTTATGCTCTTCCGCTGCATCTTAACCTCCCCCAGTGCATGGGTCCCTCTTCTACTTTAATATCTGTTTTAAGAATAACCATGGAGATCGGTTATGGTTGCTTGCATGCATAGGGTCATGGCATTATTAACACAATTATAGAGAACTGACCTGCGGCTACACCTCTGAAAAAAAACCACCTCTTCCCCAGGAGTCATTGACTGCCCACTTTAAAAAGTTTACTAAAAACAATTTCATGTGCATACATCTGAGAACTATTATGCCCTTCTGAAATACTTGTCTTTAAGAAACTTAAGTTTGAAATTTAGCACATTCCTAGATTTTAATCCAAATTTTTTAGTCTTTAAACAAGAGCTATTGTTGTTCCTTATTTGGAATAGGATCTCTTATAACCCAGAGTGGCCTCAAATTAATCTCTTACTTTCTACTTTCAAGTGCTGTGACTTGAGGCCTGCACTATCACATGCAAATCCACAGTAGTGTGGTGTAGTGGGCTGGGTTCTGATGTAGTACTGTGGTGGTGTGGAGAGGCCTTTATGCATGCCCTTCTATATTATTGTGTGTTTTTACAGTGTAGTGTCATACTGTTGTAATATAACATGATGTTTTTATGTTGTGGTATGGTGGGACATGTTGTTGTAATTGCAGGCAGGCCTGTACTGTGTTGTTATATTGTGTTGTATTGTAGTATAGTAGTATGTTGTGATTACAGATGTGTACAATTTTTGTTGCTGTATTGTGGCATAGTGTAGTGTACTGTTATGATTGCAGATGTTACCGTCTTTATTGCTGTATTGTGGTATAGTATAGTGTATTGTTATGATTGCAGATGTGTACCATCTTTATTGCTGTACTGTGCTGAGCTGATGTGATTTTAATCCTGCACTCTCTGTGTTGTTGTGTCCACTGTGCCCCACTCTGGATTTGGGGGATAAAATCTTGATTGCTTGCTGCAAAAAGTAATTCCAGAGATAATTTAGAAACTTATATCATCTGGGGATAATGTGTTCATTATAAGAAAAGATTATATTCAGAAAATAGTAGTTGTAAGTGTCAGAAATTGAATTAAATAATGGTAAACATTTTGAGGGATATTTAGGAGCAGTAGAAATTAACTTATTCTTAGTGGTCATCCACAGCCTTTCTGAATAAGGAAGTCTATTGTAGCAATGAAAGTCAGATCTGATTTCAGTTTTATTATTTTTGCAAATGATCTTCATATGACAATACCTTATGATATACCAGATGTTTCTAGCTAATGTGGTTGATTAACATTTGTAAGGTACAAAAGCCTGTAAAGAATAGTAATACTTTAGTAGCAAGGAGGAAAGTATCAGTTGGCAATGCTTTTTCCAGCCATTCTCCCTAAAAAGGTACCGGACGGGAGACGTGTAAGCTTGTGCTTGATTTAAGGTTTGAGTGAGTTAGCAGCTGGGCAGCATATTGTTTTGAAGAATAAAGTCTAGGCATCACTATTTATTACCAGTTTAGATTTCAGTATTCAGTCCATTCATCACTGCCTAATAAAGACTGCTTCCTTTCCACCACATTTGCTCACTGACGAGTATTCAACACTGTCCAAACAAGACAAAGACAGATGTCTTTGTACAGGTAGAATAGGAGCAGTCAGGATGTCTACGTGATGTCTGCCAAGCCAAAAAGAAAAAAGGAAAAATCTAGCAGTATACAGCCTATAAAATAAGACCTATACTACATGATTTAAGAATGCTAGCTAGAAAGGACCTGTTAGGAGCTATTGACAAGCTGGAACATATATTGTGTACCCCTTCCTTATAATATCAAATTTAATGACTTTGAAAATCAGGAGTTGAGAGAATACTTAATATATGTGTATAAGCATATTAGCTCTACTAAAATACTAGTTGCCAGGTGCAGTGCAGCAGGGGTGGTGGAAGTTAAATAAGAAAGGAGTTCGTTCAGTCAGGTCTGATGTAATAAAGGAGTGGAGCACATTTCAGCATGGAAACCAGTGACCAGTCTCTTCATCAAAGCTTTTCTTGAGCTTGCCTTTTTTATTTCATTATCAATTTTGCTGTAAAGAAGTAGCAAGATTTGGAAAAATTAAGAAAATAAGGAGTTATAGATTAGGAGGAAGTATTTGCAAGCTGTATTTAATAAAAGACTTGGATCCAGAGATTTACTATCCAAAATGAAGTAAACTATTTTAAGATTTGGCAAAAACTTGAACATTCATGGAAGGAAGCAAGTAGGTGGCTGATAATCCATAAAAATATTCATCATATTCAGTAAAGCATATCCAGCCTCTGTGATACTGTCCTTTATAGTTTCATGTCAAGTTGACATAAGCCAGAGTCATCTGGGAAGTGGGCTCTCTCAACTGAGAAAACACTGCCCTAAGTTTTTCCTGCAGGCAAATCTGTAGGACATTTTCTTAATTAGTGATTGGAAGAGGGCTCAGCCCATTGTGGATGATACTTCTTCTGGGTTGATGGTCCTGGATGCTGTAAGACAGCCGACTAAGCAAGGACGAAAGTCGCTAAGTAGCATTTTCCCATGGTCTCTCTCTATTCAGTTCCTGCTTCCAAGCAAATGAACACTTTCCTCCTCAGACTGCTTATAGTCATGGAGTCGCAGCACTAGAAACCCTCGCTAAGACTATACCCAGAAGATTAGCTTTTTAAAAGGAAGGAAACAGGGAGGGGTAGAAGGAACAGGAGGAAAAAGTAAAATGTAAAATCCCAGAACTGTTAAACTCAAGTTGCCAGTCTGATGTCAAATGTGACAGTTGGATAGCTTTTATAAAGTTAAGAATATCTATTCCCTATGAACCGCTAATGAAAGCATTTGCCCACCCAGAAGACTTGTGCATGTATGCCATAAGATCTCTTACTGAGCAGACACTAGCAACCACCTAAATTTACATCGACTCTTTGGCGGATAGACAAATTGTATGGAGAGTATACATACAGAATACTATGAATCTATAAAAGGAAGCAGATTAGTAATACCACAACAGTTTCTGGGGCTCTCAAAAATACTTTGTGTTGAGTGATGAGCTCTGGTCTAATGAACATACAGTGTAGGACTCCAGGCGTGCTGCTAGCAGAGCAGCTGTTGTGGCAGGTCAGGGCAGGTTAAGGAGAAATGGCAGAGATTAGGTTGATAGGGAACTGCTTCCCGGAGGTCTCGATTGTGGGTTTATATGTATATATGTATCTGTCACAACCCTGTGAACTATATACATTTATGACACTGTTCATTGTATTATAGCTAGATTATACATCAAAGACAGTTTCACTCTTTTCTAAAGGAAGAAAATTTGATTAGAATTCAGAATGGAATGACAAACATAACTGAAATCATAAACAGTTCACATTATCAAGCATGGTAATGTTATTAGAGGGTTTGAGCATAGTGTTAAACCCAAGTAGACCATGTGCAGAAAAATTTGTGTATACTGTATGTGTGGAAGAGTAAGACATGGTCTCATGCCTACAATCCCAGAGCACTTGGACAGCAGAGGCAGGAGAGTCACCACTAGTGTAGGCCAACCAGCATGAGTAAGACCTTGTCTGAAAACAGATGTACACACACACACACACACACACACACACACACAGAGCCCATAAAAATAAATGTATATGTAAACAACAAGAAGGCACATGATAAAACATGAATCAGATAATGTCTTCTGTTTCCATTAGAATTCTGTAGTTTTATGGGTGTTCCTGTTTTATAGTATGAAGGCCCTTATGTTCATTTTCTCATTCCTAGGTCTTTTCTAGAGCAAGTTTATAAAATGTTATTTCTCTATTGAGACTATAGCGTCATTATATCATTGTTTAATAACAAGTGTTCACTGGGTTTGTCTGTATCCACTCTTCATGTGAACTCATTAAACCTCTAACCAATTCTATGGGCAGTTACTATTATTAGATTCCCTTTTTGAGCTGAGGCTCTATAGTCATAAGCAGGGAGGTAGAGAGGGAGGGAGAGAGAATCAGAGCTAATTTTAATCCTATAATCTCATTTCAAAGGGTGGTGATGTGCCACACTGAGCCTTCCAGAACATTCTTACCTTCAACAAGTAATTTCAGTTGAATCACTTTCCCCATTCATTTATACTTAAATGAGTTATTTTTACTGAAATACAGTATTTAACACAAGAGTACTAAATTTTAAAATATATTTTAAAAATTTCAATGTGAATACAATGCAAAACTCATTAACGTTTACTATAGTAAGGCACCCACCAGACATCGGCATCTGTGGGAAGAAAGTTTCTGCCTTCTGGGCTGTGGAACTGAGACTCTGCATCTCCCCAGAGCCACACAGATTGGATTTCAACACACTCCACTGTTGTTTCAGACTTATTTCCAGATAAGGTTAAAGTGTCAACCTCCCTCCATGTTTTCAATTTTACCTTTTGTTGTTTTGACTACTTTCATGATGGACACCTCTTTACCATAAGGATCCCATTTAAGGTCAGTTGTGGTAAATGTCGATCTCAGAATCAGTCTTTGTGTTGTAAAACTTTCCATCAGTTTTAAGTTGGGATTTTATATACATAGTAGTATTTTTAAACTCTTGTAAGATTAAACACTAATATTGACTTATAATTTCAGATAATTTAGTCCCAACTTCTTGTGGTTCAGAATTACAAATAAAGAGGTTTTTTTAGGTATTCACACATTGATAATTTCTTGGTGCATGTAATTTGTTATCAAATATAAAGGATTCCACATCATGGTATATGATCCTGTTTCAGCTATCTATTGTATAAAAACCACCTCCAAGCTCAGTAAATAAACAAAAGCTTTCAATTCTGTGTGTTAGGAACTGGCTTAGAGTACAAGTGAATGGCCGAGTCTCTCTGTAATGTGTGGGATCTAAGCTGAAGTTACTTAAGTGGCTAGGAGTCCAGGGATTTTTTTTCTCTTCATTAAATTTTTAATTTATTTTACATACCAACCACAGTTTCCCCTCCTTCCTCTCTTCCAGTTTCCTCCTCCCACCTCCTTTCTACCTGCCTCCCCATCCACTCCTCAGAAAGGGTAAGGGCCTCCCATGGGAGTCAACAAAGCAGGCTATATCACACTCAGGCAGAACCATGCTCTTCTTCTCTGCATCAAGGTTAAGATCCCACCTTAGGAATAGATTCCAAAAAGACAGCTGATTTATCAGGGACAGATCCTGGTCTTACTGCTAGGAGTCCTACAAAGAGAACAAGCTACAAAACTGTCACCCACATGCAGAGGGCCTGGATCAGTCTAGCTCTGTCTAGAGTCTGTGAGCTTTCACAAGCTCAGGTCAGCTGTCTCTGTGGATTTCCCCATCATAATCTTGACACACACACACACACACACACACACACACACACACACACACACACACACACACACACACACACACACACACACACCCCACTCCTTTTATATAATCCCTTTTTCAACTGGGAGCTTGCCCCAGTGCTAAGTTTTATGGTTCTCTTCATCAGCTTCCATCAGTTACTGGATGAAGGCTCTAAGATGACAATTAGGGTGGTCATCTGATTAGGAGAAGGCCATTTCAGCACCCTCTCCACTATTCCCAGGAGTCGTAGCTGGGGTTGTCTTTGTGGATTTCTGGGAGTTACCTTGGTACCAGGTTTCTCCCTAACCCCATAATGGCCCCTTCTATCATCAGAAATGTTTCTGTCCCACCCAGTTAGTTCTGCAGATGCTTATTCCCAAATAATTACACAAAGGCTTATATTAACTATAAACTGTTTGGCCCATGGCTCATGCATATTACTATCTTGCTCTTATATTTAAATTAACCCATAACTCTTATTTATTCTTAGCCACATGGCTTGGTACCTTTGCTCAGTTCAGCATTCTCATCTTCCTTCCTCTGAGTCTGACAGGAGACTCTATTCCCTCTCATCTCAGAATTCTCTTCTTCTGGCCTCCCCAGCTGTACTTCCTGTCTGCCTAGGTTTTGGCCAGTGTATTATTAAACTAATATTTACAATGACAAATATTTACAGTATATAAGAGCATAATCCGATATCATTTCTCCCTTTTATTTATTTTCAAAACAAGAACCCTAAATCTATTTTCCTTTGTATAGCTTTTTTCTATTATCCATAACAACTTGTAGCCAACAAAGACAAACATCCATAATCCATTTTTAGGGGAATATGAACATAGCTTTCTAGACTACTTCCTACTATTTGGGGGTACTGTCAATCTTATGGGGACTCAAAGAAAATTTCGGATTATGGACAAGTCCTGAGTGGAGTAGTCTGTGAAACTGGATAATCTCAACCAGTAGCCTTGAAGCTGTTCTGGATGCAGAACTCAGAAGAAACTGAAATAGAGGTGCTCTGAAACATTGGATCTTCTGGACCATATGTTCCCATCAGAGATTTTTCAGGGGGGTCTGTCTCAATCAAACCATTATTTCTTTAACCCAGAATGAATCCATGCCTCTCAATTTCCATTGAAATAAAAGAAAATCCTCTTCTCCACAGTAACATATCTTTTGACTTAATTTTAAAGTCAAGGCACTTTCAAAATATGTAGGTTGGATTAATCCAGCAGCATTTATAATCTAATGTCTCTTAGCAGCTTTTGCTCCTTCCTTTGTCGGCAAAAATCTCAAAAACAACATAATAACATACAATATCCACACTCATTGTGTATTTCATCTTTACATGGCTTATTATTTTTTATTTTTTACTCTATTTCTTTTTGTAATGATTTCCCTCTACCTTTCTCTTTTCTCTCCCAAGCCTACCTGTATTTTAAAATATACTATAAACTATATAGAGGTCCTTTTCTTGTCTGAACCTGTCTTTACTATATATCTTATCTCTATCTTTTTCTGACCACACCATTAATTTACTAAGGCAGTTTTAGGATTGAAGGCTTGGTTAAGGCAGCTAGCTCTACCCAGCTCCTTGCTCTGTGAGAGCTTTGCTTCATGGCAGAGCTACTGGCAGAAACCATGTTTATCACCCCAGCTCTGGGGAATTTTAAGACCCACACTGCCAACAAGTAGAGCACAGTCATCCACTACTCATGAACACAGTTTCTTTTGCAGCAGGGCATCTTTTGAGATTTTTACCATGAACACTGAGTCAGGAAGCCTCTCTTAAAGGAGCTGTGCCTCTGCTGGCTGCCAGCAAACAGAACTCACATAAGAAAATGCTGCTACTGAGAAGCTATGCTTGACTCTGTTCTCCTTTTGTCTGTATGAGTAACTTTAAATTGGTCATATGCAGCACATGCTTATACCAACACTTCTGTGAGACTGTGGGAACCTGCAATGATGCAGCTCAAGCTGCATCCTGCAATTCCACCATGTTGTAGCTCAAGCCCATATGCCACAGCATCCCTGTACAACAGTCCACTTGTGAGGCACAACCTGGAAGCTGTTTTTGGCTCTGCTTCTGTGTTCTGGAACTCTTTCAGGCTTTATGTGATGTTCACCACTTTGGAATACCATTTGTTGTCATAAGTTCTGTTCTGCCCAGCCAGCCCAGATCTGTCTCAACTCGACCATCCTGATCCCTCATGTTTCCATCCCTATCCCCACCTATCTACCCCACTTCCCGTTTACCTTGGACATACCTATTTCTTCTTCCCAGGGCAATCCATGAGTCCTTCTTCCTTGTTACCTAGCTTCTCTGTGGCTATGAGTTGTAGCCTAGTTATCCCTTGCTTTATATCTAATATCCACTGATAAGGATACATACCATGTTTTTCTTTCTGAGTCTGGGTTACCTCACTAAGAATGATTTTTTTCTAGTTCCATTTGCCTGAAATTTTCTTGATGTCATTTTTCCCCCTCTGAGTAATAGTCCAAGGTGTAAATGTATCACATTTTCTTTATCCATTCTTTGGTTGAAGAACATTTATTAGGTTGTTTCCAGGTTCTGACTAATATGAATAATACTGTGTGAACACAGTTGAGGAAGTCTCCTTGTGGTATGACTGAGCATCCTTTGTGGTTATATGTCCAAGAGTCTTATTGCTGATTCTTGAGATCAGTTGATTCCCAGTTTCCTGAAAAACAGCGATGCCGATTTCCAAAGTGGCTGTACAAGTTTGCATTTTCACCAGCAGTGGGGAAGTGTTCCCCAAGCATATATTAAATGGGATCTTATGTCCCAAGCCTTAATTCTGCCTGTTGGCACATCCTCCATTCCCCTCTTTATGTGGCCTTTCTTTGCACTAGCTTTGGTGATTTTCATATGGTCTTGGGTTCAAAGATGACAAACTCCAAAAGTACAAGCACAGTTAGTTATTCTAGGGATTGTTTGTATTGGTGTTTTATTGGACAAAACTGGTATATACAACTAATCTTCTTTTACAAAAACATGGTCAAGCCTGAGGTCAGGGCATAACAGATCCCTCCTGCCAGTATGCTAGCTTTTGTAACTTCCATATATTATTTGTATTTCAGTAGGATTTAGTTCATTAAGATACTGTTTTCATTACTTATAAAGGGATATTTTTTTATTTTTACATTTTTTCTACAATAGTGGAAGAATGAGTTGTATCCATGCCATGACACAGGTATGGGACCAAATGCCAGCTTGAGGGAGTTGGTTGTCTCCTTTCACCACGTGGGTCCCAAGGATTGAACTTTGCTTGCCAGGCTTGGCAGCAAGCCTCTTTACCCACTGAGCAACCCCATCAGCTCCTCAAAAGGAGTATTCAGTGTCAAGCTATTTGAAAGCATAATTCTTCTAATATTTTGCTTGTGTTCCTTTTTTCCTGTGCATTTTGCTTTGAAGAATTAAAATTCCATGCTAGGATAATTTCCATGTGCAAAAGCATAGGGCCATAAATATAAAGTCAGTCTGGTCTATTCAAATTCTTGGTATCACTAGACTCCATTTCATATGGCCAATATTAAAAAGAAATGAAGAATCCTGGAAGGTAAATAATAATAGTACCAACAGGGAAGGATCTCATATTGGTTGCCTGGGTCTAACAATGTTCTCTATCTTTTTCAAGATGCTTCAGAATGTGAAAATAAACTATAACCATGATATGTAATCACAAAATGCAATATTTATTTGTTGAAATGGATATGCATAACTATAATATTATGTATTAAATCAGTAGTAATGCCATGATAATTACCTAATATCAGCCATATTCACACTTCCCTATGTTCACAAGTATGTTTTACAGCTGATGTAGTCATGCTACAAGTCAGCTAAGATGCACTGTTGAAATTTAGCATTTGTTTATTACTGTTTTCATTCATCTAATTTGCTATAATGAAGTGCCTTAAAGCGAGTGGCTTATAAGCAGTAGACATTCATGTTTCAAAATTCTAGAGGTGAAACAAGTCCAAATGAAGCTACCAGCAGACCCAGCAGGGCCACTTTCACAGGGAAGAAAGGGCAGAGTACTCGTTGTGGCCTTTTTACAGCAAGGACAGCAGTTCTATTCCTGAACGCTCTAACCTCATGTTTAAGTCTCCATCTCCAGTACCAAATGTTGAGATTAAATTTCAGTGTGGGAGTTGGAGAGACTCAAATGTTCAGTCTCCCCTGTTCTTGTTTGTTCCTCACATCATTGACCTGTTGACCAAGCCAGGCCAGTTGTCCTGAAGAATAAGGCTTCTGGATTTGTTTGAATTTTATTGAAGTTGCAGAATAAACTGTGTTTCTAATATCTTGCCATTTTTAAGAGTAACAATTGAGTTTTAGTTTGCTTGTCTTACATTATCACAAGTGTCATTTAGAGTATGGATGACAGTTGTTGAGTACTGTGAAATACATAACCATGCTTACATCAGTGTGCTCTTTTGCTTTGACTATATAAAACTCCTTTAGAGTTTGGGGTCTTAGGTAAGAGCATCACTTTTCTTTACTGAGGTCATGTATGGATTTGCTATAGCTGCCATGTGAACAAGAGCTTTCCAGAACATTGACTTCTGAAGTAGAAGCAAGGCTCTACATTCTGCCTATCTTAGAATGGCTCCAGAATGTAAGAGTACTGCTGAGTATCGCCTACCAAGGCAGGTATGGGAGCATCAGAAGTTCCTCAGTTGGTTTAGTAAATCCTAATGATTCCCTTGGTTAGTTGGTTTTACATACTCTTACGTTAATTTTTTTATTTTGAATGATTAGGACTGTGAGCCTCAGTGCTGTGTAAATTCTAATATGTGGCTCATGGAGCATTTTTATCATTGGTCAGTGTGTTTATTTTTATTATTATTTATTTATTTTAGCATGTACTGTATGCATATTTATGGAGTATACTGTGGTGTTTTGATACATATATATCTTATAGATGATTGTGTGAAGTAATTAACATATCAGTCTTCAAGTATGTACTTTTTGTTAAGATAATTTAAAATTTATTGAATTTGAACTTGTACTATTTGAAACTTGAACTACATTATTATTATTGTGTTTATGTATTACATACAGTTGCATATGCACTTGTGTACATGATGTATGTATGGAGGCCAGTGTTTTTCTCCATCACTGTTCACCTTATTTTTTTTTTGAGAAAAGGTTTCTTCTTTGAAAATGGAGCTCATTAATTTGGCTAGACTGACTGACCATCCATCTCCAAGAATCCTTCAATCTCTGCCACTGGTAGTGCTGGGGGTTGCGAATGTTTGTAGTCAAGCCAAGTTTTAAATGGGTACTGGGAATCAGGCCTCCATTTTTACCTTTGAACCATAGCCCCAGCCCCTATAATACATTATTATAATTAGACTCTATGCTGTGCATTGACTCTCGAGAACTTGTTCTCCTGACTGGGATATTAGTTTTAAAAAGAGAAGAATGTTTGATTTGTTTGTTTGTTTATTTGGGGTTTTGTTTGTCGGTTGGTTTTTCAAGGCAAAGATTTTCTGTATTTTTCCAGTTGCACTGGAACTTTCTTTGTACTCCAGGCTGATCTTAAACTCACAGAGTTCCAACTGCCACTGCCCGGCAGCAAATTGTTTTTAAAATGTTATTCCTTATGTATCAAGTGTGTGTCAGCCCTAAAATAAGATATAACATTTTAAAATATTATATTAGGAGGATCATCATGCAGAGAAAATATTATTGTGTTGTTGCAGTGGGGTTTCTTGGTCCCAGGAGGCCAGAGGCCCAGACCCACAGACCTGTGCGCCAGGTTTCTTGGTCTCGTGCGGCCAGGGGCCCAGACCCTGCCCGCCAGACCACTTAGCTGCCCGCTGCTGCTGCTCAGGCCCCCAGAAATGACTCAGACACTTATATTAACTTTATGTTGTTTGGCCTATGGCTCAGGCACATTGCTAGCTAGCTCTTCATCTTAAATCAGCTCATTTCCATTAATCTGTCTGCCACGTGGCCCATGGCTCACCTGTGTTCCTTACATGTTGCTCCTTTTGCGGCTTGCTCAATCTGCCTCTGACTCTGCCCCACTTCTCTTACCTATGCTCTGATTTCTCCTACTTCTTCTATGGTGCCTGTCAGGGCCCAAAACAGCTCCTTTATTTAAAGATTGAGATTCACAGCATACAGAAAGGCATTCCCACATCATTGTGTTGGTCAAGGAGACTACATTAACATATAGCAGGACAGAAATATGAAGAACAATGGTGGAGGGGTGCCTAAATGGGACTTCCCCTATAATCAAATAAGTAAACACCCTAGGTGTCATCACAGAACCTACATCCAGCAGGGAATGGAGGTGGAGGCAGAAATCCATGGCTGAGCATTGGGCAAAGCTCCTGGTCCAGCTGAGAGCAGGGGAGGAGAGTCTGTATGAGCAGGGGGAGAGGGATTATGAGGAAAGTTCCCATGGTGGTGGCTGGCTGGAGCTCTGGGGAGCTCACTGAATTGGCAATGGCCACTGGAGATTCATTGGGAGGGGGAGCTGGGCCTTCTGGGGGTTGGCAGCTTTCGACTGGCATGAGTGTGTGGAGCCACGAGGGGTGGAATCAAACTGTGTTCCTGTGCATGGGCTGGCACTTTGGAGCCCGTTCCCTGTAGAGGAACACTCAGCCCAGCACTGACTTGGAGATGAGTGGATCAGATATGCCTGGAGTGGATGTGTCTCACTGGACTGGCCCACCTTGGGACTTATTGCTCTTTTGGGGGGAGGGGATGGGTGGATGGGGAGGGGCGAGGCTGGGGGCTGGCTGGGAGGGGTTAGGAGGGGGAGGGGAGGGGAAGCAGGGGGATACTTTTTTTTTTAATAAAAACATTAAATTAAAGAAGAAACTGTGACTTAACTGACTTGGTTGACTCTGTAGTGAACCCAAATGGCTCTGTTCTTCATCACTTTCTAAGAATTCATTGTAATTCTATAGTATTTCCACTAAGAGTCTTCTGGTACAAACTGTAAGAAGAGAAGATGTTATCATGTTGTCTGGTGTGTGTGTTATAAACAGGCTTTGAGGAAGAGTTTAAATGGAAATGCTGGTATCAAATAGGGAGGGTTGTGACTAAGTCAGTAGTTGGTTTGTTTTGAGGTTGCTTCAAGAGTAGTTTGCCTGCCTTGGTGTAGAGGGAAATGGTTTATTTAGGATTGTAGCTTTTATCATTTTGGTTATAAGCCTAGCCTTTGATCGCTGAACCATCTTTCCAGCCCTAGAATTATACTTTTTATTTAGTTGATATTTTTACTTTGTAATATTAATTTCATTATTTGTGAAACTATACCTTTTTGTTGAGTTCTCTGGTTCCTAACAGCTGACGAATAAGCAAAGAAAAGCTGTGATGTTGGGTGTCATTTTCATCTTTTAAGAACTGCATTTATTTTAAAGTCTTCCAGCCACATCTGTTTGTTATATGTTGTGCCTTTAAGAAAATGCATCCAGATTTAAAATGTTTAGAACTCACACTAGACTATCTCATTATAACCAAAACATGAAAATGATCACAAATGTACATAACAGATTTCAAGAGTTAAGGAACTTGAGGAGAAGCATTGTCTGTCAAAGGGGTTTCTTAATCTGAGCCTCAGTTTCCTCATCTATGAAGCAGATGGTAAACCCATGTTCTGCTCTCTCCAGGCTGCCATCAGATTGGGTGTGGATACACTTAGTTGGTTATAAGAAAAGTGTTTTGATTTGAAGACCATATTTAGTAGAAGTTCCAAATAGTGGTTGCCAAGAGAGAGGTCACTGGCTGTTGTCCCCCTCTAAATATGTTATACGCTTCTTAGCAGGGGGAAAAATCAGAAAAGAATACTAGGCTATGTGAATAATCATATTGATGACTTGTTAACATTAGGCCTTAAACATACCAAAGCTATGCAAAATACTTTTCCAGTTTCTTTCGGTAGAATGTTATATTATGAAGACTATAAATAGGCACCAACTTAAAAATGAGTTTTTTCTCTCTGAAACCTTGTTTTAGGTCTGTTCTGTGAAGTTTAATGTGTTTGTTATCATTTTATTCTGCTCCAAGAATCTTGATTCCCCTGTGACTTCTTTGATCTGTCAGTTATTTAGGAATGTTATTTTCCCATACTTTTGAATTTCTCATATATTTCTTTGTTCTTAATTTTAAATCTCATTCTTTGTTGTTAAAGAATACACATTGTAAATTTTTAAGCCTAAATATTTTGAGGCTTGTTCGTGGGCCACTGTATAGTTTGAGGCTGTTTGATATGTATTGAAGAGATGCATCCTGCTCTTGGATGAAGTTTTCTACAGATGAGAGTCCACACCTTTGATTGTCGACAATATGTCATAGGGAAGACAAGTGGGGGAATGCAGAACACTAAAGTCAAAATGTGTAGGAATTCCCTTCGCTGTGGTTACATATTAGGAAGTAACCCTCTGGAAGTTGTGTGCAAACACCCCGGTGTGACACAGCTGGTGAGAGTTTAAACTATAGTGTAAACTACTATCTCTGACAGACCACACCATGCTAGACCAGCACCCCGAGAGGATGGGGACAACAAGAGGGCAGAGAAGCACTTTGGAAACTAGTATGCACCTCATAAAACACATTACGTGACGTCCAAAGTGAATCCCATCAGTGCAAAAGGAAAAGGTGCTTTATTTGTATTTAGTAATATGAGCTCTCAGTTTATGCCAATTCATGCTTCATGAATAAAATTACCAGTATATAAAGTACATTGCACTTTGATCTTCACAAGCCCTCACTGCCTTAGTACTCTTCAATAAACAGTAAGGCATGCGGCAAGAGTCAGCATGTGTCCTTAATTTAGTGCATAAACAAAATTTTTCAGATATAAAACAAGTGCATTAAAGTTATAATCAACAAAGTGATACGATTAGAATTTCATGTCTGCTTTTTTTTTTCTCCATGCCCAAACTTCTCGGAAGTACTGTATAAGCATATCACATAAGTTGTGGCATTAAGTGGCCATATCTAAGTCTAAAAAGATGGAGAGATAGCTCAGTGGGTAAGTTCACTTATTTATTGTTGGAAGAAATCATATACATTCCTCTTCTCCTCTTTCTGTCTCTCCTTTCATGTCTCTTTCCCATGCTTTTCAAAGGAAGGAATTTAAAATTAAAGAAGGATGTACAAGTTTGTATTAAATCTTCAGAACTACCATTTTAGTGGCTTTGTAGACTGACAAAAGCTGACTCCTTCTCAAACTATAATGTGTATCAATGTATTTTTTGGAGGCAAAAGACTGAACTAGAACATTCTTTTCTTTTTTCACTGATTTGGGCCTGTAGTTTTAATCAATCATATAGCCAATTTCTAAGGAGATAGATAGTAAAACCTCAATGGAAATGTTAGGAACTTACCCATAAAGATTCTGTACCTGCATTGTCAAAACAGATGTGTTACTTAGTACAAATTGAAATACGCTGTATGATAAAATTCATTTCTTCCACAAGTGAGACCATGGCACATCCTTTGTTCTGTTCTTGACTTAATGAATTCATTTAAAAAATATGTGATACTCAGTTTTACCATGGTATAAATCAAATACATAGTCATTAAGTACCCTGAGCACCATAATATTTTTATTTAATTAAATTCAGTGTTTTAATTATGGCATATGTCTTAATTCTAGAGAAAGGACAGAAGGAATGTTTCATGTTACCTAAAATACCCTCCATAGAAACTTCTTTTTTAAACAAAAGTTTATCTTTGTAATGAGATATTACAATTTATAAAATCAGTAAATAATAGGATGTTGCATTCTTCAGTGCTAACTACTGGTTTTATTTTGGTATATTTATTTTTGGTTTTGTGTGTAGGTATAGACACACAACTTTGAACACATGGTTATGTAAAATAATACTCTGGTTTTATTATATACTGCCTATGATGTGATCAAGTTACTGGAAAGCTCCCATTGTACAGTGTTGTAATGTACACCCAGTGCACCCTGTCCTGTGTATGTGTCCAGATACTTGAATACTTTGTAATCACTGGGATCAGTACCTACATATTACTAGAACTTAAGGTAACCAAATTATTTTTTTAATGTGAAGTGTACTTTTTAGAAAACCTACTTAGTAAAGAAAGTCACAGCACTGGATGATTTAAAACAGTAATTAACACTTACACTATATATTTAATTTAGTCAGTGTGACATATTCATTAAGTGCTAAATATTGTCAGTTCATCTGCTGGTTGTTTGAATTGCAAAGTGAAATAACAATTTTGTATCACTGCAAGACATATAAAAAGTGACTTCGAGACATACAAAAGATTGTTATATTAAAATATGACATAGTAGGGATAAATGAAGGGACTTGTATACCATCTTAGAGTTGAGAGAAAGTGGCAGAGAAGTCAAGATGTGAAGTGACATATATGAGCTGTGGGAGAAGAGACATGAGAGGGAAGAGGTCTTAGGCACAATAATTATCATAGTTCCAGGAACTTGTGTGATTTTAAATGTACAGACTAGGGTCCAAGGAGACCTGGGTTCAGTTTCCAGTGCCCACATCCAGTGGCTCATAGCTGTCACATCTAGTACCTTCTTCTGGCTCCCAGAGCACTACACACATATGATACACATACAGACAGGCACATATATACATTAAAAAATGTGTGTATGAGTACATATAAGGGATGAGATGAGAACTAGAGATAAGAGTAAAGTGGAGATCATGAGGAACCTTGCAGCTATTCTCAAGAACTTGGACTCTGAACTTTAAGGGGTGTGAGAGCATAAACATGAGATCAAACTTAATTTTAAAAAATGATTAAAAATGATCATGGCTCTAGTTTGCATAGGGACTTGAAGGCAAGCAAAGTCACAGAGCTATGTGGTGGCCTTAATTTAGATAGGCAACTGGAGAGAGAGAGAGAGAGAGAGAGAGAGAGAGAGAGAGAGAGAGAGAGAGAGAGAGAGAGAGAGATGAAATTATGTTGTTACATTTTAAATAATTGTCCCGCCTACTGGTTTAATAAAAATGCTGATTGGCTGAAGGAAGACAGGAAGTGTGGGTGGAACTAGCAGACTAAGAAAACTCTGGGAATAGGAAGAACAGAGCAGAGATGCCACAGAGTTGCCAGACAAGCCAGAAGACACAGAGGACAACTATGCTGCTCTGAGAAAAGGTACTGAACCACATGGCTAAACAAGATAACAGTCATGGGTTAGATTAAGAGCAAGAGCCAGCAAGTTATTTGCCTGGGCCCCAGTCAATCGATACATGTGTCTATGTGTTTCAGTGGGACTATGGGACTGTGGGTCTGAAAGTCCGGTCACGAGGCTAGGCTGGAGAGTACAGGCCGGAAAACACCACATACAAGAGAGAGGCCAAGACCAAGGCTTCTAGTTAGAAAAGGTGGACAATCATTTGATGATTGTCACCATCAAATGAAGAAGACTTAATGAGGACCGTACAGTGTAGTATGAGGTTTCTGGCCTGGACTTTCAGGCCTAACCTCAAGGTCTAGGCCCGCAGACCCGCAGACCCTCAGAGACACACAGATGTTTTCAATAGTTTTTGGCTGAATTGGCCAAAGGCTCAAGCATATTATTTGCTAGCTCTCTACCCTTCATCTAACCTATGTCTCTTGTTCAGCCATATGGCTCGGTACCTTTCCTTAGAGCAGCATAGTTGTCCTCTGCTTCCTGCGGCTTCTCTCTGGTGGTCTCTCTGGCACTCTGCTCTCAGAGTTTTTCTTAGTCAGGTAGTCCCGCCCACACTTTCTGCCTGCCTTTGGCCAATCAGTGCTTTTTATTAAACCAGTGGGTGGGACAATTATTTACCATGAAACAACACAATGCCCCTACAATACAGCTGAGAGTTCTATATCTTTCAGGGAACAGGAAGTCAAATGAGACACTGGGTGGTTATCGTGAGCATAGGATACCTCAAAGCCTGCCTCCACAGTAACACATTTCCTCCAGCAAGGCCACACCCACTCCAACAAAGAAACATCTCCTAATAGTTGCTGCTCCCTATGAGATTATGGGGGCCAATTACATTCAAACTACCATACTACCCAATGTGGAGAATCTGGAATTAGAAGAACAAGATGAAGTAAATATCATACTCATCTTCCTCTTTATCATTGTGTAGGAAGGCTTGTATATAGATATATTTGATAATGGACCTGAAGCAGAAAGACTTGGTTTTGACCATATTCTTGAGTGGATCAGAAGAAATTCGTGCCTTTCTCCTCATCACGAGTGCAGTTGGCTTGCAGATAAAAGAAGAGGATCTCAGCATTTGTTCCTTTATTGGGAGAGAAGGACAGGGCCACATCACCAAACTTAAAATGTGAAATCTTAGTAATTTAAGAGGATTGCCTGCACACAAGTAAGTTACTTTGTAAAACTGTAAAGTTTTGAGGTCCTCTAGAAGCCATTTTGTATAATTTTAATCTGTGCTGATGGAACACTAGCTGCTTATCTAGGAAAGCTTCCACCTCATCCTGTTTTCCCTAGTCCGTACCATGTGCACTGCATTTGAAATTGTTTGTCCACACATCCATTCTTTTACATAATGTGGAAAACATTTGAGTGTCAGCAACGCAAAGAACTCTATTGGAAATGGAAAATCTTCAGTCATTCCTAACAGTTACTATTTCTAGTGGATATAGACTTCATGACATGATCTCATCTTTTTCATGTGTACGTTGTTTTGTCTGATCTTGTGTTCTCAGTGATTTTATCATATGTGCTACATTCGAGATAGTTTTCCTCTCACAGAATCTCCCCATTCTCAAGCCTCGACATTTTCCTTCCATAGTTACAGGGTGAGTGTTCTGGTTTATGCCTGTGTTTCTTAAGCACCAACTGTATACTGAGTAACTTCATCAAGACATTGTAGTTAATGTAACTGCTTAAACTTTTTTTCCAATGACTTAAGCTTTTTCTGTAAATATTATGCCTGGTAGACTGGAAAAATGGCTCAGTGTATAAAGCATTTATTATGCTAGGATGAGAAACCCTAGAGCCTATGTAAAAGCTAGGCAGATGTGGCAGCCACCTACAGTTCCAGACCCAGAGGCAGAGACAGAAGGTTCCCTGCGCAGGATGGCTAGATAGACTAACCAGAATTGGTACACTCGATGTTCCGTGAGAGAGAATCTGCCTGAGTAAATACCATAGAGAGATGGAGAATATTTTCATTCCTTTGATGTTTATGGCATTCACTCTCAGCTTCTGGCCTCTACACACATACATTCACATATATACTTGCAACTATACACATGCAAACACTCATGTATACATTCACATCACATACACATGTAAAAATAAATTATTAATTTTAAGTTTTTGACAAAAATACACAGTCATGGAAAGACTTAAGGCAGCTGGATATGATTGCATATCCTTGCAATCCCAGCAGATCGGAAATTGAAGCAGAAGATTAAGAGCTCTGGCTAGCCTAGGATGCAGAGCATAGGCCTGCCTTAAAGGAAAAAAAAAAACAGTGTAGCCAAGAGGAAAACAAGACACTGCAAATAACACCAAAGATCCAAGCAATGGCTGTTATTCAGAATAAAGCAGTGTCTGCATTATATACTGAGAAAATGAGAGTAAGTAGATAATTTTATTAAAAGAATTATTGCATATTTAAAAATTGTTACATTTTACTTGTATTTAAAGATACTGAATGGAAGCAGTAAAAAGATGTCTCTTCAGAGCTGTCTTCAGAAGTTCATCTTACAAACATGGGAGAGTACTGAGGGAGAATGACTTGTCTAGGATGCATGGGTGCTGAGAAACCTGTTCTGCTAGTCAGGAGACTGGTGTCCTCACTTTCCCACTCACTGTTGCTGAGCTTGGGATAGTGTACTAATGTTGATGCTGCTGATGTCACAGCACTATATGGGCCATGGTGGCAGTTGTAGTTCTAATTCTGTATTAAAGTGCATTCATCATCTATCATCTCTTAGCCTTGTACCTGTAGTCCTTAGTTAAAATTCAAGTTTTAGTTCCGTGATATGCACTTGTCATGATATACTCTATGCTCTTCTGAAAAAGGTCTCACAGAATTTGTTAATCCCATTATGTTTTAATTTGAGATTGTGTGTTGTCTTTATAACTGCATGATACTTTTCTAGTAACAATATTCATGGGTCCCCTTTCCTTTTCCTCATTAAGTTCTAGACATTTCCCTGTTGGGTGTGTGTGTGTGTGTGTGTGTGTGTGTGTTGGTTGGTTGGTTGGTTTGGTTTGTTATTGATTATTCTTTATGGATTTTTCACATCATGCATTCTGATCCCAATTATCTCCCCATCTCCTGGAATTTGCCCTCTGCCCTTGCAGCCTCCCCTGCCTAATCAGAACCCAATTTAAAAGAAAAACCAAACCAAACAAAGAAAAAAATAAAACAAAACAAAAAGAAAGAGGATGAAGAATCTTTTGTGGGAGCTGCAGTGTGGCCGGTTGAGTGACACATTTACCCTTTAGTCCATTCATCTTTACTTGCAAGTGTTCGTTGTCACCTAGATAGAGGCCTCTGGCTCCTGCTGCACCCTGATAATGGGATCTTACTGGGGCTCACCGTGGATATCTGGTTGTCCTGTGTCATGGGGATCCTGCTGTTTTAGATCTATAGACTTGCCCCCTGCATCTGCTCTAACAGCTCATAAATGAGGTGGATGCTGGGGTGAGTTATCTGTGTTCTGTGTGGTAGCTGGGTTGGTCAGCTCACTAACTTTCCCTCATCAACATTACCATGGTGCGCTCTCGAGCACTGCCTCAGCTAGCTCACAGTGTGGCCTGCAGCAAGGAGTGGGGCCAGTTCTCCTTAGGCCTTAGATCCAGGTTCCCCTCACTCATATCACCAGGGCCCTCTCTTCTGGTTGCTGTAGGGGGGATGAAGTGTTGGCAGGGTAGGCTCTCCTGCCCTCACACCCACAGGGCAGGCTCAGCTTGCTTGTTCTGTTTTTCTTACACTGTCTGTGTTGAAGTCTGCAGCCACCTCCCTCTGTCTTTCTGCCGAGAGTAATTTGATTTCATTCCCAGATTTCTTGAGGGCGTCAGTGTTTATCCTTGGAGCTAATTCATATACTCAAGATAAAACAGTATCAGCTATTTTATTAGCTTTCCTTCTTAGGAATACCCAGTCTAAGCTCAGTTTATTTCCTAGAGCTCACCGTTTTCTTTAATAAACACAGTCTCTTTCTCTTTTTTCCACATGTAACTGTCTAATAACACATGTATATTGTTTCACATGTCATTTCATTGAATAGCTTTTCATCCTTAAGAGAACAGTTTATTTATCCATTAGCAAAATATCACATTAAAATACTTTAATGCACTAAAGTACATACGTACTGCTTTGTCAATGAATGAAAACATCATAAAGTATGTTGACTGAATAATGATAATGTAAAATTGTTTTAGCTTTGATAGTGCACAGTAATTTAACTGGCAGACTTGTTTGTGTACAGCCAGATTTGTACTTCTGAATGTCCATCTTATCTGCAAGAAACTGACTCGTGACAGGTCTGAGGCATTGACTCTGGTCAGATTGCATCCCACATCTCAGGTGTTCATTTATTTCAAGTTTTGTTTTCCTTGGCAATTTATTCTTCCAGAGTCAACACTAGTCTATACATTAGCAACTTGACGGCTTTTGAATTTTCAAGTAAAAAGCTTTAGAGAATATCTAAGAACATTGTTTGCATTAATAAACATTTTCACAGTCTGAAAAAGTGCAGATTACTGCTGATGATCGTTCTCTTAGAACCTGTATCTGAGGTGTGCTCTCCACGACCACATAGCCAGTCGCCACTGTAGCTTCTGGTCAACAGGAAACAGGCAAACCCACAGAGGAGGCTTTAAAAAAAAAAAAAAAAGAAAGAAAGAAACAGGAGAAGCATTCTTATGAGAGGTCCATCATGAAAACACACAGAGAACCATATATCAATCATAACTTTGCAAATAAAAAAGTTTCATGATAGGCTTATATAAAACATTTCCTTAGAGATTCCTGAGCATATTAACAATCATAAGTTTTCCTACATGTAAAGATAAATGCAGTGATTTAACTATATCTTTTATTGTTAAGAACATAATCATTTCAGTTTTGCTAAAGAGGGCTCTGACAGTGCTGTGTAAATGTTATCAGTAATAAATAATAAGCATTTAATTTTCTATTATGTACCTGCTGATTTACTAGGTAGAGAGCAAAGTAAAAATGCTCTCATTTTTCCTTTCTCCCTGCCCCATCTACACATAAAAAAAGAAAGAGAAAGAGAGGGGGGAAGGAGAAAAGAAGGAAGGAAAAAAGAAAAGAAAAAGGAAGATGGATCTCTGGCTCATGGAAAGCTGGGGAGCTAGGGCAGAATCATCCTTCAAATAGCCAGAGTGGGCTGAGCCTGGATACCTAGTTTTACATAAGTCTTAGTTGTAGGTCAAGTCACAGGTTATGTCATGAGTAGCTCAGGTGAAGGGGGCTGAGTAATCCGCAGGAGAAGAGGGTACAGCTGAGCTACAGAAGCTGCATTTTGGTAGGCGCTATGGTGAAGCACACAGGATGTATTTTCTGGTGCACAGGACTAGTGCAAATTCCTGTTGGGTGGTAATTGCACCATATCCCCCGGAATCACTTGAGATTTCAAGTGGAGTTGGTACCTGTCTCAGACACAGTGAACCATAAAATGGTGGTAGGTAGCAAAAGTATATTTTGTTGATTATTTAAGACAGAGTTTTATTGGCCTTGACTTCATGGTAATCCTCCTGTAGCCTCTTAGGTTCTATGATCACATATGTGAGCCATTTTGTTTGGCCAGGAATGGCCTTTTGGAAAGGACTCCCAAACTGACCTTTGTCAGAACTTCTTTTCCCACCATACACTTTTCCATGCCCTTTCATTCTCATGGTTCCTGTCGTAAGCCAAAGGCCAAGGTGCAGTAACCATAGTGCTACCTTTCAAATGAAGACCAAGAAATCATGATGGAAGGGTGCAGTGTGCAAACATTTAAGCTAAGCAGTCTTTGGTTTTTGCTTGCGCTTTAGTAAGTGTTTGAGGAGGGGTGGCAGTGACTGCCTTTTATCTGACTACTTTCCCTCAAGGCTTAGAGAGGACAGGGATGTTGGGATGTCTGACCTAGGTTGATACTCTAAGCTGTTCATTATAAAGCCTGGCTACTTAGTCCCTATCTCCCGCTTGTAGCCTGTGCTAGTTACCTATGTTAGCTCCTCTCCTGGACTTGCCTGCCCTAATACTCTGTACATATCTGACTTACACTGATTACATGGAATTCATGGGTTGTTTTGTTTATTTTTGTACGTGTGTCCATGTATACATAGAAGTGAAAACACAGTGAGGAACATGTGTGAGGAAGCTAAAAGTCTACTTGAGATATCCTTATAAAATACTTTCCTGTGAGGATATTTTCAAATATAATAAAAACAGAGATATCAGAGGATAGATTCACCTCCTCCTGTCTTTTTTTTTTTTTCCCTAAAGTTTTCTGTGTAACAGTCCTGGCTGTCCTGAAACTTGCTTTGAAGACCAGGCTGACTTTGAACTCACAGAGATTCTCTTGCCTCTGCTTCCCAAGTGCGGGGACTAACAGTGTGAGCCATGACTTCTTCTGGCCTTTTTTTTTTTTTTTTTTTTTTGCTATCTCTGACTGTTTTTATTATCCCCACACTTTCCACCTTATGTTTTGATACAGTCTCTTTCTAAAGCTGGGATAACATATTTGGCTAGATTGGCTGGGCAGCAAGCCCTAGGAATGCACCTATCTCTGCAAACCTAGTGCTGAAATTACAGGTGGACACTGGTATGTTTGCTTGTTTGTTTGTTTATTTTAAGATTTATTGTATTATGGATACAGTGTTCTGTCTATTCATATACCTGCATGACAGACAAAGGTACCAGATCCCATTATAGATGGTTGGGAGCCACTATGTGGTTGCTGGGAATTGAACTCAGGACCTCTGGAGGAGCAGCCAGTGCTCTTAACTGCTGAACCATCTCTCCAACCCTCCAGCCCTTGTCTTTTTTTTTTTTTTTAACATGAGGTTCCTGTCCCCAGCTTCTTATGTTTATGCCCCAAGAACTTTATCCACTGAGCCATTCTCTAAGCCCTGAAGGCATTATTTTTAAATGACCTAAGAGAGAAATTTGTGGTCTTTGGAATGCAGACATTCCAATTGAATGTAATTGGCCCCATAAGCTTGTTGGGAATTGCACTATTAGGAGGTGTGGCTTTTTGGAGTAGGTGTGGCCTTATTGGAGAAGGTGTGTCACTTTGAAGTCAGCTGTGTTCAGGATACATCCAGTGCCTCAGACCACTTCCTGTTGCCTGTCAAGTAGGATTCTCAGCTCCTTCTCTAGCACCATGTCTGCCTGCGTGCTGCCATGATAATAATGGACTAAACCTTTGAAACTGTAAGCCACCCAATTAAATGTTTTCCTCTATAAGAGTTGTCATGGTCATGGTGTCTCTTCACAGCAATAGAAACCCTAACTAAGAATAAAAGAAGACGAAAGTTCTTCTGCCATCTGGATTATATAATTATATATCAGAAACAGAACAAATATTTTAATCATGTAAATGTACAAATTAAGTAATAAGTAATATTTCTTCAGTTGTAAACACTAAATTGAAATCAAACTTTCCTTCAGTAAATCAGCTTTCTTCTTAAGTCAAAATTCTAAGTGTAAGGATCAATAGAGCTGTCATTCTAAGCTATTAGAAAACAGAAAGGAGCACAGAGTAGAGTTTCTCTGTCTAATATTTAATGCTTCCATTTTATGTAATAAAATTTCAGTAAGGATGACAGATAACAAACTGTAGAATTTTTTAAGAAGAAAAGATGAAAAAGTATATGTGGATATTTTAAATAGTCCAATAGCAATGTCAGCATTTAATCTCATGAAAAAGAAGCGTGGGAAGTGTTTGAATGGAAGTCAATTGGAGATGAAAAATAAGAAGAAAGAAAAAGAAGCGTGGTGGTGGCGCGTGCCTTCAATCCCGGCACTTGAGAGCAGAGCTACACAGAGAACCCTATCATGGGGGGAAAGAAGAAGAAAGGGAGGGAGGAAAGGAGGGAGTGAGAAGGAAAAATAAGAGAAAAATGAGACTGTGAGGACTGTGTCATAGCTATGCAAGGAAAAACCTCTGTACAGCAGGAGGGGAGGAAAGGAGGGGCCTTTAAACGCTGCTAAAATAACAATGGTTTTAAAATTTTTCATGTATCCACATAACCCTACACTCAGTTCTTTCACTGATAAGTAACTCTAATCCACTATAAATTGGTTGAGGTTTTAAATAAAATCTTACAAAACCTAAAATAAAAATAATAACAAATAAATAGTGCATGTCATATTTTCTACATGAAATTTAAGCTGACTGATGACATGTCAAGTTATCATACTTTTACTATAGAAATCCTAATGAACAACATGAAAATTCTCATCTCCTTACTGAAATCATTGATCACTTATTGATTGGGTTACCAACCCCACTTAGCACCTCAACAGGTTGAAATTTAGGCTCAAGACTATAGTGTGTTTAGCCCTACAAGTCACTGCAGAACTGTATCTGACTATACACTGTACATCCATTTAGCTATGCAATTCATCTGCTACTCATCTGTACAGTGCTAAGTATAATTGAATCATTCCATGTCTTCATGCAATTAGAGTTTTCATATTCTTTATTTGCCCATTCCATCACATAAGATGGGGCCTGTGCAATGGCTCCTTTATCTTTTGGAAACCTGAAATACTAGAATTTACTTACTGTTTGCAGTTACAGCTGCAGCTCATAGACTATACAAAATCTAGTTTCTACTTTAAAACTGAAAAACCAGTAGTTGATGAGATTACAGAAAATTTAATGAAGTTATTATAGGAAATATTGGCTAGCCATTTAGAAAGTATGGAATAAATTATGACTAAAGATAATTTTCGGCCATAGCAAATTTACTTCTGGGAAGTCAAATAACAGTTGATTTCTAAATTGTACTGTTTAGACAGAATAGTGATATCTATTGTTACTGTGGGCATCTTATATTTTGTTGCAGCATTTACTCTTGCTCAGTTTGTTTAGAAAGAAATCAAAAATTGAAAGAATTCTCACAAAGACAGATGACATTTTCTGTCAGATGTCTAGTCTCTGTTTAAATACCAATGTGACCTTTTATATCAAGGAGTTAGATTATAAGTATAATTAAGTTCATCTATTAAAAGTGCATTTAGAGTTGTAGGTGTTTGTGTAGTTCAGATGGAAAGAGATCCTGGCAGTCAGGAACCCAGGCATACTGAGGGTTACAGCTCGATGCAAAGTATGCAGGCAGTCGCGAGCCAGTGAATACTGAGTGTTACAGCTCCATGGAAAGTATGCAGGCAGTCTGGGGCCAGTGAACACCACAGGCCACAGTAACCACAGGTAGGTAGCAGCTTACAGCCCTGCTTCAGGGAAAGGCTTCCCCAGAGTTAACAGCTCTGCTCTGGGCAAGAAAGGGCTCCCCAGGGAAGTTGTTATAGTCCTGCTCTCCACTCTGCTGGGGGAAGGCTTCCTCTGCCCAAGCTGTAATGCTTTGTTTTCCTCTCGCTGCTCCCTCTTTAACAACAGATTATAAGAAAGAAAAGCGGTTTGATTTTGAGCATTTAATAAGAGTTAAAATATGCAAGTCTTGATTTTTAGTTTTCTAAAATTTTATATTTTATTTTCATAACATGATATTTCACTTAAGTGGTGAGTCAAACAAAAGAAACTTATCAGTAAGATTTTGAAAATCTATATGCTCAGGAAAAATATGCAAAAATTTGGGTTGGTTTGTTTGGTTGGTTGGTTAGGCCGGGATCTCATGTTGTCAGTAGCTGGTTCTGGATTCTGAATACTAATAATAGAAACGTCTGGAAATGAAAGCTGTCATCATCACAGGAACAGTTGTGTGCTGAGCTTCATGTGAAGCTTGCTAACTTTCATTGGATCTTTGTATTTTCTTTCATTTACTTTTCCCTTCTCAGGCTTGGGATGCTGAGACTGATTGGTCAGTCTCCTTGGTTGTCTGATGCCTTACTGCCAACAACACAGAACAAGTTTGGAAATGTACCTGATTTTGCTTCTATGTTTATGCATAAGCTACAGCACATCATGGTATTTATGTGTTATGGAAAATCTGTTTCTATCTCTGTTCCAGCTAATGCTACCATAAATGTAAAAACCATGCCATAAGCCTATGGTGGGCTTTTATTGTAGTAATTCTATGATTTCATCAATAACCAAGTTATTGTCTCACTATGAACAAATTGATATTGTTGCGCTTAAAGCAGCAAACTGGAAGTCATAAACGTTGTACTGTTTGGCTCTAAGGCATTTCCGTGTATTATGACTTCTTATCAGATAGTGAGGAATAGCAGGCTTAAGCTAACAGTCCATGATCCAAGAGATAACAGTCTATAGTGGACTTGGGTTTAGCCATCATCAGCTTGCTTACTGAAGCTTTAAGCAAATTTATGTACTATCTTATGTAAAAAACACATGTATTTCATTTTTGTTGACTAAAATTTTCTTAGAACATATCAAAACACAGAGGTTGGTTATGTTTTGCCAGTTTTTTAAAGGTAAATGTTAGTAATGGCCAGTTTGAATTCCAAAACTTATATTAAGATAATATCATTCCATAAGAAAAAAAGAACAGATATGAATTTCTTTTCTCCAAGGCACATTCATGGTTACCTGGTTGCAGGGACGGTGTGAGGAAAGTAGCAGGGAAATTAGAGCTGAGTGAAAATTGTGCCATTGTAAATTCTTGAGCCTCAATTCAAAAGTTGCATGATTAAAGAGAATGACAGGATTTTTAAAAACTACTTATATAATATGATGCAAACATCCTGAGAAGAATGTAAACTTGTTATAGGATACTATCATTTTTAAACTGCCTATGTAGCTATTTATTCATTGTCTTTAGTTTAAAAAATGTGTAAGTCTAGACAAACTTTTCCTTTTGTGGGCAGCTCTCAGTTAAGTGGGAAAATGCATTAAGAACTGGGATGTCTGAGTCAGTGTGCAGCTCTGCCTCAGCTCATTTTGTTTCTAGCTCATGTCTGCATTCAAGGTGAATATTGAATTGTTTGACATCTCACTATTTTCTTAGATGTGAAAACTGAGAAGAAATAATAAAGTCTGGAAATAAAATGACCTGCACATAAGAACCATTTACACTTGAAATTTTGATGATAATTCAGAAATACTAATATATATCTTACCCAGACTGTTCTTATGATGATCAGACTAAGCAACAGGTTAGTTGCTTTCTGTGGCTGCACAGCTATTAGGCCTGAGGCTCTGATAAATAACCCTGTCAATACACATCCAAATGTCTTATCTGTGATTTTAGAATTCTAACATGGATATTAAGTTGGAAGGTCCACATGGGTTTGGAGGAAGTTAATGTCTCCTGTTGTTTCCTCAGGCACCATCCACCTGGGGTTTTTGCATTGTTTTGCAGGGGTTTTGTTTGTTTGGTTGGTTGGGTAGGTTTTTTTGTTTGTTTGCTTGCTTGCTTATTTGATATACCAGGCATGAATTCAATCAGGCCTCAAATTCAACCAGAGAGCAGTTAACTACCATGTAAGCATCATGCCATTATTATACCTATGGCCACACCTTGCCTGGCAGGTTGGTATTTATAGTTGGACAAAACCATTGATTTTATTTTTCCTCTAGCAGCCTGCATAGCCTCTCACAGGACTGTGGAAGCTAGCGAGTGGGGAGGAAGCTTCCATTTTGGTTCCAGCTTGATTTGTCTGTGTCCTTCAGAGAAAGTATGTGGTGCCTTTGGCATGGAATATGATCTTCTAGTTCTGGTGGAAACCAAGAGCAATGGTAGTAGCCTGCGTTGTTTTAGGGGCTCTGGAATATCTCTAAGAACAACTCAAATGAAGGTATCTCACCTAGTATCTTATGGCTTCTGGGAGGGGCATTGTCTGTACATTCAAGGTATTGCCTTCAAACTATTTTTAATAATATTTTAAAGTTAGTATATAACATAGTTCTTTTTTCATATATATCCTTAGCACTCTACTGATTTAGCTATCTCTACAGCTCATATTATCTTTAAAAGGAAAAGTGGCAAAGTAGATCTTAGTATGATATTCAGTACTGTTTTATAATTTCTTTTCAAAAATCTTAATCCATTAAGTTACTGCCATAATTCAATATTCATTCATTGGTTGTGATATTTCGCTTACAGACATAGTTTTCTTCTGAGCACATGGTAGTGTTATTAATCCTTAGTTTTTTTGTGTATGTGTTTGTAATAACCTTGTTGTAATAGTATGTTCTAAATAGAGCCATGGCTTAAATGCCACTTTTTCCATGGAGCCTGGAAATGAAGATTTTAGTAAACAGCAATAGTAAAATAACACTATTTTAAGTCACAGAAATGGCATGAACAAAGCATATGTGTGCCAAAGCTTAAATTTTGCCAAAATAGTGATGACTAGTATGTTTTGACTGAGATTTAGAGTAACTGTATAGTCTACATGTGGAAGATAAAGTTTTTTTAAAAATGTATTTTGAAGCTAGCTCATTAGAGGAAGAAGTAGGTGCATGGTTCAGTAGATTTATGGAAACGAGTGCACAATTCAGTAGGCTTTATGGAAAGCTCGGGTGAATAGAATTGTAGAACTTGGCATTCATGGTAAGTTAAGCTCAAGCTAGACCGACAGGAGAAGACACTGGGATGAAAAAGGAAGGGTATAGTGAGTCAGGACTCTGTGAGGCTGAAACAGGAACGATGTACCGTGCAAGTCAGAGGGAGACCACAATAGGAGAAATACACCTCTCGGGTTAAGGGCTCTGTTTCCAGTTAAGAGAAAGCTTATATTTGGCCTGTGCAGTTGAACGTTTCTGTTTGTAGGTCCTGTTTGTCCTGTGTTAAGTCCTCACAATTTAATGTTTCTATTGGTAGTTAAGAGTAAGTTCCTGTATTTCAACCTACTCTACACTTGTGACCCCAGTCACATGATGTACATCCTTGCCCATGTTCCTTCCCTTCATTGTATCTTTCTAACAGTGTCTAACAGCCAACTCTCTCTCTCCTTTGTGAACACTTTCTCTCTCCTAGCAAAAGGACTTCATGAGGCCAGGAAGGGTTACTCTGGGTTACTCTCTCAAATCCTGACTTGTGGTGACAGCCAGCTGGCCAGTCCCAGGTGTACTCCCAAATATGGCTTGCTTTAATTGGACAACCATGAATTTTGTCTTTTCCATTTTCAGGTTTAACAGCTAATGCCTGACACCAGGTTCTGGTGACTTGGTCAGAAATAGGAAAGAGAGGAATAAATTTTTATATTTGTCTTAAGACAGGATCTCTTTGAATAGCCCAGGTATATCTAGAAACTCACTATGTAAAGCAGACAGCCCTTGAACTCAAATTCATAAGATTGTCTTGCCTCTGCCTCCTGAATGCTAAGATTAAAGACGTGCGCCATGTTGCCTGGCTCACATGAAGCTTTTTTTATGTGTTCCAGGGACAGAACTCAGTTGTCAAGTGTGCAGAATAGTCACCCTCACCTGCTGGATCAATTAACCTTTCCCTTCTTTGTCTCTTTTCTTATTTTAGAATTTCTCATACCCTTTACTTTCTACTTTTTCTAAAACTAAGCCTACTGTTTGGATGTATCTTCACCCTGGCTCCACATGGCACAGCCCTAACCGTTGTTAGGGTCCAGTGACTTCTGTAAAGTCATCTCTTACTTATCCTGCAGTAATCTGTGTTCGCTAATTTCTAAATGCTTCAGTGATTTCCTTGTTAACTTTTTATCATGCACTATTTCACTATTGGTGGACAAGTTTATCACCTTCCTTGTAATTCAAGCTCCTTGAAGAATTTGTGTAGGTGTTAGTGTGCTGTCATGGAAAGACTAGAATTTACAGGTTTCTGCTTTTAGTTTCTAGTTTCCTCAGTGTGTGGTAGTATGTGTATGACTACAGGCAAGATTATCCTTTACTCACCTTAAACTCAGCTTCTAGCCTACACCGTGCCTGTATTATAGGATATTAAGAAGATTAAGTCATGAGTGAAGTAACTGAATTGAAGAATTTATTGAAGTTAGGTTTGTAGGCGGAGTTTTACTTACAAGGCACCAGTCCAAGATTAATATTTATTAGAATAGAAATCAACACTCACGATACAGGTAACAGCTTATAGTGGCACCTGAACAGGGATTGGAGTTTCTGAGCGATGGACGATGGTCTCTCCAGCAGCCAGGAACCAGGAACAACCGAGTTCCCAGGGTCCCAGCAGCCCCTTATCAATGGGGTTGGCCACACCCCCTCCAAGAGCCCAGGACCCTGGATAAGCATCTTCGGACCTTATCAGCTGACACCTGAATCCCACCACATCAGTTCCCATCTCTTTTTGATTATCTTGACTTCTATGCCTGTATCCAGAGTGCTACATGCAAATATTAGAAATTGTTGAATAAATTGGTAATCTGTAGTAAGAAGGAAAGATAGTATAGATTTGCTTGATTAAAATATCTACATAGTACAGTGTTGTAATGAGTGCAGTACAGAATTATTCATTGGTTAAAAGTGTTGTATTCAGATGAATACATAATTAGAAACATACCCATTAGGAGACAAATCTTACCGTAGACTTAATAATACAGAAGCCATTTATAAAGTCACTTTCTCTTAGTATTCAGACAAAACTGGGCTTTGAAGAGCCTAAGAATCTTTTTTGGACCTTAAACCAGGCCGATGTTTTGGCGGTACATACTGACTTCAAGATTATAATTTTCATTTTTTGTTTTAACAGATTTAAACATATTTTTGTGCCAGTGGATAGGAGGAGTATGTTCTGGAGAATGTAAACCTGGGAATCCCTAAAATTAGCCTGTGATCTAACGATTAATTTTTTAAATTATACTTCATTCCAGTAGTATGGATTCCACAAGCATTAACAAATGTGATATTTTATGAGTCTGGAAGATTTTTATAACATTGGAAATCCTCGATCACTTGAAAGTTTCAAGACAGTGAACAATTTTTAATAATCTGTGTATCTATACTCCTGTTTCACTTTGCCTTCTTTGAGGCCTTAGTCAGTTTTGTTTTGTTTTGTTTTGTTTTCAGCTTAGGCTGCATTATATCAACAGAATATCTAAATCTATAACTATTCAGGAATGTATTTTTTCTCTTTGCACTTTCAAAACTACAAATAAAATTAATCTCCATAATCAGCAGTGGCATTCATTTAAAATAAACAATTACAAACTACTTCTACATGATAACAGCTCTAAGCAATAGTGCTACTTTAAATATCTGACCTACTGAATTTATATACTGTACTCACTATCTTACAGCCTTACTTAACTGTATAATGGGACAACTGAGTCCCAAAGAAATTAAATAACTGTTTTCACGTCACCCTTTGGCTGATGACTGATAAGAGTTGACTTTTAGTCCAGACTTCTTACTCCAAGTTAATTTTTAAAAATTAACTGTGCTATTTTCTGGTGCAGTAGTGGCTTACATGGCAAACTTTCTGAGTCTCATTCTTTATATACTTCAAGTTATTCTCATAGCTGATTTATCTGGCCTAGAAATATATTGTTTGCTCTTCAACCTACAAAATAATCTGTACCCCAAAGATTTTCATTTTCAAGAAGCATCCTCTAAATTACTGACTTACTAATCCAAATGGAAACTAGCATAATATAAGGCAGGAGTGTTTAGCAGGTGGAGGAGAGGGTTGGTTGGTGTTCTTTGTGCAGTGACTAAACAGTTCAGTTATACTTCATGCTGGCTTCACAAGAGACTTCTAAGATTGTGTCCACAAGCTTCAAGAAGCAGGAAGTGATTGTATTCTTGAGGTGTGCATAAGAGCCTGAAGTTGGCATTGATGGTGAGTGCCAAGAGGAAGTATTGTATGTGTAATATGTACTTTACGCCAAGCTAGTGAAAATAAAGTCCTGGAGAAGTGTGAAGTCTTCTCTCAAGATAAGTAATGGTTCCACTATCAAGTACATGAAAAAGTAGACTTATCCAAAAAGGAGATGGCATCTGCTCTGTATGTGACAGTGTGTGAGTGGGTATATTAAAACATCTGACCTGTTATTGTATCCATCTAGATCAGAGTGCTTGAATCAGGCAGAATTGTAGTACTCCTTAAGAGTAAAGTTCATACCAGATTGGGAAGACTTAGTACAAAGTATGTAAAAATATCATGGGCATAATTTAACATTTTCTTTTTACGTGTTGGAATAGAAGTAGCTCAATTATAATTAAAGATTTTCTTTTAAATTTTTATAATCTATTAAGTGCCTATGTGTTATATCTTCTATTTCTTTCTTGCAGTAATTCTCCGTGCTGTATTTGCAGATGTATGATAGAAATGTAGGACCAAACTCAAAGCCAAGCATCCACACTATGTAGGAAATGTTGATATGATATCAGAGTGTCACTACATAGAGGATACAGAGGAGGAAAACTCCAACAGTTTAAGAAGAGGAGTAACCGTAACAAAGAGAATTGGGAAATAAATATTGACTCCAAAATGCTGAAAAGCCTGATTCAGATAGAATTTTAGGAGGGAAGTAGTTAACATCTTTGAATGACAATGAGGCCACCTGGAAAGAGGAGATCTTAATTTAGGCCATTGAATTTGATTGATGTAGAAATAGTTTCAGGAGACTGTAAGAAGGATAGATTGCAAGAGATTGTGAACCGACTGTATTTATAAACTGCTCTTTCCAGGATGGAGTCCATTTGTAAAGATAACAATCACTTGACTCCAACAGACTATAGAGAAATTTGAGTTTGTTTGTTTGCTGAATGAAAAGATTAGTGAGTAAAGGAGGAAAGATAATTTCTATAGTAGAATGCTAAAGATTGGCTCCCAAATCTCAGTGATCACTGGGGTCACTGGGGATCATTACAAGGGCAGATTCCCAGCAGCATCTCATGACAGAGATTACCCTTTTCTGTAGAGGTTTGTCTCTCAGAACAGCCTGAAGGGACTGAAGAGAACTTGTACCAAGAGCTCTGATGAGGGCAGCAGTAAAATGGTGGTCAGTGCAGTATCCAGGAGTACAGTGCTAACGGACGGTGGGTGGCCCATAAAGTAAAATGGTGGTCAGTGCAGTATCCAGGAGTACAGTGCTAACGGACGGTGGGTGGACCGTAAAGTAAAATGGTGGTCAGTGCAGTATCCAGGAATACAGTGCTAACGGACGGTGGGTGGACCGTAAAGTAAAATGGTGGTCAGTGCAGTATCCAGGAGTACAGTGCTAATGGACGGTGGGTGGACCATAAAGTAGAAGTGGCACTGACAATGTTAAGAGTGCAAGCTCAGCAGAAATGAAAGACCGGAAGTGTTTAAGGGGCATAAACTAGGATCAGAGAGCAGTTTCAGAAGGCAAGTGAACACACAGTTTGCATAGAAGGTTGAAAGAATGAAGTATGCATGTTTTAAGGCCATTAAGTTTGATAAACCTTCTTCTTGTTCATAAGCACTGTGAGATGAGTTTTTAAAAACTAGAGTGGATGAGTTACATTAGAACAGGGTCTCGCTTTGTTAGCCCAGGCTGACCTAGACCTCACTATAGCTTAGACATGCCTTAAACTGTCAGTATACCTGCTGCTTCAGCCTCCCATGTGCTGAGAAAACCTCAATGAACTCTCTGGACAGAAAGCTAAAAATCAAATGAATTTTTAAAAATTTAGGTATGCAAGTACCATGTAATAATTGCTTAATAAATGGTAATTACTGGTATAACTTCAGCCTTTTAAAAGTTTTGAAGTCAGGCTATATCATGTATATACATATTTGATGAATAGTGCTTACTAAAAATCTTTTGTGTGTGCCAGGTATATAGCGGTGCATGCCCATAGCAGGAGGAGGAAATGGGGGCTTTTGTGTTCAAGGCCACCCCAAGCTATATGGCCAGTTCCAGGTCAATCTGGGATACCTATAAAGACCCTATCTTCAAAACATATATTTTTAAATTTTGTTTTGACACCAAAGCCCTGCTTATTGAGACTAGCATTAAATTCACTAGTAAACTAGGAAAACAACAGGCCAATTTTCACTCAGTGTATCAGTTACTTTTCTGACCAAGGCACCATAGAGAAGGGTTTATTTATTGGCTTATGGTTTCAGGGATATAAGAGTCTATAGCATCAATCTGGGATGTGCAACAGCAGGCAGGTATGACTGCAGGAACAGCTGAGAGCTCACATCTCAAAACAGCTAAGGAAGCCAGGAAGACAAACTCAAAATGACATAAGTCTGAACTCTCAGCTCCTATGCCTAGTGATGTATTTCCTCCAGCAAGCCCACATTTCCTGAGACAGACAGCATTACCAACCAGAAATCAATCATTCAAATACCTGAGGCTATCAGGATCTCATTCAAACTGCCATTTAACTTCTAATGTTTAGGATATTTGAGAATGAATATCTATTGGTACTTAGAAAGTTATTGTGAAAAATGACAATTTAGGAACAGTCTATCCACAAATGCATGTACACAGCAGAAAATTAGCTAATTACATTATTGACTATTTTCTTTGAGTCATTGTCCCTAAAAATGTCTTTGACAGTATGTTATAAACTTATGTCTCCTTTGCTTTGTAGTGAAGAGCTCAGAAAAGAGGCAAGGCAACTAAAGCGGGAACTTTTAGCAGCCAAGCAGAAAAAGGAGACAGCAGCAAAGGCAGAGACAGGAAGTGAAGGTAAGTGCTTTTACAGGTCACGTCATCTTTTATTTAATGGGGGTATGTACATGCTCATGTGTGCATCAGTGTGTGTGTGCATGATCACATGTGCGTCAGTGTGTGTGTGCATGATCACATGTGCGTCAGTGTGTGAGTGCATGATCACATGTGTGTCAGTGTGCATGAGTGCATGATCATGTGTGTGTCAGTGTGCATGAGTGCATGATCACGTATGTGTCAGTGTGTGTGAGTGCATGATCACATGTGTGTCAGTGTGCATGAGTGCATGATCACATGTGCGTCAGTGTGTGAGAGTGCATGATCACATGTGTGTCAGTGTGTGTGAGTGCATGATCACATGTGTGTCAGTGTGCGTGAGTGCATGATCACATGTGCATCAGTGTGTGTGTGTGTGTACTTGACGTCGTGTGTGTGTGTGTGTGTGTGTGTATGCATGATCATGTGTACGTCAGTGTGTGTGTGTGTGTGTGCATGATCATGTGTGCGTCAGTGTGTGTGTGTGTGTGTGTGTGTGTGCATGATCATGTGTGCAACAGTGTGAATGTGAGTGCATGATCACATGTGTGTCAGTGTGTAGAAGCCAGAGGTCAGCCTCAAATAACATTATCAGGAGCTGACACTTTCTGTTTTGAGGTAGTGTCCTTAAGTGAACCTGCAATTCATTGGTTGTCTAAGCAACCCCAGAGATCCTTCTGTTTCTGTCTCCCTGCTGCTTTGGTCTACAGATACATTCCAGTGTGCCCAGCTTTTTCTGTCGTGCTAGAGATCCAAACTGGCCATCCCCTCAGCCCCTTACTTTGTCTGTTAGACCCGTTTTGACCTCCTTCCTGACTCTTTGCTTTCCTCTTCTCCCGTCCTGACTGGAGGTTTTGGTGTTTCCTTCAGACCTGCTCTGGACAGTTGCCAAATAAAATAAATCTCCACTTATAGAGGTTATTTTTCTGAGAAATAAAATTGATACATTATCGCTTTTGAGCAAGCTTAATGAGAATTTACAGAGCACTGAAAACCAGATAAGACTATGTGGCTGTAATACCTAAATGGATTAAGAATGCCCAGAAACTGTTCATTGTCTTTATATTGCACACTCTTTAAGACATTTAGACCTATTCTAGGACCCATGTAAACATTTGTGTCTGATTGGTATTAAATACCTATTAGGTTTTGGTTCTTGTTGTTCTTATGTTGTATGAGGTTTCTGGCCGGGACTTTTGGACCTAACCTCAAGGTTTAGGCCCACAGACCCACAGACCTGCAGAGACACGCAGATGCTTACATTAATTTTAGGCTGATTGGCCTAAGGCCCAGGCATATAACTTGCTAACTCTTTACCCTTAATCTAACCCATGACTCTTATCCTGTTCAGCCATGGGGGTCGGTACCTTTTCGCAGAGCAGCATAGTTGTCCTCTGTTTCTTCTGGCTTCTCTCTGGCATTCTGGCCATTCCTAGAGTCTTCTTAGTCTGGTAGCCCCGCCCACACTTTGGCCAATCAGCGTTTTTATTAAACCAAAGGGTGGAACAATTATTTACAATAGAACAACATAATCCCCCTACACTCTTGTTTTAACATGTGTGTATGTTTGCATTTGCATATCTGCACATACACAGAGGTACACATGTGGAGGGTAGTACGTAGAAGTTAGAAGACAAATTCAGCTTTTAGTTTCAGCCTTCCAACTTGTTTGCGATCTGATCTCCTGTTGCTTACCACTGTTACTTTGGGCCAGCAGACTGGTGCTTTCAGGGATTCTCCTTGTCTCTGTCTTTCATTTCACCATAGGAACACAGAAAATGCAAATGAGCACCCCCATATCTGGCTCTATATGACTTGAGGGGATGCTAACTCAGGTCCTCATACTTGTGAGAAGCACTTCACCTACTAAGCCATCTCACCCATCCTATTGGTTTTCCTCTATAATAGGACATAGAAGGTCTAATATGTTTAAAGCTCATCAAAACAGTACTCTACTGTTATCCAAGTTGCTATATTCTATGAGGCACTGTGATTTTTTTCCTTAAGAAAAGACCAGCTTCAGAGAAAACTACATTACTAAAATTCTTGGAATTATTTCACAGCAAGGCATATAATGTTCAGTTTGCAGAATTATTACTTATACCCCTTAAATATGTTTTCTGTTTTCTTTTCTGTAATCATGTGTTATAGTATAAATTCCCACTTTAGCATAATAAGTTTTATTCAGTTGCCTCTAAAGTGTGTAGTAAATTTGCTGTAACTGTTACTTGGTGCAGACAGCCCATCCTCATGCTTCTGTAAAGCATAGAGTACTTTCATCTGTTAGAGTTTTAAGTGGTTATTGGAGTTCTGCTTAAGAAAATAAGATGTATTATGTATCCAGGCTTAAAGAATATATGCACCAATACAGAACAGTAGTATATCAAATGCAAAATGTATTATTGTTGTAGGCAGTAAAAGTAGTACCCCATAGCTGTTTAAAGGAGAGTATTTATATCGTATCTCCCAATGGCTTGAAATAAAGACAGGCTCTTAGTGAAAAATTCAAGTCACTGGAGTATATATTCAAATAAGTGGCTAAAACGTTAAATTATTCAAAATAGCTCAACTTATAAAGGAAAAGATGAATTTATTCATCACTATCTCATGTATTTAAAATATAACCCAGAATAGAAATAAGCTGTAAGTAATAAGTATAGATGTGAAATGAGTTTATTAAGGATTATTTTATATGTCATTTTCCCAAGGGATCGTTTCTTATATTAAAAGCATGTTAAATATATGATAGCATTTGTGTTGCACTAAGAAGGTGTTTTGCTTAAGTATGTTATTCATTTTTGAGGTAATAATTAAGAGTAATTGTGAAATCTCTGCTAGAGCAGAGTATGAGGTTGGCCACTGGGTGGATTCTGCTCTGTAGTTCAAGGCCTGGAAGGGGAAGCACAGCAGATCCTGCTATGCTGTACTGGTGCTGCAACCCAACCAGATGTGTGGTATACATGTGTCTGCTTTCATCATTACAAAAGAGAGGACTCTTTAGAGCCTGCTTTGGCCTATATATAAATAAAAACAAGCCTCAAGATTTGTATTAGTAATTATTTTCATCATTTTAATTTTCCTTATATCATGTAGAAATAATTGGACTTGTCCTAAATCTGCGTGGAAAACCTAGCTTCTAAGACTGTGGGGTTGGTTGTTTGCTCTGGTCAGCATGTTTTATAGTGTGTTGGAGTGATCTGTTTTGAAAAATGATTTTATTTTAAAATGACTTTAAAGCATATTTACTTGACTTCTAATGACTTTAGACATTTCTTCTGTTTATTTATATTTATGTGTGTGTGTGTGTGTGTGTGTGTGTGTGTGTGTGTGTGTGTGTGTGTGTGTGTGTGTGTGTGTGTAGTCAGATCACCTGATTTTTGAGGCTAGGCCCCTAGGTGTTTCCTAACATTATATACTCTAGGCTAGCTGGCCCACAAGCTTCCAGGCTGACTCCTGTACCTCTACCTCTTTTCATTGTAGGTGTGCAGGTTTACAAATGTTTTTTACAGTATCTGGCATTTTCCATGGATTTCAGGAATGGAACTTAATAATCAGGCTTGCACAGAAAGCACCCTTACCTGCTGAGGCATCTTGAAAGCCCAATTTAAAAAACAAAACAAAAACAAAAACAAAAAACACACACACACAAAAAAAAACTTTATACTTACCACAAGCCAGGATTCTGAGTTTCTATGTGCTTATAACATTAAGATTTTTTGTAGTCAAAGTATAATGGTCCAAGCCAATCAATTAGTGTTCAGCCTTGCTGGAAACTGGCTTTTCTTTTACTGGAATCCTTTTTCTATCTAACACTCCCATATTGCCTTTCTGTTTCTGCTGCCCTCGACTCTGACTCTTACCTAGTCCTTCTGTATCTTTTATCACTTTGATATTTTAAAATTTAAAGATAGTCCTAGTTAAATGTTTTGTGAAATATCTAACAGTTTGATTTCTCATAACATGTTTTGGAATACAAATACAGAAATTGTATTCCGTGTCTGTGCATTGCTAACAGTACAGTGTTGTCTCCTGACTCACAAGTGGTATTACTCTGCATAGGTGTTAGAGTTAAGCTGCACTGTGAAGTGACCCTTTATACCTTTGCAATTGGGAAGTATCCAAAGACAGTTCCTGACAGAGTATCCCAATAGCCTATCTTCCCTTTAGTTATTTATTGCGGTGTTCTGATGGTGACATTCTGTTTTCCTTGGCTTCTGTTACTTTTTTTTTTTTTTACTTGAAATAAAAGAAAATTCTTTTTTAGAAGTACAGAGGAAGAAAAAGAGATCTCCTATTCTTTATTTCAGTATAGCCTTGTGATTACTCGTCATCTCAGAATCACAAATTATCATTTATTTTCAAAATTTCCCAGCATTAGCCATGAATAACCCTTTCTGGGTTGCTCCTGTGTCCTTTCAACTTGCCTCTATCCTTGATTTTTCTACTTTCTAAGAACATAAGCTGTTCTTAGGCTTTCCCTTCTCTGGACCTGGAGTCTCTTCTTCAAGTCTAATTCTTGTTTGACTGTTCTTTATACATCAAGAGATGGACACTAAACAAACCATTGTGTGTTAATTCTAATATTATTAGGCTCCTTTTGCTTTATAAAAAAGATGAGTGGGTGGGGGTGTGTGTGTGTGTGTGTATGGATGCTCCCTCTATGAGTACAAGTACCCACGGCAGCCAAAGTTAGATGCCTTGGAGTCAGAGTTACAGGTGGTTGTGAGCCACCTGATGTGGGTGCTCTGGAAGGGTAGCAGGTTGTGCTGAGATATCTCTCCAGCCCCAGGAATCACAACTTTGAGATATGTTTGCTGTTAGTATTTAGTTAAATATACTATTGATTTATTTGTTCATCTTATGTCTGTGCGTGTTTTGTCAATATGTACATCATGTAACAGAAGAGGGTATCTGGTCCCATGGGACTGTGGTTATATAGACTCATGATGAAAGAGCACCAAGTCATGAATCCTATCATATTATCACTGTATGTGCTATGTGTAGCTTGATGCAGCCTTTCCTAGAACCTATGATATACGTTAGAGATTACCTAAACAAACTTTTAAAACTGACAAGTATTGGTGGAATAATAATAAAGTTAATTATTCTGAAAGATTAGTAAATTTTAGAAAACATATTTATTTGAATTGATGTGTTGCTATGCAATTTTTAAGCAAACAGAACTTCTTCCTGTGATCATAAATGGTACACAAGCCATTTTACATCACAAGGTCATAGAAACAAGGTAGAATTTGAGTATCTTTTAGTACATGTTAAAATTCAGTCTGCCTTCCCAGTCACCAGATAGTCCAACCTAGGAATAAATCCAGAGGTTCTTGTGTGTGTTCCTGTATGGTCAGGTCCACACATGAGAAGAACTTGGAAAGTATTATCTCACCGTGACTTTATAGAGTTATAGGACAGTTGAGCAGAATATTCTCAGGAACCTATTCAGGAAAGATTTTGTGGTTGAGCTATATGGCTGTGTGTCTGGCTTTTGTAAAGTATCTTATTTCAGCCCAAGACTAAATTATCTGGATATTATGGGAACTGGGTGATTTGTTCTTTTGATCTTGTTAGCTGTATATTACAGTTTTAATTCACTAATAAACTTAAATAAGCAGTCGAAAGCCTTAAGATAATTATGAATGACAAATTTTTATGTAATATAGATCTGTCTTCCATGTATGTGATTTTTCACCTAATGCATGTTACTATACCTGCTGGTCTGGAGAGACCAAAAATACATTAACTGTGAAAACTCTGATTTAATAGCAATTTTAATTGTAATACTTCATTTTTATGGTAGCGCTAGTTATTATAAGAATATTTGGGGGCTAGCATGAACCAGTTCCACAGAGTTGCCCTATGACAACACACACACGAGTATTTTAATTTTAAAAAGAAATTTTTGAAATATTATGTAGTCTCAAAATAAGTAAGAAAATAGGAAAACTCTTCATATTAACAGGGAAAATATTTAAGCCTCAATTTGCTTATTATAACTCTAAGGGTAAAGCACCTTATATATCCTTCAGACTTCTTATTATTGAGAAAATTTTTAATAAAATTACTTTGCTATGTTAAAATTTTTAAATTTGCAGAAGACAAACATATAGTTGTTCTTGCTTTCATTGTTTCCCGCCTAAAACCTATACATTGAAAATAGGAGTTTTAGTGCTATTAGTATATTGTAAAGCCCAAAGTCAATATGGCCATTTTTAAACATGTTACAAAACCTTTTAAACAACTTTCTTTTTATGCTTGTCAGACATATTTCTATGAAGAAACTCAGTTTGAAAGTATGAATGTATGTACTTTTCTTAAGTGTCCAATGACATAATATCCTGGTTTTATGAATGCATCTCTCAAGTCTGATCACATAGTGATGATGATGACAGATACTTCATTTTAGAATTTAGGATATGATAGTTGACTTAAAACACTTGGGAAGAAATGTGAAAGACCAAGAAAGCCTTGCAACTCTAATACTTGTGCATTAAAATAGTAGCTTGAGTCTTTCATGAATGGGCGTCTCCCAGTAAGCCATGTATTCTCATAGTGTGATGATTACTTCAGGGTATGACCATCTTAGGAAATCTTTGATTAGGGTTTAATTAATATTCCTCTGGGTTTATAATTGTTATCCAGTTTCCTGGTCCAGATTCATATTCATAACTGATGACTTGACCTTAGTCATTTTAAGTCTGTTCCATCACAAATTACTTTGAAATCTGGCTCAATGCTATTTCTTTGTTATAGGGGTGAATAAATTTTGCCACCTCTTGAGCCATACAATATTATCAGTTAATAGATGTAAGTACACTTGAGAAGAAATACATAATTTTGTCATTTGTCTTATATTTACTTTTAATTTTTATTGCATTCGTGTGTGTGTGTGTGTGTGTGTCCATGTGCGCACATGCATGTGCATTTGGGTACAGACATACCACAGAACATATGTGTTGATCAGAGGACAACTTGAAAGAATTGGTCTTTCTTACTGCAATATAGGTCCTAGAGGTCAAACTCATGAAATTGGACTTGGTTGCAGGCATCTCTCTTTGGCCTATTAACTTTTGAAAGACTGCAGACAATACCTAAGTCAATACTTCAGTAAATAAAAAAAGTCAGTCAAGGAACAAATTTATTAGTATAATAATTCAATTAAAATTTTCATAATAGTGCAAGATTATCTTCCAAAATTCAAAATAGTTCGGACTCTTAGTTGATCACAGGATCTGCAGTAGAGTCTAAGAGCAAACACCCTGATTTGGGTAAACAAAGAACACAGTGTTTGCTTTAGATACCAGCAATGTCAAAAGAGATTTACTACAGGACATTCTTGTTTACAGCCTTGGGATCTTGTTCCACTATAAATCATCCTGGCTTGTGTACAGGATTGCTGTGGGAGGTAATAAATTTAAAATAAGATTGACAATTAATTGGTGATAAAGTTGACTTCTTATGTTGTCGCTTCAATAAAATTGACAATCTTTTTCATTAAATCCAGGGTTTTTAACTTTCACCATCTTAGAACTAGTAACAGACTGAATGTATTCACATAGAGGTTACAGGTTTAGACATATCTTAAATCAGCTTTAAGGAGATAAGGTGTCAGGGCCTCCTTGGTGTTCTGAGCAGACAATCCCTGCTCTGTGATTCTTGACAGAGTGAGAGGAGAGGGGCAATCTGAGCTTATAAACCCAGGAAGAATTTCAAACCTCTTACAAAAACACACCTCCAAGGTGCAGAGCTCGAGCACCAGAGCAGTTCAAGTTGCTTCTGTCTTAGTCCTGCATTAATTAAATGATGGCCCTGGGCTGACTGAGTTGTGACAGTATATAATATTTAACGTCTTCCTGTCTATCTCACGTAGAATGTTAAATTACCTTGGTTTTTATGAGAAACAAAACCCACATGGAATGGTTGTTCCCTGTGTACCTGGCAGTACACATGGTGAGCTTTCACTGAGCAAACTGGTCCTTTCCTTAGCTTTAACTTTCTCCAGGCACTACTGAGGCGTTTCCCCAACCCCTCAGAGTCCAAAATTTCAGAATTCATTTTCTTCAATAGTCATCTCCTAATTTAGGTGTTAATTTAAACTTTATTTGAATAAAAGATGAAAGATATTTGTGTTTAGTTCATAAGTACCCTTTCAGTCAGCAGTCATTCAGTTTTTTCTCACGTAAAGTTGAAAACAGTTTAAAAAGTAATGACGATGTGGGAATCTAAAAGGGTGAATGCATGAACCTTAATTAGGGTTTCTGTTGCTGTGATAAAATATCATAACCAAGTGCAACTTCGGAAGGAAAGGGCTTATTTCATTTTATGCTTCCACATCACAGTTGATCATCGAAGAAAGTCAAGGTGTAAGCTGACATGGCAGGAAACTGGAGCAGAGGCCATGGAAGACCACGGCTTACTGCCTTATTCCCCTGTTTTCTTGTAGCACTCAGAACCACCAGCCCCTCAGTGGCACTGCCCACAGTGACCTAGGCTCTCCCATATTAACCCACCAAGATGATGGCCAGTCAGATAAGGACATTTTCTCAGTTGAAGTTTCCTCTTCTTAAAGGATTCTGGCTTGTGTCAAGTTGACATAAAAGTAGCCAGCACAGTGTGGAGGGTATACTTCAATTATTTTTTAAGGAGTAAATCAGCAAAAAGAAAGGCAGAGCAGGGGCACCCTGTGGCTCTTTCTAGCAAGCTACTTTGTGTTTGTTTTTAATTGTTATTAAAAGCAATGCTGCAAATAATGTAGGATGCTTCTAACACTTGAGAAGAAGTAATATTTTCAGTAAGAGTCTTTAGCAGATGTCAAAATATGTATGGCAGCAGTTACATAAAGAATTGAATCCTTTGGAACAGAACGTGAGAGACCCTTTGTGAGTCCATGGTTGTTGAGGACAGCTATGTCACACAGCAAATCACTGGATGCAGACCTCTTTCTGGTATTATTAGGATGAATGAATTCCGTTCATTTGAGTTTTTAAAGTTGGAAAGTAGCTTTTTTAAATGAAAAGTCTAGACAAGAAATGAATAGACAAACGTATAAGTGAGCAAAAAAAAAAAAAAAAAATTGAAGAATCATGACAAGTGTAGTGACTCAGAGCTGTAATGCCACAGCCAGGAAGCTAAGAAGGAAGATCCAGAGTTCCAGACCATTCTAAGCTTATAGTTAGACCCTGTTTCAGAAATGTATCAAAATTAAATAACATATTCTTTACAAAAATACTGGAATTGTGGAAGAGAATAAAGATAGGGAAGGTCAGCCATATAATTCTGTTGACCAATACAGCTGTGGTTAATATGTAATGCTTTTTTTTCTAGATTTTGTCTTAATAACAGAAACATTATATCTTTGTCCTAGTAATGTGATTCTCTTATAGTCTGTAACATCAGTTTGCTGTAGAAATATTTATTCTCATTTATTGTAGGCAGCATGAAACATTGACCATGTATATAGAAACCATATTATAAAGGAAAAAAACTCTAGGGTATAAAATATGTGTACTGTCAACAGCCAAGAACTCCATTCTTGAGATTTATTCTTGAGGAATAATTAAATTATCTCTCTTGCTTACTCAAAAGGAAAAATTATAGATTTTTCCACATAAAAAATAAAAGAGATGATGGAGGTGTGTATTTGTGTTGCTTGACTGTTTTGTTTTACTATTTAGATTCTCCTGGAAGAACTAATATCATTGAAAGTTTGATTATAAACAGTGTTCCCATTTAAAAATGGAGTTTTTAGCTTTTCCAAACTGACATCAAAATCTTATTGTTAAAAAATGTTTTTCTTTTATGTGACATTTTGTCAAAATTTTGCCAAGAATGACAAATGTACACAGTAACTCATGTGGGTGCTGAGCACCTTGAACATCCTGCAGTACTCAGTCACATTGGGAGGAGATTCTCCACAGCTCCACAATATGCACCTGCACTCTCCTGACATGTTAAAACTCATTCAGGGAAGCTTAATCTGCATAATACTAGCTGGGTTTCTTATGTGATTGATGCAATATGCTGACAATTTTAAATACTTCTATTTTCAGAATTCCTCATCAAAACTCCTGGCAAGTTATCATTGCAGCTCTTAAGTCTGAGTATTATTTTCCTTAAAAATCAGATAATCACTAAATTGTTTTGTTAGTTACATAAGATAACTTGAGATGTCGGAATAGACAAAAAGAGTAGTGAAATTCTCAGAATTAAGGTTTAAATACAGAAATTACTCTGGTGGCACAAGAGCATTGCACACTCCTTTTTGATTATTATATTTAGACAATGGCCAAAGCAAAATGGAAGCCTACTTCAGACTACACTGTTGAACACTTCAAATGTGACTCTAAGATAGCTTCAAGAAATGTACTAGGTACCAGAAATTCTTTTCTTGAATGTGTTCTGGTTATATTGCACTATATGTCTGTAATCATCACCTGATAGGATTATCAGCTAGACTTCCCCACTGATGCACAAAATACCAAAGGCCAGCCATTGACAGAGCTCAGTGAACACCACCCAGCAGAGTCAGAGAATTAACCGCATTGCCTTGGTCCACACCAGTGCTGTTTCCACAACTCAGGACTTCAGTGTGGTCCAGCATTTAGAGAATTTATTAAAATTTTATTTATAAATAATCCACTGGGGTTTTGATTAGAGTAATTGTTTCCAGAACCCCTTCAGCAAACTGAAGAATTCTCTAGCACATTGCTATTACAAATATGTACCTTTCTAAAGATTAAACAGAATTTTGGAATGAATTACAAAGAAAACCATAATATGTTATGAAAAACATCAAATTCTGGCAACATGACCACGATGTCTAAATTGAGTTTCTCACAGAAGACAGCTAAAAAAAACCGTGGATAAGATGTCAGAACAACTTCTCATATACTCCTATGACTTGCAAAAGTTCAGTAATAGTTAAACCAGGGGAAAAGTAAAGGAATTAACTGAAAGAAATATGTGAAGTACTCGGTATGGCTTTAGCCCAAATGACATTTGCTAAGCTGCTGAACTGAACATTGAGTTTGAAAGTCTCACAAAATTCTCACAAGAGAACATAAAACCCAAGGTCTTCTGAATGCAGGGAAAATTTAACAAAAGACTGGCCAAAGGACCTCATTATATATAGCTGAGAGAATAAAAATAAAATTGGGTACCTCGTGTCCTGCAAGAAAGGCTTACTATCTCAGATAACCAGCATTGAAGGGCATGGACAGGAGTGCCCAACATTCAGCTAAAAAGTCAACCTCCAACAAGTTCAGAGCCCACAGTCTCCCAGCAAATGACATAGCTGCAAGTAGTCGCGTCCTGAATGACTCTAAAAGCCGAATGGAAGCAAACTTAAATGCTTTTGAGGGAAACTTCTTATTTTTACCCCCAATCGGGGGGGGGGGGGCAGCTTGAGCACCAGAATTAACAAGTAAAGACACAATTCAGTCACTCTAACTGAAAGCTGGAAGAAACAGCACACATCAGGCTCAGATGCACACAAACTCAGGTTCTATTAGACAATAAGTGTTAAGTATACCTAACTTATTTCTAAAATGACATGAAAATGTAAAGGACAAGCTAGCTTAAAAATAAGAGATTACCTGAAAGTAAGCCGTATTAGCTAACCCTAAAAATCCAGCAGTTTGATAGCAAGTTAAACACCATTAAAAAGAGTATTAGTATACTGAAAGATAATGGTGAAAATAATAGTTATAGAATTTAGCCTCAAAAAAAGGGGGAATGAAGACATAATAAATGTCTACTCCAGTTCCAAATGAAAGGAAAGGTGAAGGCCAGGTACGAAGTGGTGAGTGAGAGTTCTCTATAACTAATCATCAAAGAGATCTTGTCACAAGGGTAAAGAAGCCTCAGAAGCCAAAAACCTAGATTTATAATATGTTCAGTATCAAGATGCAGTAAAAGCATCTATAGAGAAAAATGTTATTACCTTTAAAAAAGAAACAGCTGATTTCTCAGTACCTGAAGGAATAAAGTTCATGTTCAGTGCATTAAAGGATTATGTCCTTCAGAAAAATAGAAACTGAGAGACTTTGCTACCTGCAGACCTTCATGAAATGAAATGCTTAACTGCATACTCCAGACATCAGTCTCACCTAGCTAAAAGCCTTGCAAAGTATAAGGACTTGCTTGCAAGATGTGCTCACTGGTACCAATAGTGGCAAGAACATTAGGGAAATAACCAACCACTTTTTAATTAGATATAAGGCATGCTCCATGAGATGGAACCTGAGGCTAAGTAAGTCATAGACCCAGGGGGAAACCTAATACTATTTATTATTCTAATAAATGAATACAATAACATGGCTCATAATGGCACATTGTTATACTCACAGAGCAGTGTATTTCTCAGCTCCCATCTGAGAAGTTTTCTTCCAGCAGATAGTAATTAAGGCAGAGACCCACAACTGCACTGTGTTCAGGGAATAGGAGAACTTGGAGTGTGAAGCCTGAATAGGATATCTTTATCACACCCCTCCCCCTCATGGCTCAGAAATCTTTGTGGAAAAGGAAACTGAAGCCTTTAAGAGCCAGAAGTGGTGGGTAGTTTTAAGGAGATGGTGTCTTCCAGACACAACAGGACAGATGCACATGTGAACTGAACTCACGGAGTAAGTTCAAAGTTAAGTGGTTCACAAGGCAAGGACAGAGATTTAAATGTCCCTATGCATCAAATACCTTCATCTATTTCCACCTCTTCTTCCACACCCTTCTGACCAGCTTTCTGCTGCCCTCAGACCATTGTCACATGACTCCTACATCAGTAACTGAAGCTACCATTTCATAACTGTAAATGTGAACTCTGTGCCAGGCCTAAAGCACACAACTGTGGAGCATCTGGATGAAGTAACAATGGGATAATTTTATGGTTGGGGTCACTACAACATGAGGGATTGGATTAAATGGTTGCAGCATTTGGAAGGCTGAGAACCACTGATTCAGGGGATTGTCTGCACTGCTCCCACCCCCATTTTGTTTTGTTTTTACTGTGCATGTATATGTACACAGGTGCTTGTGTGTGCATGCTTATGTGTGTGCTTGCCTGCCTATGTGTAATGATATATTGTATATCTAATAAGGTTTGCCTGAAGACCGGAGGACAGAGCCACCCACAGAGTTAGCCAAGGGAAATGGTGGTACATGCGTTGAATTCTGGCACTAGGAAAGTTGAACCAGGAAGTGAAATAGCTGAGCAGAGAAAGAAAGAGAAGACAGAGGTTCAGCCCTTCACCTGCAACCCTCTTCCTCTCTGAGGACTCAGGGGCGTTCAGTCTCAGGATCTCTGAGGAGTGGCTAGGTGAGAAATGGCTGTGGCTTGTTTCTCTCTCTTTCTGATCTTTCAGCTTTTCCCCAGTATCTGACTCCAGATTTTTATTACAAGACCAATACTATGTGCAATGCTATGTATGTGTGTGTGGAGGCCAGAAGTTGATATGAGCTCTTGCTCTGCACCTCAGTTTTTGAGAGTGGGCCCCTTCCTGAATGTGAAACATGCCATTTCTGTCAGATCGGTAGGCCCAGAAAGCTCCCAAGATCAGCCTGTGTCTACCACCTCAGCACTGGGGCTACAGATACCTTACCTGATTTGGATTTTTTTACCTGAGTTTTGAGAGTTGAACTTAGGTCCTCATGCTTGTCTGGCAAGCACTTTACGTACAGAGTCTCCCCACCCCCGGCCATAGTGTCTGTTTCTCTTGTATGTTTTATACTCCTTTCAGCTGCTTCTAGAAAAATGAATTCCAATCGTTTTCCTGTCAGATAGACAGAGCTCTTTAGTCTAATACAGTGCTTAGATTTATGTTGATGTGAGCACACTACTAGTCAACTGATTTTCTGGATGGGCCTATGGCCTTTTTGGTTAGAAGTAACTTGTGAATTAGCCTGAATAAAGCAAGTTGCCCTCCCAAATGTTGACCTTCATCCAAGAAGTTGAAACTCTTGATAGCTTAATGAGTCTGACCCTCCAGAAGGTAAGTCCCCTGTGACTACCTTGAGATGGATATAGGTCCTTTCCTGCATTCAGATTTATACTAAAGCTTTGACTTTCAGTCTGGAACTTAAGTGTAATCAGTTTTTCTGGGGGTTGGGAGGATCTCAGTCCTTTGGACTCTGAATGTCCTTAGCTGTAAAATTTAAAACGTTATTATAGCCATTAAAGGTAAATGTCATATATATGTTTTTATATTTGTATTATACACGTGTGTTTCTTGCAATATAAAATTAACAGATAGGTTGTGTTGCTTTATTTTGTCATTTGGGCTCAACAAATTTGTATCACAAATATTGACCAGAGTAAAGTTAGAACACTATAACAGACTCTTAGAATTAAACACAGTGTACCTACCTCTGATTTTTAAAACTTTATATTTGCCTAAGGCTGGATCTTTTTGGAGATTTCAATGAGTATCTTATTTACAGATAATTCCCCAAACCACTTTTCTACCACTGAGCTCAGCTTCACATCTTCACCCCTTCCCAAATGATTTCTTAAAACTGATAGTGACACAAATTAAGTGTATCACAGCACTCTCCGGGGGCTCTGAAGAGACAGCCAGACCCAGATTCAGTTCCCAGCATCCACGTGGCAGCTTGCCACTGTCTGTAACTCCATTTTCAGGGGCTGAATCCACTGCCTTCCCTGGCTTTTTTTGGGTATTGTGTACATATTACGCTGCATACAGATGCAGAATCATGCATCTAAAATAAAAATAAATAGGTCCTTGAGAGGTAAGGGGAGTTACATGGAGCCAGGCTGTCAGACAGAGGTGTGTTTACCACAACTGTAATACTAATTTGTATTATTACTGAAAGGGTTAAATTTGAGAAATTAACAAAATCCCTTCATGTGTTCTCATCTCTCCCCTTCCAAAATATTTAGATTTTTTTCAAGATCTACACTAATGTAGGCTAAAGATCCTTCCTTCCATTTCTTCCCCATACAAACTCAGTATTCTCACTAAACTAGCTTATGAATGCATAACAAAACACACCCGTTCTTCTCTGTGTCAGGTTTCTTGGACATTTCTGTTCTCTACCATTTGCCTATAAAATCTGTGTTTTCATGTCTTTCCTCAAACACTTAGCCTTAGTATAGCTCACATATGTTACCAACCCAGTAAACCAATATAGTCATTTCTTAGAAATAATTGATAAAAAATTTATTTCTTACCTTAAGAAATCATTTTCATTGGGCTTGCTTATTTTGTTACACACATTAGGAGTCTACATTTGATTTTCCAATCCATGTTTTAGTCTTTTCTACAGTCTAATCATTTTTCCAGGATAATTTATAAAACAAGCATACTGTTGAAGTGTCTGTCCCTTAGGGCTTCCATTCTTCTGGGACACTGAGTGAATATGGACTGTCGGTAAAGAAGTAAATACACAGTATAACAACATCTTTTAACTGTCGAAAGTTAATCAGTTCTCAAAATTTCTGTGTTGTAAGGGAAATTATTAGGTTACAGATAGAAAATAAATGGAAAGAAAAAGCAGAACTTAACTCCAGACCTACTTTCAAAGAATGCCTTTCCCATTTACTGTCCTAGCTTTTCAGTCTCAGAGATGATTTAGCCATGATTTTATATTAAATAAAATCTAAAAACAAGATAAATTCCTGGAAACTGTTTCCCAAAAAGGGGGTGTGCAACTATGGAATGGCAATATTTATTAAATTAAACCAATTCATTCTCACAAGTGCATAGGTTAGAAATATAGTTCCTTCAATTACTGTTGCTGGTCCATAAGAACAGTGTGAAGTGCACATATAATCACAAACATATATGTTACCAAGTCAGATTCAACAGGGCTTTATTTTTTAAATTCAGCTTTTAGTTGAGGTGATATGTTGCCTATGACTTAATCGGGAAGTTTAGTTCTATTAGTCCCATAATAGAAGGATGACAAGAGTTTCTGAATACTTACCTCATTCGGTATATCTGGCCAGTGTTTACCAAATAAGGAAGATCAAAAGGCTCACTTGTCACTGACATGACCAGTGCTCACATAGGTTAATGTATTCTATATTATACAGTTCCCACGGCTGAAGAAATTCCAGCAGAGACTGCATGCTTACAGTGTACCGTGCGCCCTGCCTCTGTGGCTAGTCTCCAGATTCCCTCATCCTTGTCTTATAAGCATTCTAGCATGCTCTCCTCGGTTTTCTTCTTCTCCCCCAGAGCTTCTGTTTCCCCACACAGTTCCCCAACATGCTCTGTCTTCACATAAGGTGACACTAATTCTTCTCAATAGTAGCCACCACATCCCTTCTCACAGACCTGAGGAACTTTCTCCTCTGTGTCCCTGTGAGGAAGTCTCCTCATATCCACTGAGGTTTTTCTCTGTCTCTCACCCCTTCATTTTTCCCATTACCTCAGATAATGTTCAAACCTTGGTTGTGTTTTTTTTTTTTTTCTATGCTTCCTCCTAAACCTCGACTTCTTCTATTACCTACTTGTAAAAGGAGTAGTATTAACTCCTTGTTTCAATTCCCATATGTGTCCTGAGAACCACATTATCAATTTCTCCAGTGTCCTGAGATCGTTAGGGTCACTGGTACGTACTCACTGCCACTTCTTAGTCTCATTTTTGGAGTGTTTGAGAAAATGCCTTTTCAAGAGCTCTGCTTGTTAGTTTTTTGGAAATAAATGGAAACCAACTAAGTATAAAATAGTTACAGTGCACACCTTCCTCTTCCTGCTCTTGCAAAATGGCACCTAGAAAAGGAAGCCAGAAAACAGTGGTGTTGGTTATTTGTAAAGCAGTGAGGAGTAGAAAGTAGTGCTTGGAGGCAGCAATACCTCCCTGAATTCATCTTTTGGAGCAACTTAACTTTGGAAATGTATTTATGTTCTACATTTTTTAAACATTAAATCAGTAAATACAAACAATAAAAATAAAAACAAACCTCATTCTACTTGAGGTGAGCGACATCACACTGTGGAGAGTTAACAGAAAACTAATTCAAGCCTAATTAGAAGTTGCCTTGTATTTTTCAAATTTTCCATTAAATAGTATTATTATGAAATAACAGATTGAGATGATTGTGATGTTTTTATGCAAAAGAAAAACGGCAAAAATGTGTCCAAGTATTAAAATTGGTGAGTGTGGGTGCAAAAATATTGTAGGGTTTCAAATTTTACTCATACTAGTAGCCATGGTTTTTTTCAAGTTTTCTTATATCTTATGAAATGTGGTAACATATGAAAGAATACAGGGCTTTGTATTTTTAACCCAGCTTACCTTAATATTTTACATTTGTTTTGGACTGTAACATAATTGAGCATGAATATAGTATAACTCCCTGTTTATTCTCTAACTCCCTTTTTCCCCTTCCACAAAATACCCTAACTATATAGACGTGTGTGTGTGTGTGCGTGTGCGTGTGCGTGTGCGTGTGCGTGTGTGTGTGTGTGTTTAAACCTTGTAGCGCATAGTCTGTGCAATCATTGAAAGTGAGAGGGCCACCCTTTGCTTCACCATGTATGTCCAGGGCTGGGTTCTCATGTCTAGTTATCCCTGAGCATCACACCTTTAACATCTCTCTGTGCCCTCACACCTAGCACGTGTGCATTCATCTTGAGTGGGCCATTCTACTACATGCACATGCCAGTTTTGTGTGTTTTGAGGGTCTTCCTGTGTATTTCCTAGTTGGGGCACTTACCAGAAAGCATCCTCACACATAGCTCCTATGCACTAATGCACTAAGCAGGAGCTTCTGTAGGACTTGTCTTATGTAACTGGTAGAGTTATCAGAATTAGGAAATTAGTAACACTCATCATCAAGATTTAGCTTCAGTTGGGTTGTTCTAATGGGCTTTGCAGTTGTCTTTGTTTTCCTATCTGGAGTCTAAACCCTGAGGGTGCCAGCTGTGTCTCTGTGGAGCCTCTAAGATTGTGTGTCTCCTTCCTCCTCAGACCCTAACTCTTTAGTTCTGGTATTCAGTGCCCATCCTTAGTGTTCATCCCACTGGACAAGCAGCAGCTCCCCTTTCTTCCTTGTTGACTCACTGAGCCACCTGAGGCCATAGTAGGCTCTCCCTTGGTCCGGGAGCTCAGCTCCTCCTGTGTTCTTTTGACACCCCAATGGTGTTAGTACCTGGTGTTCGTCAACAAGCTCTTGTAGGTGCAGACTGCCCTTTACCTTCTTGTGCCCTGCATCATCCTGTTTCCAAGGAGCTCTGCTTACCACTGTGAAATTATGTTTACAGTCAAGGTCTGGTCATCGGATGCCTGTGTATTTTCCTGCTGGGCCTTTACAGTTTACAGAGCAAGGAGAGGCCCTCACAGTCTAACTACAGCCCTCCTTTGCAGGGCACATTCTTCTCTCCCTGTTTCTCCAATAGAAAAGATTATGAGTTCTTTGCTGCTTTTTTTTTTAATCATAAGAGAAAAAATTTACTTTTGTTCTTAGTATCACCAGTATTTTTATACTTCTGTTTATTTTTATTTTATCATATATATACAAAAATAAAGAAGTCGGGGATTTTTATACTTTTATTTTTAATGAGATTGAAAATTACATTGCTAAATGTTTATGAGGCATATTTGACGCCTCTCACAGTATCAGGAGTGTGTTTTCTCAGTATACTGCTCTGCTATATCAGACATCTACATTTAGGCTCCCTTGCTCTGATTTTGTAACTCAGCCATCTTGAGTATGTCATTTCTGAGCCTAGTTTCCTCACCTGAAAATAGTAATAAATAAATAAATTTATTGTGATCTACTAAGTTGTGTGTGTGTCACCACTAATTACTAATTTGTTAGCATAGCAGTCAGCAAATTATAACTATTATGTAACTGTGAAAGCAGTCCTTCCTACTTTCATTTGTAGACAAATAATGTATTAATAATTTGTTGGTATGCGGAATATATTGTTTGAGATTGAAGCACGTTTTTCTTCATTTTTCTTGTAATTGGTTTTGTGTGGTATTGATTATCAAACCCAGGGACTGGTATATGCTAGGCAAGTGCTCTACTATTAAGCCACATTCCTGTCCTGAAGTACTTTCAAAGATAAGAAGTGGTATATATTTTGTGAAGTGGTGTATATTTTGCTACTAAAGAATTTGCCATGAATCTTTTTTAAACAAGTGAGTGATTTGAAAACATTTAAGACATTCATATGGAATGTAATATATATTTAATAATATGAAGTATATAAATCCATAAATTAGGAATGAAGCTTTCTTTGTGTGCAACAAAGACATGATGAATACATGTGTTATTTGCTGGCAGAATGTGCTCGGTCAGCCTGTTTTTAGCCTTCATGAAAACATTGGCTCTCCACAGCCAACCAAATATTTGTTTTGCTGCTACTTACTCATTACTGTAGACTAAATAATTTTTCTTGCCTTCAGCAGCATAAATATGGTTTTACTCCAGACTTTGGTCACTTCAGGCTTAATCTTATGTGTGTTCATGCAGTGTCCCATGTGTGATTCATAATGAAATTGTAAATATTTTATCTTTCACTGAACAATGACTGAGTCATTGGGCTCAGGTATACAGAAATAATTTAGAAGGAAAGGATAATGGTGTCTGCTAAAGTGAAGGGTGGTGCTGGCACCAAGTGTAGAACTACACTCTTCTAAAGGAAAAAGCAGATCCTGAAACTCCTAAATGTTTAAAGCAGGCTCACTTGTGTGTTTTTCAGTATAAACTGGTGATAGCTGTGGTACAGTGTTCTCTCAGTATGATGATATTGCTTGTTTAAAAGGAACGAAAAAGGACGGACACAGGGAGGGTACAAAATTAATAAAACAGCTGTCACCCCAGATCGTGTTCTTGAATATATCTTACTAAGGAAAAAACCTAAATTATTAAAGGTTTGTTGTTGTTGTTTTCAATTTCATATTATAAAGAATTGATCTTGTCATAGTTCCTAACACAGAGAAAAGCGTTTTGTTATTAACGTTTACAGAGTGGTGTAGTACACTATAAAGTGTATCATGTTTCAAAGTTGGGACTGGGTAGATAGGTCTGCCTCAATTATTTATCTCTTGTCCTAACCCTATTACCACTTCTTGTCCTTCCCTCTACCCTCCTGAACCTCACTTGCCCTTCCCTAAGACATCTTTCCCTGTATTATTCATCAGTCTCTCGTGTTATATGCATCAAGAACTCGGTTTGCATTCTTCACTGTTGTTCTCTGCGTGCATATAACCATAACTTACCTTCTCTCAAAAATGTTTGGAAAATAACTTGCATAAATGAATGTTGAACTAGGGGGACTCTAAGAAATAGGACTGTGTCACTTGGTATTCTTAGTATTGCATTGACTTAAAAAAATCAGAATTTGATAGTGAGAGAGAAGATAGAAGAATTATTGCTTAGACAGTCCACTGTGTTTAGTACATTCCTATACTTGAGAAAAACTTGATAGGTTTTTCTTGGTTCCTTTTCTTCAGTTATCTGTGACAAGAACCCATGGGGGATGTGGAACAACTGGCATTTACATAAAGGAACTGTCGGAAAAGTCTGTTGATACCCCCATTGTCACCTGTGGCTGATAGGACATAGAATGTCCAGGAATGCACAATTATAACTCAAAATCCTGTGCAACAACAGTTTGCACAGTATGGTATAATCCTTGTGAGTCAAAAAACTAGTTCTTTCCTCCAGAAAAATGATTTAGTGTCTATAACTTGAAAAGAAATGGACCGTGTATTTAGGATGTTAGTTTTTTTCTGTATTGTAAATTAAATTTTTGTATAATAACTGAGAAGTTAGTTTCTAATCTTATTTACTAGCAGTATATGCATTTTATATAGTGAAATGGAGAATATGTTTCTTTGTGGCATCTGTCACATGATCCTCTTTCTCAGCTGGCAATTACTGCCTTCAGCACCCACTCAAGTATAAGGCACAGCCAAATAGTCAAAACTTAATGAGGTCTATTTTTGTCAGTGAGATCATAAATAAACTGATAAATATAAAAATAATGATTGTTACTTTTTTGGTTAGTTTATAGAAAGACAACAGATATCTGTAAACTCTCACTGAGAAGAAATTATTCCTAGTAATTACAGCATGTTGGACTCTGGTACATTTACTGTGTATTTGTATATAACTACTTCTTCTTTGATGCTTCAACATGTATTCTGGGGTGTTAAGGCTCCTGTGTCTGTCAAGGACCTTCCGGTCATTGACTATAGTTAAACAGATGCTTTGTTCACAAAACTTGTGAACAGTGATAGCCCCTCAGAATTACTGCTATTCACTGAAGCAAACACTGTGGGTACCTGTTGTATTAGGTTTTTGACTTGGATGTTTTGGTTTAGTTTTGTGGCCTAGACTTTTTGGCTTAGACTGATGGGCAGGACTTTTAGACTTATAGTTTTATAGACTTATTGAAATCTATAGGCATTTATATTAATTGTATATTGACTTGGGGCTTAGGCATATAATTTGTTTTTGTTTTTAATTTAACTTATGATTTTTATTTTGTTTAGTTATGTGACTTGGTTTTTTTTTTTTTTTTAAGAGTAGTATAATTGTTTTGTTTGGTTGGTTGGGGGTTTTTTGGTCTTGTTTTTTTGTTTCTAGAGTTTTCTTAGTCTGGTAGCCCCACCCACACTTTCTGTCTGCCTTTGTCCAATCAGCACTTTTTATTAAACTCGTAGGGGGGACAGTTATTTACAGTGTTACATCATAAATCCATTATAGGTACCCTCTTGTACAAACATGAACTCAGAGGTTGAAACATGAAAGGAATGGGGTTTTGGTCTGGGACTCAACGAAGACATCTGTGTTGAGAAAGAAAGGTTTATTGATGAAGCTGTTTCCATTTGCCCTTAGTTAGCTTAATAAAGCTGTCTTGGGGTTTCACTTCTTTTCTTCAATTAGGCAAGCAATTTGATTTCCATCTGCTTTTTATATTTCAGCATAAGCTCGGTGTGGGTTTTGATTGGCATAGTAGGTAGTCAGGCCTGTCACAAACTGAGATTTAGTATTTTTATCCTCGGATTTTGTCTTCTGTGTCTTAATCTGCCTGATGCAAAAAGACTTTATTGGCTAGCACTCATCTCAGCGGTGGGGTCACACTTAAGACACATGGGCCATGTGAACATTTGAGTAATTTCTTGTACACATTGGCCATTTATTTGACATTCTTTGAGCCTTTGTTTTCTAAAACTTAAAGCCATTTCTTGTATCAGCAGCCTGTGATAGTCTGTTGCACCCTTGTTTCCATGTATTCTCTTCTGCTGCTTCCTAAAAAGGAAGCGTTCCCTGCAGCCAGCCTGTTCCACCTTGTTTCTCATCAGTAGACTTGGCATCAGTCCAAGTTCTGTCAGCACTCTTCCATCAGATAAATAGCTGTTGGTAACACGGAGGATGAGGGTTGGTGCAGTGCACACCAACACCGATGAGCAGCCTTACCAGTGTTCCCACTATGTCTGTCTCAGCCTTCATTCATTGCTCAGCTGGAAGTCTAGTTTAATTAACATGTACCTTAGTTCTAAGGGTAATTCTCGCCCTTGCCAATATGAGCATCTATCTGATAACAGTTGAGTCATTTGGATAGGAATGCATTCTCTTCTGGTTTGTGTTGGCAATATTGTAAAGCTTTTGTTCGTGATCTTTATATGAACACTGTTTTAGTAAGATACAAAACTTAGTGAAGACAGCAGCTTATCTGTGCTAGTCCACTGCTATTAATAGAACTGGATCATCTTCACAGTCAGAAATTGCTCCATAACTGAGTCCCCACTCACTGGTGATCTTCCAGAAAGCACAGAATACTCCCTCCAGCTCTCCTCTGTAGAAGGAAATTTGGTGTTAAATATAATGTCATAATTGTTGAATTTGGTGGTCTCCATTCTGAGTCAGACCACCACAAGAGTCACCTGTATTATATAATCCATTTAGTTATGTCTAGTTAGAAAAGCTCTAGTAAAAATTCTTAAATCACAGGCATTTGTTACGATCCTCATCAGTTCTGCTAAGTACTCCTGGGTGCTCAGAGTTTCCAGACAAGTATATTATCTTAAATACTTTTAATTTGTTAATACATTGTAAGTTAGAGGGTAGAAAAAGATTGTTTAACTATAGGCAGTAATTCACTAGTGCAATGTGGAAGCAAGAGTTTATCTCAGTCAGCTTTGTTGTTTGTTGTTCAATGGGAAGGCAGAGGCCAGAATATGCTAGAGTATGCCATATATAGTAAGGGTAAATATTGTTAATAAATTTTTAAATTTTTCTATTGTTAAACAATGTGAAGTTGACATCTTTGCTGATATAAAAATAGTAGTCTGTAATTTTATAGCACTTAATTTTATTTATACTAGTTTTATATAGCATGTAAATACTAAACATGTAAAAAATATATCTGCCACATATGTCTACTCAAAAGAATTCAGATGCCACTGAGTTAGAATAGATGTGTAATATAGCACTATGGTCAGCCCCCAAAAATGCACAAAATCCCTCCCCTCATCTCTAAAGGAGCTGGTGACAGCTGGACAAAACAATTCTAAGTCAGATGAAGGACAGTCTTGTGACCTTTATCTTAAGATCTGAGCACCTGATAGTCATCATTACGGAGTATTCATTCTTAGTGAACAGTAATTAGGGGCCAGGATTCGGTGTGCATATGCACCAGAGGCATGCACATCAGCAAGTGTGAATGTCGAGAAGGGTCCCCACTGAGCTCGGTGAAGTAATAGGAGGTTAGCACCAATCTAAATAGACTTAATCCCATCGAAGAAATAAGATATGTTAGTTAAAAATTGTCAATAATAGTTCTTTTAAAATGGGTTCAAAAATAATTCTAAATCAATCTTAATTTGGTGTCAAGATTTTGTTAAGGAAGACTTACATATCTTACTTTCTAAATCCATAGTTTTCTGAATGAATTAGATTTAGACATCAAAATTTTGGGGTGTCCTGGGATATATATGCTCCTTGTATTTTTTGTTTCCATATTCTCCCTATAAGCTCCGAGCCAGAGGAGCCTTATGTCTTACCATGACCATTTTAGCTACACTGTTTCTGCTGGGCTGTTTTAACAACCTGCTAACAGGCTGGCAACAGATTGTTGTTGCTAATCTCAGAACCTGCCAGTTCATTCTTTGTGTGTTTTTTCCCAAAAACAAACATGACCATATGTCAATCCCTTTCATAAAGTTCTTTAATGGTGTCTCATTTCCCAGTGGATAAAGTCCTTTGCACAGAACACAAGGCTTATATGGCCTATACTGTGACTCCCACACAGATCCCCTCACTCACCCTGGATTCTAGGCTTCATACGGATTAAATTCTCAAACACTATTCGCCTATTTCACCTGTTGTCCTTTGGTCTCATCATTCCCTCTTCCTAGAAAGTTCTCTGTAGCTATTGAATGCCAGTGTTCCAGTGTTTATTTAAGATCATTTCTCTAGGGTTCCCTTCCTGATGCTTTCTAATTGTTAGACTGCTGGTTCTCAAATTTCCTTCTATTTTAGAGTTTCCTAGAACTTCTACAAGGTATAAGACCTAGGCATCATTACTTTCTGAAGTCTTTGTAGATGATTCTGAGTTGAACTGTACCTGTTTAAACCAAGATGTGCTATAAATATTACATGTAAACCAGACTTTCATCTTAAAACCCAAAACTTACTAGTTAGCTCATTAGTAACTATGTTAATTGCACATTGATATAGTATTTAAATATTAGATTAAATATCTTTAATTATTACAATTTCAGCTACTTTTATTTTTTAATATAATTGTTAGACTATTTTAAATTCTTTTTGTGGCTCCCATTATAATTCTATTGATAATGCCAATGTAGAATAAATTATAATTATACTGAACTATAGTCACACATCACATAACATTTCAGTCAAGAAAGGGCTGCTGTCAGGGTTCTCTAGAGTAACAACTTACAGAATGAATCTGTGTGGAGATACATATATATATGTGTGTGTGTGTTTTATTGGAATGACTTATGTTTTCTTATAACTCTTTTATGATTTACTTTTAATTGCTTAAGCACTCTAAGGATCATTTTAGCCCATAATATGAATAAAGTTTACAATTTAGCAGGGTAAGGAAACAAAGTATCATTTAAATCAGCATGGAATGGCTCATGAAAGAAAAAAGTGAGACAATTAACTGTAGCACAGCTCCTAGATGAAGTGATTCAGCTAGAACCAGCTGGCACTGAACCTGCTATTACCCCTGACGACTCTGAGGGCTTGTTTCTTTTGAAAAGCTTTTTGAGATGATTCACATACTGTGTAATTCACCCATTTTAATGGTTTTCAGTCACAGTCACTTTAGAACACTTTATGACTTTTAGCTATCACCTGTCACAGCCTCTGTCTCCAGATCTCACCAATCACTAATCAACTTTGTCTCTATCAATTTTTCTGACCAGAACTTTTAGCTACTTTTTTCATTGCTGTGACAAAATACTGAATGGGAACAACTTAAGGGGAGAAAGAATTTATTTTGGCTTACTGCTTCAGGACCTGATTCTGGTTGTCTGGTCCCATGGACAATGCATGGCAGAGGGAGCATGGCAGAGGGAGGGCATGGCAGAGGGAGGGCGTGGCAGAGGGAGCATGGCAGAGGGAGAGTGTGGCAGAGGGAGGGCGTGGCAGAGAGGAGAAATTTTTATGGCCAACCAGAAAGCAGAGTAGGAGAATAACAGCAGTCAGTTGTCTGTCTCCCCGAACCCTGTCTCTCTCTCATAGCCAGAAGTTTGAGGCCCATCTGGCCAGAAGTCTCAACTTGCAGTCCTGCAGCCACTTACACCCGAATAATCACATAACGTTTATATTAATTACAAACTGTTTGGCTTATGGCTTAGACTCATTGCATGCTCGCTCTTGCATCTTAATTTTACACCTGCCTCTAAGCTGCTTTGCCATAGGCCAAAGCAGTTTCTTTATTAACCAATAATAAAGCATATTCACAGCGTGCAAAAACACCTCCCACATCACTCCACAGTTTAGCATTATATTGTGTACTATATTTGATAGCCAAAAGAAGTTTAAAAGATGCAATAAAAAGTAAGTAGCATTCCAGCACTTTCTTTCCATTCCTTGGTGGCCAATCTTTGCACTAGAAGTCCTTGCTTACACACAAGTTTAGGCTGCTGGTTCAGATTTAGCTAAATTTAGCTAAACAGACACTGCTTCAGGATACAGCCCTGCAAACTCATGCAGATGAGAGCAAGAGAGATACAGTTTCTTGTAAATTGTGTCTGAGCCACAGGGAGGACAGGGTGTGGAGTCTCAGTTGTCTCTACCCTTCTCTCTAGGATCATTTAAAGAGCAGTAACAGAGCGCCTACAGGCTCGTGGGTCCCTAGAAAGACTGTCACATAAAAGTGTGTTCCACCTTGTGATCTCTATGTGGGTCGTTGTGCCCTTGCTGTTGGGCAGTGCATGCGAGGCACCATGCTACTTGTAGTGCCTTACCCTTAGACCTGGGACTCCCTTCAGAAGATCTGAGCTAAGAGTCCGCAGCTTTCCTTTTCCACTCCTCTGCTTTATTTCTGCACATCTTAGCTCAGCATCATTGGGTACTTAGGGAGACACGAGTCAGCTATAGGAAAACATCATCAAAAAGAAGTCAGTCCTGCTACAGAGCTCACGGAAATCCCTCCTACTTTATCCCATGGTCTACTGAATTACTATGTGAGGCATCTATAGAAGAGTAGTTGTGTTTACTTTCACTTATATTTGGGTGTGGTTGAAAGGAGAATAATTTGAAAATTTACTTCTGCCAAAGATTTTGCTAGTCCATGGCATGCATTTCGTAATGATGCTGGGTGAGGACTGGGAAAGAATAGAATAAACTTGGCTGCTCAGAAAATATTTTTCAAGGTTGCCTTACTTAGTTTTTCTGTCTTTCACACTGTTATTAATCTCTGTGACTTCATGTATTTACTACATGCCTTAGAGACCATATTAATTGGTTTTTAGATGTTTTCTCATCCAAAAATGGGGACAGAACATTTGCAGGGCAAACCTAGAGCCTTGGGAGGCTGATAACCCCAAATAGTCAGTCCCATCCACTTGTTTTGTTCTTTTTGTTTGGTGACTAAGCCAAAGATCTTTTTAATTAATCAGTGGGAATGTGACTGTGATTGTGTTCCTATCCAAAATAAGAGAGTGAGAAATATTTCTCTTCACCAAGAAAGAGTGTAAGATGCTTTAGTGGCCGGTCTGCTTTTGTGACTGAGCAGACAAGCCCACATCGAGATATTCATTCATGCTCATTTAAGACAAGGAATTTTGAATTTTTTTCTTTTACCTAAAAAGTGTTTTGTGATACCACATTTGGAGTTTTTAATTTGACAGCTCACCTTGATGAGCAATATATTTCTACTGTTTCTTTTTAAATTAGCATGTGCTGATTGTATACAATAGATTTTATCATGCATTTTATACATATGTCCAGTATGGTTTATCAGATTCACCACATTACCTTCTCCTGTTCCCCCATGTTCCACTGATCCCCTTCTTCCCACCTAGTCCCTTTCTATTTATTTGTTTTGGATACCCGGTGAGTTTTATTACAGTTGCTCACAGGTCCTAAGTGAGGAATTATTTGTAGGTCCCCAGGCTCATTATCAGTGACTACACTACTGAAGAAAATATTTCTTCTTCCCCCAGTGCCCATTAAGGACATACTCAGAGAGGGATGAGGTCTTGTGAGCCCCTCCCCTTAGTTTCTGTTATGGACTTCTAGGTCCTGAGAAAGAGATAGCTCAGGGGCCTTTCTTACCCCTTCCCCATGACAGGATATCGATGGGCCCCGTCTTGCATGGCACTTGTGCCTACAATCTCTAGTATTGTGGCATCAGGGTTGAAACAGGCGTCATGTTCCCAAGACAGCATTGTGCATTACTCTACTCTTTCCTTGACTCTCCATTCTTTCCACCCCCATCTTCTGTGAAATTCCCCCAGCCCTGGAAGTCCCATTTGAGACTAAACATTCAGCAGTCACTTTCAGTTATAGGCCTTTGTAGTTACCACTGCCCACCGTGAAAAGGAGCTCTAATCTGTAGGCATCAATGTAATTATTTAGGTGCCAATCAGATGGTCACATCTTTCCCACTTAGCAAAAGAGCAGCAACACTAAGGCCTGAGGACTCCCCAACCATAGGCATTTGACCAAGTACAAGATGTGGATTTCCTTCTGTGGAGTAGGCCTCAAATCTGACCAAAGAATGGCTGCTTATGCTCATTTGTAACTTGGCACTATTGTGCCCGTGGACGCTCACTTCAGATCAGTAGGGCTGGGATGACAATTCTCCCTTAGATGGTACCTCTGACACTTTGAAAACTAACCAATAAGGAAGAGGCTTCTGTCTGAGCCCAGCTTGATTTCATGTCCTATGAACAAAGTATAAGGAGTCTTGGCAGTAAGATCCTGCCATCTACTTTTGGTAGGAACCATCAGCCATGGCAAATGCCTATATTGCCTGTATTGTTGGAGGGTGGTAGGGGGCAGGGTGTAGAGGCCTCCTTAACAAATCACTTATAAGGAAGTGGCCTATCTGATACTGGAATTTTCAGCTACCGTTTATTGGAGCAGTTTTACTCATTTAGGGCATTTCCATTTAGACTTCAGGAAGTTCGGCTGGTAGGAAAGAAAGATATGGTTTGCTTATTTGTTTATTTTTGTCAGCTCTCCCATTATCGAGACTCTTTAATATTTTAATAGGCTCTTAATTTTGATTTATCTTCTCTATGCCCAGCAATCTAGCTTTTAGAATTTCCTAGGAAATGCTTGGAGACACTAAGCCTAAAAAGGCACTAGATCAGCACAGCTCTTCAGGGTTCGGGACCAGGAAGCACCAGCTCATACCATCTCTCCACTCTTCCCTTCCTCTCCTTCCTTTCTACTTTCCCTAGATGAAGTCTCATATTTTTTGTGATACTGACCTCAAACTGCTAAGCTCAGGCCATCCTGTTATTGCCTCCTAAAGATCTGGGGCTGCAAACCCTTACTACTACACCTAGTTCCACCCTCTCTTGCAAATTATCTTCCTGTTCCACTAAACAGTCATTTACCTTTTTAAAAACACTCATTTATTTACCCAGATCGTCTATATCTAGTGTAGGATAGCTGAGGTACTATTTGCATAGTAAACATAAATTAATGAAAATGAAATAGTCTTTCCCTTATGAAACTCCTTTGTGACGACCTCAGAATAGTGGATATCAGGCAACATAGACTTTTCCAGTCTTCAGCCTTTACTGAATGAATAGGTTTCCACATGGAATTCCATGGTGTTTCTGGTGTAACCAGTTCCAAATTCTGTTTCCATGCATTGTTCCTGAAGCTCTCATACAGAGCACTGTCTGTAAAAGTGCATGCTGAAAACAGAAAATGGGAATGGAGGACATGTTCCACCAGTCAGGGTTCCAGCAAATACCCGAACTTAATATACTGTTGGTATATTAAGAAAGTTCAGAATTATAGGTAAAAACCTCATGGCAAGCTGTTCTACATCTGAATATTCAAACATATAGAAAATATAAATTAAGTTTTAATCATCACAAAAGAATTTTAAAGATTTCTCCCTAGACTTTAATTGGTGCCTTGAAAATAGGATTGAATAAACAGAAATATATTTATTGAAACATGTATGTTACTGAAATAAAAAATTCTGCTTCTTCAAGTGAAATTTAATTATTTGGAAGGAATGATGACTGTAAAACAGTGCTTATAGGTCTAAAATACAGGGCCTGTTACTGCCAAGTGATAATAGCTCATATTTCTCTGACACAAACACTGTGCAGAGTCTTGCTATAGCCTCTTTATAATTCATTCTTACCCATCCCGAGGAGTCACTTAACCAAGGACAGTGTCCATGCTGTGAATGAAGAGTCCAAACCATTAAAGATACGTAGTCTCTTCCCTAGCTTACTAATGCATTTCAGGAGTCAGAGCTTCACCAAGTGTTCTAACCCCCTGAAAAGCTGCACAGCAACATTTCCTACAAAAAGAAAAACCACAAACAGCAGAACCTGTTGCCGAATGCTGGGCTCAGCAAATGGAGTACTTGTATGCAATGCACAGCATCAGGCTAAAGCTAAGCAAAGGGAGCCCCTGGTCTACCCACCCTCCAAACTCAGGCTCCAGAAAGACATTTGGACACAGTAATTTATCACAGGAGACAGTTTGCAATTTTTTCCTACTTTTCCTCCATCTCAAAGTTTGGTTTATTAAGGCTATCACTAACCCAGTTGGCCAGCAAAGACCAATGCATGTAAACTGAGTTCATAGGATGAAAACATGATCAAAGCAGATACCTTATTCTGATACAGTAAAGCAGAGCCAGAAGTAACTGACATGCTATTTTCAAAATCATGTGTGTTTTTCCATTTATATTGTATTATTCTGAAAAAGCTAGAAAAAATAGCTTTACCTAAAATAGGAAAAAATTCCCGTTTGAAAGCATGCTCCCCCTCCCTTTCTCCTTCCCTCTCTCTCCTCCTCTCCCAGCCTTGCCCCCTTTTCTCTGTATTTCCCTAAGACTAAATACTGATTAAAAGAATTGTGGGTAAGAAACGTGGAGCTATAGACCCATCAACTCTCAAACTACAGCGATAATTTTACAAATAACCCGTAAATTATTCTGGAGTTTTACAAAAGACTCAACACTCTTAAGAATGGTTTCTTTAAGTGTTGGCCCAGACAGAGGTCATAAATGTGACCGCCTGCCTTTTACCAAGCTTTAGTTTCTCGGCTTAGCGCGGTCATGATCACGTTTGCCTCCTTTTCACTATTCCTCATCTTGTTTATCCATCTTCAGCTCAAAGAACGGTCTCCCCCTCACCTGCACTGAGTTATCCTAGCACTGCTTCTGCTGCCTCTGTCCTCTGCTGCGGCTCATCTCAGTTCTCCTTGCAGGCCCATTCTGCTGCCCACTTTCCCAAATGCTTTCCCATTTGTCCCCTCCCAGATGGTAGGGTATGTTTTATTTCATGTCCTATGTACAAACGTTTAATATCAGGGGCTAGCATTGTTTCCCTCTCCCCCCCCTCCACCCACCATAACTGTCGGCTTTGTGACAGGGTAGAAAATCAGCGGGCTTTGAAGTCTGGAAGCCCTGATTTCAAACTCTTGCCCTTGCATCTATTGACCCTATAAACCTAAGGCAAGAGACTGAACCTCTCTGAACCTCTGCATAAGAATACCCCTTCTGTTGCAAAATGGAGTGAAATGAGAAAGCGCAAGTAGTCTTTTTGGAATTGTGTCTCAGTCACATCAAGTCCCAAAAGGTGGTGCTAGTGTGGGTGGTAGTTGTTGTATTTCTTCAGTTTCTGTAGTCACATAGGAGAAGTAATGAATGCCCTGACATACCCCACTTGCAAGTATTTTATAGACTAATGGACTAATGGACCAACTAATAGTTGTAATTTAGAGAATGTTATCTCATGCATTAATTTTTAAAAAGTAGAGCCTTCCTTTAAGTACCACTAAATCACACATTCTGTAATGTTTTAATTTGCTAATATAAGATCATAGCTGTAGGCAATTTTTAGTTAACTATTTCTTAACCTACTTAGTTGGCTTCAGAAATCTTTTTATCTTGGACATGAGGAGGTTTGGGGGGGGTCCCTTATTGGTACACTGTTACATGCATAATTTGTAGTTTCTCCATCCAGAATAGTAGGGAACATGGTGATGTTGTCAAAATGGTTACTAAACTGTAAGAACTATGGGTCATACCATCTGGGGAAGTACAAAATGGGCTCTGTAGAGGGACCTCTGGGAACATCAGTCAACATGTGTTGAGAATGTGAATTTAACAGAAGCAACAAACTATAGCTGTTAAGTAGGATGCTGGATCCCTCATGGAAAAGCTCTTCGATTCAGATCCCCAGTAAGTCTCAGAACCCTTAGTAGTCCATTTATATTACGGTTCTTTCTTGAAATCGTTAAGAATGGAGAAGCGTGGGAAAGGACTACTTATCAGATAGAATAAATCCACTCGTTAGTAATGATTAAAGTCCATTTAATATCTTGTTCTGAATCCATCCTTACTGATTTTAGTTTTCTCTACAGGAGTAGGGAATTGAACTTGGGAACTTGTGCAGGCAGGGCAATCTGTCACTGAGACAAGGTCTTCCTATGTACCTGACAGCACTGAACTTGAGCTAGTTCATCTCCTGGCTGAGCCCCCAGTTGTTGGGATTGAAGCACCCAAAACCTTACCCCACTTTCCCTAGTTTTAATAAATATAGTAATATGCCCTTTAAATCAATTCATATTTTAGTGTGGTATTTTATGGTAGCCTAAATTAAGTGCTATTGTAACTATAAACTGTTACCAAAATAGCTGTTACTTCAATTATAAACCCAAAAAGTAATTTGATCCTGAGTAAAGTTTTACACTTAGGTAAAAGTGGGATTGTAAAGCATTTTTTAAATTCTAACACATTAAAGGGCATATAAAAGAAAGTATGTACTTAGGGATGTTTCCTAAAGTGTATTGTTAGTAATTATGTGTGCAGGGGTGAGCTTCCCTGAAGTTGAAGTTGTAGGTGAGTTTGTGTCAACTAATGGGTTCTGGGAACTGCTTGGGTCTTCTAGAAGAACAGCAAGCATTTACTACTTAGCCATTTTCCAGCCCAATTTTTAATAATTTTTAAAATGCTAAGGATGCGCTCCATTTCATAAATGATAACACTGTACTATTAAAAATATCTGCAGTGAATGCCAGGCAGTGGTGGTGCACACCTTTAAGCCCAGCCCTTGGGAGGCAGAAGCAGGCAGAGCTCTGAGCTCTACAGATTGAATTCTAGGGCTACCCAGAGAAATCCTGCCTTGGGGAAAAGGGGGGGGGGGCAAGAAATAATCTGCAGTGAGGTTTCACTGCAGAGAAGAATGCACACTGTGGTGTGTAGGGTGGAGGCATTGGCCTACTAGAAAACTTCATTTCAGGGGTGGGGAGACTGCTCAGTGGTAAAAGCATTTGCTATGAAAGTAAGAGGACTTGAGTTCAGCAACCCACAGAGATGCTAGACATGGCTGCACATGCCTGTGACCCCAGCTTTGAGGAGCAGAGACAGACTGGTGGCTAGAGCTGGATCAGTGAAAGTAAGATGGGATAGAATGGTGTTTTGTGGATAAAGTGCTTGCTGCCAAACCAGAATCCTTGACATTCCCGTGAAGAACAGAACCAACTCATACAAGTTGTCCAGTGACCTCTGCATATGTGCACGCGTGTGTGCGCACACACACACACACACACACACACACACACACACAAATAAATAAATGCAATAAAAATAAACTTGATTTATAGAATTCTCAGTTTAGCACATTTAATGTTTTCCTTCATTTCTCCATCTATAAAATTAGCGATGCCTAAGTACGTTGAACACTGATGTTTCAGCTGATGTTTCATGTTGTGATTCTGGAATCATTCCTCCGACACATAATTTAAAAATCAAGATGAAGCTTTGACTATAATGCAAATGTACAGAAGTCCTAAATCTGAGCTCCCACGGGCTATTACTCTATAAATGCCTAATGTAAAATACAGCTGGAGGTCAGTGGATATTTTTATACTTTATAGTCCAACTGGAATCCAATCTGAGAATCTCAATAAATTTTAACTCATTGTTCTCAAAAACTTATTACCTGCACCTTTCTCAAATTAGCTGGTAGAAAAGCACCGAGGCAAACTTTCTGTGTTATTTGAGAATTATTGTAAGCACCTAAATACTATGAAGCAGCGTGGCTAAAGTGAAGAAATAGCACTTCCATCTAAATAAGATGTGGTTAAAGTTGATTAGTGTCATGGAGATATTTCAATGTTCAGATATATTTTATGTAACCCCTGAACTTTTTAGCCACTTTGACTGAATTTCATGAAGCTGTAGAGACTTACTGACCACCAGATGGAGCCAGTATTGTTTCATGTAGCATGAAAATACACTGGCCAGAGGAATTGCCAAAATGAAGTCTCACTCATAGTAAAGTAAACTTTTTAGGGTCCTGTCTAGCTTTTGTAGATGTGTGTATATACAGAAGACACTACTTATTACTAAGTTATTTTTTTCTGTTATTATAATCCTAACATGTCTCTGTTAGACAAGGTAAGGATTTATAATCTGGTCATATAATAAATATTACTTGCCATAATTATGAAAAATGGTAGTAAATAATGATTGCATTGTGCAGTCATTTAGATATCACAGGAACTTTACAGTATAATCATTGCCGAAGTAGATTTTCGAAAGAAAGAAAGGAAGGTCATTATGGTTGGGAAAAATATGTCCTTTTTCCCCAGCAGCTTCTTATGGGAGAAGGTAAAGATGGTGAATGGTTACAACTCCTTCAGAGATTCTACCCAGAACTCTTGGTATCCATGGGCCTTTATCAGTAAGAACTGCCTCAACTTCCCCATCAATTTAACAAGGGTTATAAATCCCAAATTTCTTTACTACTCAATTTAATTAGACAACTACCTATTGAAAAAGTCTATATTCTAGGGACCTAGGACCTTTAACAAACCTCAGAGACCTAGTCCATCCACTAAAAGTAAAGATAACTATAGACAATGTTAGAATTCAGTGTCTTAAAATGATAATTTGTCCCTTGTTATTTGCTGAGCACCTAATACAGTCCAGGCCTATGCAAGGCCAGGACCTTGCTGTGAAGAATCTACAACTGAAAGATACTTAAGACAAAGCGGTTATCATACAGTCCCTCTGGAGTATGACATGTTGACTGGTTGAGGGAAGAGGATCTGTGATCTGTGATTGGGGGGGGGGGGCAAGGAAAGGCTGTGAAATTGTTTGGAGGTAGAAATTACTCTTCTTATGCTCTTTCTTTGTTCATTGAGCCATATATTTGAAACTAAAGGGGAGTACAGGACATCTTTTCTTTTTTAAAAAATTAATTTATTTTTATTTTAATTTTATGTGCATTGGTATTTTGCCTGTCTGTATGTCTGTCTGTGAGGGTGTTGGGTTTCCTGGAACTGAAGTTATAGACAGTTGTGAACTGTCATGTGGATGCTAAGAATTGAATCCAGGTTCTCTGGAAAGTCAGCCATCTCTTCATCCCCACAGGGCCTCCTTTCTATGTTCAATTTTATTTACTAGAGTACGGTTGTATTGCATGATACCTTTCCTTTTCTCTCTCTCTCTCTCTCTCTCTCTCTCTCTCTCTCTCTCTCTCTCTCTCTCTCTCTCTCTCTCACACACACACACACACACACACACACACACACACAAACACACACACCAAAACTAAACTAATTAAAAGCTTATTACTTTAGAGTCAGACAACATGGGTTTACAGTCCACCACCCCCAACTTCATGAAGTACGTGGTTTAAATCTTTTGGTACTTTAATTTACCAGTCACCAAAATGGGATTATCAGTATGCCTTCCATATAGGGCTGATGGTTATGAGGATTAAGAATATAATTCACTTACTGGTATTTGGCACATAATAAGTCTTTATTTTAAATATTTACTATTGTGGTAATTATTTTAAGTGTGGCACACTTTTCCTGGATTTAAGTTCTAGTAAACTAAAATTCTTATGAACAAACGTTTTGTCATTTGTGGACTGTATGATAAACACAACCATACATTAGCAGCAGTCTGTCACTTTGTTCATCTAAATATATTTACTATTATTATAACCACCTTTATTTACATAAAAGTTTTTATGTATTATAGAAATTTCACAACATTTTTTTTTTTTTTTGAGGTGATGGATCCAGTGCCACTTAAAACCATTTACAAGTTGGCTTCTGGCATATAGAAGCCATTAAATGTTTGTTATTGTTTGGTTGGTTGCATGCTTGCTGAATTGCTTGCTTGATGCTTACTTGGTTCAATAAATACTTTTATTACTTCTTGGACAGAGCTGTTAAGCTCCCTAAGTTCTGGTCCAGAGCCGTAGAAGACACAAGCTTTTTTATCTGTAGACTGAAGTTTGTGGGTAGATATCATCAATTCATTTGCTAGGTAGACAAGAAATTCAAATGGAATGAAGACTAGAGTTACTGACTAGTATGACGGGCAGGAATAAAGGTATTTGTGTTCCTGTTATAGGTGGATATTAAGTTGGAGCTGCTAGCTCACATGGAATATTAGCTAAGTAACTTTACTTAGTACTTTGTTGCCTCGTCTATAAGAGAAGAGCGTAGATTTAAAAGGTTCTCAGCTTACCATATAGCTCTGGTATGCCAGTTGTGAGGGTTTCATCCTGGTGTTGCTGGGTACTCATCTCCCCAAGCTCCTTCCAGATCTGACCTGTCTTTGTGTCAGAGATAGCTAATAGTTTTACATTTTTATTCTAATCCTATACAGGAAATATTTAAGGTCTAGAACAGTGGCATTCTACACATGAATCCAATGTTGGTGCTTACATTATAGTAAGTAGCTGGATTTCTCAATATTCTCATGTCTGTTTGTTTACCCTCCATATTCCTTTCTAAACATCTCTGAGTATTAGACACATGAAGTATTCTTAACTTTAGATTTTCATTTTAAAAAAAAACTCAAGAATACTCTAGATCTCTATTATTTTATAGACCTGGGCTAAGCCTATCATCTCCAGGTCTTATTGTGGGATCCTATTTGTTGTTTTCTCATTTATAAAGTAAGTTTTTGGACACTTCCTTTATCAAAGCCACCAAGTTATTTTTATAAATGTTCTTTCTTTCTACCCAAATTCCTGTTTAGAATATATTTCATAAAAATTGTGGTTGATGCTAAGTGGTCATATTGTATTACTGAATCATATAATCCAATATAAGTTGAGATTTATAAGAAACTTAATAAAACATAGACCACTATGCATACTCTATAGCCCTTTGTTGAGGGCAAATTTGATAAAAAAATTTATACACTTACATAGGCCACTCTGAAACTAAATTTTTAAAAATTTCTTATGTATTTTATTGTTGAGTTTTATATTTCTGGAAACATCCAGTTGCCTATTCAGTTTTTATTTGCTCGTGATGATTCAAACATATGGACAACAAATGCTGTCCTTCCTGTCCTGACAGCTATCACCACTCATTCTCCTACAAATATATGGAAGTGCTAGATAAATTATTCCCCAGCTCCATTTCAGTATTTAGGCAATTTTGTGCATGCTTATGAGGAGGCATGGGAAAGAGGGGAAGTGTAACCAGAATATCACATCAACAAGCGGCTGCTAGACTATGCTTGCCCAGAGAGGTGTTGGACCCAGATATATGCTCTAATAGTTAATTCTAATAGCTAGAAGTTAAAGTTTTAATCTGATAGTTGAACAGAATATTAAGTCTTGGGTTGGAAAGATCCAGAAAAGGTGTCCACTTTGCCAGGTAGATTAAAAAAAGAGGGGGGGGATCATTTTTCAAAACTATGAAAGGAAGGAAAAAGAAAGTGTCTCACTAAAAACAAAAGAAACACACAACTCTAAACCTCTAGGAGACATGATTAGAAAGTCTAAGCACCTATATTATATAGGAATGTTAAAATAGATATATCAAAATATAGCTTCAGGAAAATAAGGCACCTTGATTGTCTTGGAAAAACAAATGCAAGGAACCTTCATATAAGCCAAAAATTTCCTCTGAAGTATGATGAAAATACTTAGTGACTGAAATGAACTCATCTTAGAAACACAAAATCAGTTCTAAAGAGATAACCAAAGGTATAGCAAAAGGACTCCAAGAATCTAAAAGAAAAGAATATGTTATAATAGCTGGGGAGGCTGTTTAAGAATATAAATCCACAATAGATTAATACAATTATGAAAATGTAAATGACTACTTCTATAAATAAATTTTTAAAACTAGCTATTAAAGTCGGTATCTGAGTAGGTAATTCAAAAAAACTTATTAGATACACCTAAACAGAAAATTGATGAGTTGAGATTCAGAACTAAGTAAATTAATCCATTTACTGAGAGCTAAAAACGTGGAAAATAGATGTTCCATGACTATATGAGTATTTATAGTATATTGTACTTTATATTAATATGGACACAACATGCATACACACTGTTAGGAAGTGAATGAGTTAACAGCATTTGTATAGAAAATTCCTTTACCTTTAGCTGAATTTACCTTGTGAAAGTGTTTAAGCTACAATTTTCATTCAGTTCAGATGAGACCTGACTGGGCTTAATCCTGGTGTCACAGACCTGCCTAGTGCAGCATCTACAGATCCTGCAGCCATTGCAAGCCCTTTATCTTTCTGACTAGAAAGACAATATATCTACCTACACTTGTCTGGCTTTACTAGTTTAGAATTAGTAAGTAGCAGAAAATAAAATTACATATGACAAACTCTCTATGTTTTGCCTAGCATGTTTCACACACACACACACACACACACACAACACACAAAAGCGGCCAGCTTATCTTCTTTTAAAAAAAATTATTTTTATTTTATGTGTATGCATGTTTGCCGTGTGCTATGTGCATGCCTAATATCTGTGGAGGCCAGAGAGTATCTTGTCATCTGGAACTGGTGTAGCAGACGGTTGGTGCTGTGAACCCATCCTGGGTCCTTTGGAAGAGCAGCACATACTCTCAGATGCTGAACCATCTCTCCTGTCCACTATATTTGTTGATCCATTTTTAAACCTTTCTTTGTCATTGGCAAAAGGTAAAGTAAGTTATGTAATAAATTTTTTGACCTTTAATTTCTGTGAACATAGTCAGCCAAATCTTGTCATTATTCCTGGTGGTTGTAAGAGATGGAATTCATCAACAAATTTATATTTCTAAGGAGAGACTTGTTTACCGTGAAATAATTGTAAATATTCACTTTTGACAGGAAAGTCGCTTTTATAAGAATTAAAGGGTTTATTACTTTAGGGGGATATGTAGGTAATTTTTCAGCTGTAAACGAAATGATTTTGTTTACAAACTTTATTTTTAAAAAAATCTTTAAAATTTTTAGAAAGAAATACCATTTCCATAAGATATAATCTTTCTCTTTTATCCCATCAATATATCTTAATAAATAATATTTAATAGTATATTGTATTTTAATTACTTGGAGGTGAATCAAAACAACTAATCCATTTCTGAAGAGATTTCAGTGGTTAAGATCACTGGCTACTCTTCCAAAGGACTCAAAACTAGCTATAATATCTAGTTCTAGAGGATCTGATGCCCTGTTCTGGCCTCTATGGTTGTAAGGCACACAGAGGTATACACACGTGCAAGCAAAATGCCCATACATACAAAATAAAAGTAAAAATTAAATTATAATAAATAAAAACTAGCCCTACATGCAGCAATACAAACACAAAGCGTCATCAAGTTGCCCTTCATAAGTACTGTAAAGCACATCTGTATTTTATAACTGAAAAATTATCACAGGATAAAGTCAGACTAAGCCAGAGTACAGCACGTTTCACTGCTAAAATTGTCTATACTGGAAATAAGCAGATTAGCAAGACCACCCTTAAAACAATCTGCAGGACCTAGCCATCTATCTGCCTTACCCTAACCCCAAACTCAGGCAATACATCTGTGTTCTCAGTTCCTACTAGTCTACTGTAAATAGAAAGCAATGGAGCATTTTCTTCTATTGAGTATTTTGAGCATATCATTAAAAACACAAATTAAATTGGAGTAAATAACCAATAAACACAATTAAGCACTGAGATCCTCCAGAATGCATTCAAGTAATCAAGCCTAAAGGTAGTTACAGCTGGAAAATGTAACTCTTGTGCCACCAAAGAATCTGTGAGTCCTTCGGGAGCATTCTAAGGGGTGGGAACATTCTAACAGCTATGTTGTGTTACAATTTGTGATTTACCTATTTAACCCCAAGGTCCCAAGCATTCATGTTCTTAATTTTCATTACAGAATCCAGTCAGTTATCTTAAAGGCAAAATGCTTTCACTTGTGTCTAGAGAGTTAAAAGTCTATTTTTTAAAGTTCTCCTCTTTGGAGGCCAAAAACTTAGTCAAGCTAAGATTACAGTCCAGGACTGTGTCGGGTGACAGTTGCCTTAGTGACTGGAGGGTAGATGGTAGTTTAGAAGTCTCTGTAGCTTTCTGCGTGTCTGTTGCACACTGTGGAGACTGGATGGAGTTACAGGTGGGATAAGCACAAGACGTGTGGAGACCACACTCAAACGCCCACAGAGAGGGCATGGAGAGAATGACAGTTGTTTAAGTGATGGGGAAACGTCCACCGTTGTATCCAACTTTTCCTTAAAATTGATTCTGAAACCTATCAATTGGAGATATGAATTTCTGTCGTTTCAATGTGATTTACTATTACCAAAGAGAATGCATCAAAGAGGTCCTAAAATTCATGAGGGACTCCCTCACTTTTAGATGCTTGCATTAACACCATCAGTTACATTATACAGCACTTGGGTAAAACTGGATCTGAACATACTTTTTGGAAGAACTGAGTATAATAATGAGATATTATCAGGGTAATGTGTTCAGTTATATATATACTACATGCCTGTGTTTTCATTATCATGACAAGGAAATACATAAAGAATATAGTTGAATGAATATGGAGGGGATCAAGTGATTCATTAAAGTTACCTTAGCTTTTCCATGTAACTTAAAATGTGAGAAATGCAGAGAAAAGTGAAACAGAAACATTTCCTTCTCTAGAAGCATCCCTAACTCGGGTTCTTATCACAGCCCACTCCGGGTGGCTTTCGACTGCTCACAGTGACTTGTACCTCCCTCCATAGAGAGGAGGTAGAGAGAAGGCACAGATCATCCCCTCTGCAAGAGGGACCATAGGCTTTGAATGTTGATGAAAACCAATCATAACAGAGGAAAACTTCTTGTTTTAAGTATGAAAAAGAGCTAGAACTGTACACTTTAAAGACAAAACATTGGGAAAAGAACTTATGTGATCTTGGAGTGAGTGAACAATTCATAGATAGCTCAGGAGAGAGAGAACACAATACTCAGGAGGGGAGGGGGAAAAACATTATAAACAATACCAGAGTACCCCAGATGAATTTCACTGTATAGAAAGTATCTCTCCATATAGCTTCTTTAAAACTTTTGTCATTACTGAATTCCAAGATGAAGTTAATACTATTCTCTAAATTATTTAAGGGCTCTTCCTCTAGCCAGTATAGCCGTAGAATTTCCATGCTTTGTTATATGCCTAAATTTATTTATTGCTGCCTTTTAAATTTTGATTTATAAGGCTTCCCTCTTACACAACTTAAAGAATATATTTACTGATGCTGGGCACGGTAGCAAGCCTCTGTAATTGCAGTCCCTGGAGAGGCTGAAGCAGGAGGAGGATTTTAACATTTAAGGGCAGTCTGCCCTACAGGGTAAGGCTTTCCTTATTTTAATGTTTTCAAAGTCTACTTTGTAAACACTTCTTAAAAGTAAAATCAAGGGATTGACCCTTACAAAAGGGAGATCATTCCTAAAGGAATATATGTTAGAGGCATTGAAATAATCATGGTTGACTCTTGACTTGGCTGTGACAATGTTAGCTTAACACATCGCTCAGTATTCCCATTTATTTTAGAGTTCTTGCCACAAATAAAAGCTGTCAATCCCTGTACCTGAAAATCTTAGTACCTGTCTTTTGTATTTAACACTAGCCAGTTCTGGGGTTATTGTTACCATTCGAAGTTTATAAAATTCTGCCATAGGAAAATAGCAGAATATGAACATAACTGACTCCCTAATGTGACAGAGCAGAAGATCCAGACGCCAGGATAGTTAGTTATGCTCAGGCTGGGATCAAACTGACCTACTACCTGTTCATTTCTCCCTTAGGTTTAATTACCCCTTATTTCACTTATTTTGTTAGTTATCAACATGTATCACTTGCCAAACTCTGCTCTAAGTGATGGGGAAATATGACTTTTCCTGGAGGACTTTAATGTCCCCTAGTAGAAAAAAAAGACTAAACAATAAATTACCATAACATCTGGTAAGTGCTCAGGAGCAGTCTCGAAGCCCAAGGAACATCCTACCAGAATCAATGGCTGCAACCAGAAAGGATGCCTAGACCAAGTGCCAGCCAAGCTGAGCCCTATAGAGTGAGCAGGAATTAGGCTGGAAATTTAATTGGGGAATGGAGAGATAGAATGGTCTTATTATTCCTCAAAGAAAAAAACAACAAAAGGTAGGAAGTGGGGAGACTAGGGTGAGTTTCAGGAGGAGTGGAAAGCAAAGGAAAACACTTTGAGGTGGACAGGGCAAAGTAAGAGATGAGACTACTCACGTTAGGGCAGGGATGTGTGGAGCTCTTTGGTAGAGCATGTGCTGAGCAGGTGGGAAGCCCTGTCTTTGAGCCCCAGCACCCTGGGGTGATGGTGGGGTGAAAGCATTAACTACTCATATAAGGATCTTAAAGGCTTCTCAGGGTGCTAGATCCTACGGACGGCCCAAGTGCAGCTGTGAGGGCATAGGAAGAAGACTAAGAATCAAAATTGTAATACAAGGAGAAAGTGTGAAGTAGGCTTTAAAAATCTCTGTGACAATCATTTTAAAATGACAGGTCCAGTGCCCCTCTCCTCACGAGTGGTTACTAAGCACAAGTGTCCTTCGTTTCGTTTGTCCATTGCAGTGGAGATTGTTGTCTAATTGGGACTTAGTAAAATTTACTTTTTTCTGCTGCCGCCTTGACTTAACTTGGCAGTTATGTTTATTTTCTAGTTACCATCAAGCTGAAGTTTGTTTTTGTTATGTTAACTGTGGGAGGAGCAAAGTTAGTGAATAATCGAAACATCAGCCAGTATTTGAAAATGCATATTATAAAGAAAGACCAATGTAAAGTAGTACTGCTGAGCTTTATTTTAAAAATCTAAATTATTTTTAAAGTGAGATCAGTTATTTTGCAATCAGCCTTAAGAGAGTATATAATAGATAAAGAAAATGGTTTAATATTTTTAAAAACCTGCAAAATCTAACAAATTTAGTGCTGGTCACTTTGTAATTGAGAAAAATAATAGATTATGGTGGATCTCATTGGATTGTATTGAGTTTTGTTTTCTTCTTAATTAATGGACGAGAAAAACTAGACCTAACCTGAACGTACGTGTGTGTGTGTGTGTGTGTGTGTGTGTGTGTGTGTGTGTGTGTGTGTGTCACAAGCCTGCTGCGGCCATCCTGAGTATATGCTCCTGTTCTGCAGAGGAGACCGCCCCAGATGGTGCTGTTGCCGAGTACAGGCGAGAAAAGCAGAAGTATGAAGCTTTGAGGAAGCAACAGCCAAAGAAGGGAACTTCCCGGGAGGATCAGGTAACTGCAAAGCCAAGTCCATGTGGAGTTCAGTGCTTATTTTCATTCTCCTCCAGAGTTGCTATAATATGATTCTGTGTCCAGGAAAGCACTGAAGAAGAAAATATACAGGGCGGAATGCTGTGACCCTGGCCACTCGTGGGGATCCAAATTTTAAAGATCTACTCAGATATTTATGTGAAAAACTGTTGAAACTTTGAAATTTCAACAGGTCTGCTCATGTCAAGTACAGAAGCTTCCTAAAGCCTCATATTTTCAGAAATACAGAGATTAAGCAGTACTACATGGGACAGCAAAGGTTGCAGACAGTGTGAGGCCCTCTTCCAGCCCAGGGTGTCTCATGCTGCACATGAGATAGCGTACTGCCTAAGATTACAGCCTTTGGACCGTAAACTGATTTCCACTGGTTTCCCTGTTTGTTGCAAGAAAATTTCTCGCTGTCTTAAAGTAATGTTGTGCACGAGTTAGCAGAGGAAAAGAGATGAAACCAGCCGGCAGCTGGCCAGGTGGTATAGGTACTTGGTAAAACAAATCTTCCCAGGGCCCTTTGCCCTTTATGTTGAAAAAGTGTGAGGCTGGAGCTGGAGTTGCCTCCTCCGTTAAGAGCAGGATTTAGTTTCTAGCGCCCACATGGTGGCTCACAGCTGTTCATAACCCAGTGTCTGTAACTGCACTTCCAAGGGACCCAGTGCCCTCTTCTGGCCTCCTGGCATCAGGCATGCACATAGTGCACATACATGCAGCAAGCCAAACACTCATACCATGGAATTTAAAAAGCTTGGCAGGGGAAGTGGGGATGTCTAAAATAGATTTTTGGTGTTATGTTGCACATATCACCATATGCCACTTTAGAGACATAAGTAAAAAAGCAAAATAAAAGCATATTAAAATTAAAAGCCTATTTGGTTAAGTTAAACTAGCCAGAAACTTACAATTTAGTTACTGATAAAAAAAATTATGATCCTGATCATGTTAACATGAAAATAATCATAGGGAAAGATTTTAATTAGAGAGTAATATATGCACTTTTCAAAAGAAATGTCACACCGAGTAAAATTAAGGAAAAATGCACTATTAATTTGTTCTGACAAAGTTTCTGCATAGCAACTACATTTGTAGTGGTTATGCACCTCACCCCCAGCCTTAAAGCAAATAGACTGTTAATACTGTTTAATTTTTTGAAGTATGATCTTAGTGATCTCAAGATTGATAAGGAGCCTAAGTACCACCCCGGCTCCCATCCTATCTCTCCCATGCTGGACTAGCATTCGCACATCCCTTGAAGAATGAGGAATGTAGAACTGAGTTAGAATAGCACTTGTTATGAGGCCCTTTATTTTCAGGCAGGTTGTGCTCCACCCCTCACCTCACAAGGAAGAACTCTGGAAAAGCTGGAATAGAAAACTTTGACCCCTCGCCCATGCTGTCTGCTTACATTCTAGGAGACTGTTAACTGTAACATGGGGTGGGGGATGGGGAATGTGAGCCCATGTTATGCTCACATTCTAGAAGACTGTCAGTCATAACCAAGGGGAGATGTGAGCCCATGTTGTCTGCTCACTTTCTAGGAGACTGTCAGTCATAACCAAGGGGGGATGTGATTACAGAGGTGAATCCATTTCTTGTTTCTTGCCTGCAAAGGTGCAGAGCAAACTTCTCTGAAAACATGCCTTTTGAGACTCTTACAGCCTCTTTCTCTAAGTGTCATTCATATTCCCTGTAGATGAATATTACTGAACAAGCCATCTCCTGGCCTCAGATTATTTTTTTTTTAGAGTATATTCCCAGGTCAGAGTTGTGGCATTAGAGGGAATGTTCAGTTTCTAAGACATGTCAAGAGTTTTCTTAAAATGTTATTTCACTTTACCCATAGTTCACCAGCTGATGGGTTCATTCATTCTACTTTCCTAATGTGGATGTCTTCACATCTTGTAGTTGATTCTGCATACACTGATGACTTGCTCTTCTGTTGGGAAGGCACTAAAAACTTGTCAATGAGCATATATTTTCAGAATTAAAATGTCTCCTGTGTGAGCACATTTAAGTCTTAGAATAGAATATACTGAAATGTCTCTAAGGAAGGATTCCAGTGAAGATCCAAACAGGACAGTGTTGGGGTTCACTACCACCACTATAACCTGAAAGCATTTTTATTAATTAAAAATGGAGGGGGGGACAGCATTTTCCTGTGTCTTACATCCAAGTGGGGTATTTTCTTTTCTAGCAAGTGTCTCTCTCTTCAGATGATCTTTATCAACAGCTTAGGCCCTTATTGTCCTTTCAGACCCTGGCACTGCTGAGCCAATTTAAATCCAAGCTTACTCAAGCAATTACTGAAACGCCTGAAAATGCTGTTCCTGAAGCTGAAGTGGAGGATGATGAAGGATGGTAAGGACTCGGATTTTCTTGTATTGATCGTGAATAAGTGGCTCAGAATGAAGACACTGGGACATTTCCACTCCAGCGTCTTTTTCAGACTTTCCCCTCAGCACTAGAGGGCTCCTACTTCATTTCAGTTATTAAGAGAAGTAAATGCACTTACTAATCATTCACTTAATGTCAGTATTATGTGAGCCAGGAAGAAAATGTATGAGAAGATTTGATGCCCTAAGTATTTTTTAAGTTATATAAAAAGATAAGATTTATGTTAGACAGCCAGAAAACGAGTAAATCAATATAATTTTATACTTTCCCATAAATATTTTAGAATTCAGTCATCTATTTTAGTAATATATTCCCTACCAACTTTCTGTTCAAGTTTATCTGCAGGATCCTAAGAACACATACATGATTAATTTTATCTTTAGACACTTTCCAGCTTTTAAAGAAACAGCATGTATGTGCCAGGTGCTTAGAACTTGGTCTTATTCTGAGGAAGAAGGTATAAGCAAAGACAAAAAGCAGTCAAAGCCTTTTCCCTTATCACACCCCTGTCCTCAAGTTGACTTCACATGCAGTATATTAGGCCTCCCCACACCTAACTACCTCCACCTCCCACAGTATTCTGGCTCATGCACACTTGAAATAGGCCAACCAGGATAGTACCCCCCACACACATGACTCACCCTCTGGAGCCTCTGAACTGTCACGTGTGCCATTACCCCAACCTAGAATCATGGCCCATGTTCCCTGCCAACAGTATCTCCCCTATTTCAAACTGTTCAACACTCCCATCCTCCAGGAAAGCAGTCAACAAGATTTGTGGAGCACTCACAGATCTAGTGGGTGGAAGAAAAAGGGATGGACACACATTTTAAAAGACATAAAAACACTTATTAAGAAAACATTTGAGCACGTAAGACTCTGCAACTGAATGTAACTGTAGCCAATAGGGCTACATGAGAATGTCTTGAGTAGAATGAAGAAGCCTACCTACCCCAGGACCCTGAAAAATATCTGTATACTTCTCCATTAATTTATGTTTCCATAAGATCTGGTTATGATGCCAATCTTTATAAAAACCTTGATCTCTTGTAACCAGTATTTAGTATTTATTCAGTGTTTATCCCAAATTCAAAGTCGCTTGAAGACGGAAGCTGGTTACTCTTGTAGTTCTGTGCCAGAGGCCCTGTGAGTGTTGATGACCCGAGACAAGTGCACGTTGCATGCAAGAACATTCTGTTTTTATGTAACTTGACAGGATTAGTTTTATTTTGAATTCTTCCAGTGTCTCAAAATATCTTTCAAATATTTATTTGGGCGTCAGCTAACACACACACATACACACATTTCGCCAAGTCCTCTTCCCCTTATTTCTGGATCTATGCGTTTTGTTTTTTTTTTTTCTTAAAGGAAACATGACCCATGTGTTTCTGATTCATTTACACTTTCTTCATCAAGATAGGCATTTTGTAAGAACAGCTTGATGCCCATTAAGTTTTCCTAACCTTTGTATAAGCCATCTAAGCATTTTTTATTGAACAAGAAAGTCACCATCAAATTCAAACCCCAGAAATTTCAAAAACTCATAACCCACAGGATTCAGATTTACCTTCTACTTGGCAAGCTTGGCTAGCTTCCTCACGTCCTTCCTAGATATTTCCTGTCCTGAGTTTCTCTATCCTCAGATACCAATTATGTGTTTTCAAAAGGGTCACTCTTATTTTTTAAAGGATTTGACTATATAATCTATGTTCCATCTAATCTCATTAGAAAGTTAAATAAGAAAATTCCTTAAATGGGGGTGGGGAAGGTCCAGTGGTCTGTGATGTTGGCTTATCTCCATCTGGAGAGGAAAAAAGATGTAGTAAAGAAAAGAAAAAAAAATGTGGTGAAGGAAGAGAAATAGGTTAAAGTGGTTCTATCAGCCAGTCTTGGAGATGTGTATTCCTTTCCGTTGTCATCTTCTAAGCTGAAAATCAAGTCTGTGTGCCATCTTCCTCCAGGATATTTTTGGTATTTGGTTAGTGTAGCATCTTAACAATAATATCTCTAGTGATAAAGGCACTATGGGAGACTCTAGAACACACAGTGTTCTTGTGGAAGACCTTTGCATTGCTCTGCAGACCGTGGAATTTTGTAGCTTTAAAGAACTGTATCACTTTTGTTCACAGAGCAGCTAACTTAGCTTCACTGGGTGTCTGATGATTTAGATTCATAAACGTGAATTCTACCCAAGAAAGGGGTTTCATATTCAAAATGAGTTATAGCAAATGATGTGAGTACATGGCATGTGCATGTGTGTTATGCATAAATTACATGGTTCCCAGACTGTTTTGTAGGCCATGGTTGTCCTTTTTTGAGATGTGAAAGTCAGCCAGTATGCTGTATGGCACTGTCAGGGTCTGTTATCTGAGGTAAAATGATTGCTTCTAAGACATTTTTATGTGTCCACATGAGTGGCCACACATTGAGGGATCATTTTCAGTTTCTGTCAAGATAGAAACCATTACCAATTTGTTATGTTTTCTTTGACTTGGCAAACCATTCAATTCACATTTTTGGCTGAGCTGCTGTGTTGGCGTGGTATACACCAGGCACTTGGGTACCATTCAGCAGCATTCTATTTTTCATGCAAAAAAAAAAAAAAAAAAAAGCAGGAGGAATGATTCTATTGTAAACAGTGTGTATGGTGTTTGATAATTATTACCAGATTTCACTGTCTAGCAAGGAACTTAAAATGTGTTATTGGTAGATGAAGCTCAAGTGTATGATAGAAATTTCTCACTCGAAATTACTAGAATTTTTTTCACTTTCAGACATCCACTGGCAGATTTTGGTGGCAGTGATGGCACCAGATTCAGGGTTAGCAGGTGGAGTGGTCTCTGTGGTCCCACACATCAGAGTCATGCTGCTGTAGGGCCCTCTTCAAGCATGTATTTCATAAAATTACTTAGACACATGGCAGGAGGCATCAGCCAGAGAACTCATATGACCGTGTGGATGTGGTCAATATGCCAGTTTGAGTTTCCTTAGATAAGGCTTGATTAGCTCCACACAAGGTTAGAGAGAAGTTAGCTGTGGCTAAAAGGGAGTGACATTTAGGGTCTTTTTGTTAAACCACCTGCTTCTACTGTAAAAGTATTAAATCTGTGAGGGCTGACTGAAATCCTGGAGATATTCACTGTGTACTTTCAGCTTCTCTTGAAAATGTCTTCCTAGGTCACTAAACTGAGCTTATCTTAGCTTTCAGCAAAGAAACGTGACATGATACAATAACTACTAATATGCTGGTCCCCTGCCTTCTTCCTATCACTTTCCTATACCACTTTTCTCTTTAGCATATATAGCCTTCCTTATTATAAGAATTCGAATATCTTAATATAGCATGATTATGTCAAATCAATAATGATTCTGTAACGATTATTACAGAAGAATGTTTACTAAATAATAGCAAGTGCTATCTATACCCTTCAAAAAGTCAATAATGATCGTCCACAATGTCACACTCAAAGATAAATGCTAAACATTCTCATTTATATCTACAGTCTGTGGCATGTATAAAACTGTATTTACACTGTGTGTGAATATATATATATTAACTTAACCCCTTTCAGACATATTTGTACATGCATGTTTTAAACAAAAATAAAATGTCTCATCTTGTATCTCATCTCTTTCCTTCAGAAATATATAGGGACTACTAATGCTTGCATATTTTTTTATAATTTTAATATTTTTTCTTGTGAGATACTCCATCGTGCAGTTAAGGAGAGGCTTACTTGACCATGTTACAGTATACCAGGCTTTTTCAGTTTTCAGTTTTGATGTATGAACATTACTACAAAAATGTCCTTTGACCTGTTTCATTGCCCAGTTTTTCAGCTTCTAAGACTGAAGTTGCTTAGTCAGTGAGGGTGCGTTAGGCCTCTGCTGAATATTTTCATTGTGTCCCTCCCCAAATGTCATTCCAGTTTATATTCACAAATAAACATCCCTTCAGATTTGCCTGTAGGGCAGTTAACGTCTCAAGAACTAAGGTTCTTTGCAGGCCTTGGTGGAAGAGAATAGCATTTTAAAAGAAATGCTTCACTTTTGTAAGAGTGAAAATGCACATATGGTCTGGCCGGCTTTTGTTTCTAATAAACTGAATACGAATACGTTTCAGTGAAGCTTCGATTCTCCGGAGCCTCGTCCCTATGCGCTCTTACCCTTGATTCTGAAAACGGTCCTTCTGGAGTGATCCTAGGAGAGGGGTGGACTTTGGGGTCTACATTTCATCCCACTCTACTTTAGTGCCACACCTTGGCTTGCTTTAAAAATCAGTTTTATCCATCAGTTGTAGTTTGTTTCTACTAGATATTGGAATTTTGTGAGCCAAGATTTGACTTGAAGAAATTTTAAAGCCTTCTTCTGGAGTTAGCAGTACAGAAGTAATGAGTACCAGTTGTCTGAGGATTCAGAACAGTGAATTTTAATAAAGCACTTTTTTAATGCTTATTGACTTTTAGACCCACCTGATCAGATCACATCTTAAAATGTCATTTTTGAACATACCTTCATCTTGTTGCTTATCCCAGTAAAGCTTTAAGCATATTTAACATTCACTGGTATATGTTCAGCTGTGTAGTGAGTGAAGGTCATAGTGACAATAAGTAAATGTTTTCATACAAGCAGGACACACAGGCACAAGCTGAGAGTAATGAGAGCCAAATGGCTGTGCGACTCTTGTCACCCCTTAGTGCTAGCTTAGGAACAGGTCTCTAATTTTTGGTCTCAGAATCCTGGAGATTTTTTAAAAATATGACAAGCCTGAGAACTTTATTTATATGGAGTATTACTATCAGTGTTTTCCTTATTAGAAACTAAAACTAAGAAGGCTGAAATATCTTTAAAAGATAATTATTTGAAACTATTACATGTGAACATAAGCAATTTTTATCGAAATATAATTACACTTCTCTGCCCTTCCTTCCCTCCCTCACCCCCTTCCAATTCCTAGCCTTTTTTTAGTTGTTATTATTACTTCTGTATGTCCATTGATGTGTAAAGTCAGCCTACTGAGTACATTTACTATTGTTTGTATATAATTTCAGGGCCGACCACTTGGTTTTGGATAACCAGTCCTCCTCTCCTCCGCGTTACTTAGTTGCCTGTGTGTTTTGTCTAGAAGTGCCCCCACCCCGTGAGGTCTTCCCCTTCCCTGTTAGCATGTCTATTGTTTAGGCGGCCATATTGTTGAGGCTTCTCTGTCATTTCTAGGAGATACAGTATCATCACAGATTCTCTGGTCCTCTGGCTGTAAATTTTTCTAGCTCTGCTTTCACAATGGGCCCTGAGACTCATGGGCAGGACTTACGTTGAGAATGTAGCCACTAGGACTGGGTTCCCCCATGATCAGTTGTTATCTGCATCTGTGCACACGTGTGTTGTGTGTGTGTGTGTGTGTGTGTATGTGTGTGTTTATTGCAAATGAGGAGTAAGAGCTATACTTACCTATCTGTATAAGGATAAGTATATAGAATATAGTTAGGAATCATGGTAGTTTAATAAAATAAAGATTCTTCTTTCAGATTCATGAAGTCATTGGCCATGGATAATTGCTAGGTTTCCAGTACCAAGGATGATTTCGCTCCTTGAAGCTACCTTAAGTCCAATTAGGAAGCTGTTGGTGACTGCCAAGATCTGAATGTCACTATTGCACACTTAGGAGTATTTTTTATCCTAGTCATTGTTGTGGTTCTAAATATAACTGCAAAACAGAAAAATGTCATGAAAAATGGCATTGCCTTACTCTCTTCAATCTCGAAAGTCTGGATGTTAGAAGCAGGTAGATTCTCATGTGCACATTATAATGTTGTGATCTTTTTACATCATATACTCTTTGAAAAATCTCAGCAGGTAAAGAAAGTTACTTGCCACCAAACCTGATAACCTGCATTTTCTAACAGGGACCCACATGGTTAGAGGATGTCCTCTGACCTCCACATGCATGCGGCAAGTAACACATACTGTGTGCTGCCCTGAAGCTCCTTTACATCATCTTAGTACTGTCCACCCAGCTTTTCTGCTTCCTCTGTGACTGGCTGGCTGGCCCCTGGCTGGCTAGATATCTCCCCTTTTCTCTCTGCCTGCCATCCTTGCCTATCCCTTCGCTGCCTAACTAGTGACTCTTCAGCTTTTACAGGTGCCTTAGGCAGACAGAGTAAAACAGCAACACATTTTACATAGTTAAAGTTATTCTATTCCACAACAAATATATCCTAATGTTCATACAGATGACTTTGACCTGGTAGACACAGTATTCTCACACCATACTTGGAGGACGGCTAGACTCAGACTCTAGGTCTGTGGTCATGTTGGCCCCTATTCATCAGAGGTTAATACCGAACATGTTGGTCCTTGAAGTTTTGTTCTCTGAGTATCAGTTGGATCTCAAGTAGTCTCAGCATAGTGCTTTATGAATTAAATGTTTTGGATAATGAAAATGCTGTGCAGTATATATAGTTTTTAATCATTTCTCATATTCTTTACTTGTGTCTAACCTCTCAAAATAGATCATCACCTAAGTCATATCTTATTGATTCTAAGATACATAAATGAGACAAATTAAGTCAAAATGGCATGTGATCTTATATAGTATTTAATAAAACACAGTTTGTGATTTATCTGATGCCTGGCCTATAGTAGGCTTTCAGATACTTTTTCTGACTTCATGCAGATCTTTCCCAAGGAAAGGAGTGTTTGAATCTTTGCCACATTTCTCCCATTGGACCTGGGGTTAAGGTGCAGCAAGGACAAGCGTGTGCAAAAATCCACAGCTCCTGTTCATACCTCTCAGCTGTTTGACTTGCTCTTCCAAAAGGGAGCTGTCATTTTAGTGTGTCCTGTGCTTGCCTTCCGGCCTTTTCTCAACTCTTCTAGCTTGTTTGTGCCTCCTGAGAACTTAGAGTTCTCTATGATCTAGAGCAGATTTGCTACTTTCATGTTTAATTATTTTTTGATATTTATTATTACTTTTCATTAACAGTGTCTCGCTGTTCATACAATGTCTAACTTGACCTATTTTTCTTTTATGGATTATGCTTTAAGTGGTCATATTTAAGACCACTTTCACAGAGCTGCCAAGTTTTCAGTAATTGTTTTATTACATTTAGGTCTATTACCCATTTTGGGTAAGAGACCATGGGTGGTATGAGGTTCAGGCCAAGTCTTATTTTCTTTCCTTGGGTGTCTGGATGTTACAAGATAATCGTTTCAAAAGCTGTAGGTGTTCACCTTGTGTGCTCAGCTCATCTGTTCTGTCCTGTTCATCGGTGTGCTTCCCCTAACACCACACTGGCCTTCTCAGAGAAGATAATAGGAGTCTGAGAACTTCTCTCTTTCCTGAGTTACTTTGGCTATTCTAGTTGCCTTTCCATGTAAATTTTAGAATTAGCTTCTCCTAAGTACAAATAAATGTGCTAAGGTTTTATTTGAATTCCATTGTTTATTAATCAATCATATGAGAATTGGTTGGCTTTCCGGTATTGAATTTAGACTTTTAGTGTTTTCCCACAAGTCCCTAGGCTCTGTTAAATTTTTTTTTTTCCACTTCTAGATCAGACTGGATACTTTCTTGTGATCTGTCTGTTCTCTGTTACGGCCATTCTGATAGTGGGCCCATCCAAATTTCCAGTTCTAAAACTTCTATTTATGTTTAGTTTTACATTGAAACCTTCCTTCTGCTTTTTTCTTTGTATACTCTCTTCACTCATTTTCACATCCAGGTTAAGATTAAAGGCGTGGCACCACCACTGCCTGCCTGGGAGCCTGGAACTCCTTCTGTAAACTAAGATGACCTCAAACTTAGACTTGCTGGGATTAAGGGCATAGGTCACCACTCCTGGGATATTCCCTGTGCTGGGATTAAAGGTGTGAGTTACCACTGTCTGATCCTCCTAGACTGACTGTGTGTAGATCCCTCTGATATCTCAGACTGTTTTTATTAAATTTGAAACATATCCCCAAAGATATCTGTGATAAATTTCAGCAAGTATATGCAGCCATATAAACTGAATAAGATCAACTCTTTGCTCCTCCCCTCCTTTAACCACTCCAGCTGGCCATGACAAGGCTCCCTAGACAGGATGTCCAATCCTCTGGACCCAAACCAGCAAGGGAAAGACTTTTAGTTCTCTTCTCCAAGTAAGTAAGTGTATATCACAGATCAGAGATACACATTTATTAATTTCTGCTACTTTGTATTCATTTGTATTTCTTGGTTTAATGGTGAAACTGAGCACTTTTAAAACATCTGACCATTTGTTGTGGTAGTGAAGTTTATGTTTTATGTTTATTATTCTTCTTTTGTGTTTATTATTGCGCTCTGTGTACATGTGTGTGTCTAGTGGTTTCCTATATTCCAAATTGGCCTTATACTCACTGTGTGATTGAGAATGGCCTTGAATTTCTAATCTACTTGCCTCCACCTCCCAAATGCTGGGATTACACATCTGTGTTACCACACCAAGTTTATGTGGTGATAAGAATTGAACCTAGGCCTTTATGTAGTTTACCCCATGAGCTAGATACCCAGCCCTATTTTTACTTCTAACTGATGCAAGGCTACTAAATATTACTGATATTTTTGTTGTTGTTGTTTAAAACATTTTTACCAACTTGTCACTGCCTTATAATTTACATATCTGGGATAATTTAGTCGAATATTTGCAGTGCCAACATTGTAAATATTTTTCTACATGTTTTCTACCTGATGTTATTCTTAACGTCTTCATAATCCCAAGAGTGTATTATAGATTTCTCTAGTGTTCTGTGCCATTATTTTTGTTCTTAGTGCCATCAAGAGCCCACCTGGAACTGATTTGGTATATTAGGCCAACACTAGAACTTTCCGTTCTGTTTCATCAGCAGATATTATCAGATGAGGTCTTGTTTGTTTTTAAGTTTATTTCACTATTTTACATTAATTTTTTTGTCTGTTCTTCTGCCCATACCCTGTTTTTTAATTACTATTGAAAGCATGTTACTGGTTAGTCTGTGGAGGGTAAGGTGGACCTTGATTGTTCTACACTTATATTTTTACTTTCAAAGCTTGCGTGGATAATGTGCTACATTTTTATTTTCTTTTAGTTATCCACACCTGGAACAAACTTAGACAATAGACCATGGAATCAATAATAAAAAAGAAAAAAGCCCCATTATTTAACAGGTGGCCTCTACCTGAATTGCAGCCCTGGTGCCAAGAAGGAAATAATTAGCTTTAGACAAACCCTTCAAAGAAATGGAAAAGATCGCATGTGGAAAATAACCAGCATGTGGAAAAAGAATGAGTTTTAATTGCCATCTTTCTGGTTCAGGTGTATTTATGTTCTTAATGAGACATTTGGTCAGTGCTTCCCATTTCCTCTCGTACACTGACCAGAAACACAAGAAATTTTAACCAAGTCTCAGAGCAAATGTCTCAGCTCTTCATGCTTTATCTGTTGTGAATTCCCAGAATACTTCAAGGATGGCCAAGTAGAAATGTAAGCTGCAAAACTCTCTCCCAAAAAGACTTAGTCTTTCAACTACTTGACATTTTGAATTAGTTATAATCCCTTCCCTCTCTGATACTAATGCAGATGACTGCCAAGTTAAGTATAGCAGTAAGGTTTTGGTCTTTGTTTAGATGAATTATTTAAACCGATAAACTGTTGGACTTGAGCTCTTTGGTTTGAATTTTGGTTGGTTGAACTCAAGACTAGTTTGAACATTGTAAGATCTTGTCTCAAAACAAAAGGTGGAGGGAGGGGGGAGCAGAGCCACCTGCCTTTAATCCCAGCACTCAGGAGGCAGGCGCAGGTGGATAGATCTCAATGAGTTTGAGGCCAGCCAGGTTGAGCAAGACTACAGAATGAGACCCTGTTTCAAAGAAAAAAGAAAAGAAAGAAATAGGTTAATTGGGCAAGGTTGTACCTCTCTCAACACTCAGAAGACAGAAACTGGCTGCCGGGTGGGGAGTTCAAAGCTAGCCTTGGCTTTGTAGTTAGTTTGTGACAGCATTAAGACCTTGACTAGAAAAAGAAGAAAGTAGAAGTAAATACTAAATATTCACATATCATTAATCCCATCCAATTCTTAAAGACAGATATTGCTAGTATATTATATGGGAGGAACTTGAGGAGGCAAAAGATTGAAATGATGAAAGGGATCTTACAATCTATAAAAAATAAAGCATTACTCCAGTGAAACTGGTTGGCTGGCTGGTTGGTCTTTATAACAGGGTTTCGTATAGCTAAGGCTACTCTGAAACTCTGTCTACAAGAGTGACTTTGAACTTCTGGTCACCGTGCTTTACGTGTCCCACCCCAAAGTGCTGGGATTAAGATGTCTATCATCATATCTAGTTTTACATAGTACTGGGGGTCAAACCCGAGGCCTTCTGTATACCATACAAACATTCTAGCAAATTAGCCATATCCCTAGCCCTTTAATAAGGAAACTTAATGCATCAGTGTTTTGTGACATTCTATTTCAAATGTCATCTGAGGTTTTCCACCCAGGCAATGATTTTTCCGAATTAGTCTGCATAGTTTTCATGTTTTCTGATACAGTAGTATTGTTGTTCTCAACTTTAACAATAGCTCTAAATGTAGCTTTAAGACTTAGTAGTTCTTGCAATAAAAAAAAATTGTCCAACCTCTTCTAAATCTTGGGAGGTGTTAAGCTTCACACCCCTAACTTTATGTGTATTATATGAAGAATTAAAATTCAGGAAGAGATTTAAAAGCGTGTTCCTGTGTGTCTTCATAGAAATATAAACAATTGAGTGTTTCTGAGCTTGGGAGTTTAAGATTAGACCTAATCTTGAATCCCAGCTTGAAAATTTCCTAGCTCTGTGATCTTGGAGAAATTATAGACTCTTTCTATCATGCATTGTTTCTCAAATTATAAAGTGAGGGTAATACTGATACTTTTTGTGGGGTGGTGTCAGCTAAATTCCTTTTATAAAGGGATTGGCAAGGTGTTAGGAGCAGCCAATGTTCTATAAATGTGTCACTGTCATCTTTGATGTTGTCCATTGTTTTTACACCACTGAAGTCAGCAGGTCTGTCAGGACCATGATTGGAACTTGTAGCATTACTATTACAGTCGATAACTTCTAGACCTTTTCTTTAAGTGACCTATAACCACTCACAGTGGCTAGCTTGAGCTTAGTTTCTGTAATAATCCTTAACAGTCTGAGACACATTTGAGGTTTGAGGTTACTGTATGTATTTTATTTATGCATACTAATAGTATACATAGTGACTCTGTGATACTAAACTCAAAAGTGTGGAAACAGGAAGCAATATGACAGAACATGCCCTATACACATGAGTTAGAGGCATACAGAAGTACTTCAACTTGATAGCATAAAGTCACAAGTTCAGTGTAATAGAAATGTTTTATCCCATCCCTCTCTCTCAGCCAGGTTCTAAGGCTGTGATCAAATGAAGCAAGAAGGACTTTGATTATAGACCAGGATCCCTGGATAGTGTTCATTTTATGCAGAACTATAAATAATCTTGCAAAAGACCAGTGTGGTTTGTTATAAATAGGGCCTTGGCAGAGTTGCTGACTCTGGAATGGTGATTATTTTAATTCTAAGCTCTCTAGCCAGCCTCTGAAGTCACCTCCGCTGCTGCTTTTGTCTTCTGAGTGAAGAAAGCTCTTCAGCACTGATTCTGTTGTCCAGTGCAGTTTGTCCTGAAATACCTTTCTACCACAAGGGAAGTTTTGATTATGGGTATGATCTGAGTGAGATGAACAGCCAGCCCCGTGCCCTCGTTACGTAGGAGACCTTCTGGTTGGGAGCTGTGGCTGCTGACCAGAGTTGATGTCCCTTGCTGTACTGTCCACTATAGCTCCCAGCAGGTGTAAGGACACACGCTATGGTGTGTTCTGGAAAGCTTCTTAGGTCTTTTCACCTGGCCCTGCTCCTTGTTGATCTGTTAGACAAGCAAGAAAGGTGAGGAATGCATTCTCCCGCTGCCAGGGGTATTTGGGAAATTATATCTTCCACATCTAGTCCAACAGTACCCATTTTTACTAATATTGTTTAACCAAGGAAAATGAAAGACAGTATTTAGAGTTGGCTTTTCAGACCCCCAGAGGGGCAGTGTTCCTTTAAAACTCAGAACAGAGGAGATCTTTCCACGGTAGTGGTTAACAATGACAGGACACTGATTTCCAGGGTCTATTTTCCCCCTCTCCCAGTTTCCCAAATCTCTCTTCTTGTACTTAATTCTGTTAGCTCAAGTGTTTTAAAACTCTGCTTCTCCCTTCTCCTGTTGTCAATTTTAAACATGTCTTTTGTTTCTGTCTTCATTTTATCTGTATTCTTTTACGTCAGTACTTCTCTTTCCCTTTAAGCTCCTTCGCGCTGAGTCTCCTTCCTAACCCCACCACCCTGGCTCAGGCATGTCTGTGTGCCGCCTGCTCTGCTAGACACAGCCGTGCGGTGAGGGCTCTGCTGACCATTCCACCTCAGGACACATGTGCTGTCCTGCCTGCCCGTCTTCTTATGCATTGCTGTGATCTCAGCTTTTTACTTCATTTTGGAAGGAGGTTTACACTTTTTTCTTTCATGCACACTGGTACTTAAATCTCAACCTCTTAATTCCTAATAAACTGCCTCCAATCAGTAATGAAAAATGTCTAAAATTAAAATCCTTAAATCTTTAACTGAAAAATAACATTTTGATAGTTAAAAACAGAAATCAAAAAGTTGTTTAGAACATGCTTAAACATATCCTAAGAGGTATAAGAGTGTTAAAGTTTTAATCAAATAGCCATTTATATTTTAAATAGCAGTTAAAGTACATGAGTTTTGTATCGAACCTTCTTAGCAAACTTATAATAAGTACCAAGTGTTTGTGAACAGTTTTTAAATCTCTGGAAACTATTTTGATCTTTTTTTTTTTTTTTTTTTTTTTTTCATTAGCAGAAAAGTTTTTCCAACAGCAGCCCTTATACTCAGGCTTCCAGGCTTCCGGGACTGTGACTTGGGAATCTGATTTCAGTAGGGGCTTCCCCTGTGCCCTTCCATAGCCTCTGCTGTCTAACCTGTAGAATGGGATGAAGAGTTCCAGCCTCCTTCATGTCTAAAATCCTAAGAGTGCAGCAGTGCTGTGGTGACGTACAGAATAGATGCAGAAGTCAGAACTGCTGAAGTGGCCTGATTCATCAGATACCACTTACCTTGCAATAGGCTTAGTAATTCTCTGATTATTTTTTTATGTAAAAAGTACACTGCAAACTATTATAGAGATAGCTAAGTACCAACTCTAGATCCAAAACCAAATTATCTTTCCACTTTATATTTTCCTGTAAATATACTGTAATCCAATAAAAATACCGGTAGAAAGAGGGAAAGAAACATACAAGCAAAATGAGCCAGCATGGTTTCTGATGGAAAAAGAAGGGCTGCCTAGTGTGTGCTGAACCGTGGTTCCATCCTCAGCAGGCCAAAGTGGAAAAAAAAAACTGAACTCCACACCTGAGATATGGCTTATCCACAGAGACATGGAAAGCAGGAAGCTTGGGGGAAAGTAACTGGACATAGGAGAAACCTAAGAAGTACAACCTCAACATCATGGTCAAAATTAGCATTAGCGGTCATTGAGTCCTGTTGATAATATGTAGCTGCCATGGGATGGAAATACCACCTGCTCAGGAACCTTCAAGCGCCACATCTTACCATGAGAAAAACATCAGATTGCAATGATATGCCTTACAGCAAAGACCCAACCAACACTTCTCAAAATTCACAAGAGATTCAAAAACAAGGACACTCTGACTTGCAGAGATGGTTCAGCAGGTAAAAGCCTTTGCTGAGCAGACCTGAGTTCACATCCCCAGAAACCACTACCAAAAAAAAAAAAAAAGCCAGACTAGTCTCAAGCACTCCTGTATTTCCAGCCCTGGGCAGGGAGGGGGAGCAGTAATGCAGGGCAGACAGGAGAACCCCCTTCGGCTTGTTGACCAATGGTCTACCTCCAGATACAATGAAAGACCTGACCTCAAGGGAATACAGCTCATAGCAATAGAAAATACACAGTCACTCACACACACACACACACACACACACACACACACACACACACACACACGCCACCACTGCCAAGATATAGCATGAGCAGACATGACAGTGAAATGTAAAAAGATGTCCTGAATAAAGTCCTCTGAGGGAAAAGACATTGGGTAAATGTTGAGTGTGTTAGTGTGGTCAGTAATCAGGGTTACTTTGACATACATTTATTTTGCCATAGCCTGGGCACTGGAAGCTAAAGAATTGGACACTGGTAAGGCTGATACCTAGTAAAAAGTTCCTTTCAGGCTTGCAGGTGACCGATCTCAATTTGCCCCAAAGCCTGTCCACTACGAACACATACTCCTAGTGTGTCTTTTTGGAAGTTGAAGCAAGTTATTTTAGCATACCCTTCTTTATCTTCTCAGAATTAGTCTACTTTAATTCTTAATATAAATAGTGCCCCTGATGTTTATGGTCTGATATAAGCAGACCATATTTAGAAATGTATATGTAAACATCCAAGGCTTATTGGGTCTAAATAAGGTGTATGTATATGATGATGTGACATAAAAATAATGAATGTCAGTATTATAAAATGCCAGATTATGAAATGATAAGTATTTTTCGTACAAACATAGTTGGTAGGTAAGACAGTTGGTCCCACACACACATTCAGGTGCTGCAGGTCTTCTGCCCTATAAGATAGAGCATTTGGTAAGAAAGTAGGTATCAATTAGAGCATAAGGATGAGACTGCCATGATGAGATTAGGGTTCCTCTAAGAAGAAAAAAGACAAGAGTTATCTTTCCACTCACACTGTGAATGTGACTGAAAGGAAGTCATCAAGTAGAGCAAGGAGAGAGGGCCCTGGTCAAGTGTCAGTTTCTGTCTTCAAACTGGAAGAATAAATTCTGGTTTGTAAGCCACCAAGTCCATGGAATTTAGTTATAGTCCAGTCTGAGAAAGACACAGAAGCATGGGGGCTAAAGCAATATTTGGACCACTTTGCCATTTTCAGAGGCCTTCTGAAGGCATAGTGTCCAAGCCTACTTGCACTGGGCCTCACCATCTTCTCATCACAGGTAAGGAAGCAGCCCCATGATTCCCACAGCCAGGCTAAGTCAAAATCAGCTCTAATTTTCTTCATTTCCCTAGGAAGTGCTGAAATTCAAATGTAGGAGCAAGTTTTGAAGACCAAGGCAGTGAGAAAAGGCTTTAGAAAGAAATGGGTATTAAACTGAGCTTGGAAAGGACCAGGAAAAGAGATAGAACATTCCAGAGAAGTGACATAGACAAAAAGAAGTATGCTGTAGTCTGTTTCTAACAGAGCGGTGTGGTCCTTCAAAGACGCAATGGAGGCAACACTTAGAAACTGTTTTGTCTTGCTGTGATTTGGATTTACAAACAAAGGCTGCTTTCACCCTTCAGCCCATCCCCCCGAGTCATGTATGTTTGTGATCTGTAGTCTAAAGAATGATGAACTTAAATAATAACCAGAAGCTATTTACTTGGGTTTCTTAAGAATTCTAAGATAATAGGGAAATACAAAGTCATCGCAATATGCAAACAAATTATGTTATAACAAATTATGTGTATGTTCTTAAAGAGTGACAAGGTCATTCAAACCAAGGAGAAGCTGTCTGAGGACAGAAGTGTATTTTCCCACACTTCAGAGTGAGCAAACATGAGCAGATGTTAATCTTTAAATTGTTTAGCTGGCCCATTTGAGAAAGGTCAGCATTAGATTGTTACAGCACAAATGTGCTGTCTAAAGAGACCCCTGCTGTTAATACTAACTAGCCCTTTTCTTTCCTAGAAAGTTTGAAAACTGAATTGCTTGTCTGAAAACTAAGTTTATACAAACTATAGTTGTTAAATAATTTGGAATTATCTATTAAAACTATCAAGGAGCAAAGTAAATAAAATCAATATTCTGGCCAAAGGTTTTTTTTAAGATGATGGGGGTCCCAGAAATATTGACTTGTTTTCAAGTATTGATCATGGGCATTCTTCTGGAGAAGCTTTGCTGGATGGCGAGGCAGAGGCTAGTGAAAGGGCCTCTGTTCTTCACAGCACCCCTGAGAGGCGGCCTCACAAAAAGAAGGCTGGAGCCATGGGCAAGACTGTCAAAGAGGCCAGGAGAAGACTTCACTATTGCTGGACAAAGCAGGCTGGAAGCCAGGGTGATTGGACAGCCAATGGGAGGGAGGAAAGAGAAAGAAAAGCCTTGGAAATGCAGGGGCAGCAAGGGGGTTGGAGAAAGAGGACGGTCTTGGGGGAGTGACAAAGAATCTGGTGTGTCTGGAATAGAAGATGGAGATCACAAAGAGATTGGTCAGGCATTTAAAAGCCAGGCCAAAGAAGGCACGTAAGAGAGTTGGGGTTCCTTCTATAGACAGTGGACCCAGGGTTTAAACCACAGGGCTTCTCACAGCTAGATTTGCTGCATTTTCTGAAGGAAAAAAAGAAAAAAATATATAGGAGGAGGAGTGGAGAAGGGAGAGAATAAAAGACAGGAGATTGTCATGGGTCACAATGCAGCCCTGCAACCCTAGTGATTTCACCCCTGACATTGTCAGACACCCAACCTCACAGGGACGGATGGATCCTGGGCTCTGATTCTGCCCCGTGGACCTGCAGCTGATGGGGTCATAGCTGGCAGTTTCCTTTTCGATGGAATAAGAAGCTGGGTCTGGGATTTCAAAAAAAAAGGGATTTAAGACATTACCAGGATTCATAATGGAAGTTAATACTGTTTTTAAGCAATGTTTTCCCTAAAGATGTGCCACATTGCTTGGAACCTTTGGAGTGTCTCTTTTGGACAGATTCTTTTCCCCCTCAGAAGTTGCCTGTGAGAAGGGACTGGTCAGCTAAGGATGTAGCTAGGTGGTAGAGTGCTTACCCAGCATGCACAAGACCTGGGTTCAGCCTGCAGCTCTGCAAAGAAAAAGGAGGGAGTGATGATAATCTCTTTGCTGTCTGTCTATAGTCAGTGCAAATGCCACCACACAGTATAGGAAAGCTTTTTGAGAACACTATCAATGGATGTCTGATTTTTGTCTCACACTTTGTTAACATTCCAAAACACATGTTTGTCACCATTATCTCCCAAATAATCAACTTACTTCTGGAGAGCAGAACCAGGGTCATGTTTGATTCTTAGTCATTAGTAGCTAGCATTGGACTCACCCATAAAAAACCCTCAGGTGTTTGTTGAGTGAATGAGTCCAGCAGTTGTTTTCATGCTATATATAAGGACTGGGCCCCAACCCCAATGCTGTTGGGATTACTCAGTTTGCGGAGCAGACTCAGGACCACTTAAGCGTTGTCAGGTGTGTTAGTAGTTGTCGTTATGAATCCAGTCTTGGGGCTGCAGAAATGGTGAGCAGTTAAGAGCACTTGTTGATCTTGTAACAGGACCTGCATTAGGTTCCTAGCACCTACATAATGGTTCACAACTAACCATAACTCCACTTCCAGGTGATCTGGCACCATCTTCTGACCTCCATGGGCACCAGGCACATACATGGTACACAGACATATGACAAAACACTCATACACAAAATAAAATAAAGAGGTGCCCCTCCCTCCCCAAAGAACCAACTGTTCGAGGCTGGAGAGATGGTTTCTCTAAAGCTGTTCTCTTAAGAGCACTGCTGCTTGCTATATGAGGTTTCTGGCCTGGACTTTCCGGCCTAGTCTCAAGGTTTGAATCCACAGACCCATAGACCCACAGTCCCACAGAGACACACAGATGCCTACATTAATTTTAGGCTGATCGGCCTAAGGCCCAGGCATATAACTTGCTAACTCTTTACCCTTGAACTAACCCATGATTCTTATCCTGTTCAGCCATGTGGCTCGGTACCTTTTCTCAGAGCAGTATAGTTGTCCTCTGCATCTTCTGGCTTGTCTGGCCAGAACTCTGGAGTCTCTGTGGCATTTTTGCTCTATTCTTCCTGTTCCCAGAGTTTTCTTAGTCTAGTAGCCCCACCCACACTTCCTGTCTACCTTCAGCCAATCAGCCTTTTTATTAAACCAGTAGGCAGGACAATTATTTACAATGGAACAACACATAATCCTCCTATAGCTGCTCTTTCAGGGACCCTGAGTTCAATTCCCAGCACCCACATGGTGACTCACAACTCTATAATAAGATCTGGTGCCCATTTTCTGTTGAGTAGGCATACATGCACACAGAACACTGTATACATAATGAATGAATGAATGAATGAATGAATGGATGGATGGATGGATGAATTCGTTTTTAAAGAGGGACGAACTCACTGCTCTCTATCTCTGAAAAAAACAAAGCAAAAGTAAATGGAATTCAGTCAGTCAGTGCAGAAACTCGTGAGTTTTTAATGACTAGTTCTAGGACCCTCATCCTAGGATAATTAAATCAGTACCTTTGAAGACAGACGCCTAGCAGGAATGGTTTCTTAATATACCCAACTGATTTTCACATGTGCCTTGCATCTGATATAAGGGTTCTAAAACTACTTGCTTTAAAAAATAATAATAATAATCCTCTCCCCTGAGCTCTACATTAGGAGCTGTGGGAGATGCAGAAGAGCAGGAGGCACCTCCTACTGAAGACTGTCAGGGAGTAAACCGTGCAGTGTCTGATAGAAAACTGTGTAAGAGCAGCCATTAGTGTGTGCTGAATTGGGAGAAGTCATGGAAAGTGGACTTGAGGCTCTCTGCAGGAAGCTTATGAAAATAAGAGACAAAAGGTCAAGTGGTTGCCTAGCAAACCTGTGCCAAGCTTGGCCAGTACCAAGGGTCTGAAGATTTCATTTTCATTAAAAAAAAAAAAAAAAAAAAAATCACCGTGCTCAGCACTAGACATAGAACTGTGAACCAGACAGCCACTGTCTCCAACACCTGAGTCTCCTCCCAGCTCAGTAAACAGACAATTACAAAATAGTGAGAGATGATGAGCAGCCAGGTAAGGTTGCTGAGATAGATAGGAGGTGACACCTGGAATGCCATATGTTTCCGCCTGAACTATTTTAGTCTGTTGATAGTTGAGTCGGTCCTGAGCAGAGGTGTATGTAAGAGAAATGAATAAGAAATGCCATTCAGAATCTAGAAGAATCTGAAGAGGAAGAATGGTTAAATAATTAAAACAACAAAGCAGAATAGCAGAATAATTAAGTAAGTGTTTCTTGAGTGGGGCATGGTGACACACAACTGTAATCCTAGCACTCAGAAAGGTACCAGGCAAGCCTGGGGTACATAGCAAATCCTTCTTAGAAAACAAACATGTTTGTTTCAAGAGGAAAATGTTCTTAAATTGGGGTGACTTGGAAATGAGAAGAAATAGCTGTGAAATCTTTTAATAAGAAAGCTGTTTACATTCTCTTGGGATAAATCATTTCAGTTGGTTTTAATCAGAAATGAGTTGCTAATGTTGAGATTCTGTACTGAGTTCAGAATCGGATCTTCTGGCTTTTGCATAGATGTCACCACCATCCCATAATTTGTCTTCCCAGTTATCTGAGAACTTTAACACTGAATATCAGATCCATGAAGACCCACTTGTTTACCTTCCTTTATGCTTTTGCACAGTCCCACATCAAAGTAAAATTCCTTGTATAATGCCACTCTGCTGATAGGGCCTCCATTTTGTAAGCCTATGCTGAAGATTTTGTTAATCAGAATGAATTTTCTGCCTTTGCCTTCAAGTAAACAAGTTCTGAAATTCTCACGTGTAAATGATTAGTGTGTAATTAACTCCACAAGAATTTATTGTTCTGATTGGTCCAGTTTTAAAACTAGTCACCAAGTGGATAGGTCTGAGTTATTGGGATGTATAAGACTAAATTGCCAGCACCTCCTGGATGGATGAAATAAGTTCTCAGTCTGCATGTGTACCCTCACAGGAGACTGACGTGTGGGCAAGCCTTCAATTTATACAGCAGGTGATTTATGGAGCCACAGAGGTCAGGAGTTTATTATACCCAAAATCATAATAACTACTTTGTTTTCCCTTAAAAATGAAGTGACCAAAGCATGTTGAAAGATAAATGGGTGAGCCATTCTTTGCTATTAAAGGTCCAATCTTATTGTGGAGCAGCCAGCCATCCCAAGTGTTGTGGTATTAAATCTGAAGGAGTCTGTAAGCTGAGAGCCCCTTCTTTCCTCTGGGTTTAAGATTGCTATTAATCAAAAATTTGGACCTGTATAGCAGTGGCGTATGAAACAAACAGCTGAAGCAGACAGCTTCTTAAATTTATGGCTTTCTGTGTTTTTCAGATTTGTGAGAGAGGGCTCTTCCTATAGACTTGGTTCTATGGCTCATGTACCTAGATTTCATTTATTATCCCAAAGCCAGCCAAGTCTAATAGTTACAAGATTGTCTTGTGGCATTGAAAGGAGGAGGGTACCTTTTTATGTTTTTAATTGACAAAGTGATAAAGTCATTTTGAAACATGAATAATTTCTACTGGAAATAGGTGTTATAAGAAATCTGTATTGGAGGCAGAATAAGGGGTTAGTTTTTAAATAGAACAGTGACTTTGTGGAAAGGTTAGTAACCTTACTAGAGTAGTGGGGTAAGTGAAGCATCCATATAGAAGTATTAAATAAAATTTCTTTGAAAAGCAAGTGAGTCCAGCTTAGGTGTTAGCTTAGGTGTAAGCACTTGGGCACTCACAGCACTGGGGCTGAGCTCTTGTGTACAGAGCTTCAGCAGGACTTGCCTCTCTAATGCACTTGCTCCACTTCCCTGATAACATGCTGGAAATTCCTAGAGTGCACTTTGTGGGGTGCACAGGAGAGATTGCAGGTGGGGGCAGGGGAAGGCCTCTCATCATACAGTGCATTACCAACACCTAAGAGCTTTACTTTATTCACTGTCTCCAAGTGTCTGTTGCTGTGATAAACACCATGACCAAAAAGTGGAGTTGGTGAGGAAAGGGTTTATTTGGCTTACACTTCCACACCACTGTTCATCATCGAATGAGGTCAGGACAGGAAATTAAAGAGGCAGGAACCTGAGGCAAAGCTGATGCAGAGGCCATGGAGGGCTGCTGCTTACTGGCTTGCTCGTCATGATTTACTCAGCCTGCTTTCTTACAGAACCCAGGACCACCAGCCCAGGTATGGTACCAAGAATGTGGGCTGGGCCTTGCCAACCAAGAAAATGCCCTGCAGCCATGTCTTATGGAGGCAGAGCTCAATTTGGGCTCTCTCCTCTCAGAGAGCATTTACATATGTCAAGTTGGTAAGACTGTCCAGCACAGCAAGTGAAGCAAGTAGCAGGTGCTCTGCAGAGTCAGGATGGGGAGAATTGCTTAGGGCTGCAGCACCCTCAGTAGTAGACACTTGTTTAGCTGAACTTCGAAAGCACTTCTCTGGGTGAGCCTCCACCAATTAGCCAGTTTTCAGAAGCAGGAAGTATCACTGGGGTTGGCTTTCAGAAGTGACGTAACTGTCACTGATTGTTTAGACCTAAGTAGGTCAGCATAAGTCGGTTAAAATCAGTGTTTCCAGCTGCATCTGCTGTTCCTTATTTTCATGGTTACTGGAAAAAAATTTTTTACCTTTTCCAAGGAATTGGGCACTCTCATAAGCTAACACCCAAATAAAACCCATAGGAAATTTAAAATACAAGAAAATCAAACTCTGTAGGGAACCCAAATATGTATGCAATGATTGTAGGATACATTTTCTAATTATATTGTTTACTGAAGCAATGGGCCTGTTAGAAGTCAGCAGTTCTCACATATGACAAGGCTCATTCCTGTGTTGGGATCAATTATTAAAGTCAGAACAAACTGCATTGTTAAGAATAACACATAGTAATTTGAATATGGTTTATTCCATGTAAAAACAGTGTAGGTCATGTATGTCAGTGATACTCACTGCATCACTATGGCCTTCTATAGTAGAACAGAAGGAAGTAGTAATAGTCCATGTGCTACTGAGTCCCCAAAAATGGCAGTATCTGTAATAGTGTCCTTTCCTCCCAAAATCTCTTGAGGAATCTTCAAAATCTGAACACACTCATAGGAGTTTTCCATGCAAGTAAACGTCACTCACCATCTGTGCCGCTGCAGGGAAAAGAGCGGGGCTCCTGACAGGACCAACTGCCAAACTGTCTGCTTATGCAGATCAAAGACAGTCGGTGTCATATGTGAACTTGTCTGAAAGTTACAAGGGATGTATGCAGGCTTTTACTCTTGTCTGCTGTGGTGAAGAAAATATATATTTAAGATATACTGATGTTAACTGGATTTTTTAAAATTAAATACCAGAAATAAAGAAAAATTTATTACTTTTGTTTATTCATATAAAAGTTGAATTTTTCTCTTTCCTCATTCATTCAGTTGTCCTAAAGTCTTTGAGTCCTCTGTTTATTGCTGACACCTCATGGGGCACCACTAATCGCTGGCACAGTTCCCTGCTGCTAAGGATAGCTAGCTTCTGACCACTTAGCAATCAAGCACATGCTGATACCTTAAGAAGACCAGTAAGCATTTGCTAAAGTAGGAAGGCAGGATGGTGAAATGTGCTGTAAACAACAGTAGGAGGGGAAAATTAGCTCATGGAGTTAAGCCAAAAGTTCCAGTCCTCTTGGATAGAAAAACTCAGGCCCTCCCAGAAAAGAGCCATAACACAGTTAAAACTGTCACTTTGGGTTATTTTTTAAACATTTATCTTATAGGTGCACACTTTGTGTTCTGTTACTGCTTTTTTGTTTTTTTGTTTTTTTGTTTTTTTAATTTACTAGTGGTGCTGGGGATTGAACCCAGGACCTTCTGTATACAAGGCAAATGTTCTACCACTGAGCTACCCATCAGCCCCAACACATCATTTGAAGGTAGGAATTATAGTGCCTGGTATCTGGCTCCACACTTGTCTCCCTGTGGTTGAGGATACTCTTTAAAAAAAAGAGGACAGATTCCCAGGTAGAAATCATAGCCTATCACCAGGGAGAAAGCCACAGTGAGTAGGGGAGCAGACAGGCCTGCTTCCAAAGTCTTGCTTTGTTTATGTTATGCAGTTCTGGGGACCCAAACCCAGGGCTTTGCACATGCTAGACACTGCCACAGCTTTGTTTTCTGTAGATCTGCTTTCCAGATGAGATGGGCACCTGTAAGCAGCAGCCACTCCTGATGCTCCTGGCTGCCTGGTTCCCTGTGTGGGAGTGGGGTATAAAAGACCTGAGCTCACTGGGCCTCTCTCCTCTGTTTCAGGATGTCACATGTGCTCCAGTTTGAAGACAGAACCAGGAAAGTGAAAGATGCAAGCATACAGGACTCAGACACATTTGAGATCTATGACCCTCGGAATCCGGTGAACAAAAGAAGAAGAGAGGAGAGCAAGAAGCTGCTGAGAGAGAAGAAAGAGAGAAGGTGAGGAGAGTGAGGATGCAAAACTGCTGGAGGCTTGCCTGCAGAGAACGTCTGACGCCGGCCAGCGTTGTTCCAAGGCAGCACAGAGGGCTGTGAAAAGAGTATCTGACCTGTTCTCTGGATCACAAAACAGATACTGTGTTTTGTAAATTTGGAATGGTGTAAGCAAATGCTTTTTTCCTTAATTGACCTTTTATATTGCTAAATCTGAAATAAAATCAGTTTCTTTGCAGTTTAAATGCTAACCACTTGCAGATTGTTTAAGCCTGTTATGTGCCCCTTTACCCTGAAATGTGTGAAGTCTTCTTGTCAAGATTTTTTATAAGTGCTCACAGAAAGAATAAGGGGAACTTCCCTGATACTTTCATAAATAAAAATTGTAAAATAAAAACATTGACATTGATGATTCTTTTTGTGCATGAACATATAGAAATAGCCAGCCCGGTAGGACACTTGCTTTAATTCGTGAGGAACACACAAGTAAGTTAATAGTCCTCTCGGTCCACCATTGCCTGGTTGTTATGAATACATTCAGGACAGTAGCACTCTGCTGTCTTGCTCAGCAGGCACCCCATTTTGATGCTGGGCCACCTGCCACTGTGCCCCCATCGACACACAACACCAGGAGCAGCTAGGTGCACAGGACCTGTACCACCTGTAGGAACTCATCAGGAGCTTAGCTCTTGATACAGTCATCCACACTGGATGTTTCTATTAGCTATTTTTAGTTTTAAATTCAGCTTGCTAAAATTGTACAGCAGGCTAACTTCAGTCACCTAATAAAACTTCACCAGCCACATCTTTTCAGAAGAAGTAATGAAATCGGTTTCCTCTTCCTAAAGCACCAGTTTTTCAACTGTGATCCCAGGTACAGCACTGGCAGCAGGCGTAGGTCAGAGAAATCCTTGCCCCTGCCTTGCTGCCTCCAGTCACTGTGAACACACCTCCTCTAGACTATCAGTGTCTAGGGAACTTAAAAATGTCATATCCCATAACCTTGAAGAATCCTAGGTCTGTACCCTAAAAACCTTTCAGACATTGTTCAAGATGAGTATGTGCTAACGTACATTGAAGCATCATAAAGGAAGTATAAATATGCTGTTACATAGCCAGACTCTGGGATACTTTAGGAACACCACTAAACTCGGGGTGTATCTAAGGGAGCAGTTTTAGCCTAGCATGTGCCAGGCCCTGAACTAAAGCCTCAGCATGGGAAAAAATAAGTAAGTAAACAGAACTGCATTGCTGTATCTTAAACAAACCAAACAGATATAGAAAAATTTAAAGCAGGGGGCTGGAGAGATGGCTCAGTGGTTAAGAGCACTGGCTGTTTTTCCAGAGGTCCTGTGTTCAATTCCCAGCAACCACATGGTGGCTCACAACCGTCTATAATAGGATCTATAATGTGCCCTCTTCTGGCCTGCAGGGACACATGTAGACAGAATACTGTATATGTAATAAATCATTTTTTAAAATTTAAAGCAGACAGATCATATATATTGTTATGGATGTGCATGTATGTAAAACTAGTGGTTACCTTTGAGGATGAGAAAGGAATACCTGGGGTTCACTTGGGTTTCAGCTTTATGACAGGTGCTCAGGTCTTGTCCTTGCACATTCTCGTGTACCCAAAACATTCCACAATCTAGAGCCTGAGGTGGGAAGCGGGGAGAGAAGGCCCCTCGTGTTCTTTTTGTTATTGTTGTTTGTTTTGGGGGGGGTTGTTTTGTTTGAATGAGGAAAAAATTTTCAGAGAAAAGAAAGGTGTGATAGAATTACTCTAGAGAATGTCAATCAACTCAAAATGTTGGACTATAAAGGCAGGATTTGGTTATCCAGACACATCACTGCAGTTATTTTTTACCGGTATACATTCATTATACGTAGTGATAAGTTTCATAGAAATTTTCATACAAATATATTATGTACCGTAACCATATCTACCCTGCCTCTTTTCTCCCTGCCACCCAGTCCCATTCATCTCCCCTGCAGGCTTGTCTCTACTTTCATATCCTATGTACATGTACAATTTTATGTGTTTACATAAATGAGAGAAAGCACAGTACTTGTCTTCCTAGGTCTCTTATTTTACTTCATATACTCTGCCACTACATCCATTTTCCTACAAAGGACATAAATTGAGTCTTTATAGCTGATTAAGCCTCATCCTACACCCATACACATTTCCTTCATTCCTTCATCCACTAACAGCTAGACTGTCAGTCTATTTACTGTTGTATATTTGCAGGCTCAGTGAAATGTATCATGCCTGAGTCCCTGTGTACTGAGATGCATGTCTCCATCCCTCCTCTAATGTGGCCCTTTTACCGATCAGTATTAACCCTCAGAAGATTACAGTTCTCCTTCCAGTGACCAAAGAATAATTTCAGGTTTAAAAGACATTTTACTATTTTCTTTCTGAAATTATAGTTTAATTATATTATTTGCCCTCTTTCCTCCCTCCAAACCCTCACATATTTCCTTCTTTGCTCTGTTTAAAATCCATGGCATCTTTCTTCAGAAACTGTTATTATATATACATATATACATATATATTCCTAGACATACACACACACACAAATGTATATATAAGCATAACCTGGTCAGTCTGCATAGTGTTATTTGTAGATATGTTTCCAGAGCTGACGGTTTGGCATTAGGTAACCAACTGTGCTCTCTTCTGGACAAGACAATCTCTTTCGCTCTCAGCATTTCTTAGTTCTTTGTGTAGGGTTGAGGCCTCGTGGGCTCACCTCCACAGTCCAGCGTATACGTGTTCTTGTTCAGCTCCTGTTTAGGCAGTCATTGGTGTGGCCCTGTAGGTGTAGCTTCTGACATTACTGGGTGGACACAACCTCACAGCAAACCCCGGATCCTCTGGCTCTTAGAGTCTTTCTGCCCCTTCTTCTGTAAAGTTTCCTGAGCTTTAGGTGTGGGGGCTGTTTTGTATATGTATCCATTGGGCTCCACAGCCCTGAATGTTTATTGGTTGTGTTTTTCTGTAATGATCTCTGTCAGTTACAAAAAGTCCTCACCATGAAGTGAAGACCTTATCTGTGGGTATAAGGTCAAATATTTAGAATATAGTTAGGGATTGTGCTGGTTTGGTAAAGAGGTGGTTGTAGGTTTTTCTCTAAGAACCGAGATTTCACTAGCCCTGGGTAGTGGGCTGGGTTTCTGGTACCAGGCATGGTTTCCCTCTTGAGTGGGGATTATGTCCAATTAAGAGCTGTTGGTTACCACAAAGCTACTCCACTACAGCAGTCAGGCTCACAGTATCATGCTGGTTGTTGTGACTCATAGATCTTGTAGCCAGGTCGCACTGTTGGTTGGTCCCCTCCTTTGGAAGCTTGCATGGCATCTTTTGATACCATGAAAGAAAGATAATGACAACATAAAGATTGAATTGCAAAATTAAGATCTTAGCTTAGCTAACTGTTCACCCCATTTTAACTGCAAAAGCAGAAGATTGTGAAATGTAGACGTGATTAGAATAGTGTGAGATCTCACCAGTACAACATTCACTAAATTTAAGTAATTTTCAAAAAGGATAGAAAACTAAATTTGGTATAAAATATGCTTGTAGTCACAGGAAAATATTTAGGCCAAATAAATGAGCTGGAAATAAAAAAGCTAAAATAAATGTGAAGACATTAAAAACAGCCTTTAAATTCACTTAATTTTTATATTTGGGTTTATTTTCTGTATCTGTGTTTTTGTGGTCAGGGATATTATCCTGAGACAAAGCAGCCTGTCAGAGTTCCTGTTCTGTGCCTGGGACAATGCTAGAAAGAGAGAAAAAAACAATTGGCATCATTGTTCTTTTTAGGGCAAGTCTGCAAGTCAGGTCTTCCACTTTGGGGGAAGCTGGTGGCAAGTCAGCGCCAAAACCAGCCCTTGACTTTCCTTTCTCGGGGTAATTGAAGTTAATGTAAATCCATCTGGGATTTTTAACCTCAACACAGGCCCTCAGTCATGTCTCCTCTGAGGCGATATCTAAAAATGGGGCTATCATGAAAACATGTGAGGGGGTGACTGGTTTGCTTCTGTTTTTAGAACTGTTCAGGGAAGGATGGTGGGCACCCTTATCAGTCTGTCACTGCTGGGTCCTTGATAAGATCAGATGTGTGAGGTACATAAACCTGTCATGTTGTGTCAGTGTGGCCTGTATGGGAAAGGTTAGGCAGCAGTAGAATAGGGTGAAGTACACTGTTTTATCTTGGCGATAACCAGAAAGACGGGGGAGGTGTGAAGTGAGTTACCTCTGAGGGTCTTATCAGTGTGAATAATTTGTATATACATGGGCGAGGTGGAGACATCAAGAGGGTTCCATTCTTCACTGCCATTCACAGACAAGAGTAGGTCTGCCTTGGCCACACCTGACTTGCAACAACCTGGCAGTTCCTTAGGCGACTCTCTTTCTCCTTCCTGCAAAGCACAGTACATTTCCCAGCTTTGCTTCTTTTAGCTGTTAATGGAGAGATGAGATACAAGAATCCCCTTGTGGAGAGATCCTTCCTAGATGAAACTCAAATTCTGAGAAAAATAGTAAAACATCAGGCCTTACTAAAGATGATGTTAGAAGTCCTGGGTCTGTAAAAAGAATGTTCATTAACACGCCATCATCACCACCTCCCCAACATATGCTCCCCTCACCAAATCCACAGACCATGTCTCTCTCACAGCTAAGTTTCTTCAGTTCCTTTGGAGAGGTATTTGTCAGTGGTACGGTGGCAAGCAAGCTCAGAAAGAATACACAGCATTTGTCATGGACAATTTCAAACTAACTTTCACATCGGCCCTGAAGAATTCTGTTTAGAGTCACAATCCTCGTGCTTTTCTGTTTTGTGTGATTATCATTTTATGATTGATCTGTATCTCTAAATTCTCTGTTGATGACATTTTCTGAAACTTCACTTTGGATTTTTTTCCCCCACTTTTTTTTCTTTTTTTTTTTAAATTTCAGTTAATCTTATGCTCAGCTCAAAAAGGAACCAAACCTTATGGAGAAAAGGAGGTCTAAGATATACACTATAACAATTGGTCTTTGACTTACCTACTTTAAATGATAATGTGCAAATTCATCTTTTAACTTAAAAGAGCATTACTGAGTTAGAAGACAGGGATGCCCACCTGAAAAGAAAAACATGGATTCTAAATGAAATACAGGCAGAGAAGTCAGCTCTCTCCCTCTCCCTCTCCCTCTCCCTTCCCCCTCCCCCTCCCCCTCCCCCTCCCCTCCCTCTTCCCCTCCCCCTCCCTCTCCCTCTTCCCCCCTTCCCCCTCCTTCTCCCTCTCCATCTCCCTCTTCCCCTCTCCCTCCCCTTCCCCCTCCTTCTCCCTCTCCCTCCCTTCCTCCCTCTCTTCCTCTCCCCCACATCTGCTGAAAATTATTCCCTGAAGATTACATCATGGTATTAATTCATGTTACTTGATCAACTAAAATGTCTTCTGGAGGCTTTCTTCACAGCACCAGTTAAGAAAAAGAGATTTTTTTTTTTGTCTTGTCTTTTAGAAATTACTCTTTTTTCATCCTCATGATGCCAAATTGATCCTTATGGCTAAACTGCTATCACTTTTATGAAATTAGGAATATCACTTTTATGAAATTAGGAAACACTCAAATGGCTTTTGCATATATGTTTTGTGCTTAATGTAGGCTGAGTAAGATTTATCAGGATATTCAAATACTTTAATAAGAATACACTTAGAAATGAAGGGTCCCACATATAAAAATGTATTATCCCGTTTAAAATATATGCTTTGTAGTTAATTCTCAACATTATAATGAACTTACAATCTATGGGCTTCCTTCTCTTTTCCATGTGATATGTGTAAGTATTGTTGAATTTTCAATTTGAGGGATGAAGGTGTAAATCTTTTTTAAAATTTGTCAACTTAAAGATTAATATTTATTGAAATAGAAACTAATACTTATGATACAGGTAACAGCTTATATAGGCACTTGAGAGATCGGATTATCCACATGATGAACGATGGATGTCGAACCAGTCTCTCAAGCAGTCAGAAACCAAAACGGGGGTTCTCAGGATCTCAGCAGCCTCTCTTGAATGGGGCTGGCCACCCCCCTTCAGGAGCCCAGACCCCTGGATAAGTGTCTTTTGACCTTATCAGCTGACACCTGAATCTCACCACAGAGGGAAATATTTTATTTGGGGTGAGAGGCATGAACCATTTTTCTCCTTTTCTAAAATCTCATCATAATACTGCATTATGGGTAAAAAAGAACAAATTGATTAAGAATTAGTGGCATTTCCCAGTCAGCCAAAGAATTCAGCAAATGATTCTTGAACTTACTAAAGGGATGTGTGTTATGTAGGGCTTATGTCCATTACATAGAAAAGTTCATGTGTTTCTAACCTGACACATCCGAAGTTGAACATAGCTACCGTTCACAGCCTTGATTTTACCAGTCCTGCTTCATGCCTGTTTTCCCATCTCCGCACTGGCAATGCCCGCTTCCCAGTTTCCCAGGCCACATAACCTGAGCTCCTGTCTTTTCCCCACACACGCAAGCTGTTGTGATATTTTGTTGGTTCTACCTTCAAAATAGACCCAAAATATGACTATTCCCCACTGCTCCCACTCAAGTGACAAACCCTATCAATCATCACACAGACTCCTAAAAAAGGGACATATCTAGTCCTCTTGTTTTCACCCATGTCCCTGTGGGCTTACATTTTGGCAGTCGGTGAACATTTTTTAAAGTATGTCACAGTGTTGTAATCTGTTTACATTCTATAGAATTCACAGTAAAAAACCCAAGTCCTTACAGTGGTGAGGCCTGGTGTAATTGTCACCCTGCCCCCCACCCCCATCTCTCCAACTTCCTCTGTCACCACCCTTTCCACCCACTCTCCTCCCTGGCTGCTCAGCAAGTAAGTTGTGTGTATTCCATCCCAGGGTCTTCATACTGGCTGTCCCTGCTACCTAAAACAGTGTGTCCCATTACATCCTGACAATGCACCCTTTAGCTCCTTCAGATCCTTACTCAAATAATGCCTCAGAGACTTAGAAGTGCAAACCTCCCCATTTCACATGCTCAGTCTGAATCTGCCCGCTCGTTTGTAGTCAATAACAGATACTATTAACCTAAGCACTTTGCCCAATTATTTTATTTTTATGCACAATCTTATGAGCTCAGAATTTGCTATTCATTTACAGATGAGGGAATCAAGTGTTGGGTGTTTATTAAAGCTGGACAGATGGCTCAGCCAACAAGAGTAATTGATGCTCTTGCGGAAGACCCAGGCTCAGTTCTCTGAATCCACATGTTGGCTCATAACTGTCTGTAACTCTAGTCCTAACAGACCCACCATCTTCTTCTGACCTCCACTGGTACCAGGCGTGCACATAGCATAAATACATACATTCAGGCAAAGCATCCACACACATAAAAATAAATACATTTAAAAAAAATTGTTTATTTTCTCCTTTGTACTCGGCCCATTAATGCATGTATTTTTGTCAACTTTTTTTAAACTAGTATCTCGGTGTTCAGAACCTAACAGAAAGTGAATAATCTAATAAATATTTGTTAAATTGACAGGTAAACCACTACATCCCAGAAAGAAACTTTGAAGGCCGATATGAGTTTATTACATGCTCGCAGTTCAATATCATTTCATGAAGAGAGGTTGTGTTTATGTCAAAAGTTCAGAATGATAAAACCTCAGCTCAGGGACCATCCCAACAATGCCTAAATAATCTCCCAGGTTCCCTTCTCTCAGAAACAACATCCGTCTAACCTTCCCACCAAGGCCCTGTCACAGCCTAGGAAAACTGTTTTCGCAGGTGAAGACTTAGTGAATGATGCTAATGCTTAAGGGATGCTCACTTCATACCAGACCCTCTTCTAAGTACTGTGTGTGTGTTAATTCATTTGAGTCTTAGAAACAACCATATGACATGTCCATCCCTATTCTTTATTTCTGTTTTCCAAATCACTAAAAGATTTGGGCCTTGGTGAAGCTAACTAATTTATCAATGTCACACAGTGAACAGAGGAGCTAAACGATCAGACTGACCCCAGAGCTTCTGCCCCTGATCACCAGTTTACCGAGTCTCTCATACATGAACCAAGGCGTCTTTCTGGTAGACCGTCTACTGACCTGTAGCATTTATAATCCAGTTAAAATGTAGGACTAAAGTTGAAAATAATTATATCTGTAAAAATGAAGTAAGTGCCAGAAGAGTCCAAGAGACGGGGTTAGTGAGATTAGCCTAGAACTACTTCATGACAGGGAATTTTGACCGTAATCTGAAAGGAAAGGAAAAGATGACATCGAGGAGACAAGTCTTGTTCCAGGTGGAGAAAGGTTGTGCAGACAGACTATTAAGATAAATGTTAGGGACGATGTTGTGTCAATGTAATGCCAAAACATCTGGCTAATTCCACTTCTTTAAAAAGCCAACCTCCATCAATGTAGTGAATTCCTTCAGTCAATCCAGATGTTTGGCGTCTTGTAGACAAAACATCCAGATGATTAACTGAAGACTTGACAGAGTTGACTGGATTAGCCAGATGTTGTAGCATTGTACAGACACTGTCAGGACATTACTTGGCTGGAGTGAGGTCCAGCTGTAAAGGAGATAGATGCTCTGGGCAGTGAGGGGGGCTTTGGAGCAGAAGACCTGAGCCTGTACTGGATGCAGCTGGGAGCTGCTGCAAGAGGTGTGTGATGAGGATGACGCTTCAGGAAGAGAATTCTGTGTGAAGAAGTTACAAACAAGAGCAAGAGGAAAAGTTGTAGACAGGAAAGAGGGTCTTAGGAGAGAGCAGGTGTGTGTGTGAGGTAATTAAAGCCTGAACCAGAACGTCAAGGAGGCAACAGGAAGAAGCAGATCTGAAAAGCATTACAGAGAAAGAACAGGAAGTCATGATGGACAAGGGAGTAAAATGCACATCACCCCAAGGCTGGAGACCTCGAAGCCTGGGAAAGCATCTGCTGGCTGTCTCACCGCAGGAGGGAATCCCCAAAAGACCTCTCTCCCCTTAGCCTCCATTCAGAAGCCACTGCCAGGCCTATGAAGAACCAAAATCTTTCAGCTTTAGGGTCCCTCATTAGTTGAGAACTCCTAGATTGATTTCCTTTTCAAATTCAATCTTGTGAAGGGATCAGGAATACTGGATTCTCGCTATCAGGTGGCATAATCAGTGAAAAGTGTAAACAGCATTTAATGGGGTTCGCTTTCATGTAGTGTGTAATGCAAGCTAGAAATACAAAGCACAATTAGATGCAGTGAGATTGTGAGAAACCACACAGTATCTATCTGACTTGACAGATTAGCATTTAGAACCTTTCTAGAGGTGCAATGTGGTGTATGCAGGCAGATCTCTGTGAGTTCGAGGCCAGCCTGGTCCCCAAATCAGTTCCAGGACAGCCAGGGCTGTTACATGAAGAAACTCTGCCTCAAAAGAAACAAGAGAAAAAGAAAGAAAGAAAGAAAAGTCTGTTTATAGGCAGGCATTAAAGGCTGGCTGAGTACAAGCATTTACTTTTATTATTTAAAGGTCTGATTTATAAAACTGGGCGCTCACAAGCCTTGGCTTAGATATTTCACAATTTTTTTTTTCAAATCTTATTTGATAAAAATCAAGCTTCTCTTTAGACATAGTCATGGATTCCAATTTATTAGAATTAAGACCATGATGGTTTCATGAAAGGGTGCTACAGTTTAAATCTGAAATGTCCCCCAAAGGCCCATCTGTTTACAGCTTGGTTCCTAGCGTAGGGTGCTGATGTATGTAATGAAAGTTTAGGGTTTAGACCTAGTGGAAGGAAGTTATGTCATGAAGGGTGTGCCCTTGAAGGGAATATTATCTCTCTTTCCCTTCCTGCCCTCTTTGAGGTGACATCCTCTATGCTTTCATAATGACATGCTTTGCTACCATGCCCCACAACAATGTAGCCAAGTGACCATGAATCAAAACTTCTGAAGTCATGCCCCAAAATAAACTTTCCCTCTCTCAAATTGATTCATCTCAGGTATTTGTCATCCTGAGGGAAAGCTAACACACAGGGTGTGTGCTCTCGTTTACTGAGAAGCATCCTGAGTATTTATGGAATTCGTGGTTTTGTACATGTGTGGTTTTCAGTGTTTCCAGCTCTAAGCCTATCGGCCCACACAGCCAGTTGAGTGCCCTTTATAAACACGCTGAGATTTTTCTCCAAATGCTTGCTTGTTCAACAGAGAAAAAATAAAGCAAAATAATTTTTTTCATAGTTAGAAATACAACTCAATGGTAGAGAGCTGCCTCACATGTGCAATGCCCTAAATTCAAGCCCTGGTTCCCACATATAAAAGTTAAAAAAAAAAAAAAAAAAAAAAAAAAAAAAAAAAAAAAAAAAAAAAAAGCAAGAGAAAAAACCTTTCAGAGAAACTAAGATATCCCCCCCTCCATCCCCACCCCTACGCCCCACAAACACCCTAGAAGAACACAGAATGTGTATAAAGCTAAAATGTGTTCTGTGTTGCAGAATTAGCCTGGGGATGAAGGGGTCAGGAATCCTATCAGGAAATGACAAGTCCACGGGTCTGGGTAGGGGTCCAGGGGCCTGTTGGGTTTTTTTGTTTTGGTTTGGTTTTCTATTAAGCTCCCCCAACTAATTCTCAAACTTGGTTTGTTTTTCACCTTCCTGAAGACTGGTTGTGGGCAAATGCTGCCCTAAGGCAGAAACCAAAGAAGGAGAAACACTTCCAACACCTAACACGGATATGAGGCTCTCAAAGTGTGAAAAATTGATTTAATGTCTCTTCTCACCTAACAATCATATTACCTTAAAGCTCCCTTTATGAAATGAGCTCCTAGGCTAATCCCTGTGTCCTTTGATGATGGAATTTTTCATAGAAACTGCATGAAGTCTGATAAAATCAGCCAGAGAAGCCAAGGTGAGTAGGACCCTTTTCTCCATTCCCAGTACCACCCCCCCCCCATGAACACTGTTGGTGCACGGTGGGGAGTGTAATTAATTCATCCAAGGCTGAATGAGTCACTTATTTATCAACTAGAACACAGGCTGATTTCTCTGAAACAATGGATGATTCAGGTGTTTTGTATATGCTTCCCAGAGCCGTGCTATTATAAGAATTAGATTTAGCAGATAGCAAGATACCTTCCCAAAAAGCTAATCAGTGGAATGTCCTCACCCCAACACCGAGATTAGAGTGTTTGTTCTAAGTGCCCCTCTCTTGGCAGAACAGATTACAAGAAAATGGACTGGGTTGTTTTTCCCTTGATAACTATGGTTTTAGCTGTTCGAGTATCAATTTATTTTCCTGGACTTCTCTTTCCCAAGGAGATAGGAGAAGGTAGACATTGGGAGAATTTTTATCTAAAAACCAGTGAAGCAGCAAAATGGAAAGTCAACTTTGCATTTAACTCACTTTGTTGTTTTATAAATATACCAGACACAAGTCAAAAGGAGTACTGATTATTTCCTACTTCTCTGTTCTCCAGGGCTCTTCCAAGTCCTTTCTAGCAGCCATGGCAAATAGTGTCATGCCCCTTGTATGAGACTGAGGGAGAGCTGGCAAGAGAGGCCTGTGAAAGACAACCCTTGGGAGCTTCCACAATTTGTCCTGAAACAAATCAAAACAGAGAGATTCATTTCCATTGATCTTCTATGTAAAAACATTAATGTTCACCACCTTACTTCCTCCCTCAGCCCGGAACACAGTAATGATAAGGGTAAGCCTTCAACAGTTGGTTCTTTAGGTACTTAATTGATTCTACTACCCTAGTATGATTGAACACATAGAATGGATTTTGAGTATTGTATGCTTTTTCCCCTCTTGAGGTAAACGGTCGGCCCATACGATGACTTTGTATAAACTGGAAAAGGGCACCATTCCCAAGACACTTTATTTTCATGCTTCAGAAATTCTAAGAATGTACTATATCATTTGGGAATATTCCTTACTGAATCTGCAGTCTAACAATGTCTGTCCCAGTGTTTGTTTGTAATGTCTGTTATACTCTAGGAACTGGATTTTTAATCTCTGTAGCAACCTGGCCCTGGAGCCATTGTTCAGCAGGTGGGTCTTGCTTAGCCTGGTCTATCTCTATCTTACCCACAGAGGATCAATGTCCATATATATTACACACACACACACACACACATACACACACACACACACACACACACCATATCCTGGAATATATATATATATATTCTAGAAATTCAGACTAGACTGAAACTCCAGAGCCTTCAGTGACCAGATAATTCTTTATCAAGCTTGCCAACCAGTGGCCACCCAATAAAATGAGGAACAAGAAATTCTCCCCAGCCCTGTGGAACATGAACAGTGAATATGCTCCTTCTATGGGCTGGTAATAGTCTTAGGTCTACACATATCACTGTCTCCTGGGAAACATTCTGATACGGTTCACCGTCTGCCTGTAGGACCTGGGAGAGCCCTCTCCGTATGCCCAGTGTGTGTGGAAGTGTCTCCTCTCCAGAGAAAACACCCTCTGTGCTAACAAGTGCTAGTTACGGGTTAGGAGGGTACTCCACACTTAACTCCTGCACATCCCAAACAGTCAACATCTCCCAGGCTTGTTTGTTAGTAATAGTTTTTTGTTTCTCAAGAACCATATGAAGACGAGGAAGCCATTTTAAAGCTCTACTAGCTAAAGATTCTTCTGGCTCTGGACATCTGCCCTCTGCCTTTCATTCTGTGCTCTCCTTGTTATTGGTAGCTAAAGTTTTATCCCAACAGGAGATGTTTTGGTCTGTTCTCCTTTTCACTTTCTATGCTGAGCATCAGCTACTGAATCTCCAAATGCTCCATCTTCACGAGTCCAGCAAGTTCTCACTCTTCTGGGCCCACATAAGAGGGGCAAATTCTGGCATATTCCCTTTAAAATTACTACAGGGCGAGGACATGGCTCTGGAGGTTACAGACCTGACGTGTGTATAGTTAAACTGTATGAGAACTGCTTCCAAGACAGGACACAGATGCTCCAGGATTTGTTGGTTCAGAGGCTACAATAACAAGATACAAAATAAAATAAAATTTCAAATCCTGGTTGATTCGCCTTCAGGACCTCCATGAGATGGGACTCTCTGGGAAACATTCCCATCTTCCAGAGTGGATACATGTTTGCTTTTCCAGCCAGGAGTCTGGGAGAAGCCAGCAGGCAGTGTAGTCATTTGGTAATGGCCTTCCCTCTGCCAAGGTGGGTTAATGCTGGGAGATCTTACAACTAGTGAGTAATGGGTAGTGTTTACAGATCTTCCAAGGTCCTCAAGGTGCGGTTATTTTCATCCACAGGCTTCAGTCATCGTTCCCACAAAGGGGGCTCTGTCATCTCCTTCACTTTTTTTTTTTTTTTTTTTTACTGAACCCTCACATCTGTATGACAAGGACAATAAGGTCTGCAAGTCATTGCCAGTCTTCTACAAAACCCATGGGTAAACCCGTCCGGGTCACTGCTAAAGTGGGAGGTTACCCTGACAGTTAGCACTAGCTTCCTTTTTAAATATTCTGGAGGTAGGAATAGTCATTTATTAAGATGTGATTTTAATAGCCAGCCTCTCGCTCCCACTTTATTTCACCCCTCATAACCCTTTCAGGGTGGTGTTAGAATGTCTTAGGTCTACGAAGAACCCAGTCCATAAGCAACTCCATATATGTAAGATGTGTTTTAAAACTCATTGCTCTTTATATTTTCATATTGTTTTTTTAGAAATATTGTCATTCATTGCCCCCAACTGCTGTCACTAGCACCCCAATTCCTCAACTTGTATTCTACTCTTTTCTGGATTCCACGGGTCTGTAAAAGTCTTCAGACTACAACAAAAAAGACCAACATTCTAGAGCCTGAGTTCTGTACATACAACAACGTTAGTTAAATACATTCTAAAGAGTGAAGTGTTTGTCCAGCGTGTAGAACAGCCCTAGGTCATTTTCCGGTCCAGCAAAATATAAATGAATAAAACCCAAAAAGAAATAAAAATAAATTAGCAGTTTGAGTTCTGCATGCGCTACCAACTGGCTTGGATCCCTCCCTCAATGATCGTCCTAAACTGAGTTCTCTCATCTGTAAACTGAACATATTTGCTGCCCCAGAATACAAGGGTGTGTAGAGCCTAACTCTGACCACATGAGCTGGTTCTTGGTAAGGGCTGGACCCAAGTAATAGTGTTCAGTAATGGTTAGCATTGGGGTTTCTTTGTCATTTAAAATGTCAGAACACCTAGCTAAGGCCTAGTTCTGTATTCCTGGAAGGAGACTTACAGCCCCTCACTGCCCTCTGAGCCTCTAATAAAGAGTTGTGCAGCTGTCTCCGGGGTCTCATCCCTTGCTCCATTCATGGACCTGAGCCCAAATCCGTTTCTGAGCCCTTAGTGCCTTTTCTCTCTGGTCGCTCAGGAGATCAGGAGCCGAGGTCCTCTTCGAAGATTCCTTCAACTCCAGGTCAAATCTTAAGGTCACCCACAACAGCAAAGCCAGAATTGGGGAAAGCTGGGCCAACTGTTTCTCAGAACCTGGGAAGTTCTTATCAGCAGACCTATCCCAGGAGAAGCACTGTGTTGTCTAAGCCAAATGTTGTGCCTGATATTAGGTAACCAAGGCTATAAGCCAGAGGGGCTGCCTCAGCTGGTGCCGGATCACATCGGGAGCAGTGGGGGGGGGGGGGCAGGTGGGTGCCACCCAAACTAGGGACCTTGTTCTCAAAAGGTTCTTGGGGCATCCTGATGACCCCAGGCTGGGCAACCCTGCTGAGGACAGCCCCCAATTTGTTACTCCTGTGCTTTGGAGCTGGATTGTCCTTCCTGAACCACATAAATTTGCCAGTTATCCTGGAACTGGTGAATTTTCGGTAACAGTTACTGCATGCTTCCAGCAGATCACAGAGCATCGAGCAGCTGATTACAGTGTCTGAAGCCCTTTGTCCCACACCTCACCCCATTAGCCCAGGAGAGAACATGGACGTCATATTTGAGCCAAGGAAATACAGTCAAGAGAGAGCATGGGGTTGTAGAATCAGCAGCAGCTTGTTTGGAACAATGGATAAGAGTTCAAAAGATTTAAAGGCCGGAGACTCAACACTGATCGTAAAGCAGATAAAAGAACTGCTCTCTGCCAAGGCAGTCTGACACGCCGGGGCACTGACTGTGCTGGTAACCCTAGCGGGACCTTTGTTTATAAGAGAAAGGAAAAAGGAAAGAAAATAGAAAGAACATTGATGTGGTTGAAACAACCGAGCAGGGCAGTGGCTGGGTCCATACTGTTGAGAGATGTCTGTTCGCCCTTAGCGGACCTAAACAACCTCAGGTCACAGGTCCTTTCCCACAGGGCCGTGGAAGGGTGTTCATGTGCAACTAACCAGAGAGACAACACAGACTGGCACCTGGAGAGAGAGGCACCAGAGCAAGTGAGAACTCCTTCAGGACTGACCCTGGAGGCCGAGTTAGTGTCTGAGGAAAGTGAAGGCAAGCCCAAATTCCCTTACTCCGATCTGCTCCTCCATGATCTCTCTAGACAGACCCCAGTGACGTCCCACTTCACATGCAGAGCTGTTCTTCCTGTTTGCTCAGCTGAAAACAAGCTGTAGCCTCACCCAGAATCCTTAATTTTACAAAAAAAAAAAAAAAAAAAATGAACACGCGTCTCTTTACTGACATTCAAACACCCTGCTGATGTGCACGGTCTTTACACAGATTTCATCTCTGAATTTTATGCAAGAACAAGCCAATCTCAACATAGCTTCACAATCCCTACCAAGGTCATTCTCTCTTTCCTGTTCTTTTCATGACCCCATGTTCCTCATAGTCCCTAGTCCCTCCTCCCAAGGGTGGCCAGGAAGGTGAGCCTCCAGTGTGGCTCAAGACTCATGCCTACAAGCCTAGAAAACATTCCTCTACTCCCCAAAGCTATGGATTGCTGTGCTTTAACAAGATGAAATCGTTAAAGTGATTTTAATAAAAATAAAATCACAAATGACATGTGCCTATGGTACAGATCTCATTAAACCTCCTAGCTGTAAAACTCTATACTTTAGAAGTGTGGCCTCTCCCTCCAAGTGACTTACAAGCTATCCAGGATCTGATTTACTCCATGTTGGCTCTGGTATTGGAGTGGCCTCAGCCAAACTACTGTCTCCCCACAGTGGTGATACCCATCTTTAAGAGCACAGCTAGTAGATGCGACTGTAGCCAGTATGAAATGAACCAACTCAGCCTGGAAAAGGACTGTTTCCTGCTGTGCATGCACATCCCACTAGGCAGGGTCCAGAGGCTGATGGCCATCTGTCTCTTCTGGGACACCCTGGGATCTCACTGTGCCCTACATTTCAAAGATTAGTCCTGACTTTTGATTAATCAGCACTTTCTGTCCTTCTTAGGGTGACACCATCTCTGATAGAGACAAACCATTCAGGGTTTTGATGGCTCCCCAAGATGGTCACACCCAGGCCCACAAGTCCACAGCCAGATTTACTCACAGTTTGCTTTTGCTGACTAGTTACATACAAAATTCCTTCCTATCATAATTGTAAATTAGAACACGGGGATTTTTAAAGATGAAATATTAGGGCCCAGGAGGTATCTCCATAGTAGAGCCTTGCTTTTGGGTACAAAGCCCTGGGTTTGGGCTGAGGTGTCTCAAAGAAAATAGTTTCAAAGAGGGAACCTTACATAATTATCTAAAGCCCTTTTCTAGACTAACATCTGTTTACTTCAATACATTTCGTGCCAGTCTTTTTCTTTGTGAAATAAATTTTTGGGTTTTTAATATTGCTCAGCTAGGGGCCTTTATAAGGTTTTATTTGTTGTGTTTGTTTTTAGCAAAAACATGAATTTTTGTGAAATGTTACTGTAAAGCTTTTAGAGTCTAAATTGATGTACCATCAACTACTTAAATGTTATTTCTGTTTGAGGGCATCCCCTATTCTAATGTTTCCAGTTTGTTGTAATTACTGAATAGAGAATCTTTTCAACACCACCCTCTTCCTGTTGGCCTGTCTGTATTTGGTGGCTCATGGGTATGCACACCCAATAGACTGCCAAAGTGTAGGTGGCAGAGTTTCTGAAACTTGCAAAACCTCTGCTCTTTTCCTTATTTCTGTTGGAGGGAAGCAGGCCAGGTTCAGGTTCTGAGTCCCTAGGCCTGTATTGGAAGTGGATCACTTTGCCACAAGGAGAAGGACCAGGGAGGGGGACAGGGAGAGAGGCCAGACATGGTCTCAAGTGAACAACTCTCTGAGAAAAGAAATGACTAGTGGTTTTTGGAACGTCATTGATGACAAACACTCAATATTCCCTTAGTCACAAGCCCCAGTGTTATTTGGGACATGGTACTTGTCTCTTCTACTAAAAGAAATGAAAATTATAGTCATAAGAACTAGCCTAAGTGAGCAAAGAGTAACTCTGTTCAGAGCAGTGGCCGCCCTCTTTGAAGCCCTTGTCCCATGTTGTGAAACAGTAGGATTAAGTTTCTGCTAGATTCCAGGTCATGAATCATATAAATGTCTCCCTGAGTCCTTGCCTGGGCCCCTGTCTCCTGGGAACTAACTTGATGGAAAATGCTGCTAATAGAAGAGAGGGGTGGGAGATAGTCTGGTGGCTGGAGGATCAGTTCCAACCCCTGCGACTTTAGTCAAGACACTGTTGGTACTTACTCTGGCTAGTAAGGGCATGCTCTTACTTCTCACTGTGTTGTCGATGTCCAGCCATTGTACGGGCTGCCTTTCTAAGGAACTGACTTGGCCCATGTTTGCCGAGAGATGACTTTGTCTCTATGAGAGACAACAGGTCGCAAACGTCTTCAGCTGGGCTGATGTTCTCAGTAGTAATCTGTGAGGAAGGCTATCTGACCAACTGCACACACAAATTATTGTCAATGTCATCATCAGTTCCTGAGTCATCTGAGACCCCAGTGTAACTAACAATGATGTAAGGGTCTGAAGGAAGAAGACAGCTGGGTGGCTCTCTCTTCCCAGTCCCAGGGTAGGTGACAAGCAGCCCCTCTCTTTGGAACAATACCCTTCCTAGCAGTGTAGTCATCACCCTCTTAGTTCATTTGACTCTTGTCTGTGACCTCCACCCGGATGAAAAGCCATAGTGCCCGAGAGCAAAGACCTAGCCTTTTAATGCCTGCCAGCAACAAACCTACCAGCCCCCAGATCTCCAAACCCACCCCCTATTTTAGCCCTAGATCTCCAAACCAACTCCATTCTTTTCCATGAGGAATCTCACTGCTCCCATTTCTGAAGGATGGTTTCCTTCTTGCCATCCAGCTCACACAAGACTGGAGGAAAGCCAACCCCATTCTCCTCATGTCTAGTGAGGTCAGCTTCCAGGCATGGGCTCTCTGCACCCTTCCCCCAGTTACAACATCCTCTAGACGCTTGTTGACCCTCCCGTGTTGTCCTGTTAAAGGTCACCGGGTTTTTGAATTCTTTCCCCTTCCAATTATTTGTGATGGCTTCTTAGAAACTTAAAAATAACATTTATTTCCTCAGTGGTTTTGTATATTTCCATTTGGCAAACTTTATTTTGTTCCATGTGTTTCTAAGGGAACAGAAACAAAAATGGTTTCTGTTCTGCTCCCTACACTGGCCTGCTGTTGTCAGGACCGGAAATGCCCTCAATTTAAAGTGGGTACACCCAACCACAAGCTGGGCCTCAGCGCAGAAGCTACATAAGCTACAGAGACAATGGGCATTGTTTGGTTGTTGGAACATCAACTGCAGTACACTTGCCTTAATCAGAACTTTTTTTAAAAAGTAGATTCATGCCACTTTGTCTGGATATAATTACAGTGTAAACGTGGTTTGTGTTATAACTATTACCACAACAACCGAGTCCTGTTATTAAAATGAAGTGAGGACAGGATAAGAAGTCGAGATGAAGGGCAGTAGTTGCTGGGAGAGGCTCACAGAGGGGCTGCTGTGCAGAAAGCATTCTATTTGAAGAACTGAGTGGTAATTTTCATTCTGTCATATTTCATTGGGTTTATTTATAGTCATATTTTTCTATATATTTGTCTGACCTTAATAAATATGATTTTTTTTAAAAAAGCAAAACCAAACTGGGGTTTGGTTGAGGTAGGCAGCTGAGGCCATCTCTCCATTCATTGGTAGCATTATTTTAGCGTCCACCTTGGGATCCACAGTAAGCAAACACTTGGACATGTCACCCAGAAGATGAGTGTGGAACTACAAGCCAGGCTTCAAGGAGTCTACAGTCCGCAGGCAGTTACAATATAAATGAGAAGCGCTCAGATTTTAAAAGTTAGGTAATTCTTAATTAAAATATTATTATATAAATAATAATGATTTTCATATGTGTATAAACATATTTTGATCATACTCATCCCCATAGCTCTCTTGTTCTTCCATTCCTGCTTCTCCCCTTTTCCCAGATAATCCTATATTTTCACTTAACTTCTTTTTTATTTCAGCTTATTATTAATGTATTATTATTGTTCTCTTTTTTCCTTCTTCTCCCTCCCTCTCTTAATCTTCTTGTTCTGACGACCTCACTGTATTTACTTAGGTTTCTTATTATATTCTGGATTAGCTGGGTGAACATCGTTTACGAAAGTGTGGTTGTACCACTGAAAAAAATGTCCTTTTCTTCTCCCATCAACCATAACTGCCTGTAGATACTCGGAGAAGGACAAGACCTCACAGGGAAATGCCTGCTACTCGAGGAAGGCTCTGAACAGCCAGCTCTTGTGTGGCTCTGCTTTCAGTAAACATAAATGTTTTGAGATCAAGAAAGCAAGAACAGGGTCTGATTCTAAGAACAGTATTCTACCTTTCTCTACTTCTCCCTCCAGCTCTTACATCCTTCCCCCTCTTCCATGATGTTTCCTGCATGTTCAGCCTTTATTACGAGCTAATCACTCTTAGTTTTGGCAAAAAGACCATAATAAGATGTGACGGTTAGGGGAAACTGGCCTAAGGTGTATATGAGAACCATCTATACAACTTTTGCAGCTTTTATGCATCAGTCCTATTTTAAATGTAAATTTATTTTTTTAATGTCATAAAAATGACTATGAGCTAGAGATTATTTCGTATTAAGGGAATCAGAAATGACTTTATAGGTAAAAAGAAATTTAGAAAGATCCATAAAGGAAGAATGAGGTCATTAGAAAAGGAAACAGGAAGGTAGGTGCCAGGGAGGGGGCTACGCAATACAAGGAACCATGGCGAACCATGGCGTCTAGTTAAGGACAGTGAAGAGCTTTATAAAACTGCACAACTGAGCAATGAGGAAGTAATACAGCAGGAGAATGGAAAAGCAGAGGCACCTCAGAGCAAACCAAGTTTTAGGGTTTTTTGTTTATTTTTGTTTTGTTTTGTTTTTTACTTGATTTTATGGTGCTTTATGGGTGAACTGAGCCTCAGGTAAATGTGAAAAATCTAGGAAGCATACACACAGTTCTGAGTTGCTGATGGAATCCATTGCTGTACAATGCATGCTCACTTGAGGACAGGAACAAACAGTTAAATCAGCTGCTCCTCTCACCGTGTGCACCTACAGATAAGAAGCATCCCCGAGTACCCAGCACTCAGTGTCTGCTACCTCCATTAATCACCACAAGAGCTTTATGAAGAAGGAGCTGTTCTTGTTTTATTTTACAGATAGAAAATCAAGACCTTGTTTGCGTCCAACAAATACAAAAGTCATAAATAAAAGAAGTAGATGCAGTCACCTGAGATCTCGCTCGCTTCCAACAAACACAAAAGTCATAAATGTCTAAAGAAGGTGGTGCTCTTTAGAGCCAGAATGTGCTCCAGCCATTAAAATGGAAACAGCTTTACACTTACATTTTATTTAAATCTATCTTAATTGAAAAGAGACTCATCTGGGACTAATTTAAGTTCTTCAAGACACAATGGCCTTGATAAAACCATTTATCAAGTGTGTTTTATGGAATAATTCTGAGAAGTATGTTTGGCAAGGAGATAATTACCTCAGAATCCAAAAGTCCAGTAAGTCTGGCTTGCGTGGAGCAGGCATAGTATGGAAGGCATAGTATGGAAGGGATACTGGTCTCAGAAAGTTGTTTTTTGTAGAGACAGAAAGAAAGCTCTGCTACATCAACTGGACACAGACATCCCTGCTCCCAGCCATGAATGTGTCTGCATTTGCCTTAGAAAATAGAAAGGATTTAGCATTATGGTCTTGTGTTTTTAAATACATCATGACTTGCCTTCGGAAGAGTTGAACTGCTCTATATTAAAAGTCATGTGGCTCAACAGTCAGTAATGTCACATCCTTCTTTCCCCTACTCGGAGAAGACAGAATGAGACATATTTTGAAGGTTTTCTGTGGGATTTTTGGTGACTCTCTTAATCAGGCAGAAATGAGAAGTTCATCAGCAACTGATAACCGCCATTAGGAATTTTCCTGTTCTAAGGAGTCCCTTCACCAAAATAAGCCACAAAGCCATTTCCACCTCATTTGTGAAAGAGAATGAAATCCTTGTATGGAATTTTTGTTTAACTTGCAGGCGCTCTGCTCCCTGTATCTGCAGTTTTGTGGTAGGCAGGCAGCTAGGCCAAAGGGAGCATCTTCTTCATCTTGACACTCGGCATCACAGGGTGTGATCAACATGGGAATACAGACATCTCAGAGGTGCCAGAACATTACATTTAGAAGACGGAATTATTTGAGTCAATCTGGAATGTCTGATTCTTTGGGTTTAGGCCTCATGGGCAGCATCATGCTACAACACAACTGGAGTCAGCAACGAGTATTCCAGAAGAGTAAACATGACCTTGTACATTTGGAGAGAGACGCATATCTTCATCTACTGTTAGCAGGAAGAGGCTGAATCCTTCCACCTTTCCATGATTCGAAATGAAAACTGTTCAGCTCAGTTCCAAACCTGAATGGAATCTGGAACTAGAAGAGGGTGGAGACGCTTCCTCTAGCTTTTGCTTTATGCTGGGTTTTATTTGAAATAAATGCCATGATTCAAGATTCCCTAGAGCCACAGACAGATGAGGCTGTGGAAGGTTCATCCTTTACCACTTCCTGTTACTTGATTTGACAGTTATAGAAAAGGTCCAAGCAAAGGTTAGGTGCCCTGAATAGGGCACTCAGATCTTTGGAGGAAACAATGACGCTTTAAAAGAGACGAAGGGGTTGGCAGTGTCTCCAGGCATCTCCGACAGTGTGCATCGTGGAGCCCAGCAACTGACACTCCTTGTACTAATCCTGCTTCTTCAGCAAGAGCCTCCACCAAGACATGTCTCACTTCTTGCCTGTCACCAGCACACAAGGAGCATCTGTGTTGGCACCAGCACATAAAGGTTATAAATGCTGTTTGGGAAAATTAAAAAAGAAAAGAATTGCAAGTCTAAAGAAGGAGCTTTAAACTGACCTCCAACCTCGTCGGCTTGCGTGGGGTGGGAATCAATCAATCTCTGTGTGGCAGGGCCTTCATCTTCTGAGGGTTGGTCTAACCCCACCATGCTGGTCCCTCAAGTGCAGCACATGCCCGGCCTGTCTCACCCAGGAGTTGCTAATGGTTCATAGTGTCACTCAAGAGTCTGAGTCCTGTTCCCACAAATTTCATCAGCAGTATGAGGCATGATTGGATATTTGCTTCTGAATGAATCGTCTTAGGAAGCACATGTACACACACACACACACACACACACACACACACACACAGAGAGAGAGAGAGAGAGAGAGAGAGAGAGAGAGAGAGAGAGAATTTTCCAGCTATATCATTATGAAATATGAGAAATATATAACATTGGTGTGCTGTTCCATAGCCCAAACTCAGAGCAGCAGGGGTCTAATGTACAATCCATATTTAGCTTTCTTTAGTTGTCTTTAAACATCTTGTTTTTCCCCAGTCCGGATCCAGGTAGGAGCCATGTGTTGTGCAGAGCTGTCGGTCTCTTTAAACCAGAGCTTCTCACCCTGTGGGTCGTGACCCCATTGCATTAAAATGACCCTTTCACAAGGATCACCTATCAGATATCCCGCATATCAGACGTTACATTACGATTCATAACAGTAGAAAAATTACACTTATAAAGTAGCAACAAAAATAATTTTGTGGCTGGGGGGGTGGTCACCATAACTTGAGGAATTGTATTAAAGGATTCCAGCATTAGGAAGGCTGAGCCACTGATTTAGACAGTGGGTACAAATTACCCTCTGGATGTTCTCAGTTATACAACGTTCCAGAGACCCTGTTGAGATTTCTCTTTTCAAGACAACCCCATTCCAACCCCTTTAAGTATTCAACCAGAACCTGCCTCCTAATCATCAAAATAAGAGAGAGACAGAGGAAGGGACTGGCCATTGGGAAGCCCTGGTAGTCACTGTAAAGTGCTGTTAACTCTATTGTGAGGTTTCTTGGTTTTGCTTTCATGCAAACTGCACTTACCTATGAGGGATGCATGGTGCCCAGGGCACTGCAGAGCAGAACAGCCCAAGAGTTTTGCTGTTCTTTTCCCAAAACGTAAGTAAGACTTTCTCTTTTCCCAGGAGAGACAAGCAGTCTAATGCTACTTAGAGATGTGGCAAACTTTTTGATTTGTTGATTCAGAATTTAAATCAATTTAGTTCCTTCCTGCTTATGCTGGTAGGTTTTTGTTTTGTTTGTCTGGTCAAGTCGACAAACTAGAGCCTTGTGGGAGGAGGAAACTTCCACTGAGAAAATGCTGTCTTTGGCCTGTGGACGGTCTGGCTGGTACTTTCTTAACTGTTGATTGATATTGAAGGTCCCACTGTGGACTATTGCCACTCCTGGGCGAGCGGTCTTCGGAGATACAAGAAAGGTAGTGGAATGGGAGCCTGAGAGGAAAGCCAGTAAGGAGCCTTCCTCCGTAGTCTCTGTCTCAATTTCCCTCTCTAGTCGCCTGCTTGAGGTCATTCCTTGGTCTCCCTCAAGGATGGATTCTAACCTGTAAGATGAAATAAACTCCCAAGTTGCTTTTGGTCATGGTATTTTCACAGCAATTGAGAAGGAAACTAATATGCTGAGTAATTCTCTTAAGGGAGTCAGGCACTTTGGAAGAGCCCCAGATGCCTGTAACTGGCCCCACTGATCTGTCCAGTCTAAGCACCACATTCCCCTCCTCACCTCTCATTCAGAGCTCAAAGCCTGCTGTTGCATGAGGTTTCTGGCCTGGACTTTCCAGCCTAGCCTTGAGGTTCGGACCTGCAGACCCACAGACCAACAGACACGCAGTCCCACAGAGACACATAGACACTTACATTACTTTTATGCTGATTGGCCTAAGGCCCAGGCATATAACTTACTAACTTTTTACCCTTAAACTAACCCATGATTCTTAGCTTGTTCAGCCACATGGCTCGGTACCTTTTCTCAGAGCAGCATAGTTGTCTTCTGCATCTTCTGGCTTGTCTGGTGTCTTTGTGGCATCTCTGCCCTGTTCTTCCTGTTCCCAGAGTTTTCGTCTGGTAGCCCCACCCACACTTCCTGTCTGCCTTCAGCCAACAAGCATTTTTATTAAATCAGTAGTTTGGACAACTATTTACAATGTAACAAAATCCCACTACAGCCTGCTGCCTCTGCATCAAGGCAAAATGTTTAAAGAAAAGAAAAAAGAAAAAAATCCTGCCCTTTTTTTTTTTTTTTTTTAGGAGAGATGATGTGTTAATGTTCTTGGCTGTCATCTGAAAACTGGGGACTCAGGAACAGTGATTTATCAAGCTGATACAGAGTAGGCTGCACAGCGCATAGGTCGTAGGGTTCTTTGGGGAAAGAGTAGACGTATCAAGAAAGAAGGCAGCAGGGAATGGTGGCCAAGAAGTTCCCCAGTAAACTCACACTTTGTCCTAAGGTTACCACTGTCTGCCCCAAGACAGCAGAAAAGTTTCCTGAGAGAAGGAAAAGAAATCTAAGATCAGAAGGTGTTCTCACACCCATATGACGGTCCCCTACAGCTTGCTTATGGAAGTATTTTAGTTTCTTCTTGAGCACTTCTTATGGAGGTTTTACAATATTCCCGTGTTCCCACCTAGCACCGACAGCTAGCAGACATCAACTGCTTTCAACCAGAGCACCGGGATTCACATACATTCAGCCCTTTAACTACCTCAAGGATCTAAGTAGACAAGGAAAGGGTGCTGCAATGTCCACGTGACAGAACACTGAGCACTGAGGGGTCTAACAGCTCACCCTCAGGTTCCAAGGCCAATGATCCAACCATTTCTCCTACTGTTGCGGTGCAGAAGCTTAAATCCTAGGGTATGGAGCACATGATCCATATCTACTCACTCATCTTTAAAATTTATAATGCTTTGTAGTGTACTTCTCTTTAAAAATTCCTTACCTTGGTTTCCGGCTTTTCCTGTGTGCTATGCTTTCCTTGTAGGGGGATCAGCGCAGACCTCCTGGGGGAAGACTCTTGCCAGAGAAGAAAGATAAAGATTCCATCTATAATTCATTCTGGTCAGGGAGCTTCTCATGGCGACAGGTGGGATTTCAGAAGGGATTTTGAGGAGGAGGGGAGAGAAGGGAGACAGCCTGTTGGACACAAGTAGAGAGATTCACGGAGACCTGTAGACAACACCAGAATGTTAGTTAGATTATGGCCTTTGTACAGACAAAGGATAGCACCATACAAGGTCTCTTCACCATTTCCTTCTAGCCACTGAGTCCCTCCTGTGCTGACACTCAACTCTCACCTCAGGGAAAACACAGAAGTCATCCAGAGATGCTTCCTGACTCTTGGGTGCTCTTGCCTCTCTCTCCATCCCGCCTCAGTTGTCTCTTTCATCCAGTGTTTTAAGTCCCAATCTCTCCTTCCATCCATCATCACTTTTTTCTTTATTAACTTAATATTTATTTGTTTGTTGATTTGCTTATTTGTGCATGAGCGGACTCTGGTATACACATGCCACGTGTTAAGTGTGGCTATTAGAGAACACTTTGAGTAGCCATCCTTCCACCGTGTGGGTCCAGGGCAGTGACCTCAAGCTGTTAGTAGCAAATACCTTTAGCCAGCCCCAGTCTTCTCTCTTTACACCCTCCAAAGACCGCCTCCTCCCTCTCAGCCCACATTCATCATTCATGCCCTAATCCATTCATCCGGAAGCTAAATCTTCTCCCCACTTCCTACTTTTATTCTTTACACCACCAAGATGCTTCATGGAAGTCCTGAAAATAAAAGTCTGTTTCTTCCACTGCCGAAAGTCTTGTAGTGGCTCTTATCAAAGTGAAGATGGGGGGGGGGGGGTATTGTGAGTAACAGCACCAACAATAGGGCCTGGACTTGGCCTCTTCCCTGGTCATCTCCATTCCCCTCTTGTTCACTTTGCTCTGACCCTCTACGCCCACACATTTCCCTCCTTGTGTGTGTTTCTCTCTTTGATTAGACTGCCTTTCCTTGTCTCCAAACCTGTGCAGCCTTTGGTCTCATGTTTCACTCAAATGCTCTTCCAGAAAGAGATTGGATATTGCCGAAAAATCACTATTCTAACCTTAACCATCACCCTCTATCTCTTTATTCTGATCTATTTTTCTTATGCTGTTTATCACTCCTCAAATCAGGTTTTATATTGCTTGTTAACTTCCTTCTGATTTATTCTATTAGCCTAAAAGGATTATGAGAGCAGAGACTTGTCTTTATTCATAGCTGTTTCCTCACAGCCTGGCACAATGCAAGAGCTGAACTAATAATAATCTAATAAGAAAATATATCCTGACAAACCCTAAATTGGTTTTTATCCTGTTTTCCTGATATTGAGATTCATATTTCTCACTGTCTTTGACTGTACACCCCCAAGGACACTTGAATTCAGCATGCAGAACCTCGAACACCGGCACCTTAGTTGTCCTTTTCAAGTCCTTCCAAGCTTAGGTGACGCCACTATCATTCACCCAGCACCAAAACACAGTGTCTAGGTATGCTTCCAAATGTCTTCCTCACCTCCTACCCACACACCCCCCAGGCCCAGCCAATCGTTATTCTGCCATTTCCATGTATATTAGCTTGGGCTCTTAGTGGGCAGACAATACAGAAGTATTCTAGGAGAGATAGAAAGGGGGAGATTATTATTGTATGAATTCTATTTAGTATATGATAAGACCCAGAGCCAGATATTGGGGAAAAGCTGAAATATCAGAGAGACAGGGAACAAACCACAGCCAGTTCTTACCTGGCCAACTCCTCAGGCCAAAAGGGGTAAGTCCTCAGACTGACTGGGTGCCCAGGCAAAGGGAAGAACTTCTTCCTTCTCCTCCTCATCTTTCTTTCTTCCCCCACTCAGCTACTCCATTTCCTGGATCTACTTTCCTAGTGCTAGGATTAAAGGTGGGTACCACCAACACCTGGCTCTGTCAGACCTTGAACTCAGAGAGAGCCAGAGGACCTCTGCCTCCTCAGTGATGGGATTAAGGCATGGGTCACTACACTCTGACCTTCATGGCCTGGCTGTGGGTGGCTCTGTCCTCTGACATTAGAGACTATTTTTATTAAATATACATTATATCATTACAGATTATTAAATCATTAAACCTAAGCTTGAAAAACAAGGCCCTCATTGCTAGGCAAGGCTGGGGCCAGTAGAGACACAGCTGTTGCCACAGATATGTGCCAAATCTGGGATGACACCATCTGCTGGGACTGCTGCCTGGAACAGATTCCATGTGCCATCTCCTTCCTTATAGCGCCATCTTCCAAGTCAAAGTCCTGGTGGCACCAGATAGGCAAGGCCTGGGTCTCAGTTTAGGACACTGAAAAGAGTTTCTGGCTTCATCCCATAGAGACAGACTCGTTAACTAGGAAATTCATCAACATAGGAAAGGTGTTCAAGAAATGTGCAGTACACACACAGACACACACACACATTCACCACACAATCTCAGTTATCAATTGACACTGTCTCCTACCTCAGCTCTCTACTACTGACTTAGTTCTTGTCTTTAGTTTGTGGGTCTTGGTGAATGTGAAAAACATCTCTCAACTAGTCCCCATTTCATCTTTTGTCTCTCCATATTAAAGCTAAAGCCATGTCTTTTAGAACAAATCTCAAGCTAGCTTACTCTCATTTATCAAATTTTATTTTCATAACTCTCTGTATTGCCCACAAATGGCATCCAAACGCCTTGGACTGGAAAAGCAAACTTTCCGAGGAGTGGTTCTTTTCATTTTTTTCAGGATTCTCTCTTCACTCAGATCCTATGCTTTGGCTATTCCAAACTATTTGCCAACCTCCAAGTGTTATTTATTTACCCCCGTTTTCATGGCTTTTTATATATTCTCATTTCTGGTCTTGGAGTGGTCCTCTATTGAGCAAACTTTACACTTCAAAACTCATCCTAAGCACCAACTCTTCTCTGTATCAGCAAAGCCTAGAGATCCACTTTCACACTCTGATACTGTGTTAATAAAGGATCAGGGACCAGATTCAGTGACCAGCTAACAAGAATTGATCATAGAGATTTGGGGGGACCCAGGATATGATAGAGAGGCACAGAAGGAATAAGGAGGTGCTTAGAAATATTGGGGGCTCTTTTCCATGTGGCAAGAGGATCAACTGGCTGCTTCTCCGCTGCTCCTTCCATCTCTCTGGCTTTTACCCCAATATCTGACTCCTGAGTCTTCACTGATAACAGAACAGTAAATGATAAATGATAAACTGATAAATGCTTCACTCAAGCGGAAATGCAAGCAACCAATGTGGCTCATGGCTTCCTTTGGTTCCGGCCACTACCTCTACTAGTTCTGTTGTTTTCTAATTGTTCACTTTGCCACCTCTTTTCAGAGCTTGCTCCTGGCAAACAAACCATTGCTTTCTGTTTATTTCAGCTGTGGGATGTGGTAAGAAGACACAGTGAGCCTGGGTAGGATGACTAGTAAGCTGCTTTGTCCATGGCGCTTGTGTCTGCATATGCAACAGTTAGGCAGGATCTGTCTCAAAGTGTGCTTGGGGCTGTGCCCCACTTCAGGCACTGGGAAAGGGCCTGCTTCCAGCCTGTGCTTCAGAATATACTGTGGACCAAGCAGTCTATTAACAATAAAAAGGTATGTCTTGTAGCTCAGGCTTGGAATTTCCAGCCTTGGAAATCACCAGATCCAGTATCTAGAGAAGCCCTGTGTCCTGGTTCATAGATGATCACCATCTTACGGTGTCTCTATGTGGAAAAGGGGGGAAAGAGTTCGGGGATGTGCATCTTTTAGAACAGTGTTAATTGTGATTGTGATGCTCCATCCTAATGTTCCAAGAAATCCCTAAGATGTACCCTTACACTGGGGCTATGAATCTGGGGAGAGTTACAAGCATTCAGTCTGCCTCTCTCCTAACTTCTGGGAGTTCCTTGTCTCTTGTTGGTATAATTTTGGTCAGTGGACATTCTTCATATATGTATTTCTCTGTGTTCAAACTTCCCCTTATTATAAGAACACCATTCAGATTGGATTGAGGTGCAACCTAAAGACTTGTAATTTGATCATCTATTCTATTTCTAGATAAGATCACATTTGTTAAAAATTCATTAACTTTGGGGAATATAAAACTTATCACATAATATCATGTGTTTGGCAAAATGTCTTGCACTTATTAGATGTTCAGTTAAAGTTTATTAAAAGATCTTGAAGGCTACTAATCAAAATAGGTAAGTAGGTAGGTGGGTGGGTGGGTGGGTGGATGGATGGATGGATGGATGGATGGATGGATGGATGGATAGATAGATAGATAGATAGATAGAGAGAGAGAGAGAGAGAGAGAGAGATAGAGAGATAGATAAATGAAACATGATTTCTGCTGGTCTGTTGGAGAACTGTGAACAAAGAGAGATGGCATCATCAAAATCTCTGCAGGCCTGGTGTACAGAAAGGCATGCAGTAAAAAGGGTCATCTTCTCCTCAGATTTGTGAATGTTCTATGGCTCATTTTTACATTAAAAGGCTCTAGTTGGGTTTATGACAGTGATGTCAGGCTAAAAGATGGCAAACATACTACACTCTGAAACACATCTATCCACCTGACTTGGCAGATTCCTCCAGGGCTGGATGAGTTCCAGCCCATGTCTGGGGTCTGCAGCCCAAGTGAGGGGCCCATAAGAAGATGCCTCTTATCCATAGCCTAGTGTGCTGCAACTGGCTCTGACATGCCTCCTGTACTGGTCCATTGAAGAGTCTTTGATTCTTTCTTAAATATAGACACTGAGAACCTCTTAGATGTCAGCTACTCTGCATGCCATGTGTCATTCAGTATCTGCCACAGTAAGAAGAAGCTCAGTTTTTAATCTAATTGAGAGGTATATGATAAATGCATAAAGTTAAAATTTTATCTGTAGAATTTAAGAAATAATAAACACAGAGTTTTCAAAACCTAGACAATTAACCACTGTTACTGGGACTTCTGTGTGCCTCCCTCTAATTACCCACTTCAGACTGCAAGAAAAACAGCATGTGGCTGGGCACAGCAGGACATGCCTTTAATGTAAGTACTCTGAAGGCAGAGATCTGTGAGTTTGAGGCCAGCCTCTGCTGCATAGGGAACTCCAGGGCAGCCAGGGTCTCTGAGAGTGTGGTCTCTGAGACTCTCCCACGTTGATACATGTAGCAATAGTTGGTTCATAGCTTTTTTGCCATGTAAATATTTCTTTGTATAAATTTATCTATTCTACTACTACATACACTGTTGGAGTATGGGCAGTTAATGATGTTATACACAATATTGCTGGTTACTTCTTTGTATCTTCAGTTTCTCTAAGTCACATAATAAGACCAGTAATGGACATAGATATGCATAGGGTGGTGGCTTAAATAGGAATGGCCCCCAATAGGCCCATAGGTTTGAATGTGTGGTCACCAAGGAGTGTCACTATTAAGAGGTATGGCCTTGTTGGAGTCAATGTGGTGTTGTTGGAGGAAATGTGTCACTGGGGTTGGGCTTTGAGGTTTCAAAGTGTCAAGCTGCACTCAGTGGCTCTCTCTCTTCCCACTGTCTATGGATCCCTATGTAGATCTCTCAGCTACTTCTCCAGCACCATGTCTGCCTATACACTGCCATGCTTCCCACCATGTTAATAATGGACTAAACCTCTCAACCTATAAGCTAGCCCCTGTTTTAAGAGTTGCTGTGGTCATAGTGTTGTCTCACAGTATTAAAACACTGACTAGACCCATAGGTAAATTTTGTTAAGTATGCTGAAAGCTTTTTCAAATGCTCATACCAAATTACATTCCTGCTAACTGTGAGTTAGAGATCTCATTGTTCCAAATCCTTGTCAATATTTTAATATTGTTTGTATACCTAGTATGCATGAGATTATAATTCTACTATAGACTTTCCTAGCTTCCTGAGAAAGATGCACACTAATAAGGATCAATTTTATTCAATCTTGTTTTACTTCTCAATTTTTCTACTAGGTTATCCTTGTAGGACATTTTAGCATACTCTGAATTGTGAGCTTTTTTATTTCATGCACTGGAATATTTTATTCACCTTAGTGAATTTTCTTTTCTCTTTATATATAATGACCTTGTGGTGACAGATATTTAACAGAATTGAATTTTCCATTTTTCTGATTTATATCTCTTTATCTTACTTAAAGAAATTCTTCTTTGTCATTACAATATCATAATGATATCCTCCTAACTTATCTTCCAAAAGATTTTTGTCTTTGCCTTTCTCATTTCATAAGTCTTTATTCCACTTGGCCTTGATGTTTGTGTATGGTAAAGGGAGAAACCTGACTGTATTGCAGAAAGATAGCTGACTGACCCAGCACTGTTGCACTGTTGCATGAATAAAGGAAACTCAGGGATAGATCTCTGAGAATGTCAGGGATATAAGAGAGTAAACACCACAGTCAGATCTTACCCAGCTGTCTTTCAGCTTCCTCAGCCTGGCTTCTCGTGGCCTCCTCTAACTTCTGTCTTTCTATGTCTGCCTTAAATACTTTCTTCACTCAGTTAAGGCGTGGCCCCACCACTGCCTGCCTGGGAGCCTGGAATTCCTTCTGTAATCTAAGATGGCCTCACTCAGTTGGGATTAAGGCATAGGTCACCACTCCTGGGATACTCCCTGTGCTGGGATTAAAGGTGTGAGTCACCACTGTCTGATCCTAGACTGACTGTGGTTAGATCTCTTTTATATCTCTGAAACTTCTGGAGTTTTTATTAAATCCCTACACAGCACCATGAATTTTCTACATTAATCTACCATGGCCATTCTATCCTAGGGTTTCCTTATGCATTTTGGAAACTAGAAACTTCTTGTTGGTGCCATTGGTCTACCTGTTCCTTCATCTGTTCCAGATAATTCCTGTTGTTTCATTATGCTTTAGGATGTGGTAAAAAAAAAAAAAAAAAAAAAAAAAAAAAAAAAAAAAAAAAAAAGTCTCCCCAATCTTTCTTCATCAGAGACTATTGGCTCTTCTGGACTTCTGCTTTCACATAAAAAATATATATTGTCAAGTTCCAGGGAAATCTCCAAGAGAATGTGGACTGGAATTCTGTGGAGTACTTATGTCTATCAGTGCATACATTTTCAATCATTTTTGTTGTAAATTTTTTGTTTCCTAGGTCCTTCTTAGTCTATTTTGATAAAGTTAATTATTTTCTCCACAAACCATTTTCATTGTGTGGATTTTCTTCTACATACATCTTTTGGTATTTCCACTAAAACACACACTTGGATTCTCTGGGTCCTGTGAAGCAGTCTCACCCGCTGATGGAGGTCCAAGTTGCTGTTCTTATGAGAGGATGAACATTGGAATATCTCTCCTCATATCTCTCCTTCCATCTTGTTCTGAGTCCTCTATTACTACACAGTGATTTCATCAGTTTTAGAAGCCCATTATGTCCTGAGTCTCCTTCCCATTATACTTATATACATATATATACACATATATTCATATAGACATTTACACACATACATATATACATTCCCTGGAATGGACTGATTTTTGGGCTACCACGTGGGTGCTAGGAATAGAACCCAGGTCCTCTGGAAGAGCAGCTGGTGCTCTTCAGCTCTGAGCCATCTCCCCAGCCCCTACTTAGCTTTCTTTGGGTCTCTGTTTTTCTTCTCATCCTTCCCGCCTCCTTGTTCTGGGTTTCTCCCTTCAAAACAGCACCCACATAGAATTTAAGTTTACTCAGCCTGTAATTTTGTCTTTTTACTGTGCGTGATATAGGTCATTTAAACTTATCACAACAAATGCTAGCATACTTGAATTGGGTTTTACCACAGCATCTTATGCAATGTGCTTTGCTCCTCTCACGTCTCCCGCACCCTACTCCACTATTGCCTTTTTTGAATTGTTTTGATTTTTTTTTCTTGGCCATTCTTCACATTTAAATGTTGTTTTAATGCTCTTCGACACATACAATTAGCTTTGCCTTACCCACATACTTAATAGCACCCTTGCTCGTCACTCCTGTCAGAAGGCTGTTCTTACTGAAAGATAAGGATTAAGTACTTATAGAACATGTTTTTAGTCTGTCAACAGAAGACTAGAAATATTACTCTACTATATTCTGGCTTTCATTGTTGTTGCTAGAAAGAGTGAATTGTTGGGCTACTGGGCCCTGGAAAGTAACCAGTGTTTGCTCTTTGACTATTGTCTAAATAGCAGCTTGACACATGAGTCCACACAGTATCATACGTCTCTAAGGCCTGTGATTCAGCGGTTCCTAGTGTACATAGTATATGAGCACAATCTCCAGCTTAGTGTTGTTTGTTATTTCTTTGTTTTTAAGATGTATTTATTATGTATACAGTGCTTGTATGCCTGCACCAGCATTATAGATGGTTGTGAGCCATCAGGTAGTTGCTGGGAATTGAACTCAGGACCTCTGAAAAGCAGCCAGTGCTCTTAACTTCTGAGCCATGTCTCCAGCCCAGCTTGGAATGTTTTTATCACTCCCTGGTAACCTCTCTGCCTCTGTGTCTGGGTTTGTATGTTCTCTTCGTGAAGGGGCTTTAGCAGGCAAACACAACTCTGGCAGGCCTTACCCTCTCCCTGCTAAATCATAGATTGTCCCCCAAACTGGCCCCCAAGGCCTATTCATTATTTGGGCATTTCTTCTCCTAAGGCTGACCACCAAGGTCCAGCTATCAAAGTGTGGAAGTCCAGCAATGAAAACCCCCTTTGGCTACCCTAATTCACATGCCTGGCAAAACAACTAACTCATAACAACACAGGTTCCCCCCCCCCATCCCCGTCCCTTTATAAACTTACAGGCCAACACCTCTGTCCCCTCACTACCCAGAAGCAGTACTGTGTCCTCCAGGGCAAATATCCCTTCCCCATCTCCCTCGTTTCTTTTCTCCCCCTTCTCTGCCTTTGATCCTCTGGAGCAAATCTCCTTAGTGCTGAGAACTTGGTCTTGGTTCCCGTGGCAACTCCTGTTCCTTCAATTTGTATATCACACATGAATGAAATTGTACAGTATACATGACCTTTTGTGTCTGACTTCTTTTACTAAAGCACAGACCTTCAAGTGTTTACTCATATAGAATGTCAGTCCTCTCTCTGATTTATGGATGCATAATATTCCTCATTGTGTAGATACGCTGTATTTTGTTTATTCGTTCATTGGTTAATAGGCATGTGGGTTGTTTACAACCTGGTACTGATGTCTATAATTTTACTGTGAACACAAATCTTCTGGCCTCATGGGGACACATGGTTTTGAAGTATATACTTAGACAGTGGAATTGCAGGGCATTTTAGTAATCTGATGTTTAACACTACGAGAATATGTCCAACTGTTTACCAAAGTGGCTACACAATTCCTAGATGAATTTAAATTTTTATTATAACTTATAACCTTTGGTTTTATTATTAAATGTTTAACTGTGGAATTTTTCCTAATCTCTCTTAGGCATCATTAGAATGTCTGGCACTAAACATAATATTTTTCTTATTGTTTTGTGAAGGAGAAAAAAGAAACCTCAGACAGTATCTTTTCTATGTTCTATGTTCTACCAGTTATTTCCTGTGGGCTGGGATGTAGCCCAGTTGTAAAAGTGCTTACATGGTGACCTCAGCTTCACCCTTAGCACAGCCCAAACTGGATATGGTGGCATTTGCCTACAATCTCAGCACTCAGGAGGAAGGAGCAGAGAGGTCAATAGTTTAAGATCATCCACAGCTATATAGAAAGGTTAAGGTCAACCCCTGCTACATGAGACCGTGTTGTGGAACAATCTTTGTACACCATAAATATGTATTATTCACATTGGTTAATAAAGACGTAGGTAACCTAAGCTGGGTAGGAAGAGATTGAGCGGGAGAGGCAAACTAGTAGGATGCTGGAAAGAAGGGTAGAGTTTGAGGAATCTCAAGCCAGAGGAAGCAGGATGAGTAAAAAAATGAGGTAACAAGTCATGAGCCATCTGGTAGAATTTAGATAAGAAATATGGGTTAATTTAAATTAAGAGTCAGTTAGTAACAAGCCTAAGATATCAGCTCTCCATTTATAATTAAGACTGTGTCGTTATTTGGGAGCTGGTTAGCAGTCTTGACAAAAACTCCACCTACAAGACTACCTCAAGAATATGAAAAGGTAAGCAAATAAGTAAAATTTGCTGGCCTTTCTAGTCTATTTCCACTTAATCTTTCTTATTATTTTTATTGATCTTTTTGTGCTGCATTCTGATTAATTTCTTTAGTTCTATCCTCCAGTTCGCCAGTTTTCTCTTTAGCTACAAGCTGTCTACTTAATTCTCACACACTGATTTTTAAAGTTCAATTAATAGGTTTTTTATTATTATTTCCTTTTCTTTGTAGATTTATCCATGAGGGCAAGGCTGAAGTGAGTTCCTCTCAAGAGGAATCAAATAGTTTTGCTTGTGTTCTAGGGGCAGTGACCTGGAACCAGTTAAGACACACTCTTCACTCACAGGTTTCCAGCCACTTTGGTGGTGTGAACTTGGATCCATACACCCTGTGAGGGCCCAGCTAAGGTTATGATCTTAGCGAAAGGGTTGCCTTGTTTCTCCACCCAGAGACTAGACCAATGCAGGCAAGTGTCCTTGCCCTGGTCGTGTGGAGAGCTGTTGTTTTTGATTTTTAGTTCACGCCAGTTTTTGCAAGGCTCTTTTTCTACCCCCCCCCCTTTCACACCATTGCTTCCCCTTTAAGGATTTAAAGATTCTTTAATCTGAGGACAGCCCGACAACGTGCTTTAAGCAAACCACGGAAAATCTCTCAACTGCTCCCCTGCATCCTCTCTGCATTACTGATTATCCCCTAAGGAGACAGAACTAGGAAGATACATACACACACATACACCTAAATATTTCTCCATAAACACACACTCTCTCTAAACACACACATGGGGTGGCAACTAGAGAAACAGCTTGGATAATCTAACAGAAGCTGTCTCACGGCCCAGAATCCAGTAGTTGCTCCACAAGAATGGATGTTGCAGCATTCCCAATAGGACACCGAATCTACCTCATCCCAAAGATATTGGTTCTAAGACTGATAAATGATGCTGCAGCGCAGGACAGATGTGAGAGCAAGGGCAAGCAGGAAGAAAAGCAAATTTTCTTTCCTGTCCTTCTTTCCAAGCTAACACAGATATAGGGTGGGTGCATCTTCATTCACATTACCTGATAAAGGTATTTTCAGCCCCAGCAGCTGTGTTTTTTCTTTCTTCCAGATTCATCCCAGCTGACAACCAAGATTAGTCACTCTGTTGTGGTGGTCGAAGTTGTTTGTTTTACTAACAGGAACTAAAACCCACGTGATCTCAGCCAGAGGAGTAGAAAGAGGCCAAGAAACTAGTCCCGAGTCCAGCAGCCTATGCTGACACCCAAAGAAGACAGACCCCCCACCTTCATGAAGCACTCTGGCGGACTTACAGGTCCCCAGGGCAATTTCCGGCCTGAGAAGCCCAATAAAGTACACAAAAAGAGTTCTGTGTCTCTGAGAAAGCTGAATTTGTACCTAGAAGCAGCTGCTTCTTCCTGTGCTCCGCATGTCATCTGCCCTACAAAAGATCAGTTTTAGCTGAACATAGTAGCAAACACCTATCATCCCAACAATGTGCATCCGAGGCCAGCCTGGGCTACATAGCAACCTCAGACTCAGCCTGACCTGTGTTGTAAGTTCAAAGCTCATCTGAGCTACACAGAAAACGATTCCAGTAGGGGATGGTACTGGAGAGTTCGCTCAGTGGTTCAGAACACTAACTACTCTTCCAGAGGACCTAGATTCCAATCCCAGCACCCACAGGGTGGCTAACAACCATCTGTAACTCAAGTTCCACGGTGTCTGGCGCCCTCTTCTGGCCTATACAGGTGCTGCACACATGTGGTGCATAGACATCCGTGCAAGCATGCATGCATTCCACAGCCAGCCACCGAGTATCAGTGGCTGTCACAGGAACCTGGAAACGTGGATAATGATAGACAGAGACACAAGTCTCTGGGTTCACTTCAGGGATAAACCATTTCCCCCACTGCTGTTTATGTACTGTCTAGCTAGCTACTAGAGAGAGCATTATAAGCAGAGCATAATGAAATGGTGTCTTCCCCGCCCACACACACACACCCCCCTGCAACTCTCTGCCCTTCTTGGGTCCTTGCTTTGTCCGAGAGGACATTCCTCCTGGGCTTTATCTGGTGTCTGCTCCTTTCTTCAGTCATAGAGCCACATCTGGGTCAGGGTTTGTATTTGAGAAAGGAACTGCAGACCATCTGGACTCCAACACATACACATAAATTTTTTTTAAAAAATTTAAAGTTAAAACTATCAAAATACCAAGGTCTGAGGAGGGATCTTAGTGCGTGTATAGCATGGGCTAGTCCTGTGTTTGGTCCCTGGCACTCTAAGAACACAATAAAACTGAAAAACAGACAGCAGGAAACATTACACATAAATCTATCAGTGCTGTACTCTAGCGTAGAGAGAGACAGAGAAAGGAGTCTTATGGGGATCAGCCAAAATCAGAATTGTTACCTAATATAGAGACTATATTTCTCCATTTAACAAACACCTGTAGAATACAATTCACCATGAGGGAGGTGTCAAAACTGAGACTAGATAAGGCAAATGGAGCTAGCTGGAAGGGAACAGGGCAATGCCACAGAGAGGTAAGTACTAGATGCCACAGGAGCAGTGTAGAAGTCAGGGTCAGGGTCCAGAGACACGGCCTGAAAAGTGGCATCTAATGCCAGGTGTAGTGACATACCTGTAATGGCAGAATTTGGAGAATGTGGAGGGAGAGGCAGAGAGTCAGAAGTTCAAAGTCATCCTCCCATATACAGTGAATTCTGGCTAGTCTGGGCTACATACAACTTTGCCACAATCACCTCCTTCCCTTGAGAGAAGCAATGTCTAAGATGAGACCCAAGGGCAAAGGGATTGACCAGGCAAACAGGAAGAGACATCAGTGTCCAATACATAGACACCACTTACTAAGTGGTTGAGGGCTTGGCAGGAGAGCTGTGTGTAGAAGGCATACACAGACACCACTTACTAAGTGGTCAAGTGCTTGGCAGGAGAGCTGTGTGTAGAAGACAGGCAGGGGCAGAGGGCCTACTAGTTGCCTGAAGACCTTTGGACTGTGTCTCATGGTAATAGGGAGCTGTGGGGTATTTCAAGGAAAGTCCATTTCAAGGAAATTCTCTGTCTACATTCTGAGATTAGGGGACAATGATGTGGAGCTGGGGAAAGGCTCCTCTGGGAAGAATAGCAGAAGGGCAGTGTGGCTTCTGATAACAAGGTGGAGATATAAATGGGACAGGGCTGATCTTGTCCACAGAATTCAGAATTCCCCATCACACCTACAACCTTTTTTTACTCTTGACATTTCTTGGAGAAAATACGGACTTCTTAAAACTCCTCCAATGTACAAGATGCCCTGGCCCCCCATTTGTCCTTAATAAAACTACTCACAGGTGATTGTTTTAGCCAGATGTAAGTCTTCTGTGAACCTGGACCCTTCTCCAGGCATTCTCCACAGACTGAGACAGGGCTGAGCCTCCTTTCTGTGGGATACCCGAGGCAGATGGCTGGATCTGGAAGTAAGAAGGGACATCTCTGCCCCTCATCACGTCAAGTCCTTGGCAGGGAGCCAGACAGCACCCGGCCTGCTCACTTGTCAAAGAGCTCATTTCGCTCAGCATGGTTTGTTCTTTCTGCCTTTGAGGTTTGGTAAAGACACCCAAATTTTCAGCCAGAAATGTAGCTGCAAGCCAATGCTGGCAGAACAACCTGGTGAGTTTCCAACATGAGGAGCCCAGGTGTGCTGTTCTTGCTTCTCCTCAGGCCTCCACAACTGTCACTGCCTACAGCAGGCCAGCAAGCCTCTCCTCCTCCAGGACACTGCCAATTCCAGTTCCCAGGGCAACTGCCTAAACCCCTACAGTCCCAAAGTCATGCAAGGAAGAGTCTTTCAAAAGAAGCAGCGGGTGGTCCTTATTGCATTCCCCAGACCTGCCGATGTTCTCTAGGGGTGATTACCATCGTGACACTCAGTTCCTTCAAAACAGAGGAAGCAGCAAGGTGACTGGAAAGATCTGTAATTCCGTGTTCCCAGACTTGGGTTCAAATCCATCCTTGGCCATCTCATTGGGCATTAACTTCTGGCAAGTCAGAACTTTATTTTCTCATTCATAAAAACCACTGTAAGCATGAAGATGAGAAAGACTGCTTTGAAGAGCTGTTGGAAGGTTTAAAGAAAATCATGGAAGGAACCTGTTGTGAGGCAAACATCCAGAAATTGACATTGATACTTAATGCCATGTTCTATAGGCATTGACTTTAGGCTATAAGAGTTTGGAAGGTCCCAGGGCAAAGTGTGGACATGGAGTTTCCATGCCAGGAAATGAGGATAGTTCACGGGAGGAAGGAAGCCAGGTTCAAGACTTCTCCTTGAAGAGGAAGGGGATTTGGAGAAGGATGCAGGCTAAGCAAGACAGATAGAGGGACTATGAGACAAGCACACATGTGCGGAAATGTCCCAGAAAATCTATCAAGATTTGAACTGAGATATCCTACACAGCATGTTTTATATGAATGTACAGTCAATGAAAAACGAGGCTGTGAATCTGAAAGAGAGAGAGAATAGGTAGAGAGGGGAAGGATAAGAAAGATGATATAATTATAATCTTTAAAAAAAAGTCTTTTCTCCTTCTGATGTGCTATTTGGGGGAGACTGTGAACACTCAGAAAATGGGGCCTAGTTGGTGGAAGGGGGCAGAGGTCAGGAGAAGTGGTCTTTTGAAGGTTTACTCCAGCCTCATACCCTGCCTCCTTCTCTACTTCCTGGTCCGAAAGAGATGGACCACCTCAGCCACAAGCTCTGGTTGCCATGGACTCTGCCAAACCATCTCAGCCTCAATGACCTGAAAACGTGAGCTAAAATAATTCTTTCCTACCTTACATTGTTTCTATCAGGTGTTGTACAACAGGAACTAATCCAAAAGCCATCATTTTGTAACACACACACACACCACACACACCCTGCCTTATTTTTGGTCATCCTTTATAGGCTAGCCGGGAAGTCAAGCAGTGACTGGTGTCCTTTTCTGGGCAAAGGATGGTCTCCTCAGCTTCAAAGCCCTCCTCTGTCTTTTTTATGATTTTATTTATATGATTCTTAAATTATTATTTCTTAGTTATTGTATCCAGCAGCCTAAAGTATTTTGTTACAATGATGGTTTCCATCCCTTCCCCCTCGGTATAGTTGACTAAGGAAGAGTCTCTCCTCTCATCCCTAAAAGGACTATTCTGGGCATTTCCCCACATACTACAAGTTGGTATCTCAGTCCAACCATAATCTTTGTTCTGGAGTAATGCCACACAGGGAGAATCAGATATGCATATTGGAAATAAAATTTACTTTTGGGGGGATTTACAAGCTTAAAATCCCCCACTGCAATTGTGCCCTGATTTAGGAGGAAACAGGATGCCTCAAGGCTCCCTGAGGATAATCCTTAGGGATTTGAGCAATCTTCCCAGCCAGACGTTACAATGTGCTAACACCCTGTGAGTCATGAGCTAACTCATGGTCAACTCTGGAGAACAGGATGAATAATTGAAAGTAACTGAGTGTTTGCCTGAATCCAAGTCTAACCTGGTATTTATTCTGTTTTCTTGTCTCTGTTTGCTTAAAATAAACATGTCCATTTTCCCATCTCCATCTCCATAGCCCGTCTAATCTTTACTGGTTCTTAGAAGGGAGTCCAAAAGCTTTAGCACAGTCTAAGAGCTCTGTAGCGTGGCCTTGCCCATGTCCCTAGCTTCTTTGGGCTAAGCTAGAAGATTGGACGTGAGGGTGGTAAACATCCTTGGGGGTACATGTCCAAAAGCCACAAATTTGATTTTTTTAAACCTTTTCCTTTTAGAATAACTTTAGATTAGACTTGCAGACAAGTTAGAATAAAATAGAATATTTCTCTATTCCATTAGCAAGCTTCCTTGGATGCTGACATTTTATATAACCCTAGTCATATAAAGTCAAAACAGGCAGAATAACCATGGCATAAGCTTATTAACTGAACTATATTACTTGAATTATAGCCATTTTCCCCTAATACCATTTGTCTGTCCCAGGTTCCTGTATTGCTTTCGATTCCTCCAAACTGTGACAGATGGTGTTTGCCATTCATTGCTTTTCATGACCTGGGCTCTTCGAAAAAGTACCATCCAATGAGTTATTTTATAAAATACTCTTCAGTGTACAGTTGTCTGGTACTTTCAAATAGTCAGATGACATTACATTCTTTTGGCAAAAATACATAGGAAGTGATGTTGCAAATAGCCTCAGGAGGTCTGTGATGTCATGTGTTATTACTGGCAATGGGAGCCTCAAGCATCCCTCATGAGAGCTATCTTTATCCTTATGCTCAACTTGTCAGCATTTGCTCCCCTTCTGGAATATTCTTATTCCTTAGTGAACTCATGCTTTCTCTGGTTGGAGAATCATTTTTCTTCACTTCAAATATGCCCAAGATGTATGTTTTTGGATTGTTCCTTTGAATTTCAGTGAGGCCATGCATCCAACAGCTGAATCCATCTTTCTACTTGGATGTCCATTAAGAACTTCAGACCTAAGCAACCGAGCTCCCAGGCTCTCTTACACCTCAGTTAGTGGTTATCAACATTTCTGGAGTTCAAGTCAAGAATCTTGCTCTTGTCAATTTTTCTTCTCTTTCTATTTTGCAGAATTTAATCCACCAGAAAATGATAACTCTTATATTCATTTTTTTCCCCACCTTTTAAGCTATCACCCTGGGCTAAGTCATCACTACCATCTTCTTTCTGGGATGTTGTAATTGTCACACAACTGGTCTCTGATTTTGGTCTTGACCCTAGGATGTTTTGTTTGCAATGGCTATTCCAACATTTCAAAAATGTGATTCTGACCATATAATTCCTCTGCCTCAAACCTGATACTATTCTGAACTGTCCAGCTAAAATATAAAAATCCGTTTGCAGTGCCCTTTGATGTCCTGATTCAGACTGCCTTCCTCTCCCGCCATACTTTCCTGACCTTATCTCCTACAACAAGCTTCTCATCCCTTATCTAAAATGTGTTTTGGATTTCTAATTTTTTTTGAAATTTTGGAGTATTTACATATACATTATGAGATGTTTTGAGGATTTGATCCACATGTAAACACAGAATTCATGTGTTTCTCATCACAGTCTGAAGGCCATTTCATTCAATATTTTCAGTGCAGCCTGCAGCATGAGGTGTGGAATTTTCCAACTGTGTCATTTCGGTACTCAAAAGGTTCAGATTTTAGGGCATTTCAGACACCAGATTTTCTTGTTCTGGATGCCCTGTACTCCATCCCGACTCCTGCTCAATATTCGAAAATCACCAAGAGTCTTCTTTCTTTAAGGCTTTGGCTCAGGATCCACGGCACACATTCACACCCAGTTTTAGTTTCGGCTTATTGTATTCCCCTCAGTAAATGCGCAACCAAAACCATCGCTCAAATGGAAGCCCTTGGTAGTCCTTAGCAATTCCTGCCCCTCTCTCGCCCACCTCGAATCCTGTTCTCCCCTCCCCATAAAGCCCACCCCCTTCAACTCCTCTGTTGTAACTGATTAGCCTTGACCTCTCCCATGTGATCTCTTTGTTCCCTGCCAGTCATATGTCCCAATTCCAGATCAAGTGGGGTTTCCAAACTACAAATCGGATCTATTTGCTGTCTTGCTTACAAATCCCGCAGTAACTCCTCTGCTGATGGAATATAAATGACCATTTTTAACAAGGTCTACTCTTGCACCCCCATGCGACTCTCACCCTCTCCTCAGCAGAGCTTCCCCTAGATCCCAAATTTCAGCTCTTTTGTTATATGCTAGCAAAGAACCTTGCTTTTTTGCCTAAAGAACATTCATTCTAACTTCTAACCCTGTGCCTGTGGTGTGGTTATCTGTCAAATATCTAACTCTCCCATTACTATGTAAATTTTATTCTAATAGAGCCCAAATACTTGGCACACAGTTGGCATTCAGTACATATTTGTTGGCTGGATGGATTAATAGACATACTGCTGAAAATGGAATCATGCTTCTGAAAGACAAGGCTGGTAGATCAATTAATGGGAAGAGGGGAAGGGAAGGGAACCATTGTGGGTGAGGAGACTGGTGGGCAACAGAAGACGGAGAGAGGAAATGAAATCCTAAATTTGGGTGTTGAGAGGGGATATAGAAAGCAACTGTCTTTGGTGGTACTGTGTTACACCACCCATATACCAGGTAAACCACAAACAGCCCAGCCATACCCAAGACTCTATGCTCAGTGCCAACTACTCACCCTAAGAGTGGGTAGGAAAATCAACAAACACTTGGCCTACTGAGCAGTCTCAACAATGAGGGAAGTTTCGTGGCACAAAGGCACTTTCTAGGACAACTTGTCTCTTTAAAAGACAAAGCCATTTGAACAAGAGCTAAGACGCTCCAGTGCTGTCCTGCCATCCTCAGGACACCAGGGGTTCATGACAAAAAGCCGCCTTTTGTGTCTTTAACAACCTCTAGTGTATTTGACTGTATTTTGAATTCAGATGACTCCATTACATCAAGAAGCAACTTCATTACCAAGAGGGCCCTGAGCCCAGACTACACACTAGCTCCCTGTCATATAATTTAGCCTCAGTCATACCTCAGACAATATTTATACAAGGTCACTTCTTCAGACCATGTCTAGCCTGCCCAAATGACAATATTATTTATGCCAAATGCTTCTCCTAAGAGATGGAAAACTGCCAGCTCTAGTTTAATAGGCTATATGGACAGTCTAGAAAAACATCGTTTGTAGCACACATACTTTAAGCAAGTATTTAACGTATAACTATGAGTACAGACTGATCATTGGAAATATGGTTGAAAACTGGCCCCAGGAAGAAAAAAAAAAGCCACAAAAGCACTAAGGTTTAGATCTTTCCTGCCTGATATTAGTTTTGGAAGCCCTAGGCTTGGCCAGAATTATGAATGCACAAGAGAGAGCTGCCTCAGACATTCGTGGCTACCTGAATATCCAAAATGGGGGGGGGGGAACCTGAAAAAGGAAATTTAGCTTGGGTGTATGTGCCCAGCAGCCATCCTCCTGTGGGTTTGCAAATTAATGTGACCATCCAGTGGAACAGGCAGCCCAGAGGCTGCTGGTTACAAAGAACAGTCTAACCCATTGATGTTAATTTACCAAATTATTCACATCCCACAATCTGGAATAGAAATCAGCAGCCCCAAAAATGCCTCTTCTACACCTCAGTCAAAACACCTATAAAATTTAGATACCAGGAGGCAAAGTCTGGAACACAAACTACTTTCTCATGTTGCCAGTGTGTTATTAAAGAACAGAATGAGGGAGCTGCCAGGGGCAGCCAGCTACCCTTGCTTTTCCAAACTCTATTCTTGGTGGTGTCTTTCATAAAGCATTTGGTCAAAATATGCTGGTAACAACTCCTTTCTTTTAAAATCTAGTGCAGGGTGCAAGTCATATATTCCAGTCGACCCTTTATGGACCATTAGCACATTAAAAGATCTCTCCAGCAGAGAATTCAAAAAGTTTACAGTGCTTTCAAGTAAAGTGACCTTGTATAACTTACTGACAAATATCACTAGTGATTTACACTCTCCTTTGTTTAACTGTTCACAATTTCCACACATAAATGCTGTGTCTAATTCAAATTTTGGAATGCACAAATGTCAGCTTCTGAAGAGTTCTCAAACACCTAGAATTTTTCCTTTGTGTCGAAGAATGCTTCTTATTTCTTCAAATGCATGCCTTTGAGGTTTTCTGTTTCATTTTCAGGAGCTGTCCCCAGAGGAAGCTTTACCTGTGTTAGTCAACAGTATGGCTGCCAAAACAAGAGCTGAACACCACTGATAGACATGGTAACATGGAAGGAGAAAGGTCACAGGGCCCCACCCATAGACAAGAACTCTGGCAACTAAGGATTGTTGAGAATGTGAGAATTAGTCCTCTGCAGGGATCAGCCTCCTAAGTGGTTTTCATTATCAAGTGGTCAGCCCTGAAAGCAATGTACATACAAGCAACACTAAATGGACTCAAAAGCCTATATTTATATTTTTATGCTTATATGCTACATATGCATATATATTTTAAATTTTTTTGATGTCATGAACTTAAGGCATAAGGGGCTGGGGGAGGAAAGGGAAGGAGAAAAATTATGAATTAATCTTTAAAATAAAAAAAATAGTTGTCACCAGAGAAATTGAGAAACAACAGTTCAATATTTAAAAACAGTTAAAATCCTTATCATTATTTTTATTTAATGTTAATTTTTTTATGATGAGTTCCTCTGGTCAAATCCAGACCCAGAAATTTATTTCATGACAACAATTAACAAATACACACAAAATATTTACTGTAGACTGATTTATTATTGGAAATAATTTTCAAAAATAGAGTGGAGTAAATAAACTATACATCTAATTTCAATCATATAACCACCCCACCTCCCGTATTCTAGAAAATAACTTACCCATCAAAGAAAGTCCACTGTATATGACAAGTAAAAAGAATATGACAGAACCAGATATGGTCACATTTACTTGTAATTTGAACACTCAAAGGCAGAGGCAGAGTGAAATTGAAGGCCTTGGGGACATCCCATCGTGATGAAGACAGCATTGAGAAGGAGCTTGGAGCCGATAGGTCTCAATCATATCTACAGGGGAGTATCCCTGAGGGATACGAGACATTGCACAGCTTTATTATAGAAGTCATTTATTCCCCAAATATCATCGTTCAATTGAAGAAACGATGTCATGGGCATTTTTTTCCTGTTTTTAAACCAAAGGTGGCTTGGACTGGACCCATGTAAAACTTTTGGTGCTCTTCCTGAATGTCTTCCCGAGCCAAGAGCATGAAACCTGACTTGGGTACCACAGTAAGACCCCTGTATCTTTGACAATAAATCATCACATGCTCCTAAATACTGCAGCATTCATGGGGAATCTCTGAAGCAGGCTTCATGTCCACATGATCCACAGCAAAGGGATTTGCTAGGGCATTGCAAAGAACCATGAATAAACAGACGTGTGAAATGGGAGACTATATAGGCTATTTTTTTAAACATCAGAGAGACCTGCTTCATGAGACTTTTAACAGGCAGAAATGGCCTGTGACTTGTTAATAGAGCCTTTCCAAAGCATGACTATAGGCAAGATAAAGATGAATATGATGAATACAGCCTTTGCTAAAGACTCTGTGCACGCTGAGAAAAATGTTTGCTGGATTTTTGTTTTTTACAGACCTGTTATATAGCTGCAGCTTTCACTTGGAACTTGGGATTCTCCTGCCTCAGCCTCCCACACACTGGAATTATAGCCCTGCATCACCATGCCAGGCTTCTGCTAGACCAATAGTTCTCAACCTATGGGTAGCAACCCACTGGGAAGGTCAATTGATCCTGTCACGGGGGTCACCTAAGACCATCGGAAAACACAGATATTTACATTCTGATTTATAGTGGTAGCAAATTACAGTTATAAAGTGACAATGAAATTAATTTTGTGGTCGGGTTCATCACAACATGAGGAATTGTATTAAAAGGCCATAGCATCGGGAAGATTTAAAACTATTGTTTTGGACTTTTTCTCTGGACATCCTATGGTTCACCAAACTCAACATTTAAAAGTTAAATTGCTGTTATTATTACTGTTGTTATTTGTGCATATATGACGGAAGGGGGCACCTGTGTGTCATAGTGCGCATGTGGAAGTCGGGGGACAACTTGAACTTGTGAGGCTGGTTCTTCCTTCCACCTCTACATGAGTTCTGGGGACTGAATTCAGATCCTTGGCTTTCACAGTGAGCATCTTTACCTGCTGCGCAGTGTCATCAGCTCCAAACTCAGTACTTAGAAGAATGCAGGGGTTATTCATCTCTGTTTCTTAACCTAGATTTTATAAGGCAGCTGAAGAGTGTTGACAGATAAAACGAGAGAGGTGACTAAGGTCTCTGAGGTCAGGATTGAGATAGGAAGAGGTGTGTGTGTGTGTGTGTGTGTGTGTGTGTGTGTGTGTGTGTGTGTGTGTGTGAGTGTATGTCTGTGTGAGTGTGTGTATGGTGTGTGAGTATGTGTGTCTGTGTGTGCGAATGTGTGTGTGTGTGAGTGTGTGTATATGTGTGTCTATGTATGTGTGTGTGTCTATATGTGTGTCTGTGTGTGTCTATGTGTGAGTATTTGTATGTGTGTATGTGTGTGTGCGCGCACGCGAGTGTGCATGTGCGTGCACGCATGGCAGTCTCAGTTGAGGACAAAAAAAAGGAATCAGTTACAGTATGGGTAAGCCATATTTGTATCAAGTCACAAAAATGTCATTGACTTTAAAGCAGAAAATTTTCATCAAAAACACACTTCAAAGGAGACATAGTTTTATCTTTTGTGATGCTAATAGATCTTTGTCTGGGGAGAAAATAATACAGATATATGGGTTAATACAAAGTAAAAGCATATGCTAAAATCTTTCCAAGAGCTCAATGAGTTCAGTGTCCTGAACAAAAATTACAAAGAAAACTTTTCAAAGAAGTAAGTAAGCATAAATAAGCAACCAGAGACATGTAAGGAAGGGCCAGCAGGCCAGCCTTGGGAAAACACATGAATGCACCTTAGCCAGTAATGTGAGTTTTGCAACAAAGTCAGTCTCTCTCTCTCTCTCCCTCTCTCTCTCTCTCTCTCTCTCTCTCTCTCTCTCCCTCCCTCCTTCCTTCCCTCCTTTCGTCTCTCTCTCCTCTTTAATGCTTGCATGTTGCTTACACTCCCCCCCTTTTATCTTCTGAGACAGGGTATTACTCTATATCTTTTGCCTCAGTTTACATAGTGCTAGGATGATAACATGTACCACCATGTCTAGCTGGAATTCTCACTCTTAAAGGCTGCCACGGACATTTGGGTTTGATCCCAGTATTGAATGGTGGGAGCTAATGTGGGTTTCCTTTTGTTTCCTGGCTTTGAGGTTTCCAGAGTGCTGACTGGCACTCCACACCACAATAACTCACTCACTCAGCAGCAAAGCCCCAGATTCCCCTGGACTAGAAGGCTGAAAAAGATCGCTCTGTGGTCCCCGAGGCCAGGTTCAGACTAGAGCAATTGTACAGTCAATGGGTCCATCTTGGGGACTTTGGCTTTCAAATAGCAAGAGCCGCTCAGACTAAACTAGAGGTTATTTTATAAGAACCATCAAAAATCCTTATTTGCATGTGTGAAATTCCTGTGGGGAGGCTGGTTTTCTTGAACCAAGCTGCTTGGGCCAGATGACAAGTGGGAATGTGGCTAACATCAACCAGTTTGAAGTCCTTCTGCCAGCCTTTCCTTCCCCAGTCCCAGTCACAAACTGAGTGTCTGAGTTTTAGCACAAAGATCCCAGCTCCTGTCATCCCAAAAGGAGTCTGCTGGCCTCCAGCTAACAGGAGACCTCCCAATCGTGCTTAGCACAAATGACCAATTAGTCTTTTGTTTGGATGTCAAAATGTATCTTTTGTTTGGATCTTCAGAGTCAGGTTAGAATGCTTCATGGCAATATTTGCCATTTATTTATTATTTATTTGTTTATTTTTTTGGCAAGGTCTCATTCTCACTATATAGCCCAGGCTGACCTCAAACTGGCAATTCTCTGTCATAGTGTCCCTTTTCCTGGGATTATAAAAAAGTGCAACTATGCCCATCTGCTTTTTATTTACTTTATCGTTCAATTTTGTCTTTATTTACTTATTTATCTGTCATGGTGGGATTGAACCCAGAATCTCAGCAGCACTAGGTAAGCACTTTAACATTGAGCTATATCCCCAACTATACAAAATCCCTATGTTTTAACACTTATTTTACTTAACTTAGTGTGTGTGGTTGTGGGGGGAGAGGGATGAGCACGTCATGGATTATGTGGATGACTCTCAGGAGTCAGTTTCCCGCTTCCACCACGGGATCTGAAGATGAAACTGAGGTTACTAGCTTTGCACAGTAGATGTTTTCACTCACCCAGCCTTCTCTTCCAATGTCTTCAAGGAAAACAAACAAACAAACAAACAAACAAAAACCCAAAACTCTAAATTTAGGCTAAAGCTAACTGGGCTATACAGTTAAGGTGAGTACATAACAGGTCACACAGGAATGTGGTAGGGTTTAAACTTGAAGTGTTTCCCACTGACTGGTATGATTCTTCTTCCTCAGCAGACAGCACTGCTTTTTTGGGGGGAGGGGGGTTGAATCCTGAGGATGTGGACTCTAGCAGGCAGGAATAGTTCACTGTGGCAGACCTTTGAAAGTTATACCTACTTGGTCCCTGGAACCCGCCTCTGCATCTGAGCCATACTGTGAAGAACCTCTGCCACACGCTCTCACCACTGTGAACTGAATGCACATAGTTCATCCTCTACTTCAATGCTGATGCCACATTGCTTCCTTGTTCGGAAAATGCGATCAGTCTGCCACTAATACCATCAGTCATACTAGTACTGGAACCGAAAATGGAGTTGGCCACCTTAAATCACCTGCCACTCAAGAGCAAGAACTGTAGTTCAGATTCTCAAACCCACACAGGTGCTGGCTGGGTGAGGCAGCTCTGCCCTGGTGAGACAGAGTGAGCTGTCCAGTGAGACTAGTTGAACTCTGGGTTTGACTGAGAAACCATGTCTCCAAGAGTAAGGTGGAAGGGAGACAGAGGAAGCATTAGACATCAAACTTGGACCCCCACGTGAACACTCATACATCACACACATGGTGTGCTACACACATGAAAATGCACATGTGTCCACACACACATACCACACTCATACAAATGAAAAGAAATGGAAAAAAGAAATCTGTTACCCATGTCAGTTTGGTCTTGTGAAGGTGAAAAGCTAGGCACTGCTGTACGCTGTTGTAGTTTCTACAAAACCTAGGTCTTTGGCTCTGCCCTAACTCTATTTCCTAGGAACATGTTTTATTTTATTCCAGCTGCTCTGAAATTCAGAACTTCTCCCTCCACCCCCTACCACTCTTAGTAGGAAAAAAAAAAAAAAAAAAAAAAAAAGCAACTCATAAGCCTACTGATAGTTGCTAAAGTCAAGCTATGGGAGGCAGATGCCCAGGGTGAAAAACTTTGGCCAAGTGTTGTTCAGCCTGGAGACTCGGTTCTGAGCCATCAGGACACATTGGTCTTGGAGATGTCTAAGACTCAAGTCCTAGTGTCCCTCTGAGAGAAGGCTGCAGCACAGTAGTTAAAAGTTTCTCAGCTCCTCTGTCCAGACGGTCTTGCACATATGGAGCGGCGTGTCCTGTACTCATCACCTGGACAGCAGTCTGGCAAACGCTGGCCAAAGTGGTTTATAACATCTGGATAACTGCTTCCAGATGTGGCCTTTCCCTGAAATACTTGATTAAAAGTTTCACACTCAGCATCTTGCCATAAACTGACATATTGGGAGAGTGTCTATCGTCTGGTCGCAAGGGTGAAGCAGCTGGGCCTCTTCAAAGATGAGAGGTAGGACTTTTTCTAGATTTAAACTGCACAGCAAAACTGTATGGCCAGGCTCCTGTTGACTCCTTACCACCGACCATCCAGCAAACGGAGCTGAGGCTGTGAGACAAGTGCCTCTGATCATCAGTGTGAGTCTCCAGAGAGCTGCTGTCCCTTAGGAGCCTGGGCTTCTGTGTAAGGTGAGGAAGAAAGGCAAAGTACATTAAGAGGTGGTGTCTCACTTTAAATTGCTAATTGAAGTCCGTTCACAGCCCACTGCTGTTACTGAAAACTGCCATCGGGTAAGCAGGCCTGCCAGTTCCTTTTCGTCTCCAGGCAAAACAATAGTGTGTTAAGAATGACATGCATCTAAATTTTAGTGTGTACATGTGCATGTGTGCATGAGATGCCTCTGGAGGCACGTGTTCTCAGAGGACAACTTTTAGAAGTTTTGTTTTTTTTTTTTTTCTTCCTACCATGTGAGACCTGAGGATTAATCTACTTGTTGGCAGAAGCCTTAGTTATTTGATGAATTATCCACTGACCTAACGACTGCATTTACAAAGCACAAACAAAAAAAAGTAATAAATGCTTATGCCATGTTCCTTTGAAGAGTAACCAAATTTTTCACAAAGTTGAAAACAACTCTGAGTTCAGTTCATCTCCTAACAGGTGTGGCAAATTCTGAAGTCCTCACTTTTTTTTGTAGCAAAGCGTCATGATGGTCCGGGGGGGGGGGGGGGGGGGGGGGGGAGGCCCTGCTAGATGAACCTCAGGTTCAAGTTTGAGAAGGAAGCAGACATGATGGTCCCCTCCTGAAAGGCGAAGGAAATTCAGTGACATTTAAGTCTCGGTTTGGATTTTTAGTTTAGATGCTTTCATTCTGCAATATTTCCCCATTACTTTGAAAATCGTTATCATCATAAATAACTAATTTATAATATATGGAGCATCTGCAATATGCTAGGCCAGGGATATGCACTTTGCTTATGCAACTACACTGTGAGCCTCTTTACAATCTGCCTGCAAGTCAGGGATCATTATTATCTTTATCTGAGGGAACGAGAAAATTATAGCTCGGAGCTGAACAGCCGACCACAAATCTTAAAATCAACCTGGGTCAGACCTGGCATTTGACCAGCCGCATCAGTCTACCCCCAAAGATAGACTTTTTGTCTACCTTTGTCTCCTAATATTGTCTTCTAACAATGAGCATGCTATTTCACCTTAGAATTCAGTGTACAAGAAAAAAGAAAAAGAAAAAAAATGTGAAAACTATCTGCTTCTCACCTGTGCTCCTGATAGTTACGCCCAGGGTGTCCCTTATTTACTATGTCCATAACCAAGTCTCTGACCACTGCACCATTGGCCCCTAGAGCACTTCATCTGCTGCTCCTGATGGCTGGACAGGTGTTCAGCACAATAGCTCACTTTTCCCCCATCTGCTTCTCCTTGCATGGTGGGGCCCCGACCCGTCATGGGCGACTGCTTTCCACATGTGCTTGCAGACCCATTGATGAAAAATGGCAGAAGCAGGTATTAAAGGTGGAGGTTCTGGCTTATTGCTCCAAATGTATTAAAAACCATTCCCAGACTTCACATAAAGAGTTTTACACACACATATGATACAAGGGAGACAGAGAAGCAGACGTGGGCCTAACCACAGCGAGACATGTAACCACAACAGAAGTCTGGGGAACGGGCTCAGGGAAAGCTACGTTTACAGAATGGGTGATGGGTCTTCTCTTCAGCAGACAGACAGACAGCTAGAGGTACTTAGTTTTATTAAAAAAAAAAAAAAAAAAAAAAAGTTGACAGAAAGAACTCCAGACATCCAGGCCTATTCTCCTGTAATTCTTGTGTTCACAGCTGACTCAGCCCTGTCTGCTTCCCTTCGCAGGAGGGTAAGTTATTCCATGCACCCCTGCTAATTATCCACAACCTTCTCCTTTCATTTCTCACAGGTCGTTTAAATGTCTACTTGTCTGGGTTAGAATTAGGGTGAGATGTTAAATTCCCTTCTGGAGGCCTCCCCAGTGATGGGTTTCTCATACCTAGGGTATTGTTTGTGGGGAAAGTCTTCCAATTTAAAGGCCCTTAAGATGACTACTTGGAGATTTGTTTCAGTAGGCACTGAAAAAAAGGGTCTTGCCATTTGTTAAGTTTAGAACAAGTACTGAATAATTTTCCTAGGCCAGTTCTTAGCACTTTCTTGTCATCCTGGGAAAGCTGCCTTGTCCAAAGGGGATGCATCAATTCCAATGGACATCTGACGCTGTGGTGAGAACCAAATCCTATGCAAAATCCTGTTCGCTTACACATACATACCTATGATAAGGTTTAACTTATCAGTTAGGCACAGTAAGATAGCAACAACTATAACCAGCATGAAATATAACAATGTGCTACAATAAAAATAATTTGGAATTTGTGCGTTGTACATGGCTGGAATTTTCTATTTAGCATTTTTGGACATGATTGGCTACAGGTAGGTAAAACTGTGGCAGGGAACACATTGGTTAAGGGACACTGTTGTGTTTGACCCATTGCACAGATCACAGTCACGTAAGAAATGCATGGAGAATATGAGCAAAGGGAAGAGAAGAACATCCAGATTGCATTTTGATCTCCTCAGAGCACATGCACCAGCATGGCATGCTATGTCGAGTTATCCCTGACCGACTGAGAAAATGCCTGGGCATTATCATCCTTCAGCTATGAAATCCATCAGAAACAGTTCACGTCCGCGTACTTCTGCTTTCTTGTTGGATAAATGTGGAAGAGTGTGCAAATTAATTTGGCTGGACAGGATTATTTCTACATAAGGTTCATTCTTCTTACAACTTTTGATAATTATTTTGATGATGGTATTATTTCTACATATGGGCATTCTTCCTGTAACTTTCAATGATTTTTGCCTATTTTCAAACCTAGAGGTCTTGCATGTGGGCAGGCTACTGGGAATCAAACCCAAGGCCTATATAGTAGGCTAGTGCCCTGCCCTGAAAAGCTTTCCTTACCATATAACAAGTTACTATTTGTAAGTTAGACTCTTCAAGAATAAATTCCCAGTTCTTAGCTAGTCATCAGCCCTGAACTCTTGTTCATCACCACCAAACTCTGAAAAAAGCACACCCACATCTGCTCAAATGCCCTTGCCATTTCTAGAGTGACTGAGCATGACATATCCTCAAAGCCAGGCTGAAGTAGACAGAGGGTATTAGCTACTTTAGATCACAGAGGTTTTCTTATAACACGTTTCTTTTAGCTGGGAGTGGTGTATACACTGTTAATTCCAGCCCAAGGGAAGTTAAGGTTGGAGGGTTGTCAAGACCAGAAGGAGATTCACAATAAGACTGTATCTCGAAACACAAAACCAAAAATAAATAAATAAACAAACAATGATATTTCAGTTGTCTGTTGCTATATAAGTAGCCATACCCAAGTCTAGTGATTTACACCAGCAAGTTAATATTGACCTCTGTGGGTCCAGAACTCAGATACACGGTTCTCTTCTGAAGTTTCTCACCCAGTGCAGTTGGAGGAGAGCAGAAGTAGAAGCTGTGGCTCCCCCCCCCCCCACCCCAGCCCAGGGCTGAGGTGCCTTCCAATGCCAGGCAAAAATGCAATCACTAAGCTATTCCTACCCAATCCCTCCCATGTGGGCTTGTGGGCTGGAGTAAGGAAGGATTTATTGGCCATATTTCTATCAACATTGCTTTTCTGTGTAGTATCATGGGTTTCTTCATAGCGTGGTGATTGCATGATAGCATGATTTCTTACATTGTCACTGGGTTTCTCTAGTGAGCCAGCCACAAAGAGGACCAGCCCAGTGGTTCAGTAGGTTAAAGCACTTGCTGCCAAGACTGATGGCCTGTCTGAGTCCCATGAACACAAGTGGAAGGAGAGAATCGACCGTAGGCGTATACAGCCCCGACCCCTAGAAACAGAAAAGAAAGCCAAGGAGAATTCTGCAAAGACTCTGTACGATTTCCTACGACCCAGTTTGCTTCTGTGTTCTATTGATTGTGATGTTCATAGGTCAGTCCAGACTCCGAGAGGCAGAAGCAGAAATGTCATTCTTGGACAGAGAAGAATGGAAGCCATCTTGAAAATAAGTACTCTGTTTGCCCTGTCTTACCTCGGACTTCTGTGCCTCTCAAGCAGTGAGGAAGCCATCCCTTTGCCTTGATATTTTCAATTCTGTCACCTCTGTGCACACTAAATGCTGGTTACAACTGTGTTCTCATTCTAGTGACTCACATTTCTACAAATGGTGACATTCATCTGTCATTTAAATGCAAATCCCTCCTGCTCATGGGGTAGGGCTGTAGTAGCCACAGTGTAGAATCTCTTGACATAGCAATTTTGATTTTTAATGCACTTTAGGTATTTAACAGAATATATAAGAGGGATCATTTTAGAAGAAAGAACAAAATGCATACCTACACATTCTTACAGTACCATACTTGAACAACACACACAAAACAATTGACTAAACATTGAGTGGGCCTTAGAGGTTGATTCTCATAATGAATGGCATGTGACAGAAAAGGACTCTCACTCTTTTGAGAAACATTAAGCCCTGATTTGAATGGACAAAGAAAGGTAACCTAGGGGCCTGTTAGAGCTGCAGTTGAGCCTTCCAGGATGAATACTGATGTTGAGTAATCTCAAAACAAATGCAGATGTCTACTTGCTACCTTCCCAAATGAAGACAAAACCAATAGCATGGCGTTACCAGACAGTTCCAGACAGGCACACAGATAAGCAGGCCTGATGTGTGGCAGTTTTGATGGGCAAGCTTAAGAATACTGTGAAACACAGTGAGGATCTGGACAGTCTCACTATCAGGAAAGAATATCCTAAGCTCCAGAAAGTGACAGAGCCCCACAGAAAACAGCAGCCAGTTGCTTTGGCCAGCTGAGAAACTGAAGCAGCACGTGGAGAGTGCAGAGGAAAGTCTGCATAGTATATTGGAGCCCAAGGGGGATGGCATGCATGTTGGAATTAAAGACCCCTAAAGGGCTGACAGTATCGGGCAGAGGGATACTGGGAATCATCACGGAAAGCTGCTGCACAGTGAGCGCTGGGTCAGCCGCCAGAGCAAAGCTAGAGTTACCGTGGCTTGGAAGGTGAATCGAAAGGCCCCCCGAAAGAAGCATTTCTTTTTCTTCATGACTCAGAGAAAGTCAGGAATGAATTCCCTAGACATGAAACTTAAGGAGGTTTCTGGCCTGTATCTGGGATATTTAGGAGTTGTCAGCCTTGCAATCTGATGGGCAACTGTAAGAAGCTCTCTGAGTCTCTCCGGGGCAGTGAGATGGAACAGAGAGTTACTCTCCTGCCTGGCTCAGCCTCCAGATGGGAATATAAGGCTTGTTCTTTATGTTATAGGCTATTACAGGCAGCGAGCCCCAGCAGGTCAATCATAATCCCAGCCAATAACAGGGTACATAACTGGGCTCATCAGAAGATTCTACGTTTGGTCACACTCATGCCTGGGGTTTTTGTTGGTTTGTTTCAAGATACTTATTTATTTTGGGAAGGGCATGCATGCCACAGTGTAGTGTGGCAATTGGAGAACAGCTTACACACATTGTTTGGTTCCTTTCAGTGTGTGGAGTTCAAGAATCAGACCCAGGTTGTCAAGCTTGATGGCAACTCTCTTTAGCCACCCCAGAATCTTGTCAGCCTCCCCAGGGTTCTTAAAGCACTCTCCTGAAATTCTAGCACATAGATTTTCTAATTCCTCTGAATTCAATTTGACTTCTAGAAATTGAATACAATCAAACCATCCGTAAGCAGAGAATGTACATGCCCTTGGAGATATTCACAGCAATATTATTCGTAAGGGAATTAATTTTCAAGCTTTGAAATGCCTCCCTCAGAGCTTTTTCTTCAAAGGCTGAGTCAGCAGGCCTAAGGTAGAACTTATGCTCTCGCACCTCAGAGGATAGCCGTGCTAGTGATCTACAGCTCACACTCTGAAGTGAGTTATTTATTTACTTACTAATTTATATGTATACAGTGTTCTGTCTGCATGTGTCCCTACAGGCCAGAAGAGGTCACCAGATCTCATTACAGGTGGTTGTACCCACCATGTGGCTGCTGGGAAATGAATTCAGGACCTGTGGAAGAGCAGTCAGTGCTCTTAACCGCTGAGCCATCTCTCCAGCCTTTCCAGTTTACTCTTACACAGCTTAAAAATAGATATACTTGGAGCTGGAGTGCTGCTCTCTCAGAGGACCTGAGTTCAATTCCCAACATCCACATAGTAACTCACAACTGTCTGCAACTCCAGTTCCTCTGCAAGCATTGGGCTCACTTGTGGCACACAGACATACATGCAGTTCGGACATTCATACATATACAATCCATACAATTTAAGAAGGCCTTGTTTGACACAATTAAATAAAGGATAAGGACATCTTACAATCATGCTGAAACAGAAGCCGAAACAATTCTGAAGCACAGCAACATGAAGAAAAGCAGGCAATACAAGCCCTTCTCTATCTGAAGGACCTTTAATTAGCGGATACATTCTGCTGGTCACGTTAAATACTGGCCGTGTCTGGAGGCCACTGGTGTGGTTCCTCTGTTACTTGGGAACACTTGGAAAGCTGAACTGTGAGCCTGGAGCAGAGAGAGAATGCAGGCAGGTGGAGAGGTCAGGTGCTCAGGTGTTCTTTTCTAGAGGAACTTTTAGTCTGTGTGTGACACAAGACACAACAGCACATGTGTGGAAAACACCTGACCAGAAAAAAAAAAAAAATCACAAGACCTAGAAACAAAGCAATTGAGGGATCAGCCACTGTGACTTCCAACTTCTTTAGGGGACACTCTCTGAACAATTCTCTTATTGCCTGTTATGACTTCTGTCATAAACCAGTGTGCCACATATCTCCATATGTCACACATTCGTCAGACATTCTCACTGACTGTTTAAAGCAGTTGAATAGGTTAAGAAAGAAGTAGCATTTAAGATTAAAAACTTTAAAATGCAAATTGAACTAACCATATACAAACTGAAATCCTTTTATAATAAACCCCAGGCCATTCTCCCCTCTTTTTTTTTTTTTTTTTTTTTTAATTGAAATCACATTATGTTGAGTACTGTTTTTTAAATCTTGAACTAACTACAACTTGGAAAATGTCAATGTAGTTTCTGTCTTATTTTATTAAAATTGAATGTAACTTGTAATCTTATTTATTTATTTATTGGTCTGTGTTCACATCAGTTTTTCTTCATTCTCATACAAATTATGCAGATAGGTTCACAGAGACTTTTCACATATAGTCACCAGACACTTAAAATCTTAAATTGACAAGTCTGTGGTATTGAGTCCCTGTCTGCTGGCAACTAGATGGGGGAGGGAGACAGAGGATGAAGAGTCTTTGCTTCTTTGATCCTGCTCACATAAATTTTATTTCACCCAATCAGAGTTAAATGCTGGACACAAGGAAAATGGTAGTAGGTAGCAGATGACAATGTGAGACTGTGGCCTGAGAATATTCAGTGTGTGTAGGGATCATAATTGCTAATGATTTAGAAACAAATACCACCCACCAACAACACAATAGGATCCCTTGGGATAGATATTAGACTTTGTTTGTTTGTTTGGGGGGATCTTTAATAGTAGAAGAAAGTGAGTAGGGGGAAAAGAATAGTTTTCCATTCCAAAGATAGAAGAAAAACATCTGTATATAGACTAAAAGCCAATACCTTTTTAAAGGATACATCAAAGAACAAAAGAGGAAAATGAGATAAGGGAAACAGTGTGGACAAACCCGAGGAGAGACTTTTAAAAGTGCTTAGGGGACAAAGTGTGACCAAAGAGAGGAAATCTTAGCTTGTGAGACTTGGTGTGCGGCAAGAAGATAAAAATCTTTTATGCAATCAGCAAACAATAGCAAGGAAATATCAGTTTTCAAGTCCCGTGGAGAGCCTGGAAGGGAAGTTCTCGAGACAGTGCTAAGTATGCAGTTGGGGGATAAATCATGTCTATACCTCACTCCGCACGAAAAGATAACAGAGCAGTGATGAGATGCATTTTCCAGCATCTAGGGAGGAACTGATGCAAAGCTTTTTCCTGACCACAAAGAGCCAACAGAACACCCCCTTCACATGGATGCTCTTTGCAAAGACACAGTCTAAAGGACCATAGGTACTAGAGGATGCAGGAAAAAAGCAGGCCACCTTCAAGACACACTGACTGGTGGAATCTTGATGAAGGCTAGTGGGGGTCTTAGTTAGTGAGGCCAGTAGAATCTGCTAGAATAAATTCTTTCTCCCATGAGAAAAGATTTCTGGGTTTTCTGAGGATGCAATCCTGGAAGGGTGATGATTCCTTAGCACTCCAAAACTATGAGTTTCTTACCCATAACCACAAGTATGAGAGGGAAGTTAAGATTGCTTAAAATAAATTTTCTTTAAAACATTTACTTAAAAACAACGTTTACTAACATGTCTCAGCATTTACTTAACACATACACACACAAGACCATGAATTCCAGGAAGTGTGGGCCCACCAGAGTCATACAAACTTAGGGAGAAATGTCTGGCATCATATTGATACCAAACATTTTATCTAGGCCAAAAAGTACTTATGTTCACATCTCATGATAAACATAGGTCTAAGAAGAGTTTAGCATATATATATGGAATGCTCATTAAAAAAAAAAAGTTCAAAAAAAAAGTAGCCAAAGTTTGCACAATCAATGACAGTAAGAGACCAATTTCCCAAGATCTTATGTGCAAGTGAGTCAATAGCAATCTTAAGTAGCAGGGTGACCGGAAAGGAGAAGCTCACAGCTAGATCTCAGAGCTTCCACCCCCCAAAACAAGCAGACTCATACTCTTGGATTTCTTCTATGTGAAAAATTCTTCTGCTCATTTTTTTTTCAAATATTCAGAAACACATTGAAGTTTCTCTGAAGAGCGATTTTGAAAACAGCATGGTAATATGGTGCATTAATTCTTACACAAATTTGGGGTTTCAATGTCGTGAAAAGAGGAAGTATTGAAAACAAATGAAAATACTTTCCTAACGTGTCTCTTCCAGTTAGAAAGAAACAAACCATCCAAGAATTTTGATAAGCTATGAAAAGTCTGGTTGGCATCTTGGCCTGTCTACTTCTGCCTCTCTTTTCTGTTTTGAGCACGTCCATCTTGTGAAGGAGAGACACGGGAGTGTAAGTGCAAGCCAACACAGTTTCCATCTCCCCGGTAGGATTCACGTGTCTTTCCAGGCATGGTTTGATTTTCTAATAGGAGACAAAGAGGGAGTTGGAGCTTTGGCATCAGTTGTAAAGGACATTTCTGACAGAGGGTTTCCTGAATTATGTGAAAACGGGCTTCTTCTGTCAAAATAAGAAAAACTGAAGATAAGCTGGACATGGTGTCAGAATCTGTAACGCGAGCATTGGAGGGCTGAGGTAGAAGGAGCATGTTGAGTTTGAGGCCAGGCTGAGGTGCACCTTCAGGAATACAGTAAGACTCCATCTCAACAAATAAACAAAGACAAGTTAAACAATGTTTCAAATAACATGAAGTTGAAGAAAATGACAATCCAGGAAGTTGTATTTCCTTAAGAATGTGTTGAGATTATGTGAGCATACATCATATTAACAATTCCCTCCCTTCCTTCATTTCTTATTCTTTTGATAGCACTATTTGTTACCAAAGAAATTATCCTAAATTTTTCTGCATGCTAACAACTTTTTGTATTCATCCTTATTTTATGAAAGTTACTGACCAATAGATGTGGGTTATGAGGGTCAGTTGTAAATTTCTTTCAAATATGTTTTATGTCCTTTATTTAGCTCTAAATCTCAATATATTGTTCTATTTCATTAATTGTAAAAGCTTTTTGAATCAAAATTAAAAATAAAGATAAGGAAGCAGGCAATGCTCACCATTCAGGTTTAAACCAGTGGATCATTGTGTTACAGAAAGCTTCTGCTGTGCCTAGGAATCCAGTTAAAAATCAGAAATATCTCAGATTACATGAGGTTGATGGGCTGTTAGTGGACCAGGAACCTCTTTATTCAGTTATTGGAAATGTATCCAATCTAGAAACAGCCCCCAGGACTTGTTTGCAAGTCTGAAAGAATCGATTTGCAGTTGGGATTCTTTAAGCCTAAATCAGACTGTGTCTGTTAAAGCTGCTTTTTGAGGAGTACCTAAGGGCCATTTGTAACTGATGTTTGTAGGCGGAGTTTTACTTACAAGTCACCAGTCCAAGATTAATATTTATTAGAATAGAAATCAACACTCACAATACAGGTAACAGCTTATAGTGGCACCTGAACATGGATTGGAGTATCCGATCGATGGATGAGCGATGGATGGACGATGGATTCCGAATCGTTCTCTCCAACAGCCAGGAACCAGGAAGAGAGCCTCCTTGTGTCCCAGCAGCCTCTTATCAATGGGGTTGGCCACACCCCCTCCAGGAGCTCTGGACCCTGGATAGGCATCTTTGGACCTTAACGGCTGACACCTGAATCCCACCACAGATGTTGGCAAAGAGCTGCCTTCAGGATAGCCTATTTTTGCTTACCTGAAGCATTGCTATCAATCAGAACCTTTGTCCTGGCCCATAACCTGCTCTTTCTGGGTCACAGACATTCTGCCATGTGCTCCTTTCTCTTCTTCTCTTGTATTTCTTTGTTCACATCTTTCAAGAAAAGAAATTGTAGCACATAATTTAATACAAAGGTAAAATTAAATTCTTTTCCATTTAAAAAACTATTTCCAAAGGCATAGAAAAACCTTAAATTGAAAAATAATAAGAGGTCATTGGGTTAACTCTGTAACAGAATATATATTCATATATGTGTATTCATTCATATACCTACATGAAATTTAACCTTATTGGTTAGGTATTCATAATAATTCAGTCTGATTAAGAGTAATACTTATTTTGTTGCTTGACTATTATTTTTAGAGGGAATTGGCAAACAGGAGTTATAACATTAGGGTTACTTAAAGTAAACACTGTCTAGGAATACTTTAAAGTCAATGAGATATTCAGTGAAGATACATCTTCAGTCTTAACTATATTTGATTAACAACTAATTGCAACCACTTCTTTATTTGGAAATCACATGTGATAGTTAATTTTGAGTGTTTACTTCCAGAACATCTGCTTTTCTATCTAGACTCCTGACCACTGGAGTATCAGTTAAAGGGTGTAGATGGCATCCTTATGCTTAAATTCATTCACATCATCAAGTGTTACTGTGACACACTGAACTAAGAGTCTCTGTATTAAATGATCTCATATTTAGATAGTTTTGAGACATACTTCATTGTTATCATTCTCATTTAAATACTAACATTTCTTTTGCTCTTATTGGTGAATCTGTCTGCTTTGTGCTTAATTTTTAAATTCAATTCCCAAAGGGGAGAAAAACAGAATGCAATCTTGTTTTTATATCTGTCTATCATATATATATATGTGCTGAGAGGCAAATGTGAGGCTCAGAAAGCAACTTGAAGAAGTTGGTTCTGTCCTTCAATCTTGTGAGTTCCAGTAATCAGCCATCAGGCTTGATGGCAAGCACCTATGCCGCTTGGGCCACCTTTGATAGTGAGACAATTCTGTTTATTTCCTGGTTCTGAACATTATGTTTTAAAGTTAAGGTCAACTGAAAAAAAGTGACCTGTATAAAGGTATGTCAGCATTCTGGAAGTCAGTGGAAAACATTGTCACTTAGTCTTAGAGAGTTGTTTGTTGATATTTCAGTCTTTAACATGACCTGTGGCCCCATCTTAGAAGGTAGTTATGTGTCAGTGTATCAAGCTGGGTAAAGCACAGAGTAGAATATGTCATGTGGAGGGCTCAACATGAGAAAGTACAGGACAATCTATTTGAATATACATGGTTCTTGCTAACTATGATTGAGAGGTGAGGGAGAAAAGAAGGGGGTCTTCTGGAGAGTTAGGCAGGTCTCAAATGCCATGTGACAGAGAGTTCCTGTCACAACTCAAGAGAGGTTCTACCTTTTGGTAGTATGGCAGGTTTGCGATCCTTGGATTATAGAATAGATGTGCTTGCTTTTGGGATCATCAAAAAGACCACTCTTCTCTGGTCTCAGAAATATGGAAGCCTGAGTCAATGCACAATAAAAAAAGGGATGAAAGAGACAGGTGATAGGATGCATATCCAAAAAACAACAACAACAACAAAAAATGCTGACAGTGCTACCCATAGCCTAGCTTGCTTACATCCAAAGTTTTCATGAAATCTGTAGATGTGCAGATGTCCAACTTCAGGGCCTGAGTTATTCTACTTACACTAGCCTTGGGATATGTATTCTCAAATAAGTTTTGCCCAAAGAGAAAGCCAAACAAGGGTTGCTCTTCTTCTCTCTCCCCCTCTCCTAAAAATTCTCATAGTCACCCTAGAAGACATCATCAGATCAAAGATATTCATTCCATATACAGGCAATGGTCAGACAGAGCCACAGCTGTTGAAACACTCATGACTCTCCTGGCATTCAGATCAAAGAACCCACTGAAAGGCAGTTTCTATCTAACTAGAAACACTAGGAATTGACGTATAACCTCATCTTCCTCAATCTTGGAGGAGAACCAGATCTTAAAGAAATATATTAGGTGAAAAAAAAAAAAAACCCAGCATATTAAATGTCTCAGAAGATCCTATAGTAAGCTAGCTGTATTAGAAGGTGTGTCTTTGTAAGCCACAATCTTACTTTTAGAAAACTGGCTCTGCAGCCAATTACCTCTTAAACGTAGTCTTAGTTTGGGTTTCTATTGCTGTGAAGAGACACCAGGATCATAGCAACTCCATAAAAGAAAACATTTTGGGGGCTGGCTTACAGTTTCAGAGGTTTAGTCTATTATCTTCATGTAGGGACATGATGGCATGCAAACAGATGTGGTGCTGGAGAGGGAGGGAGCTGGGTTCTATATCTTGACCTAGAGTCTATAGAAGCAACTGTGTACTAGGTATAGCTTTAGTATATGTAGACCCCAAAGCCTGCCCCCATAGTAACAAACTTCCTTCAAGAAGGTCACGCCCATTCCAAGAAGGCCACTCCCCATAGGCCGAGCATTCAAACACATGAGTCTATGAGGGCCATACCGACTCAAACCACCACAAGAACAAAGATATAAATGTTTATCCAAAATTGGTGAGAAACCCACAAATAACACGTGGTTTTGTTGAGTTGCTTAACTCAAGCCAAAGTTATCAGCTGGGCCCACCAACAATACAGAGGGATATTAGACTCACTTAAGCTGTGATTGGCAAACTTCTTGTTATAACACCAGCATGACTTCACTTTTCTTTCTGGAAAGGTCAGGTGATAGTTCACGTTTTGTGGGCCACATAGGGTTCTTGGCTCACATTATTATGGGCTGGTTCTTTTGTTTGTTTGATAATCCTTCAAATATGGCTCTTTAAAAGTATTTACTTTATTTATCATATACAAAAAGAAGTCAAAGACTCTGGCTTACAAATCTCTGATTTAGAGCAAGCTGTGAAATCACAGACAACAGATCAGCAATGTTTAATCATTTGAAGACAGGGATTTTCTTCACACCTTCTCCCAACATGGAGTCTGATTAATTGGACTCTTGCTGCTAGCTGACTTGTCTGAGTGCTCTTTAAAACTTCAGAAGGCTTGTGTGGCCAACTCTGATGAACACACACCCTGAAGTCTCAGAGCCACAAGTGATTGATGTACAGGAAGCAAATGGCCTCTTGTCTTCCACTGACTGCAATAAAACCATCAGTGCTATTTAGGAAACAGGAACCCCACTGAGAAGTAGAAGGGCTGGGCTTGCCTCTAGGATAGTATGACTGCCTTCTCCAAACAGTCAAGGGTTGTACTTCCAATTAGTTCCAACCCTCACAGCATCCTGTGCAGCAGCTCTTGGGGAGCCTTTTGGCCTGTTCACACATGTCAGGTGTTATATTAGAAACACACATCACTGTATCAGTACAACAGACCCAGTGTTTTTGCTCTCTGACTCACAGACAGTTTCCATGGAACTGCGGCACGTACCTCCAACAATGCTCAGTCTGTTCAAAGTACAGATTCTTTTAGGGGTGTCTGGTCTGCAGGAGGGTGAAAAGAGGGAATAGCCTGAAAAAGAAGAGTTTTAAGAAAAGTATCAAATATAGGTGGACCTAAAGTTCAAACCTATGTCTCTATCCCAACACCAAGTGCTTACAATGATACAATGGAATGATTTAGACTCTGGCACATATTCAGAGACAGAACCACCTGATGTGTGTCTGTCCCCTGGATGGTAGACCTAGCTCATTCCAGATGCATGGCCAAGGAACCTGATCAGAACCCAAGGAATGTAAAGGTACTTGGTTTGTTTTGTTCTGTGGTTTTATTTTTTTGCCTCTTGATAATAATTCAGTGCTAGGGTGTTCTTTTCTTCCTTTCTCTCCAATGCAGCTGAGCATTCAGAGGACTATTGGTTTATAGTAAGCATCCCGCCGACAGCCAGAAAGACGTATTTATCTTTATCGTTTGAGGGTGAGTTTCCTTTTGCCTTGTGAGCCCAGACAAAGCCATTCTCTTCATAGCAGACTGTTAATGAAAACAGGCTGTGTGCCCTGCTCTAAGTTACTCCATATTGTGTAAAACAGTGGTTTTCGGGCTGAGCCTTACCCTGAGAGACTCTATTTTATAAATAGCTTCTGATTCCATTTTGAATCAAAGGAGATGAATCTGAACCTTTGTGGGAATGAAAAGAACAGCATCTGTTCAGTACCACCCACCAGGCACAGACTGATACATAGCGTTCTTAAAAGTAAAAGGGTGCCACTATATAAATTAACTTATCAGAGTAAATTGAGACCATATCTGCATATTGAGTTTATTAAAATCATAGCAGGAAAACCAGACATATCAGACACACCAAATTGGGGAAAAGGCATAGCACCCTCACTTTGCTTCCATTAAAAGGACAGTTAACACTGTAATGCAAAAGGGCTGACTGACCTGTCACCTGACCACTTTGTGTGTGTGTCAAGGGAAGTACCCCCTGTCCCAGAGTCTTCAGCTCAGTTTGGTCCCCTCAGAGAGAGCCTATTTGAATCACCATCTGTCTCTCCACTGGTTCATCTGCCAGGACCTACCACCCATTCCTCTGTTCATTCATCTGTCTAGACCCAATCCAGACCTGCCTTTTGTCTTTGGCCTCCACAGTCCCACATTTTGTTTCTACAGCTCAATTCAACCTGCAGTTCTGTTCAAGCCTGTAACTCTTGCTGCAGACCTCCAACGGGGTTCATTATCTAAATCCCCACCACAGACATTCTTTGTACATTCCTACCAGCTTCCTGCTTCTTTCTCTCAGGGCCCTTTGAAACTCCTTAGACCCTATTGTGACCTCTTTGTCCCTGTGTACTTATTGTGTAACACTCTCTTCTGTCTCTGTCTCTGTCTCTGTCTCTGAGAATGTAGCTCGGGGTAGAGTACTTGGCTAGAAAGCATGTGTATGTACATAGAGAGAGATTTGCCCTGTGATGTGGAATGCATGACATGAGAGTTAATGTTAACAATTAAGCTTGTAATAAAAGAACCTGCATTTGCTTTGGCAGCTATCAAGGGAATCTGGACGACTCGGCAAATTGTTACCAAAGAAACCATTGCACCTTGAGAATTTATTGTTAGTCAATGGATTCCAACACTATAGAAAGACATAAATGTGTTTGTCTCTGTTTCAGACATAGAATCCTTCTGGGACACAGACAGACACCCCCCCTCTCTCAAACATACACATACACACACACACATACACACACACACATACACACACACACACACACACACACACACACACACACACACACACACACCATGCATGTCACAAACTGAACTAAGCTTGCATTTGTATTACCTAAGATGGGCTCAGGTGAAATTATTATATTACCAGCTTTAAAACTTTTATATACTTTATATCTTTATAGCCTTTATATCTTTTTTATATCCAGAAGATTCCATTAAATAAATAGTATAGCTTCCCTTTTTTCAGTGTGAGGAATGAACTCAGGTGTTGTAGAATATTATTCTAAGATGTTCATGCTTTTTTATGCTGTGGAACATTTATTTTAATGATGCAAAGATGTGCTACATTTTTTTATGTTGCATTTGTTTAACTCTGTGAAACTGTGTCACTTTGCCTGCATAAAACACATGATTGGTTTAATAAAGAGCTGAACGGCTGATAGCTTGGCAAGAAAGGATGGGCAGGGCTGGCAGACAGAGAGAATAAATAGGAGGAGAAATCTGAGAAAGAAAAAGGATCGAGAGAAGGAAGAGGACTCTAGGGCCAACCACCCAGCTACACAACACGCCACAGAATAGGAAACTGAAAGGTGTACAGAAATAGAGAAAGGCAAAAGCCCAGAGGCAAAAAATAGATGGAATAATTTTTTAAAAGCTGGCTAGAAACAAGCCAAACTAAAACCAGACATTCATAAGAAAGAATAAGCTTCCACGTATTTATTTGGGAGCTGGGTAGTGGGCTCCCCAAAAGAGCCTAAGAATAAAAAACAACCAACTATATCCAGAGCCCTGAACAAAATATTCTGTTTAGATAGGGCTTTGTCAAACTTAACCTGGAGATTTCCCATAAGGCTATCTGTTATCATTATCAGTCTTTGCTTGAGACTTAAATATATGTGTGAACTCACATTGAACCGCCCAGGTAAAAAAATCTATAGAGAGATGCAATTGACCAATATGGTAGGAATATACAATAACAAAGACAATGAAAAGTAAACCGTCTTCTAGATTATTTTCACTTTAGTAATTGAAAACATTGTACTACTCATAAAAGATTTTATGAGTCTGTATGTTAACTGTCTTTTCTGGATGTGCCCTTCTGTCTGTTTCAGCTTATAACCCAATGTCCTGTGAATACTGAGACAGGACAGATTTTGAGTTATAATGCTGGACTTTGCCATGCACAGCTGCTTTCTTAGAATAGTACAGCTCACTGCCAAAATAAATGAATGCTATCTTTTCGTGGGACTCACTGTCAGAAACTCTCTGGTCTCACGTCTGCAAGTTTGATTGGTAACAGAAGCAAACCAAGGAAAACTATGTATTGCCTGCATCCTGCTTAATGGAACTGTCTATGCATTTTGTTATTTCAGACCCAGCTTTTCATAGCAACCACTGAATATGCAAAATGAATTTAGCGATGTCAGAGTTAATTAACACCAGGTCTGCTGGACAGACGAGCTTTGTAAACAATAAGGATCTTAACGTCTTTCGACTTGAATTTGGAAGCCTGACAATTTTTATCCCATGAAGTCAGGAATTTTGAATAAAATATAAATAGACAGTTGAGTTCAGGTCACATTTCTTGCCAAAAGATGGAACACAGATTGGCAAAACAGCTTTTTACTCCCATAGGCTACTGGGTGTAGGAGGATGTAAATTTTTAATGGCCAGCAATAATTCTTCACCAAGTCAAAAAAGGCTCATTTTCATCTCCACAGAGATGACAATTAAGTTTAACTCTTGAGAAAGCTCTTCAGAACTCCTAGGTTGGTATTTATTTCTGTTAAATTTTCTTCTATGTGTCTTCAAGAATGATTGCCACTTTGTTGTTCTCACAGTGACCGTGCGGTTGTCTGGACAGAAGAGATTTTAATTTCTTCCATGTTACACACAGTGCCTTCAGTGGCACATCTTGCCAAGGATAAATTTTCTCCATATTCTCCCCCAAGCTACTTATTTTGCAGATCCATGTGAGTCATTCTCCTTTACAAATTTGTCCACAATACCACAAAAAAAAATCCGCCTCATATTTAATACCTAGCATTAGAGGCTCCCCACTCAGAAACTGTAGAAACCAGCAGGTTCTAGTCTCTGAGACAACAGGAGACCTCTGTGGATTTTTCTTTTTTTGTGGGGCTTGTGTCCAGGTTGTGGGTCTTCCTCTGGCCACCTGCCTTTTGGCTCTTTGCTGTTCATTCACACAGCTACCAGAGCCTGGGCAGGAGAAGTAAATGAAGTTAGACATCAGATCTGCCAACTACACTCCTTCTTAAATACTGCCTGCCTAGTGAAGGACTTGGCCATAAAGAATGCCAAAATGTCAGAAATCATTTGAAAATATAAATTGTATATGGATCGGAGGCATTTGTTTTAGTGACTAGAAAATAATCCCACTTTTAGAAATGGGTATTTTGGTCTAATATTCTAAGAGGAATGCCAATGAATTGGAATCCAAATAAAATTAATCCAGAGCAGAACACAGAGGAATGAAACCTAGTTTCTGCCACCTGGGATCCTAGGATGTAGTGAGGATGACTACTGGTCCCTAGGATACTGCTGCACAAGGGAGCAACTCCAATGAGACTTTGAAAACGGCTCTCTGACATTTTTGTCAGGCTTGTAGGCTAGGGTTCTGTACACAAAGGAAAGTTGGGAGAGGCCTCCTTGGGGATGGGGATTAGAGCAGATGGGAGACACACAAGGTGCAGAGGCAAGAAAGACAATCTGAATGAAGCAAGACTAGAACAATGCATTTCGATGTACTATTTAAGAGTTTATGTATCTTATATAACCCACTAATTTTTATGTCATCTTTAAAGACATGGGTCTTGAGAAGTATTAGTCATTTTGAGGTATCTAAGACGTCACTAATTACAGCCTGCAAATTGAATTTATTATCTTACTATTATTATTAGCTAAACTTATAGCAGTATAAATGAACTTAAAGTTACTAAATAAAAAGTAGTTTTTGGTTTACATAATTTCTCACTCAACAGGCTTCATAGGGACATCGGCCATGTTTTTGACGCATTTTAAAGCTCAGTGGAAAAGGAACTGAGAGTCATCATTATAGATAGCAGCAAATGGTTTCACATTCAGCATCATCAGATTAGTGTTCTTAAACATGTATTGGTAGATTGCCTTGAGGGTAATAAAAGCTATAAAGTTGATCAAGGTAACACTGACTGGGACCCTCCTGGACAGTGAAAGAGAGATAAGCACTGAGGAATTATTTGGAAAGTGTAAGCAGAAATTTATTGCCCCTATAGCAGCCATTTTTATAATAATCACTCAGAGACTTAATGTTAATTACAAACTGTTTGGTCTATGACTCAGGCTATTACTAGCTAACTTTTACATATTAGATTAACCCATAGCTATTAATCTATGTATTGCCACATGTCTCATGGCTTTACCCATGACCCATTACATCTTGCTCCCCTAGTGGCTCACAGTGTCTGTTCTGACTCCACCTCTCTTCTTCCTGTATCTCTCTTGGATTTCCCACCTAGATATATCCTATCTTGCCATAGGCCAAAGCAGCTTCCTTATTAATCAGTGCTAGCAACATATATTTACAGAATACAGAAAGACTGTCTCACAGAACTTCCCCCTTTTCTGTCTAATCAAAAGGCAGGTTTTCATTTTACCATAGTAAAATTACATATAACAAAACAACTATTAAGCAAGAATTACAATTATAATATCTAGTCTATTTGTATTTTGCAAAATTAAAAAAAAATTCTATCATCCATCTTATCCTTATGAGTCTAAAGATTTATATCTAATTTATCTTTTATTATAAATAAAGAAAACTATTATTATAACTACCTGATCTTTAACTCCATCAAAGACCCCAGAAGGATATATTACCTAAGTAAATAGAAAGTGTATTACAAGCAACTTTCAAAATTCTAGAAATAACAGACATCTGCCTGCCTGGACAGTCACCCAAAGTTCCTTTGAAACCTTGGGGTATTCATCTTCAGCCTACAAGCCTAAAGTCTCTGGCATACTTTTCAGTAAAGCAGGAAATATGAAGGACTGTTCTGCCTATTTTGGCAAAGTTAATCAGTTACTTTTCTTTGTGTCCTCTAGAATGTCTGGTACTTTCTTCTGTGAAGCAGGAACCTGAAGGATCATATCACCATGTTTTGGCAAAGTTCAATGGTCACTTTCCTATGGGTCCTGTATGTCTAGTTTATACAGCATACTGTCAAGCAGTCGAGGCAAGAACAATTTCTTGTCTAGTGGCTAACTTTTACCATAAAGAAAGCAAACTCCATTTGGAGTTTTTTGATGCCCATCATCCTCTTGAAGTAATTGGGCTATCAAGAGCAGGCATATCTCACTGTCCAGAAAACTCAAAGTTCTTAAAACACTTAAATGCCATTCTATATCATTCTGTAGGTCTTTGAAGTGGTTGAAGATTATCTATCTAATTGAAATATGTCTTTGTATACCTAGAAAACTTAGCTAACATGACTGTAAGTTTGATTATCAAAGATGACTATTAATTGGTATTTCTTAACACTACATTACAATTTTAAGTGAGTTGCATAAACATAATACCTTAAACAAGAGTAGAAATATATACACAGTATAACAAAATTGACCTTAAATTTATGTCAGCAGACCAAAATCCACATCAATAAATGTAAAAATATTTTAACATTAACAGTTGTTCTTTTGGTTCAGAGTAAATTCAATAATCCATCTTTTATCATTTCTATATCATATTTCTTTTTATTTAGAAAGAGAATGACTATTACCATTAACAATTTATAATAAATCCATTAAAATAAAAATAAATATTCATAAGCAATATTTTGAAAACTTGGATGTCCATATATTTCCTGCTTACTGGAGGCACTGGTAATCTTATAGGGAGCCTGAGAAAATTATAAATTATAGTAAAATTTTGGCTGTAGTAATATGTGAGGCTGTGTCATCTCAGCAAGTTGTCTTGAAACTGTTCTGGATATCAGATCATCTAGGCCATGGCTGTTATTGAAGATTTTTCAGTGGGTCTTGTTCAGTCAAAGCATACTAACCTGGAAGCAATCTATAAGTTCTTATCTATGGAAATAAAAACAGAACCTCTTTTCCTAAGCAATATATCCTTAGACCAAATTTTAAAGTCAATATACCTTTAAAATATATATATATATATATATATATATATATATATATATATATATATATGGGTTTAACTTAGTAGTCCCACAATCAAATGTCTCTCTGTAATTAGCACATTAACAGTCAAAAAATTCAAATAAAGCACAATAACGTACATAATCCAGGCTCTCTGTGTATTTTACAACTTTATGTGATTTATTTTTCATATATATATTAAGATTTTATTTTGTTTTTATGATTATATTTTTATCTTCTCTCTCCCAAGCCTAAGTACCTTTTAAAAACAGGCTGTGTCCAACTTAGAGCCTTCTTTTGGTTGAATATGTTTTTATTGTGTATCTGTAATCATTTTCTGACCATTGCTTTAAACTGCTGTATGGCTAGGACTAAAGCTGCAGTCCTGGATGCCGGCTTCATCCAGTTTGGCTTTTCAACATGGTAGAAATACATTCATCCCAACTCTGGGAAGCATGGTGACCATGCTGCCACCAAACATCTTACAGCTTATGCCCATAAACCCCACTCAAGTGCTCCAGAGCAGGACCTCTTGAAACAGCCCTCCATATATCCAGCAGGAAAACAGGAAGCCATCTTTTCAAGAGCCCCAGATCTGTTAGCATCTGTTAGCCACCAGCAATAGAGCCTATCTGAAAAAAAAATGCTGTGGCTACCAAGAAACTGCACTTAATTCACACTTTTGTGGGTCTAGAATCCCTTTTTAACCTTTTGTTGGGTTTTATGCAGAAATTCCAGCCCCATGTTGGGTGCCAGGTGTTTTATAAGTGGCTGCAGGACCAGGAAAGACAGGGAAAAGCCATCTGGCTTTAGAATTGTGGGTACATTGGATATAGATGAGGCAGTTTTTTTTTTCCCTTTAAAGGTTTTAAGACTGTAAAATATAAATGAAAATGCCATGAAAAGGTAAGAACATGGTTGGAAAAATAATAGATTTGATTTGGGATAGAGTGACTTGGAGACACAGGAAAAACAAAGAAGAGCTGTTTAGAGTGAGAGGTAGGAAATTCTGAGTTGGACCCCGGGGAAAGAGGCAAAACCCACAGAAGTTTGGGAAGCACTAGATTAGTTAGGAGGTATAGTTAATGAATAAAATGTAAATGACATCACTCAGAAAATGTTATTGCTTCTAAGCAAGGAGCTCAGAAAAGAAGGCGAAACATCTCTTAGGTCTGGGCAGAAAAGAACTGAAACAGGCCACTGAAGACTCAAAGGAATTGTAGAGAAGAGTGGCATCAAACAAACAGCAGCAACAAAAGCACCGAAGAGGTAAATAGAGGAGAAAAAATCGGGCAATGGAATCTGCCCACCAAAGGCCAATCACTGGGTATCTGTGCCAGAATCATTTTTAGGGAAAGGAGAGATTAAGAATCCAGGGCACTAGGGACAAAGGAGGAAATAACTGGGAAGGGGAGAAATGGAGGCTGAGTGAACAGAAAGAAATGATGGAGGAAAAAGGCTGAGAAAGGGTGAAATGAGGACAAGTAGTTCAGAGGCAGAGCACAGAGCCAAGAAACCACCAAGGAAGGAAGCGATTAAGACACCAGAAAGAGGGGAACTGACAGAGGTGGTCCCTAGGGGCAATAGGAAGGTTGTACCAGCTTATCTCTTAAGGTCACCTTTCCTCTCTGGACCTACACATGTTTCTGGTCCTTCTCTAGGCTAATCAAAGCTTCCTGATCTAGGTCACTGCTGACCCTGTCCAGTTAGCTAGCTACTGATGACTTCCTGCTTTCTTGTCTCTCTTTGATCTAAGGCAAATCTTACCTCCTCTGGGACATAGGATACTTTTTTTATCAATCTGTCATGCCCACTCACTGTTATCGTTCAAGTAGATATACTTATCACATACCATGATCATAAATATTATTTGATCCATAATTTGTGCTCATTTGTCTATTTTCCTCAATAAAATGTAAGTTCCTTTGGAGAAGGGATATTGTCTAATAATCATGGTATCTTGGGTCCCTAGCATATTAAATGACAAAGAACTGCTCTTGAATAGACTTTATGTGTGTGGGAGTGGGTATATTGCTTCAGTTCTGGCAACATCTCTGACATTGAGATGGTCTTTATCTTCAACTGAGGATGATAAAGTTCAGTGGCTAAGGTACTTGTTGAAGGTTAGAATACTAAAAGAAATAACATATTGATTATGGTGGTGCATGACTTTAATCCTAGCACTTTGAGGCAGAGGCAAGAGGATCTCTATGAGTTCAAGGTCAGTCTGGTCTACATAGAGAATTTCAGGCTAGCCAAAATACATAGTGAGACTCTACCTTAAGAAGCCAGTAAAGTAAAGGTAATAACAAAAATCACACCATTTATTTAAATCATGCTTACTCTGTGCAAGGTACTGATCTAAGGAGATTTTATATATTACTTTGGTTCATCCTTGTCGCAAATTATAAAGTAGTTGACAAATTAATAAAATTCACTAGGATTTGGCCACTGATTTAATCAAGCATCCCTTTAATGGTGGAATCAGAAAGCGAAGACAATTCAGTTAGCTTCTGCGTGTCATTAAGGGTTTTCAATTGCCATCTTCCCTCTTGAATCAAGAATATTTCTTCTCTTTGAACAAAAATTTAGCCTAGAGTAACATATCAGAACTTATCTTCCTGAAGTCACTTAGTTCCATCACTTAAGCAATTCCCTCATCTCTCACTCAGATCTGCTTAATTGAAACACGATCTTAATAGGTTATGTTTGATGGAGACAATCCACTGAGTTTAGCTAAGATCACCAGGAACCAAAATAGAAAAGCCAGTCAGTGAGGATTCCACAGCCATAGACATGAGACTGACAGGAAAACCAGTGGTGAGAATGGAGTGTCTGCATCAACCAAAAATCAAATAATAAATAATAAAATATTGGCCTGGGAAGAATGGAGATTTTAACATTCCATGTTGAAATATCTCCTAGGCGTATTACCTATGATTAAGCCCACTCTCCTATACATATCTTCAATCCTGAACAGTTAGCACACATTTAATTAAAAGTGGGGGAAGAAAGGGGGAGAAAAACAGCTGGGATAAATAAAATCCAAGACATGAGACAGATCAAGGGTTCAGAAGAGACACAAGAGGGGATAGAGAGGTGGAACTCCTCAGAAGCCCAGGTATCTTGAGAGGAATACTAAGCTTCCTGCTCTAAGAGAGAGAGGGAACTGCAGGTGGAGTTTTCCTGTCCTGACTGTCTGATCCCAAATGCCCAGCAGATGCTTCCCAAAGAATTGACTCAGAGGCTTAATATAAATTATAAATGTTCAACTGATAGCTCAGGCTTGTTTCTAGCTAACTCTTATACTTAAATTAACCCATATTTCTGTCTGTGCTTTGCCACATGGCTTGGTACCTTTTCACAGTTCAGCATTCTCTTCTTGATTCTTTTCATTTGCTGGTGAGTTTCTATTTCCATCCTTCCTTTTCCCAGAATTCTCCCAGTCTGGTTCTCATGCTCGATCTCTTTCTGCCCAGCTATTGGCCAATCAACTTTTTATTAGCCAATGAGATAACACGTATTTGTAGGGCACAAAACGATTGTTCCACAGCAGTGAACTAACTTTTATATGGCCCTCAAAAGACAGTGTCCATGTCTAACATTTAGATTAGATAAAGCCATCATCTAATGATGTGATTGTCTTCATGGATTATAGTCACCCCCCCCCCCAGAGGACTTTAATTTCCACTGTCCCTTCATTTGAATACTTCCAGTATTTTGTCTTGTCCTGGCTGTATTATCCTTCCCAGCTTCCCTCCACTGGGGCAGCCTCAGAAAAACCTAGTCCATTGTGGACAAACTTCTCATCTTAAAGATTTTTTTTAATGTTATCTCAATTTCTTTGCCTCCAATGAAAACACCACATCTACAGAAACCATGGATTCTCACCCGCCCACATACCACTGTAGGTTTCAGCTTCTCTTTCTATATCTTTTAACTCAACTCCAGCCCATGATAGCCCCCTCATCTCCTGCAATACCATTCTTCTCAGCATATAATCACTGAGTCTAGCTCACATCTTGCCTCTGCCACTAAATTCTGCAATTAAATGTCATAGGTACAACTAATGACAGCTCAAGGTCATCTCTGCACAGGTCCTGTCTGCTGGAGAAATGAGAGGAGGTGTGTTGGATTAGTGCTCTAGGACCTACCTTAGAGGGAGCAAGCCAGTTATGTAGTTATTGAGTAAAACTCCAGTTTTATTCCACAAATCAATAACTCTTCTCTTCAATTCACCCCATTCCAAATTAAAAGAGGATTTTCACGTAAGTTGTACAAATCATATATCCTTCTATTCTGTTCCTTTTTTTTCTGCAGTGGTAATATAATTCTTTCCATCTCCTAGAAAAAACTCATTAAAGTAGATTAATTTTTCTCTCTTTCATCTACCATGTCCAACATTTTACACATACTCAGTATTCCATTTGGGAGAAACTGGTTTGTAGATAATGCTTCTCATTCCATTCCTAATGTCTCCAGACTCTGAGTAGGCTCATGGCCTCAAGCTTAGAAAGCCATAATTTCAAGGCTCCTATGCCCCCAAACATACAACATAAACTTATTTTTTTTTAACACATGGCTCTAACCCCCTCAACTCCAGGTCAAAAATTAATTATTACATAGAGGCTTGATTAACAATCACGTGCCATTAGTCCCAGTACTTGGGAGGCAGAGGCAGGAGGATCTCTGTGAGTTAGAGGACAGCCTGGTCTACAAAACAAGTTCCAGGACAGCCAGGACTGTTACACAGAAAACCCTGTCTCAGAAAAACAAACAAGAAAACCAACCAGCCAACCAACCAAATGCACAAACAAAAAAGGCTGGTTTTATTAAATATAAAATATATCACCACACATATCTATGCTTTTAAAAGTTGGGTTATTCTCATCTGGTACGACTTTTTGGTGCAGCACGCCATGATCCTACCTTATATCCTCAGAAGGCTTCTTCTATGTCTTTTTGAGAACATGACTCTTTGATATAACATGATGGGGAGTTTAAGAAAATGTCTATGGAGATCATCCCTATCATAATGCTAGATGGAAACAGAGATGTTCAGAGACTCCTTCTTGCCCTCTCATAGCTAACGTAGCATTCTACAGTTATTTAGGGGGGTGATGGTGTCTTAGAACACAGACCAACAGGTTACATTTACTTCTTCAGTCTGCCCTCAGCTCTCTCCTGGAGCTTTCTGGGTCTCCCTTGTCATTATTGGAACCTTCTCTCTGTTGAAATTGCTGTGTGTGACCCTTCTAAATTTCTTCCATCTCATCCTTGCTCTGTTCTGGCTTGTTCCCCACCTGTCTCTTAGCCTACTCCTGGGATTCTTCTTGCTCTCTTGCTTGACTGCTAGAGCCTGAACTCCTTGGGCGCCTTCTACACCACTCACTTCCTCTCTCCAATTGTTTTCCTACTTAGACTCAGAGATGTCAATAAACCAAGCAGCACAGCTTCGGTAGAGACTAGATGATCAGTCTCAGTGGCCAGAAACAGAACAAATTTGATCTCTAAACTCTCAGACTGTAACAACTTCTGCCACCACAAAAGCAAATGTTCCCCCAAACTCTTATTTCTAAGCCTTCTCTGCTCCCCACTCTCAAAAATCTGATCTCTAAGCCTTCTTCACTCACTCCTCACTCTAGTTGCTTCCTCTGATCACTAAATTCAGTTTTATAGAGATTCAAATGTCTTTTGGATATGGATATTAAAAATTGTCACATGCTATCTACTTAATTAAAAATGCTGATTCTGGAGCTGGGACATGGCCTTCCCTCTCCAGGCTCAGGCATGTTTAAAAGGTCTCTCCAAAGAATCTGTCCTGGGCCAGGCAGGCCTCCTGACTGTTGGGGGGGGGGTGGAGCAAAACAGAAGAGCCCAGAAAAAGGCACGAATTGCTTAAGAACAGCTAAAAGACCACATCTTCCCACTAGGAATTGCTACTGCTTATCACACCCTGCTCTTCTTGGTTTGTTTTACAGTCTTTAATAACAACAAGGTATTATCACAAATGTTTAACTCTCTGAATACCCCTTCTCTATATCTCTAAAACCATTTTCTAAAATACACTGCCTTTTTAATCTCAAAATTTATAAGACCATTGTGTAAACTTTCTGTATCTCAGAATTTGTAAGATCATTTTATATGGTTTAAAAGATCTGTAAAGTCTGTAACAAAAAGTCTGTAACAGAAGGGTTGATAGTTAAAAAAATTCTATAATAGGTAACCTTAATTTGCCACAAAATGCTTATGTGTAACTTGGATTCAATTATTGTTTATGAAAATAGATCTTACAATGTACATTTGGTGATTAAGCTTTATAAAGTCCTAGCTGGAAAGTAATGGCACATGCCTTCAACCCCAGCACTCGGGATGCAGAGGCAGGAAGATCTCTGAGATTTCTTGGCCAGCCTGGTCTACAGAGCTAGTTGTAGGGTAGCCAAGATTATACAAAGAAATCCTGTCTTGAAAAAGCAACCAAACAAAAAGGTTGATAAATTCCTAATGCTGTAAAGGTCTACTCAGGATAACAAAAACTAAGTTAGAAATATCTATCTACTCACTTACACTTTTACTGTGTTCAACACCAGGTTTCTGTAAAATTTTAGAAAAATGAACAATGTATATTTGATAAATAAACTTTATGAATTCCTAAGGATTATTCAAGCTAACAAAAACCAGCCAAAAGATTTATGTTTAGCTTTTTGGTCTTTGATAACTTTGTTAAGTTTTAGCTATTTGGATAAATTAAGTCATATAAAAACTGTGATATTCTATAAAGGTACACTATGAAAGAATCAGAAAAATAAAGTCCTCGGTCTTTCTTTATAGTTTAAACTCTTATTTTTCATGCTAAAGGATCTTCAATTCAAAAACTTAAGGCCTAAACTTGGTAGTACTAAAACTGTAAAATCCTAATTTTAGAAAATCTACTAAATTGTTGTGAACTGTATAGATAACCAAGACATGCAAGTTAATGGTCAATAGTCTTATAAATGATCAAATTTGTTAATGTGCTCAGAACTATGTTTGTGTTCATGCTAAGTACAAGTGCCATTAATTTACAGAAACAGGCTTTAGCCTTCTGTATATTTTGTCAAGGTTAAACCTAAAGAAAGTAACTGAAAATAAGGAAAGTCGGTTTAAAATCAGATAGACTTAATAGTTTAGATGATAGCCATCAACCCCCTTTCTTTGTCTGCCGAATCCAGCTCTTAAGATGTTGAATGGAAAGGCTTCCCTGAGAGACAGACCACCAGCTTCTGGTAGCAGCAGGTAATGCTAACTCCAAAGAAGATGGGCAGCAATGGACTCCACCTGGAGCTTGCTTTGAGTGAAGTAACACTGGCTAGTAGGAAAAGAACTGCCTGCCACTGGAATTAAAAGTGTGTGCCTTGACTGTCCCCACAGTGTCTCACCAAGGTAGGCCAGTATCCCAGCTGTAATCTCTCACATCTTTTCAGTCTGAAAGCTGCCTTGTATGGCAGTCGGAGATACCATGGTGGATCGCAGGCTGGATGTCCAGGTAGTGAGTAAGCCTCTTTTCTTTCTTTCTTACTTTCTTTCTTTCTTTCTTTCTTTCTTTCTTTCTTTCTTTCTTTCTTTCTTTCTTTCTTTCTTTCTTTCTTTCTTTCTTTCTTTCCTTCTTTCTTTCTTTCTTTCTTTCTTTCTGTCTCTCTCTCTCTCTCTCTCTCTTTCTTTCTTTTACTTACTTACTTATTGTTTTTCAAAACAGGGTTTCTCTGTCCTAGAACTTGCTCTGTAGACTAGGTTGGCTTTGAATTCATGACGATCCAACTTCCCCTGCCTCCAGAGTGCTGGGATTACCGATGTGTGCCAGCATGCCGAGCATAAATCTGTTATTTTAGTTGCACATGTATTATACTTCTAGCTCACATTTATACTTCCTTGATCTCTGTGATGGCATTGATGTCAAGCTTTAGCTTTATCAGACAGTTTAGCAGCAGCAAGCTACTCCCCTTTGGGCTACACTGGCTGGTCAGTGCACTCATAACTAAAACTTTGGATGCAAGAGGTGGAGATGTTGCTTGCTAAGAATACACAATTTAAAACTTCAAAGTTTAAATGACCTGAATTTCTTAAATAAAATGACTTTGAAGCTGAGACACAATTACTTGCTAGCTTGGATTGATTTCATATGTAAAAATCGGGCCTTGCTTTACCTAAAGGTTTTTACCTTTGCCTACAGGCTTCACTCTGAGAAAGACAAACTCACAGACAGGTTTCAATGTGCTGTAATAGGCGGGCACCCTAAGACACCCCAAGACACCCCAAGACCATGGCTAATGACCACTGTTAACTTTAAAGAAAAAGAGAGTTTAATGAATATGAATATGAATACCGGTACACACATGTGTGGGCTCCAGGCACTGTGTAGAAGCCTAGAGCCCCGAATATTTTCGGGGTAGAATTTTTATACTGTACTCTGGGTAGGGGAGGGGGTATGGGCAGGCTCGGTGTGATAACAAGGGGGGGGGCAAAGGTCAGTTTAGGACAGAGTTTAGGAATGCAGGCAGGCAGGCAGACAGGCAGGCAAGTGTATTTCCTGTGAAACAATAGGACCACCTGAAGACATTCATTTCCTGGAGCAATGGTCACGATGGGCACATTGAAAGCTTCAGAAAGTTCTTGCTTGCTTGGGTTAACAGTTCTCATGGTAGGGCTTTCCTGGGTGGTCCCACTCAGGTTGCTACATCAGGAATGTGGAATGCGGTCCAGCCAAGTAATGAGGAAGTACATCCTGTGAACAAAGCTTTTCCGAGAATCTGAGCCCTGAACAAACTAATTTAGTGATACAATGGAGCCGAAACTCTGTCAACGTTGGCTACTTTCAGGGACCTCAGGAAGGGATCGAGGGGGAGAGAGTTACAGGATTTTTCTATTTTCACAGTGCAAACAAATTCAAGCTACCATGCTGTTGTTATTATTTCTTCATTTAAAAAACCTTTCAATGACTGCTCAATAACAAAACAAAAAAATTATTTGGTAAATAATTGGCTGTTTACAGATTTATTTTTAAAAGTTTAAAGTTTATACACACCGTCAAGGTCTAAGAAAGTGATTTAAGGTGTGTGGAAAATGAGACTAAGTTGTATATAACGTTAAGCTTCAAAGTTCAGACTTGTAACATATTGATAGTATTTTTGAATTCCCCAGTAGTAGGTTTTTCTAGCCATTACAGTAAGCTAAATTGAGCCAAATTAAAAGGTAAAAGATGAGATTTAATCTGAGCAAAGCCCTCCTGGTAATCTTGGAGAAAGTGAAGGGAAAAAATCACAGGGCAGATCTATGGAGTGGAGCTTAAATACCCTGTAGGTCCAGCTTGAGCAGCTCAGGGGGAGAAGCTGCTTCTTGGCAGGCTTTCTGAGGAGCAAGGTAGAGGAGGAAGGGGGCTGAGGTAGAGCTTCCAGTGGGACACATATTAATCAATAGAGTTTGGATGGACTATTAATTTAGCCTCCGTAAAGCACTAGCTACTGTTATCATAGTCACAAACTCAAAACTTTAGTCACAGGTTCAAAATTTTTAAATATTTTTTTTCCTTTGTTTTCTGTGTGTACATATCCAACCTTCTGGACAGAGGAAACAATGTTCATACTTTTAATCCAGAACCAACTTCTGAGTCTCCATGCTATTTTTCCCCTGTGTTCTCTTTCCTGCCAAGAAAGTTTTGTCGTATTATAATTGAATGTTACATTAATAACTTCTCAGTCTTTATTTTGCTATGGCTCAAAGGCACGAGTCTATTCCAGCTGTTTACAGATACTAGTTAACTGCTTTTCCTATGGTGAAGATTTCAGTGTGGACAGTAGTCATTTACTTTGATCTCTTTTTGTAATCTTTAAAAAAATTTATGGAAGCATCAGAGGAGTCACAGCTTGAATCCATCTGTCACAGGTGAGATGGACTCAAGGATAAATATTTCTGTCAGTCAACAGCTTCAGCTTTCCCACTTACTGCCTATCCCCAAGGGTGACCTTTTTACTTACCTTAGTCTTAGAAAATTTTTTCACACCCTAAACACCAGGAGCACAAGACAGGCCTGGAAGTCTCAAGTTCCAAGACGAAGAGCTCCCTAAATTTCTATACTTTACTTTCTGTTCCTCCTCTGTATCTGTCCCAGCAGATTTCCACCTAGCTGACAGACACCATCCAAGAATTAACAGCAGCCCTGCAACTGGGTTCACCTCTCTAGTCCCAGGTGTTGCTGTAAAATCAGTGAGCCATGGACTTGCTCAAAGACAGTAACACAACCAAAGTAACTGCTCTCTATCTGCAAGCTCAGTCATGGAACCAGGTGCTTCTGACAGAATTTCCAAAGTCTCCTGCTATTGCTTAAATCCCCTAACCATCCTGAATTTTGACCAATATTTTAGCCTCTCCAGGATGACCCCACCCAGCTTTGACAGTTACATAAGAGACTACATCACCCTTGTTATCAACAAAAGGCTAGAACGTTGGGTCTCAGGTGGTATATATGTCCAGAAAAGAACTCAAACTGGACCTGGAAGGATTTGTGACAGTTAGATAAAAGCTAGCATTCCTCAGAGACTAGAGAAATGGGCTCCTCCTCAGCTAAAAGGAGTCTGGGTTCCCTTGCTTCTGGCTCTCTGTTGTCATGTAACGATAGTTGCATATCAAAGCCCATGCTGGCCCCAGGCTCCTTCAGACCCTATAGCATTTGTTAGACATTTCAAAGGCCCCTCACTCCCTCCTGGCCTTTCTCACCTCCCACCCCCACTCTCTTTACTTGGCCTAACTACTCTCAGTCCTTTATCTCTTGCAATCTCCACCCTTCTCTGATACTCTCCTACTTGCCCAGCCTGGATTATGTCTGGCCTACTTCTTTATCTCAGTTCTAAACTCTTCTAGACTCTTCTAGATGCCTCTGTATATATTTTTCTCTTACCCACAGTAATTAATTCTCAATGTGTGCAGCGAAGTATATTTTTCATGCAATATATATTCTGAGTATACAGAAATCAGAGAGCTGGGAGAAAAGGGCTTCAGAATTCAAGATTTTAGGAATCAGATTAAAAAGTATACTCACCCATCTTCATTCCTGCTGTGACCCCAAGGGCAGGAACTCCCTCCAGCTAACAAGATAATAAAACAAGGGAGCCGCCATCTAGTGTTGGCCAACACCAGACCTTTCTGTTTTGTGATTACAGAAGAAAAAGAGAGGGGGGAGAAGGAAGTGGAAAAGAAAAGGAGACCGAGAAGGGGAAGGGGAGAAAGTGAAGAGGGCAGGAGGAGAGGAATATAATATATAATATAAAGTCATCAACCAGGCAAGCACCCCTGATGACAATAACAATAACTGAGATCGTGCTTACTTTAGAAAGTGGCATCTGCTGAGGGTATGAGAAGCATTTCTGTGATGTTAGGAGTATTTTTTCTTTCTTGATTTTTGGGTGCTTGATTATGAGAAAATCCTTGGAATTCTTTGTAATATATGTGCTTTTAGATATACAAATTATTAGTCAATAAATAAATAAATAAGTAAATAAATATAAATTTTAAGAGCTGCTTTCAAATGACAAGGCTTCTTGCTAAACCACATGACTTAGAACTAACTATAAGGGTGACCATATGAATGGGCACTAAAGCTAATGTCACAGGAGAGGCAAGAGAACACCCACATGCTGTGAAATAAGAGCAAGAGGTAGGGGTAGCAATGGGGTGAGGCACAAGGAAAAACTGCTTGAGATTGTTTTTATTTTTAATTGGAAAAATGTGAAGGCAAAAATGAAATATGTACACAAAGCCTGCTGTAAACAGAATAAGAGGCCAAGGAAACATACTGTTGTGTAGTCCCAGTTTGGGGAAGGCAAACTATTTCTAAGGAAAAACACCATCAAGCAAATTCTTTACCTCTATGGCATGTACCAAAATCTACACACCAAGCAAAGAAGGGAGCCTTAGTGGTCATCCTAAGGGCTAGAGTCTGCGCTCTAAATTACTCAGGTTCCTACACACAAATATGTAGATAGTACAAAAGACGCTCCTAAATTGGAGAATTTAAACTTACAGAAAAAGATTCTTGTGTTTGTCTAAGTTAAATCAATATCTCAGCCTAGCCCCGAGATCTGGACCAAATAAACCGCCCTCAGCTACTTGGTCCCAAATAACCACACAAGTCTTATATTAATTACATGCTATTTGGCCTATGGCTCAGGCTTATTACTAGCTAGCTCTTGCATCTTAACCCATTTCTATTAATCTTTGACTTCTCATGAGGCTTGTGGCTTACCTGAGTTCCTTTACATCTTTCTCTCTAGGCAGCAGCTCACAGCATCTCTCTGACTCCGCCCTCCTTCCCTTTTATCTACGCGCAGATGTCCTGCCTGCTTCTAAGATGCCTTGCCATAGGCCAAAACAGTTCCTTTATTATCCAATGACAATTCATAGGATACAGAAAGACACCCCACATCAAGCCAATATATCTTCGCCTAGACCTTGAGAGGGAAGGAGGAAGGGGGGAAAGAAGGGAGACAGGGAGAGAGGGAGGGAGAACACACAGAGAAGATTATCATTCAAAAATATGCTTTGTTACAGGGCAAACACTAGTTTGTTATTCTCTGATAAATGATAATTAGGAAATGGATACAGAATTTTGAGGAAACCAGAGGTGGATATGTTGTGTCCATGTCCCAGACCCCCAAGACCACCACAGGGCCGACTTCCTGATGCAAAAACAAAGATTTCCTTTATTCAAGCCCAGGCAAGCCAATTATCCAGCACACCAATTATAGCAAGTGAAGGAGGAAGTCTCGAGCCCCTATTACAAAGGGCTTATATAGGGAAAAACCACAAGCAGGGAGCTATATGATTGGGTAAGGGGACATAGAACGAGGTAATCTTTTGAAATTATTGGTCAGACTATAGGCACATAACAGCTAACAGTTGGCAGGATGTCTTCAGGAAAATATAGGATGCTGACAAGATTTATGGCAGGATATAGGATGTCTGCAGAGACATCTGCCTATTGAATTTTACTACCATGCATCTTGTTTGACTGTGTCTGGGATGTTTGCTTTGAACTCTGCTGTCATAGCACACTTTGGGGGCTAGAGTTCAGCCCCCAGTCATCAGATGCCTCCGTATGGAGGCCTGTTCTCAGGATGGTGTTGGTTCTGCTCTTTCAGATGCAGTAGTAATCCTTCATTCAGGGGGCTGAGACAGGAGGGTTGCCAGTCTGTGATACCTAGCCTGTAGATCTCCATGCAACAAACAGCAACAGAAAAGAATTCTGAGGGAACTTTTCAGTTACATTAAAAGGAATACATCCTGAGATGTACATAGGTTTAACAGCCTTCAGCCATCTGTCCCTTTTATTCATGCATGTGGAGTGCTTTGCAGAAGATACTCATTTGAAAGTAACTATTTGAAGTCATATATCAGCTGTCCATTAAAACAGCAATTGTGACATAAAAGAATCAATAATGAGAACCAAGATCAATTTAATAGAATAAAGATTAAATGAGAGTTGTAAAAATGATTACAATGCAAAGTAAAACCAGCATATTAAAAAAAAGCAAACCTTTGATAAATGACTTTTTAGGCAAATTTTATACCGTTAACCTCACTGAAATGAGATTGACAATATTAGCCCCAAGTAAAATAGCACTTTAAGAATCACATATCAAATCAAAGAATCATATATCATTCCAAGCATTAACAATGATGAACTTACACAGTCAAAACACAGCATTAAAATGCATGAGAGAAACTATTAAAAATTATGGTCAAAATCAATAGATACACAACAATGGTGACCTTTAAGACAAATCTGGTACATTTTTTAAAAACACCTAATTATTTTTTATTTGTATGTATCTGAGTATTTGTGTGTTTGCCTGCTGCCCATGGAGGTCAGAAGAGGGCATCAGATTCCTTGGAACTAGAGTTACAAAGTTGTGAACTTCCATGCTGGTGCTGGGAATTATATCTGGGTCCCCAGACAGCAGCAAGTGCTCCTAGAAGTTGAGACAGTTATCCAGTCCCTACAATGTAATTAAAAGTGAATGTAAAAGACAAATGTTACACTGGAAAAAAGAATCAACAGATAGGACTGTATAACATCCCTTATAAAGAAATATCGCATATGTAATACCCTGTTGTCCAACTAAACTTTCCACTACAATGAAAATATTCAATATTCAGATAGTTCAATATTGTATCTTCTATCTACAGAGCACTTAAAACAACACTAGTGGCATATTAAACTATAATATCTTAAGTACATTTGGTTAATGTCTTTAGAATATTTTTTATTAATCCTTATGATTTCTTTTATTTTTGATATTACAGTATAATTATACTAGTTTCCTCCTCCATTTCTTTCCTCCAAATTCTCTATGTACTCCTTCTTGCTCTCCTTCAAATTAATGCCCCATTTTTCTCTATTGTTATGACATATACATATGTGTAAAATATTTGTGCATATATACACTATGCATATTTCTAGAAATATATATATTCTAGTACATAAATACAACCTTTCTGGAAAACATTTGGTGACATGAATCAAGATCTTAAAAACACAAACTTTTTGACCAAATATTGGTGCTTTCAGGAATTCATCAGAAGGAAATAAGCTTCGCAGATGCAGTTAAAGTTTCCTGAATAAAGATATTTATCATAGTTTTACTTTTAACAGTGGAAGCTTGAAAGTTCAATAGCCAGTAATAAAGAAACTATTAATAAATGAGGGTACTTCTGCTTGTCCATATGCTGTATTCTCCAGTGCTTCTGTAATTGTTTAGTGATAAAGAATGTTCACAGAGTAAAAAGAAAGTTACTATACAGTAAAATCGTAACAAACATTCTAAGTTATATTACACACGTACAAGTGCTATATTTCATGAAGTTGGATCTTAATATATCATTTATTTTTATTTTTACATTGGAGTTTGCCTGCATGTATGTCTGTGCTGAGGGTGTTGGATCTCCTTAAACTGGAGTTATAGACGGTTGTGAGTCACCATGTGGGTGCTGGGAATTGGATGTGGATCCTTTGGAAAAACAGCCAGTGTTCTTAACTATTAAGCCATCTCTCCAGCCCCCATAATATATTTCATAATACATAGAATCGAAATTAACAATACAAAAAAGATGGTCAGTCATTCTCTTTGGAAGGTGAGGTTATTTTATTTTTTATCTTTTTAACTTTTCTGGTTCTCCTATCCCTACAAAATATTACTAAGTATTTTTACATTTAAAATCCAAAAAGAACAATGCCTTTTGTCAAAACGATTAATATCATTCCACAATTCCCTCCTTAGGTTTTACAGTCCTGAATAGACTGGGTCCCTTTACCCTTCCAAATTTATTTCCAGTGGTTGAGTATTAGTCATATCAAACTTCCTTCTGTGGGGTGTATGACCTTGCCTGTCTTCCCAGTGTGGTCTGGTTTCCCACTGAGCACTAGGCAACTCTGGAAACTTTCACAGCCTCCCTCATTTATCCTGCTGAACAACTCTGAAAGGTAAGTATTATAATCCACACTTTAAGGAGCAAGGGGGAGGCGACTGAAACTGACCCTCTACTTTCTCCTGTACAAACACTTACTTCTGAACTAGCATTTACTTACAAGGTGACCTCAATTCCTTTACCATTCATCTTTTCCCCCAAGTTACAAAATGGAGGAAACTATAGTAGAATGACCATGGGTGAGTGTGAGGATGAGCTGAAATGATTCCCATCTGTTAGCACAGCTTCTGCCCATTATTAATGCCAGTAGGTGACTGGTAGGAGTGGCAGATCTCAGCCCACAGGCCTGGGGCTTGGAAATGGGACCCAGAAAAAGAGAAAATGCCATGTAAGAAAGGGTTCCTTAAATGGAATAGCATTTTCAAAAGATATTGTGAGTGTATTGTATTGTGAATGTCTGTGTGAGATATGTTTTCATGGAAGACTTGAGACCTGGTAAGACAGCATGGTGTCTGCATCTTAGGATATTCACATTTTTATTCAAAGCGTTGTGGAGAAGTGTCAATTTTTTATACTACTTGCACTGGAGAAGCTAAGAAATAGTGGCCCATGGGAGACAGTGTGGCACAATCCCACTATCTGAGGTCCTTTTCACTTTGCCTAAAAGCCCAGCCCCATGAGGCCTACTGTAACCCAATCAGTGGGAAGCATTCTTTGTTTGTATGTACCAAGAAGAATTGTAACATTCAGAGCACAGTAAAGCCCACACCCACATTGTTCCATGAGACTCTTCCTTACTAGGCAGTAGGCACCACCAGTCACCACCATAAGCCTAGCATTATCAGGAAATAATTTAGAAATGCACACTGAAGGAGTTCTGCTACAAATGGTATTTATTACTTCAAAAGGGAGAGCTGTTTTTCCTTTTATGGTATCTAAGATATTCTTTTTTTTTTTTTTTTTTTAAAAAAAAAAAAGTCTTCCCAGCACATTACAAATGACTTCAGAGTTGGGAAATGCTCCTTGCTAGGAAGACCCAGTTTGGTCCTGATCAAAACGTTGTTTATTTGGGCAACTGCATTCTTCTGTCAGTAAGGCCTAAGGAGTTTACTATTAATCCCAAATGTAAACCCTACTTAAGAGACACTGCTTACAAAGGGAGATTACTATTTAACTCTAGTGTTCACAGCACATCTTGTAAATTCCTTCAATAGAGGAAGGCGCTGATGTTAGCCAGCCTCCCTATCCCCCGGACATTTCAATGACTGGTTTAGGTGATCTGAAATTATTGCGCCCTCTATCTACCATCAGACTTCCCCCAGATCACCTGAGGGGTTCTCCTGAAGCTGAATTTGGGCCAGATCAGGAGGGACAGAGCAGGAGACTTAGGAGGTTGGCTGCTCTCCCTGGCGTGGGAACTTTTTCCTTTCCTGCTTTAAGGAACAGAAATGAAGTCAAAAATCCTGAACTAAAGGGACTTAGATTTAGCAATATAAGCAAAACGCGGTGAATGGGGCATATCAATGGGACACGCGAAGGCTCCTTATCAAAATTACCCACACTTATCTGATACTCAGGTTGAAGTGGGAGATCTCATCTCCTCCAGAACCTGGCACTAAATGTGTATCTGTGGAAGAGCAAGGCCCTAGGGTCCCTAAAGAGATGCTCTCAAGTTTCTTTCCAGAGAGCCCAGAGGATAGGAGAAGTGATAACAACAGACCAATCACAGGTCCAGCTTGCTTCTTAAGGGAGGATCCAAGTTGGAGGGGCTGAAAGGCGGAGGGAAGCCGGGCTTAGGTCCCTCCTGCGCTTCCTACCTGCAGCTCCTTCTCTCCCTCCCCCTTCTCCCTTACTACTAATTCTCTTCCTCTTCCTCCCTTCCTCCCCACCGTGTCCCCTGTACCCCAGAAACCCAGCTAGAAGAAACTTCTTTGCACTGTACTTTTCCTGTGCTTAAGTGTACATTTGAGTGAAGGGCCGGGGGTTGGAAGGAAGGAAGGAAGGAGACACTTCACCCAGGGCAGAGTCCTTAAGAGCCCTGAAGAGGCTTTGCTGCACTGCCTTACCTCCACCAAGCTGTCAGGCGGAGGCTTCTTAAGTCTTCAATAAAAAGCAGAGCTGAGCCCCAAGCTGTAGAAGATTCTGGTACAGCAGGCATGAAGCCTCTTCCCACTTAGCGCCTCTCTCCCTCTCTCTCCACCCTCTTCCCCCTCTCTCCTGCCCCCCCTCACCTGTCAGTTCTGTCTCTCACCATGGGAACAACTTTCTGGAAGTTTTTGGGTTTTTTTTGTTTTTTGGGTTTTTTTAAAGTTCTTTTTTTAAAGGTTCATTTAGACTTACTTATTTTGTGTTTATGAGTATTAGGTCTGCATGTATGTATGAGCACTATGTGCCCCGGAGATCAGAAAATGACACTGGATGCCATGAAGCTGGAGTTAGAGTAGGTTGTAAATCATCTATCTCTTCTTCAGTGCCCACTTTAGAGGTTGTATTTTCTCCCGGACACCCACGAAAGCTTCAGGTGGGTTTCCTGTCAACCTTCTGTGGAAACCCAAACATTTGGCCTTCCAAAGGCAGTTTAACCTCTGCCGCTATGCCTCAGATTGGCAAAGTCATGTGTGTGTGTTCCTTTTCAACGCTTAAAAAAAAATAAAATAAACAAGACCACAGCTTTCAAAAGACTCAGGCTTCTGGGGTTTTATGTCCACAGAGTGATAACACATCTTGAGACAGGATATTTATAATTTGTTTGGTTTCATATTTATCCCCATAAAGCCGCACAGTAACAGCTGAGAGCTATGAGAACCCTTAGGTAAGGGGAGGGTCTAGAGAAGAGGTATGAAGAAAGGATGTTTAGAAGCAGAGATATAGCCCTGGAGTTGCATCTCCTTGAATGCTCACACAGCCCAGCAGGCCATAGCACTTAACGGCAGTCAGCAGCCTCTCCCCTTCCAAGGTTGACTTACACAAGCTTAGTTGTAATTCTCCAGACACTCAGGCTGGTCCTGAGCCACCTTCTCCAGCAAGTGACCCCCCTCCCTCCCAAAGAAGGGAACTGCCTGTGGCCAACATGGGCTCCAAGCTTTGGAGCAGGCCACCTGGAAACCAGAGATAACCTGGTGAGATGAGAGATTTACAAGGGCCAGGGAGCACTATGGGGAGGGTGACAGCAGTGGGTGTGGCCGCACATGTCCAGCCATGGATGATGAAACTGGGGAGTAATATATGAGTCTAGTGAGACCGCAAGGGGAATACTATGTTCCTCACCACCTCCCAAGGAAGATGCACATAATGAGCTGGCTGCCTTTCAGAGAAGAGCAATTAAGATGATTAAGAGACCAGAGGGAGTGACTTAGGGGGAGAGATTAAAGGTATTAAGCATGTATACCTTGGCTGGGCTCAAAGCAGAGGGAATGTGGAAACTCCACACACATCCTCAGAACATAAACATAAGGAGAAGTGAACTTGTTGCCCATGGTCCCTGAAGGAGACAGCTTCTGAACAGAGCCAGGCACCACAAGTACAGGGCCCTTACTAAGGCTTTGTTGCTTTTTAAAAAACAAAGGCACAACATTGTCATCGTAGTCCGTCTTAGGTGTGACATGTTGTCTCCCTGTGCTTGTGATTTGCTTCCTTGCTGGCTAGGGATTTTGACTCTCTTCAAGTGCTTCATAATCATTTTTAAGTATTTTGGAAAGTGTCTATTCGAGTCATTTTCCAGTTCTTAAATTTGGTTATTTGTTTCACAAATGTTAAGGTGTGTTTATATATCTAAAAAAACTGCCTTCTGCATAGTTTGAAAACGTGTTGATGAATTCTGCGATGCTTTTCACATTCTTGGTTTGGGGGGCTGTGTGAGCAAGATGAAGCTTGATTGATTCATTTTTCTATTTGTTGATTGTATTTCTGGTTTCATACCTAAAATAAAAGTCTGTTGCCAAGCCCGAGGATTAGATAGAGTTGTCCTGTGTTGTGCTCTAAACCTGTTACTGTTTTAGTCTTTACAGCAGGGTCTTGGACTCATTTTGACTTAGTATTTGTATAAGATATGAGATAACAGTGTGATTTTATTCTTTTGCTTGTGAATATCAAATTGATTCATCACTCTGTTGTACCTTTGGGGGCAATTCAGACAAAAGGAGATAGAAAAAATATTTATTTATTTATTGATTGATTGATTAATTGATGAGGAAATGTCTTTTTCCTAATGCATTGGTCTGGGCCCTCTTGTCAAGAAGCCATGAATTTCTCATTATGCCTGTGCTGATGCCAATCCCACATTCCCACCCTGGCTATAAATTTGAGATTAGATTTAAAACTAGAAAACATATGTGCAATTTGTCTTACCTGTATTAAGCCAGGCATGGTGATCTACACCTTAGATCTCAGGGCTAAAAAGACAGAGCAGACAGATCTCTGTGAGTTCAAGGCCAGTTTTTCAACAGAAAAACTTTAAAAGTTTTGATGAGAGTGTTGTAGTCAGAAGTTTCTGGCCTGGACTAGCCCTAAGGTCTGTACCTGCAGTCCCACAGACTCTTAGTCCCAAATAATCACACAAGGCTTATATTAATTACAAACTTCAGTTTATGGGTATTTCTATTAATGTTTAGTCAAGTGCCTTGGCTCTTTTTTGCTCAATGTGGTATTCTCATCCCACTTCCTCTGCATTCCTGGTATTTTCCTCTAACCCCGCCCTCTTCCGTCTGTGGTGATATATTTTATATTTAATAAAATCAGCCTGGCATATCAGAGAAAAGATTCACCCACAGTCAAGCCATAAGGGTCAGTTAATCCCATAACTCCAGAAACAGACATTTCTGTGTTTCTGTGACTTCAAACCCTAACTACCAAACAGTAGTGGCTCACACCTTTAATCCTAACTCTAGGATTATGATGCAGAGTTGAATCCAGAAGTGAAACAACTGGGTGAAAAAGATTTTTAAGGAGGTATAGGCAGACACATTTATTTTGTAAAAGCCATGGGCCAGGTTAAGGACTCTTGAAGATAGCTTTTACCCTGAGAAGTTGGCTGGGTGAGAACTGACTGTGGTCTGTTCCCTCTCTCTAATATTTCAGCTTTTCTCCCAATATCTGGCTCTGAGTTTTCATTAAATACCAACTAGGATTTGTATTTCATTCACCTTTATTTCTGCTTAGATTGCCCACCTGATCCTAAGCTGCCTTGCCATAGGCCAAAACAACTTCTTTATTAACCAAAGATAATAAAAGATATTCACAGTGTACAGAAAGAATCTCACATCAGAATCTCATTCAATTTGTGTATGTCATTCACCTGTGGAAAATTACCGTTAGGAATTTATTTTTTCCAGGGATTTTCCTTTCTCCCCTTCCCTCAAGACTTGCCTTAGACAAGTACAATGTCCATACAAAAACACAGAAGAGGCTTCCACCTTCTAACACAGCATTACCATACTTGTTGTGGAAATCAGATGTCCATTTCTGGTGGCTCTGCATTGCCATCATCTGCTGAATGCTTCAAGCTTGATGATGGCTTAGTGCATTTTTGGCTAGGGTAACATGGAGGAGCAGAAGAGGTACCTGTGGTGACCCTAGCATCAGTGCAAACTTGCCCCAGATGCCCTTACCAATGTAGACTAATACACCCAGCAAAACTATCTACCATAACAGCTTAAAGAGATTTATATCCAACAACCAAACCTAAAGAAAATATTGGAAACATTATTTTGGGTTGAAGAAAGAGATGAGCATAGCATAGCTCCCAGAAGCATATCGATTTATCACCTTTCTCCTTACAGTAAAAGGGCACACAAAAGTTCTTCATTCAAATGAACCAGGAACAAGCTGTATTGCTGTCCTAATATAGACTTAGCTGTATTTTAAAGCACATATGTACTTCATCTTATTGAGAAGGTTCTTCTTTTCTTGCCTTTTCTTTGAGACACAGTCTCTCTGCACAGTCCAAATTGGCCTTGGATGATAGGTAGCCCAAAGTACCTCAAACTAGAGATTTTTCTGCCTTCAAACTGAGGATTACAGGTATGTACCAGCATTCTGGGTAAGAGTACTTTTACTGCTAGTTTTAAAGGTTTCTTGGTCACTGGGTAAATTAAATTTCAAGTGTTTTTTTCTGAAATAATTGAGACATTTACAAAGTTTGCCTTTGTTCTTTGTCAATATGACATATAAGATGATTTTTATATATTTTCATACTGAAATAATTATGAATGTATGTTGAGGGGACCAGCATGCTTAGGGGAAGAATTATACTGTAAGAGGATTTTGTACACAGTTGGCATCCGTTAAAACTAGCCTTTTTTTCTTTTATTTAAGATTTTTAAAAATTCATTTTACATACCAACCATACACCTCCTCTCATCCCTCCTCCGCTACCTTCCCAACCTCTCCCCCAGGACCTCTCCCTCCCCTCCTCTGAAAAGGTAAGGCCTCCCATGGGAAGCCAGCAAAGCCTGGCACACTCAGCTGAGTCAGGTCCAATCCTCTCCCCACTGCATCAAGACTGTGCAAAGTGTCCCACCATAGGTAATGGGCTCCAAAAAGCTAACTCATGCACTGGGGATAAATCCTGATCCCACTGCCAGGGCCCCCTTTAAACACACAAAGCTACACATTGTCTCTTGTATGCAGAGGCCTAGTCCAGTACCATTTAGGCTTCACAGCTGTCAGTCTAAAGTTTGTGAGTTTCCACTAGCTTGGTTCATTTGTCTCTGTTGGTTTTCACCATCATGATCTTGACCCCTCCCCCCATATAATCCCTCTTCCCCCTAGTTGACTGAACTCATGGAGCTTGACCTGGTGCTTCTTGACCTGGCTGTGGATCTCTGCATCTGCATCCATCTGGATGAAGGCTCTATGATGACAGGGTATTCACCAATCTGATAACAGGGGTAGGCCAGCTCAAGCTGCCTTTCCACTATTGCTAGTAGTCTAAACTGGGGTCATCCTTGTGGATTACTATGATCTTTCTATGCACCAGGTTTCTCTCTAACTCCATGATGTCTCCCTCTATCAAGATATTTCTTAAATTGTTCTCCCTCTCTGTCCCTGTTCCCTTATATTCTCATCCCCCATCCCTCCCCTCTACTTGTCTCCCCACCCCCACCCCCCAACACACTCCCTCACTTTACTTCTGAGACCTCATCTATTCCCCTTTCCAGGACAAACTAGTTGTTTCTGAAATAGTACACTAGAAAATATACAAATGAGGCAGTAGTGAGAAAAATTTAGAAACAGCAACTACAAATATAACAGAAAAATAACCTGTACACAAGGAGAAAGCTAATATAAAACATCATTAAAGGTAGCAACTGGAGTAAGGGTAGATGCAGGCAGCTCATTGGCTAGCCACTCTAGCAGAATTGATGAGCTTTAGGTCCTGGGAGAGATCCTACCTCACAAAATAATGGTGGAAAATGGTTGTTAGAAGTTTCTGTTTTGCCTGGCTAGTCTCTCAGCCACTTAGTCCCAAATAATAACACAAAGACTTGTATTAATTATAAACTGTCTGGCCTATGGTTCAGTGTAGTGGGATTATGATGCTACATTGTAAATAATTGTCCCACCTATTGGTTTAATAAAAATGCTAATTGGCTGAAGGCCGACAGCAAGTGTGGGCGGGGCTACCAGACTGAGAAAACTCAGTTCCCAAACAGAGAGAGGAGAGCAGATGCCACAGAGATGCTAGAGAAGTCAGCAGATGCAGGGGACAACTATACTGCTCTAAGAAAAGGTACCAAGCCGCATGGCTGAACAGGGTAAGAATCATGGGTTAGTTTAAGGGTAAAGAGTTAGCAAGTAATATGCTTGGGCCCTAGGCCAATCGCCATGAAATTAATAGAAGTGTCTGTGTGTCTCTGTGTGTCTGTGGGTCTGCAGGTCTGGACCATGGGCTGAACAGGCATCTGCTCTCTGGCTGGCATCTGCTCTCTGATCTTTTGCTTCCCAGAATTCTCCTCATTTGTTTGTCCCACCTCTACTTCCTGTCTAGCTTCTGGCCGGTCAGCATTCTATTAAACCAATATTTACAGTGACAAATATTTACAGTGTACAAGAGTGTAGTCCCACAGCAGAAAATGATAGAGGAAAGATACCAGATGTCAACTTTTGTCCTCACCATGAACATGCCTACATAACCACATACATATGTACACACACTCACACCAACATTACACAAATCATAAAAAAACACTGTACACATATCCAAAAATAAGTTATTTTAAATCCTTGTGTAGTAGATACAATATCTGGACTTCTTTAGTGACAGTCTGTATTAGCTTTTTCCTCTTGTATGTCATAATTTTTCATTACATGCCTCATTTTTTATTGAAAAATAGACATCTATGATTATGATACAAACTCTTTAAATTGGGTCTACCTTCCACTCTGGGGTTGACTATTGCAGTCATTTATTATTGTTATTACTCATTTTGCAAAGCCTATAATTTTTTTATTGTATGTGATTTAGAAGTCTTTGTTCCTTTAGCTTCATAGTTACCTAATAAGTTGACAACAATTTCTAAAAATATTTGGACAAAAGAAAAATAAAAACTCCCAGTCCAGCTGAGAGCATATATATGGGGGAGGGGGCATGTCTTCAACACTTACCCTAGAAAGTAACTCTGTCTTACAGTTCACGTCTTGTCCACAACAGAAATGACCGAAAGTATGAAAAGAAATGACGGAGGAGAGACGGTCTCAGTTTTCTTCCAAATTCACTGAGTGTTGCAATGCGGACATTTTAACAATCTCTAGCATTTCTTCTCCAGCTTTTTCCTTTGTCACTGTTATCTCCTGCGCTGGGTGATAAAGGTTCACATTTTTGCTTTGAAATTCTCTCAGCAAGTGCTACCTCTGTAGCCTTGTTAGCTTTGATAAAGTTCCTCATTTGGTGACCAAAAAAAAAAAAAAAAAGACAAGCTTTTTGAATTCAAACTTCGGAGTATCCTCAGAAATACCTGTCTTATTTTGGGTTTCTATTGCTGTGAAGAGACACCACGACCATAGCATCTCACAGTTTCAGTGGCTCAGTCCATCATGGTGGGGATCATGGCGGCATGCAGGTGGACATGATGCTGGAGCTGAGGGTCCTACATCTTGCCAGCAACAGGAAGTCCACTGACTGTCACATCTAGTGAAGCGTGAGAAAAAAGAGCTCAAAGGCCACAACCATAGTGACCCACTTCCCACAGAAGGTGTGGCCCAGATTAAAGGTGTACTATCCAGCCTCAAGGTCTGAATTAAAGGCATGTGTCATCCAGCCTCCTTCAACAGGCCACACCTCCTAATAGTGCCACCCACTCCCTATGAGTTTATAGAGGCCAGTTAGGTTCAAACTACCACATTATCCAAGCAAAGGACCACAAGTCATTGAGTCTAAGAATTGTACTGTGATCTTCTCTTAAACATTAGAAACCTGTACCAAGGGTGTGGGCAACTGTCTTCAATGTTGTCACCAAGTTGAGGCGTGGTATTGGGGATAAATTAAAACACCATGAACGCTTTTGTCAAGATTTAGAATTTTCTTTTTTTTTCACTAAGTGGTCACATGGTTGTTTCATACCTTTGGTTCATTTCCAGAATCTTAATGCAATTGGTTTGAATACTGTAACCAATCTGTTTGCTGCTTTGGAGAGACACAAGCTTCAATGTTTTTACTGATGCTACTTTTTAAATTATCTTTTTGATTTCATGACAGTTAAACACAGGGTGAGTGACTGCAGCATATCAACTGCATTTCAGAGAGGCAAAGAAAGAGTCTACACATTCTGGTAAAACATTTAGAGGTTAATAATTGCATGAATGTGGACAATATGCAGTAGAGCAGTAATCTAACAGCTTTGTGAAAGGTGGACATAGGAGTTTGACAGGGGCAGTTGTTGTGGAATATTACTTTAACTATGTAAAGTTATGTTCAAGTAGGCAAAGATATATTGCATTTATCCAATTATGAAAAAAATGTGCTACTGTTTCACCTTGAGTGTCTAAGGCATCTGATCAGTCTAATAAAAAGTTGAATGGTCAATAGTTAGGCAAGAGAGAGATAGGTGGAGCTGGTTGGCAGAATGAATAAGTAGAAGGAGGAATCTAGTTTAGGGAAGAAAGAACAAAGGAGAAAAAGAGGGAGATGCCCAGGGCCAGCCAATCAGGCAGCTGCCAGCCAGGTAGACATGGAATGGGACATACAGAATGAAAGATTAAAAGCTTTAAGGCAAAATGTAGATGAAGAGAAACAGGTGAAGTTATAAGAACTAGCAGGAAACAAGCATAAGATAAGGCTGAGAATTCAAAACTAATAATAAATCTCTGTGTCATGATTTGGAAACTGGTTGGTGGCCCAAAAGAAAGCCTTCTTCAGACAGGTCCTGTGAAAGTTACATAGATGGTGAAGAAGTAAGATCTATTTGCTCATCCAAAGGGAATGTTTCCAGGGATTATACATCTCGGGACTCTGCTGGATATTTAAGGTTGTCTTTAAATCTGTACATTTCAGATACAGGCTGAAGGAAGCCAAAGGACTTGTAAGACTTGGGTCTGTGCTCTTGCATTCTAGAGGAGATGATGCTGTCCTTGGAAGAGTAGAAGAAACCATTTAGGAAATGTTTTTTAAAGAAGGGAGGGAGGGAAAAAAGATGAGCAACAAGGACATTTATTTGATTTGATTTTGAAGACTGGAACGCTAGAGCTTCCCAAGTATTATCATGTCAGAAGCATCTGGTGCTTGCCCAAAACACAGGGGCCATATTGGCTGATGACTCACTGCTCTGAGGATGTTGGAGGACACCTTGGCTGTGAACTCTGTAACTTGAGCCCACCCATGTCTGTCTGTTCATTATGGAGAAAGCTAGATAAAGTCAGAAAAGTTGTGAGAAGAATTCCTACCAATTTCTTTTGATTGAGGTGCTGGGTAGAAAGAAGGATTTAGGAACAGATTTCTGAACTAACAAACAAACAAAGAAAAAACGTCTGCTTTGGTCTCTTTCCGACTGTGTAAAGGCTTGCCAATGGTGTCAAAAAGTAGTTCAGTTTCCTGGACTGTGAACCAGAAATCAGGGGGCAGATGATGCCATAAAAAGTCTAGCAGGAATGTATTTGGCAAAAGATTCACAAAAGAAATCAAGAGAGTCATAAATCAAATTTTAAGAGCAAATCACTTTAATAGCAGCTAATTCTTATTAAGCTCTGACTGTAGACTAGCCTCAGCATTTGAAAAGTATTCACTAATTAAACTCTTAAAGCAATCTCACGAAATAGGTACTAATATTACTGTCATTTTATTGATGAAAGTAGAGCATAGAGAGAGAGGTTCAGCATTTGTTTTTAAAAGATACTTAAAATAGTGGAGTCAGAATTTAAAAAAAAAAAACAAAAACTGAACCTGCAAGCATCTGATAAAACCCAACAAAAAGTGTATAGTATATCTAGTTTATCCTATGGGGAAATGTGTTCTTGGGGTGATAAAGAGGGGAATCCCAGTCAGGCTGGAGAAAGAGCTCAGCAGTTAAGAGAGCACTTGCTGGTCTCACAGAGGACCCAGGTACGGTTCCCAGCTCCTATATCAATGGCTCACAACTGGCTGTAACTCCAGGTCCAGGGCATCCAATTCCTTCTTGTCGCCTCCATGGAGCATATACATCCACTCAGGCATATGCCCACAGACATTAGATAAATACAGTTTTAAAAGAGGGTACCCCCAAATTATCTGTTGTAAAGGAAGGCTGAGTAATGTTGGGCTTTGCTATTGTCATAAAAGTGGACCGGTGGTGGCAAAAACCATGACAAGTCACTAAAATACTAGATACAAGTTTTAAAAATATACCCTCTCATAACAATTATTGAAAAGGTGGAAGAGCTTATTTGAAGAACATGTAAGGAATACTAAGGTGAAGGGACTGACGCGGAGACCCTTGAAAGACAACGTGGAGACGGCAGTGAGAGTGGGGGATAGGAGAAAACAGGGCAGATCCTGAAGGTATGGACCTGGATGAGAACCCGTGAGCAACAGAGATCAGAAGCAAAGAGCAGCACCAATGCATAAAAATGTAACCTCTCCAGAGACAGGCAGCCATGTCTGAGAAGCACATCGCAGACAGCTTGGCTGGACTGAACATGTGAGAAATATTTTATTTTTAAATATTTTCTTAATACAGCTTACTAAACTGATGTAATAGCACTGAAATATCTTAATCATGTCGACATGTGGTAGAAGTATTATCCAACTGAAGCAGAACATTTGATAAAATTTTGGCCTGCCTTTACCTATAATTTCATCTTTGAAAAGAATGGATAAACAACAGAGAAGCTGAAATTCTGGACTTAATTTCTATCCAAAACAGTTTAATTGGTGATGGAGAAATAAGTTTCACACATACACACAAACCCCTGAGAAATGTAATAGTTTTTGAGTGTTTCATATTTCTCTTAGATTTCAGGAAATAAGGTTTTAAATAATATCTCCTCCTCCTCCTCCTCCTCCTTCCTGGTACTGTTATTTCGGTTTTTTGAGGCAGGGTTGCTTTATGCTGCCCTGGTCCTAGAACTTGCTCTGGACCAGGACAGCCTTGAAATCACTGAAATCTGCCTGCCTCTGCCTCCTGAGTGCTGGAATTAAAGGTGTAATACCACCACTGCCCAACAGGAAATCCGTTCTTAATTCACTTTTTATTTCTAATTTTATTTCAGTAAAATGAGGATGAGCTCAGTCAATTATTTACATTTGTTGGGATTTATGTTAGGGCTCAGTTCTAAATGTTCCCTTTATGCTCAAAAAGTGCACAGCTCTGGCAGGGTCTGCAAGATTTAATGCATATCACTGAATTTTGTTTATTAACCATATGGTAAAAATGTCCCCTGTGCCATTTTTAGTCTGTTTCTCTCCAGTTCCTTATTTTAGGTTTGTCTAACTTTACTTACACACACACCGTTGGTAGACGTATATCTAGAGCAGGATTGTTCTATCTCCCTAAAACGTTATTCATAGTAACATAAAACAATATTGCCATTTTTTTCTGAGTAATTTGTATTATAATTAAATAACAGTTACATATTAACCTGAAGCAAGTAAACTATTCATATAATTGTAGTTTATATTACTAGTTTATTTATGGAGCATTTTTTATTTTGAAAAAAATCAAGTTTTGCAGATATGACTATTTCCATCACAGTTTTATTTACAGTTTGCCTGGCGTGGTTCATCTTTTCTATTTTTTTCAAGCTTCCTGTGTAGTCCTGTATTTTTGAACCCAATATGAGAATTACTGACTTTGAACAATTAAGTTTAATGTACTAGATTTCGGGGGGATTGCCAGTGTATTCAAAGTTACTTTAACCATTTAAGTTTGTGACAACTCCTTAAACCCTTGATTATTTCCTTTATCGGGTTCCTTTTCCTAACTTCTTTGGGATTGAGATTTGCTTTAATTTTTCACTTTTACTGATTTGGAAGTTGTAAGAGTTCTTTTAATAGTTACCTTTAGCTCTTCTAAAGCTAAGAATACTGGAATTTATTTGTACAAAAGGTTTTCACTGGACTCTTATTTCAGTCTGCTGAATTGGTGGAATAATTTGAAGGGACTTAACAACAATGTTAAGCCAAAAGACGTGTGTACATGGTATATTTTTCCAAGGTTTTAGATGTTAAATTTGATCAATATCTAATAGTTCACCTTAAGTAGGTTGCACATATGTTTTGTTGAATTTATTATTTTTGATACTATCGTAAAGCTATTTTCAAAATATGATTTCAATTCCTAATTGTTTTGTTAAGTGTAGAAACATAATTAATTTTGGCATTGAGACCTTTAACATGTAAATCTTACCTTATGACTTTATTGGAGTGTCAATCCTATTGATTTTCTGTGCAGACAATCATGTCACATACAAGTAACAGTTTTTCATCTCCCTTTCCAATCTACACGACTTACTGATTTTTCATGTGTGACAGGATAGATACTTTTTTCTTTAAATTTTTTTGAGATCATAATAAGATTATATCTTTGCTTCTTCCCTTTCTCCCTACAAGCTGTTCCATCACCCTCCTTCCTCTCCTTCTAATTCATCACCTGTTTTTAAATTGTATGAACATATACATTATATATATTTTCCTAACTATAGAGATGCAGCAGCCTTGGTTCTTACGATGTCTCTGTCTGTATGTTTTCAGGGCTGACCATTGGCAGTGGACAGCAGACTGGTGTGCTCATCCGTAGGAAAGACTACTTCGCCTGATCTCAGCAGTCCGCAGTTGCCTGTAGTTCTTTGTGCAAGACTGAGCTTTTCCATTTCCTTCTTAGCTTTGTCTCCTTATGTCATGCTTGCTAGTCAGTCATGCTGGTGAGCCTTTATGGGTGTGCCTTCTGACATTTCTAGGGGACACAGTCTCATAGCAAAGCCCCTGTTCCTCTGGCTCCTAAGATCTTCCCACCTCTTTTTTAAAATTATCTCTGAGCCATAGATGCAGGAGCTCTGTTGTAGATGTATGAATTTGGGACTGGGCTCCACAACTCTGCATTGGTTGTAGCAGAAGTTTCTTTCTGAGTTATTGCCTGAAACATCCCTTTCTATGTTGAATATGATTGGAGAAAATGAACATTATTATCTTGTTAATATTAAGGGGAACACTTAATCTTTCTCTATTAGATGTGATATTAACTAAGTTTCTCTAGATTGGTTTCATGGGTTTGCTTTTGTCCCTTGCTTGCTGACAAATGTATCATGGATGAGCATTAACTTTTGTCACATACTTTTTATGTATCTACTAAAATGATAATGTGATTTTATTTATTTTTTGGGTAATATGATAGTTACCTTAATTCATTTCCAAATACATAAACCATCTTGTAATTCTGTATTAAGCTTCACTTAGTCATATTTTGTTAATTCTCTACATTGTCAGGTTAGAGTTGCTATGATTTTTGGTACATGAGGAATATTGGTCTTTAGGTTTTTTTTTAAAATAATATCTTCGCATGGTTTAGCATCAGATGATATGTCAAATTTTAATTTTTTGAACCATTGAAGCAATTCCAAAGCTTTGAGCATTTTGCAAAAGGATGAATTCTGGCTTTTTATTTTGTATGACCAAGATCATAGTTCCTGATTTCGTGGTGATTAGAGTTGTGGCCTTCATACTAAAGACTCTTTGTAACAGTCCATTGGCTATCCACATGTCAGACTTCAACCCCTGCTTTATAGTGAACTGATTCTGAGTGATAATGTATCCCATGTTTCTTTATATAGTAGAAAGAGTCTAATATATGTTAACTCATTGTATAATGTTACTCAAGGGTAACAAAAACATATTTCATAAAGATCAAAGAAAATCCCAGGCAATATTTCATGAGTAAAGTCAAAGAGGAGTATGAATAGCTTTAGAAGCCTGAAGGGTTTTTCAGCATTAAATAAATCACTTATTATACAATCTAGACCCCCACACAAATACACAAGGAAGGATTGTGGATGTTACTGGATAGATGGCAGGCATCAGGGTTTGGCCATGTTAGAGATTGCCTGGGGACAAAGAAGGTCTTGTGTTTTTAAAAAAGTAAAGTTAGTTTACTCTAATTAACTCACAAATAAGAACAACACACAGCTAGTTTATGGAAGCTTTTACTCTTACACTTCTCCAGTGACTTCCATCCAAACTCTGTTTGAGGATATAAAGGCTTGTTAATCTGCTCAGGGTGGGAGATTCCTTCTGGGTGGTTTTAAATCTAGGATCTGTGGGGTCAGCTATGGCTACTGTGAGGTCCCCTTTGTAGCTCATCTTCTTATGCCTAAGCTTCTTCATACCCTCTTTTATAGCACAAGGGTATCTTCTGTGTGATAAGCTCTGTCTTCAGTCTCTGTCTAGAAGTCAAAAGGTCTGGAGGCACAGATGGGAAGGATGGATTATGGACCAAGCTCACACAAAGTGTTTTATAAATGTAACCTTGGCAACGCAGCCATGGCCAAGATTATGGCTCTGGATCTGTGAGGATGGAAGGAGGAGGAGCTGATTAAACAACCGGACCATCTGAAGGTGGAGCTGTCAAGGTGACAGGCAGCACTGTATCCAAGCTCTCCAACATGGTCGTCTACAAACCCATCACTGGTGTCCTCACTGTCTTAACCAGACTCTAAAAGAAAACCTTAGGAAATACTACCAGAACAAGAAGTACAGCCTCTGGACCTGTGACCCAAGAAGTCTAGAGCCATGCACCACTACCTCTCCAAGCATGAAGAGAAGCTGAAAACCAAGGGGTGGCCTTGGAAGGAGAGACTATACCTGCTGAGAAAGTATGCACCCAAGGTCTGAGATGGGAAGACAATAAGGTACAAAACTGGCTATAAATAGAGCCTTTATTATTAGTAAAACTGGAGTAGTGTAATATGCTAGCTGAAGGGACACAGAGGCTAAAGAAAAATACTGGCCTTTGGAAGAATATTAGAAAAACAGTAACTATAAGGCCAATGAAATTAGAAAACTGTGCTAAGCAATGTGAACACAAGAAACAAGACAGAGAACAAATAACTGTTGAAAGTGAAGTGTGGAACAAAGGATGTCCCAGGTGTCATACAAAGAGAGCTATTCCTGCAGCATGGAGGATAAAGCTAAGAGCAAGGACTTCACTCGCAGAGTCGCCAGCTTGAATTACCAACTGCGTGGCAGGTGTTTTTGCTATGTGGAGGTTCAAGATTCAGTTAGAAAGGAATGAGATCCAGACACAGTGGGGGCAAACAATATAGTGATGAGTGATCTTAGATCCATACGTATCTTGGAACCAACTTAACTCTTAAATGGTCTATCCTTCTCTCCCCTGTTAAAGGCCATTAAGTGGTCTATCCTTCTCTCCCCTGCTAAAGGCCAGCAATCCTGCCTCTCTTGAAGATAATGAAGAGAACTCTCATTTCCCTCCAGGTCTCCCCTCCATGCCCTCTTCTTTCCCCCAGACCAGACTTAGGTAATGAGGGTCAATAGGACCTGACGTAGAGCAAAGTTCCATATCACAAAGACTTGTGAGACTAAGCTAGCACATTCTTCTAGGAGCCATGGGACTATGAAGATGTTTGATTTAAAAAACTAGAATGTAAGATTGAGTGGAGAGCTTATCAGTGTGGACAAGATTGGATAAAGGGAAGTTTATTGATTAAAAGATAGAATGAATGCCAGGGCAAAGGCACCAGGAGATGTTATAAATTCACAACCATAGGGCTCCTTTGAGCATAGACATAGTGGTCATGCTATGAGAGGCTGAGATGACTGGATTTCTCAGTTTACAGAAGTCAATACTGTATATAGGGCTGGGAAACCTACTAAACTGCCATGTTTCATGGGAAGGTCTAGAGCAACGGTTTTCAACTTTCCTAATGATATGACTCTTGAGTATGGTTCCTAAAATCATAAAATTATTTTCATTGCTCATAACTGTAATTTTACCACGGTTGTGAATTGTAATATAAATCAATCTGATATTCAGGGTGGCATTAGGTGACCCTGTGAAAGAATCCTTCAGCCCTGAAGGGGCTATGACCCACAGGTTGAGTACCACTGATCTAGAGGACCCATCCTTGGTTTCTCTGGTTGGACATGGTCACTGAGATTTCAAAGTAGAGAAGGTGTGAGCACTGGCGGGAGGCTCTCACAAGAGCTGGCCTATGAACTTCCTCCTGTGAACAAGGATTCATAAGCCTTCAGATTTCACAAGGCTCTTCCTCTACCCTAGTTATATAAAGGATGCTCTATATCTTTTAACGGTTCCTAAGGGCCTTTTAAGTCGAATAACATTTTGGGAATTGTCTAAGAAGCAAGTAGGGTCCTTAGTGGAACAGGTGCCAGTAAGTTGTTCAGGGAACTTCCTGGTATCGATGAGGCCACTGAGTCATCTACTTGTTTCCTATAAGTAACCATAACAAACCCATTGGCTCACCAAACTAGGTTTGACAAAATACTTTCTTTGATAGGTCAGCATCTCATTTGGGGTAAGTACATGCTTTCATACATCATATCTAAAGAGTCATGTGACATTCCTCTAGCATTCATCTTAACGCTATGGTGACAGTATTAGAAGATAGACCTTTAGAAGGTGATAATGTCATGAAGTGAGAGCAGTGCCCTTTCAAGAGCCCTGAGCTGTATGGTGGTTTGAATGTAACTGGGTCCCATAGGCTCATGGGGAGTGGCACTACTAGAAGGCGTGGCCTTATGGGAGTTTGTGTGGGCTTGTTGGAGGAAGTGTGTCACTGGGGGTATGCTTTGAGGTTTCAAATGTTCAAGCTAACATTTTTCCTGTTGTCTGGCAATCCAGATGTAGGACTCTCAGCTACTTCTCCAGCACCGTGTCTGCCTTAGTGCCTCTGTGCTTCCCACCATGATGATAGTGAGCCTGTAAGCCAGCCACAATGAAATGTTTTCCTTTATAAGAGTTGCTGTGGTCATGGTGTCTCTTCAAAGCAATAGAATCCCTAACTAAGTCAGGGAGCTTGACATCTTTCTCTATGTGAAGATACAGTGAAAACGGTGACATTTAAGAAATCTCTCTCTCTAAACAGAGGCAGCATGTCTTGACCTTAGAAATCCAGAACTGTAAAAACTAAATGTCTGTTTATAAGCTACCTAGTTGATGGCCGTTAGAACAGCCCCAAACGACTAGCACAAATATTTTACCAAAGCCAAGAGAAATATATCACTGTAAAGGGTACCCTATCATTAAGACATTTCACAATGGCTACTCCCTGGCCAAGCATGAGGGTAAAAGAGGCCAGTGAAGAACCAGATTTACCAACAACAATGAGGTTGGCTACTCCCTAAATAACACTGTTGAAATGGCAGCATGGAATTCTCAAGAGTCACATAATAACAGTGGATGCAATTATTGTAAGGAGTGATAACCTTGGCTGGTGGCTAAGAGACACTCTCTCAAGGGGTAGCCAATAGAACAAGGTGGGGGTTAGGGAGTCCTTGAGAAGCAGAACCTAAAGGGTGTATATAGGGACTGAAAATTATTTCTTTTTAGGAATGTTGTCCCATGCTTCTAAATCTGGGATCTTTAGGTTAATTCATCAGGCTGAGGGGTTAAAATCTGGTAGCCAGGCTGCTGACAGAATTCTTTATTGTTTTGGAGAGAGCAGTCTTAGCTCTTTTTAGGCCTTTTATTCAATAAAGCCTACCCACATTATGGAGGGAAAATGCCTTTATTATGGTCCACTGATTTTGATGTTAAACTCATCTTACAACACCTTCATAGAAGCAACCATGTTTGATGAAATTTCTAAGCACTGAGGCCCACTCAGCTGACATAAAAAATCATTCATCACAATAGAACAAAATAGATGGATATCAAGCAAGAGTTAAGTCCTACTGTACTATCAGAACTAACAGTGTATGATGGGAGCCTAAAAGAAGTTACCCCTGCAATAAATTATGAACTCATTCAGTTTTCAAGCCTGAGCCAGTTTTTAGGCCTGAGATCTTTAAAATGAAGGTGAGGAGAAGGATCTGTGATAACCTCTGTGGCATGGTGATGATTGTGGGAGATTATGTGGTTACATTGTAAATAATTGTCCCACCCACTGGTTTAATAAAAAGCGCTGATTGGCCAAAGGCAGGCAGGAAGTGTGGGCAGGGCTACCAGACTAAGAAAATCTCTAGGAACAGGCAGAACAGAGCAGAATGCCAGAGAGAGGCCAGAAGAAGCAGAGGACAACTATGCTGCTCTAAGAAAAGGTACCGAGCCGCATGGCTGAACAGGAAGAGTCATGGGTTAGATTAAGGGTAAAGAGGCCTAAAACTATCGTATGCATCTGTGTGTCTCTGGGGGACTGTGAGACTGCAGAAGGCTATCGGCCTGAAAGTCAGGGCCAGAAACCTCCTACTACAGATGATCCTATAAGTACCTTTTCAGAGAGCCTGTAGACATTTAAATGGGTGATTTTACACTAGGGAAAGGGGAATGCCCCAAATTTTGAGAATTGTTAGAGTCAAGATCTGAGTCCCCCACATACCTCTATGCTACTTATCATTGTAAGAATATACAGGTGTTAGATATAACCCAATCCTGATCTTGAATGTTTCATTTGGCGACAAGAGATGGCCAGATGGTACTCTGTGTCCCTTCTTGTTTGACAATTTCATTGAGATCTCCTTCATATATGTCTATACTTTAGGATGTTTCTACTGTATTAGGGGATGGAAGACACCAAGGGGGAAAAGGCCCTTTAAATCGACAGAAGCAAAGCTCATACGAACTCACAGAGACTGAGCAGCATGCACAGGGCCTACATGGATCTGCACCAGGCCCTCTTTAGCGTCTTTATGGAATTCCTGAATGTATGAACAAGAGGGTCTCTGATTCTTGTGCTTCCTCTTGAGTTCTTCTCCCTCTGTTAGCTTGTCCTGTGGAATTTTGATGCGAAAATTTTTGTTTTATGTTACTATATTTTGTTTTGTTACACTAAAAAAGTGAGTGAATGAATCACCTTGCCACCATGGTAAAAGTTAACAACTGAACTATGATTTTACGTGCAGGGAGAGGGAAAATCAGTTTTCTTTAATGGAGTGACACTGGGAATATCAACCACTCCAGGGCAGGCTTCATGTCCAGGAGCAGTTGACCAACATACAGTGTTTTTGTGTGGTTTGCTTGGTTACAGTTTGGTGGTTTGTTTTTCTTGTGGGGGGTAGTGTTTTGTTTTCTTGATTTTAGAGTTTTGTTGTGTTGGGTTTGTGTTTATTTTTTGAGAAATAACTTAAAGTTGAGTGGGTAGGAAGGGGAAGAGTATTTAGAGGAACTTGGGCGAGGAAAAGAATATGATATATTTTTAAATACTTTTAAAATAACTAACTAAATAAATTAGATAAATAATATGCAGGTATTGCATTTATGCTGTTATAGCACCATCTCATATATATGTGTGTATATATGTTTGGAGACTTAGAAACAGTGAAGATATGTTTTTACACTTTTGGAGATTGAAAGTCAAGATTAAGATTAAAAAACTGATAGATTTAATGTCTTCTGAGACCCCACACAGATGTTGTTTTCTTAGTAAGTTCTCATATGACAGAGGGACAAACAAGTTTTCTCAGTTTCACTGGTCACTAATTCCATCAGGAGGGCTTTGGCCCATGACTTATCACCTCTCAAGGGCCCTATATCTTAATGCTATCATTTTGAGATTTAAGCTCCAACAAATTTTCTATGGAGACACACAAACATTCAGTCCATAGCAATACAGGAAGTCATAAATGGAGTGTGGGATAAGGTCCAGGAAATGGGTCTTTAGGCTCCATAGTCATTTCCTCTGTTCCTGAATATGTAATTTTAGGAAAGATATACTTGGTGGTTGGTACAACCTCATATTAGTATGTGGGACAAGGGTTATCATTATAAGGAAGGCAAAAAGAAATCCATGAAATTGCCCCTAAATAGTGAGTCAATCTTGAGTCCCAAGAGGATGAGAGAAATGTGTTAGCCTCAAGGTTATAACTACGATTCTTCAGTCTGGCCTCATCAAAAACCAGTGGAACTCTAGACGGCACAGTAAGTTAGTACACATCCAACCAAGCCATAGTTCTAACTGGCATCTGAGGTGGCAGATATGGCAAATTTGCTTGAGGAAATTCACATAGTTTTAGTTTATGATGCTTCAGTGATGATTTGGCAAATGCATTATTTCCTACCTCTATAACAAAAGGGCATTAGAATCGTTTTTAGGCTCAGAATAAATGATAGAACCATAGAGTTTCTGCAAGGCTATGTTAAGTCTCTACTTGTCATATTCTAAAGAGATCTGGACACCCTTACCAGCATCATGTTGGTCTTCTACATCACTAATTTCATAACAATTATGCATAAGCAAAAACTGGTCATATATCTGCCCTCTGCTATATGGAAGATAAGCCCTATCATGACATAGGAGACTACAAGACTGATAACTTCTCAGGATCAAGTGGTGAAGGGATGGTCACCAATCTGAGGACTGATTGCACCTTGTACCATGAAGAAGGAAGCAAAATGCCTGGTAGGTCTGTTCCACTATTGGAGTTGGCATATTCAACACCTGAGAACAGTGTTCAGTCTATGGATTTGCTTCTTTTGTTTTTTTTTGGTCAAGGTTTCATTCATCAGACTGGTCTTGAACATGCTGTGTACCCTAGAATGACCTAGTGATTTTTATTCTTCTACTCCTCCCTCCTGAATTCTGAGATTAATAGGTATGCATCATCATGCCTGTTTTTTGTTTTTGTTTTGGGTGAGGGGTGAGCTGAGTTTAACTCAGGGCTTCATGCATACTAACCAAGCTGTGAGCCAATTAAGCCATCCTCTCTAGCTCTAGTCTGTGTGTTTTGTCAATGAAAGACTACTTACTTGGTGTGAGGTCTAGGCAAAAAAGGTTGTAGTGAAAATTATACTGGGATTAACCATATAACCTCCCAGAACCTGTAGCATTACACCCCATGAGAGCAGTGATGGGAAATGATGCTTATGGCAAGATCTATACAAACAATGAAATGCAGACAGATCCTTGGTATTATGTATTTTAGCCACAGTGGAACATTTAGCCTCTTTGAAAAAACTTCTAAGACATTTATGAGCCTGATTGAGTGTCTAAGCATGGAATCCCAGCTGCCCAGAACTACTCATCATATATGAAGCTGTCTCATCAAGAACTGCTCGTTGTAATTGAATTGCTCAGTTTAGTGAGTCAGGAGGACTTTGTAGGAATCTACCCAGGATGGTACAACACCAGGACAGGAGGACACAGGAAAGCTGGGTTAACAGGTGACTCCGACCAGTGTGTCACTGGCTACCGTTATATCCGCTCTCCTCTTTCCCTTATTCACATCACTTTGGGTTTACACAAAGTAGCACTCACAACTAGTTCCAAGCAGAGGGACAAAAACAATTTAGTTCACAGATCAGTTTGGAATCGGAGAGAACATGGATGTGGAGTGGTCTTGGGAGCTGACACAGAAGAAGTCTTCCCATCGGCAAAACTTTGGGTGGTGGGCATGCCCACCTGCTTTGTGTGGTCGGAGAAGTGACTGCAGTTAGAAAGTAATCTAGCTCATGGGAAATGGTGAGTGGCATGGCTGGTATGTCAGGTGCTAAAGAGGATTAAAACGTAGGGGATAAGGAGTCCTGGGACAGGGGTTATGACTGATGGTTAATATTATTGTCAACTTGAAATGATGGAGAACTACTAATGAGAAAAACCCCAGGCGTGTCTATAAGGGACAGTCTAGATTAATTTAATTCAAGTCCAAAGATCCACCCCAACCATGGGCATCACAATTCCTTGGAACTGGGTCCTGGACTGCATTTAAAAGAGAAAACTTGCTGAGCACCAGCATCCTTTACTCTCTTCTTTCTGCCTGTGAGTGTGATGTAGCCAGCTGGCCTTCTGCACCTGCCACCACGCCTTCTCTGCCATGAAGAAGGTATCCCTATGAACTCTAAGGCAGAAAAATGTTTTCCTTCCTAGGAAAGGAAGGGTTTTTTGGTTTTTTTTTTTCCCAGACAATAAAATTAACTAAGGCATATAAAACTGAATACAAAGTATAAAGATATTTATGACACATGTTTATGTTCACCAGAAGACATCTACAAAGAAGAGACACTAAAAGCAAGTGGCACTCAACATTTGTCATCACTTATAGTGACAATGAGCAAAGTGACCTCAGGAGCAGAGGTTAGGATCATGAATTGACCTCACAATGGATAACTACTTATGGGCACTCCACCCTACTGGCAACAAGGTTCAATAGTGAGTATTTGACATTCTCCCATTCCTCAAGAAGACCAGTGGTTCACTGGTTTAACTACACCGATTCCTTCCCACTATATAAGGACTGATGATTCATTCTGAAAGAGATAAACACAAGGACTGGAGTTAGCTTAGTATTTCATGTCTGCAGAGCCCTAGTCAGCTAGACTGCTTAAGGCTTGTGGAAATGTTTACTCTGATGACATGAAACCTGTAACATTGCAGCAAAGCAGGAGCCCACAGTATGACAAAGGGGTTGCAGCCATGGGCCTTTGGCATAAAGTCTATTGGTCATAGCACCTACAAGTCACTCAGCTTTCACAGAGGTACACTCTGGGCCAGCACCTCATCCAATGATGCAGTTTGACCAGTTTCCTTTACATGTATCAGTGGTCCACTGAAGAACAGGATCTTAAATTTAAAAGGTAGAGACTAGGCTAGTCCAGTGGCTCTATGATTTTAAAACAAAGAATTCAATATTCCAGGTGTTCCATGACCTCCACATTCAGTGATCCAAACAACATAATTATCATCCTGGAGCCACCTCTCATGTTGAAATCCAAAACAATTTTTGTGTATGGTATCAAGCCTGGTAAACTCCACATGTACTTATTTTTAAGGTACAAGTATCTAATTAAATTTCTCTTTGATGCTTCTACTGTCTTGTTCATATTTTGAATCTAATACCTTTGTTTTCAGCCTTATGATTTTTGTGAAAGGTACACATGGGCTTTGTCCTAAACTAATGAGCTGCAGGTGGTTGGCAGCTCCTGGGCACTTTCAGGTTGGATGGAGCTGGTCACCAGAAGGGATGGGACAAGTAGGTTGGGATTTCCACCTTAACCACTTGACCATTAGGTGAGGGCACAGAACATAGAGGTTAAAGTAGTCACCATTGGTGGTTAATCATACATGAGTAATAAAATGTCTATGAAAACTCGAAAGGAAGGGGGTTTGGGTGATAATCCAGTCAGTAAAGGCCTTGCTGCATAAGCATGAGGGACTGACTGAGCTCACATCCTTAGCACCCATGTGAAAAACTGGGAGAGCCCTAATCCCAACTCAGTGGAGGCAAACACAGGAGGACCCCTGGAACTCGCTGGCTAGCCAGCCTAGCTGGATTGGCAAACTCTTGAGTTCAGTGAGAGATTCTGTCTCACAAAGTAAAATAAGAGTAAAATCAGCATTGGTTTCTGGGCTCCCTGTGCAAGCACATACATTTGCATACAACTGCATGCACACATGCATATAATATACAAACATGTAAACACATACATGCATATAATATATAAACAAGTAAGCATACACACATGCATATGTTGCAATGAGGTTTCCTAGTCCTGGGGCGGCCAGGAAGTCCAGACCCACAGACCTGCAGCCCCAGACCCCGTAGCTGCCCGCCATTGCTCAGGACCCCCAAATGATTCAGACACTTATATTAAGTTCATTCTGTTTGGCCTTTGGCTTGGGTACCTTGCTAGCTTGGGTACTATTTCATCTTAACTCAACCCATTTTCATTAATCTGTCTGCCACGTGGTCCGTGGCTCACCTGTGTTCCTCCCATGCTTCTTGGGCTGCTGGCTCAGTCTGTCTGACTCTGCCCTGCGTCTCCTACCTACGTTCTGATTTCCCTTCCTACTTTTCTATGGTGCCTGTCATGGGCCAAAACAGCTCCTTTATTTAAAGATTGATATTCACACCATACAGAAAGACATTCCCACATCATGCATGTAATACATAAACATGTGAACACACACACACACACACACACACACACACACACACACACACACACACACAAGGTTTGCTTCAGAGATCTAACTAGTAAACCATTACCCTGAGTTCTGTAACCTGTTCTAGCAAATTAATCAAGTCTAAGGAGGAAGCTATGGAAACTTCAATTTATAGATGTACAGGTAAAAGAGCAGAGGCAGGGAATCCTGGGAACTGATGTGACAGTGTCTCCAGGCATCCACGATGTGGGAATGTCTTTCTGTATGCTGTGAATATCAATCTTCAAATAAAGGAGCTGTTTTGACCCTTGGTGAACAGCGTAACCAGAGACAGGAGCACATAGGTATGAAAAGGAGGGCGGAGTCAGAGACAGATTCAGCCAGATGTCCAAAGAAGAAACATGTAAGGAACACAGGTGAGCCATGTGCAGGACAGATTAATGGGTTGAGTTAAGATGAAGGAACTAGCTAGTGATGTGCCTGAGCCATAGGCCAAGCGGCATGAAATTAGTGTAAGAACTGGTGTGATTCTTTGGTTCTTTGGGATTGCTGGTCCAGATAAATGGCAGCTGGTGGGACAGAACCGTGGAGCTAGCCGGGCCAGAAAACTCACTGTAACACGTCCATGCTTGAAACATTTTGCCTGCTGAGTACAGGAAACTTCTTGCTTAATGTCGGACATGTGTTATAAGCTAGGCGTGGGTGACACTGTGACACTGACCTGTAGTCCTAGGTTTTTTGTTTTGTCTGTTTGTTTAGTTTTTTGGAGACTGAGGCAAGAAAGTGAAAAGTCCAAGGCTCCATTGGGTTATAGAGTAAGTTCAAGGTCGGCATGACAGAACTTGGTAAGGTCCTGTCTTAAAATGAGAAAAGCAAGAAGAAGGCTAGAGAGACTGGATGCTCTCCTGACCTGTGTAAAACTCTAGTCCTGAGAGTGTATTCAGGGATTTGGACCTTAAATACTTTCCAAAGGCCATGCATGAAAGGGTTGGGTGCCAGTCTGAGGAGCTACTGGGAACTGAGGAACCTTAGGAGGTAGGTGTTCAGGTTCTTCATTCTGTCTTTGTTTCTTGGTCACTATGAATGAGCAACTTTATTCTACCACACCCAACACCATGTCATACTGTGTTGTCAAAGGCTCATGGAAATAGGGCCAAATAGCTGTGGAATCCCTGTGGCCATGAGCCCAAATGAAACTTTCCTCTTTGTTAAGTTGATTGACATTAGTTTGTCACAGAATCCAAAAGCTAACTGTCGTAGGCCATACAGCAGGAGAAACTAGGATCATTTCCTTGAAACTGTTAATTTTGTCTCCCAAACCCTATATATATTTACAAAAACAACAAATAATAATATTGAATAAGATGTAAACAATGCCTACCTATGTTTGTGCCACGTGCTGGGGAACTTTCTACAGAGAAGATTGCTCCAAGGAGCATTTGGAGGTACTCAGTTCCAGGTACCATGTCTTAAAGATAATTGAGCCAGTGGAGTGGGTTTATTAGATAGGATTAAAACATGAAGCACATGAGGATAATACCAGGTAAGGAGAGCTTGAAGGAATTCAGCCCAGGACCTAGAAAATGGAGGACTAAGCAGAAATGTGGCAGTTGTCCTTAGATACTTGAAGTCCTCTGAATTAGAGAATCACATGTACCATGGTCCAAATGACAGAACAAGGACCAAAGGATGCTTGGTGATATAACTTGCTAGGGTTGAGAGAATTTTAGACCCCCAGTCTGACCCCCTGCTGCAATATAGCAAGAGGCATGATGGAAGAAAAGTGTCTGAGATGTCCTACCTCTGCATGTGACAGGTATTCTTCCAAACTCACAGGGGAAAGGAAAACTCCACACACAAGCCACACAGAATGGGAGCTGGAGGGCCTTGGTAAGTTTGTCCCCATTGTTACCACTAGGTCATGCTCCCTTTGTGTCTAGTGGGTCTGCATGACCATCCAATTCCCATCAACCTGTGTATAAGTAGAGAGTTTTCTCTAGGTCTTTGAGTATTCGCTTTTGAAGTTTCCTATGTGTTAAATGGCCCAGCAGTTAAGGGAAATGTCTACTCTTCTAGAGGGCCTGAGTTTGATTCTCAGTCACCACACGCCAGCTCATGACCCTTTATAACTCTAGTCCTAGAAGATCCTATGCCCTCTGCCCCGTCTTCCATGGATACCAGTAATACACATACTGCACAGACACATAGGAAGGCAAAAACCCATACATATAGGTAAATAAAAACAGATGAGATGGATATTTTTATGCTTTTCTCTTATTAATATGTGTTTTTCTATGGACTCTTCTTGCTCCAGCATTGTGTCCCTTATGTCGGAATCTGTTTCAGATCTCTCCCATCTAAGGCATGAATGGCAATGACCATCTCTACTCTTTTCCATTCTTTTGATATCTGCACTTGAGTAAAGGACATGAGGAGTTAATTTGCTTGTTTGTGGCGTGAAACATTTTTGCTTGGTTGCAGCAAACCCAGGAGGGTCTGGAGTCCTTTCTGTTGCTTGAATTTCCGTGGGCATGGAGGTCCCCACCACCCACCCCATTTGTGAGGCTTCTCTCACTTTGCTTTCCTGGCACCAGCAAAATTCTGCAAGAATAATGAATTTGTTGTTAAATCCGGGGCAAAAGCTGCCATTGCTGCTGGGGAACATCTTTACATCACAAAAGCATCAGTCTCCTTTTGAAATGAATGAACTAATGAATGAATTAATGAACCAAAATGCCAATGCTTTCATTTCCTGGACTCAAAAGCCATGCTTACAGTAAGAAAAGACAAACCAGTGTGACTAAGTATAAATGAAAGAGGGCAGAGTTATCTAGGGAAGCTCACATGTAAAAGTACCCTTGGCTGAAAGACAGGCCTGTCCAGATACGAAATTGGCATTTCAGAGCCATGTAATTTATGTAAACCAGACTCTGCAAGGTTATTTTATCTTGGTCACGTGCATAATCTGTAAAGAAAAGAGAAGAACCATCAAGATCCCTAAGATCATCACTTCCTGCTGCAGCTTTCTAGGGTAATTAGTCAAGATATTGGTCACGAGGTCACTCCAATTCTGACCATTAGTTGAGCACCCAGTCTGGGCTCGGATCCTTCTAAGCCCTGGGCCACTGCTTGCAGGAACAATGGACCCGCAGCTGCTTCCGCGCAGCCGCAGTGGGCTGCAGCCAGCCTGACTGGGAATGATTAGCCTTCTCCGGGCAGCTCTTCCCCCACCGAGTCGCTGGCAAGGTTCCGCTTTGGAGACAGCTCATGTGTGCTCCTGGCGCGGCGTCTGCTGTTGTCATAGATGTCTGGGGAGCCCGGAGGGGCCCTTCCAGCGGAGCTTCAGGATGATCGGGTGGTTTCGTGGGGGTGGAAGTCATAGGGTGGGGTGGAGGCATCTGCCCGGAGTCTAATTCCATGCAGGGGTGAGCAAAGGAAGATGAAGTGAAGAAGTTGGTTGGAGAAATAAACTTAAAAAAGAGAGAGCGCCAGCCACACAAGAGCCCAGGGATGCCTGGGGTCGGGTTTCTTTGGCCTGGAAGTCATGGACCTCAACAAGCTACAGAGGGCCCTAGGGCCGGCTTCACTGTAGTTGACCTGGGACCTCTTGGAGGTCTAAAGCCAGCTGTAAAGCAAACCTTACATCAAAGGACCTGTGTAGCTGAGAGCAAGTTACCCATAAAGTGCTGAATCCCAGGAGGTGCTTCTTTCCTGGGCATTAGATCCAGCGCCTCGCATGCACAGGATGGGAGTGGGCAAAGCCTGGAAGGCACTCACAAAATAGTCACGAGTGGCTCCCCATCTTCCTTTCCTTTTACTGATGGGGTGGACTCCGGGGGCTCCTACTGCTGAAATTGTTCTACTACGGGCATCTCTACACAGCAGACTATTGTTTTAAGTTTTAAGACCGTTCTTAACAAAACCTTATTTCTACCTTCAGAGTTACTCAAACCACTCGTCCACTTGAAGTCAAGAGATTCTGTTTCTGGACTCTATTTCATTCTAACGACCCTGTTTCACACTATGAGAGGGTGTTAGCATTGCACTCTGCAGATAACATCTAAGAGGGAAAAAATACATAAATAAAACCGAAGAGAAGAAATAATTTGGGAGAAACCCAAACCCCTCAAAACCCGATAAGATCTAAGAAGCCTAAATCCCTAATGACCAGGGGGAACTTGCACACTGACCTATTACTCCAAAATGGCCTTTTGCCTACTGAATAGGGGTTTGTCTTTTCCGCTAGCACAAAGCCCCTAACTGTTAGCAGCTCATTTTTAAGTGGCACTGCATCTCCCTCCTTTAACTGGTACAAAACAATCTCTTGCATCATGAAAGATGACTCACCCCAGGACCCAGACATCCCGTGGTATCTGATTTCTTCCCCAGACACTTAGATATGACCCTGGGTCAGGAGAGCACTTCACCCTGGTCATGGTTTTTTTCTTCCTTGTTTAATTCAACATTGTTTTGTACTTATAAGGAATTGTTACACCAATCATTTTTTTTTCCCCAAATTGGCCATAATATAATCCGCCTAACACTGACCAACTACAAGAGAAAAATTAAACAAACTTTTTTGCTGTTGTCTCTTTTCCCCCTAGGGGTGGAGCTTCTTGAAGCCAGAAGACCACTTGGATTATGTATACAACGCTGGTAATTGCATTCCTAGATTCTACAGAATGCCACAGCACTCTCCAGAGTCCAAAATAGCTCTTGCAAACAATGACAATTACTGCCCAGACATTTTCAAACACAGCAGGTTACTGGCTGAGTCTATGATGGAAACCCTTAAAAAATATATAAATATTTGGAAATGCTCCGTAAATCAAATTGATGCCCCAGACATAGAGTGGCTTGTGTTGAAGCAGCTGAAGTCATTTGGAAGTTGAGAGGCTCTGCTGGAAGAAGGTTGAAGAAATTTGGAACTTGCTAATATTAGGCCACAACTAAATGATTATTAAGTTTTTCTCTCTCCAGGAATACAGAATACAATTGCCTTACAAATATCTTATTCTGTAAAAACATCACATGGCCAGTCTTCAATTCCTTCACAGCTTCCAAATGTGTTTGGTTCTGTCATCCTTGGGTGAGCGCTATTAGGTGGCCTCTGTTTATACTGGGAGATCTGAAGCACTGCCTGCTGCCAGCCATGAGACTTTGATGCTGGCTACTCTTTGAGTCCAAGAGCACAGATAGATGCCAAAGGGGCCACAGCCCCAAGAAATGGAGGTGAAAACTTCAAGAAGTTTCTGCTGCCCTCAGTCAGCCTGTAGACGTTGTGTTATCTGATTTTCTCATGTCTTCTTGTGGGAGGGTCTGTATCCCTAAGAGTTCTACAGTTGATATATTACATAAGACCATCTGCAGATCCCAGGGAAGACTCTTTCTATTGTATGCAGCAGGGATCCAATATTGCGTCAACAAAAAAGGAAAACTCACAATTCATATTAGGTTGAGCATCCTTAATCTGAAAATCAAAAAAACAGCTCCAAAATTGAAGCTGGAGATGCAGTTCATTGGTAAAGTGCTGGTTTATCATACATGAAGTCCTGCATGTGATTCCCACTGCAGGAGTTGTGCCCATTCCTGTAATCCCAGAAATTCAAAATCATCCCCCACGACTGGTAATTCCAAGACCATTCTTGGGCTACTAGAGCCTCTGCCTATAACAAACAAACAAAGAAGAATACAAATAAACAAAAACAAACCAAACAAAATGCCCCCAAATCTGATGGCATGACATAGAAAACATTTTAGATTTTACAGTCTTTAAAAAAATCCAAACTCTGAAAAATTCAGTATATCCACTGAGTCCAAAGCACTTTTAGATAAGGGGTAGTGCAGTTTTACCAAAGAAGAGGAAGAAGCTTGGGGCTGATAGACTGGGTCCCCTGGGTTATAGGCCCATTGTGTGGCACTGTTGTTAGTAGGAGCAGATACCAAACAATGAGTTATGTTGAAACAAAAATCATAAACTAGGTCACTTATAAGCAATAGAAAGTTACTACTTGTGGTTCTTGGCAACCCAAAGTCAAAACAACGGCAACCAAGTCCATGAGTATCCACCATATTTGCATTGTATTGTGCTGTATTATAATCCCTTTCCTTTCCATGCTTCCATACAGAGGCCCCAAGTCTGCTTTCTTAGGGCACTAATACTGTTCATGAGGGCTCCATCCTCAAGGTATAATTATTTCCATATTTTTCACACCATCACATTAGGGATTGGGTGTCAGCACAAACTTTGGGATGGGTCAACCACTCATTCAAACTGTAGTAACACCACTGTGCCACTGGCCATTTGTCAGCTCTAAGACCTCACTATTTAGTTCTGTCTCCTTGCCAGTGCTAATGTGCTAATTCTCTAGTTTAACTGTGTCCATTACTCTCTTTTTCTTAAAGTCTCCAAATACGAGATAATATGCAAGAGTTGAGAAATGACATATCACTTGAAAGAAAACGTGTAGGTGCCCATATCAGTATTTTTGCTTGTGTGTTTGTATATTTATGTAGTTTTCATTAAAGTGAATTAAAGTGAATTATGTCTATCTGTAATGCTCGTTGATTCAGGGAGACTCCATTAAAGCTGACATTTTGTACCATTTAAACACTATGATATATATACATATTCTTAAAAACATGTGATATAGCTGCTTACCAGGTCATTTGAGTTTCAGGAAGAATTGGGAGAGACATCAAGGGTTTCTTCTCACAGCTCTTCATTATCTTCCTGGGCAGCAGGGTGGTGTCCCACAGATGACTTCAGTCTGAAATCAGCCATGCCCACAGTCTCAGCTACTTAAGAGGTTGAGGCAGGGAGATTTTAGGTCATGGGAAGTGTAGACAACCTATCTGGATTCTCAACAGAAAACAAAGCCAAAGTCTGTCTGTTGAGTTACCCTAACAGCATCACATGGCAGATGTTCACTAGATTCATTTCACCGAGTTCTTTGAGTGGACTTGAGGAGTTCCTGCTTTACTGGCTCTGTACTGTCTCCATACCTGATGGAGTGCTGTCTAGGCCTTTACATTTGACCTAGAAGGTTCTTGATTAGTAGATAGAATTGAAATTTTGTATTAGAATAAGCTCAGTAAAGATAGAAGGGTGGCATGAAGGTCAAGATGGCCTCTTGGGACATTGGTGGAAGAGCCCTGTTTCACAAGGCTGGGACCGTATGCTCCACTGACACCTGGAACTGAGGCAGCTGCTCTGCTCTGGCCATCTCTGCATGTCTCAATTTTCTCTACTAAGCTGGCATTCTCTGTACCTCCATGCATTGTAGCAGAAGATGTCCACCTGCAGAGTCCTGAAGTAGTACTTTTGTGCCAGAACCACTAGCTCATAAACAATAACATGGAGACTTGTTATTAATTGTGAAAGCTTAGCCTTTGGCTTAGGCTTATTTCTAATTAGCTCTTATAACTTAATAAATCCATATTTTTTAACCTATATTCTGCCACATGGCTCTTAACCTTTCCTCAGTATGGCACATCCAACTTGCTCCGAGTCTGCTGGCAAAATCTATGTGTCTAGATTCCTTCTCCCAGTTCCTCTCTCTACCCCAACACCCCTAGCTATTGGCCACTGAGCTTTTTATTAAACCAATCAGATGGTGCCTTAGGCAGAGACATATCTCTATAGTGTATAAAAAGATTATTTCACAACAGTTCCCAAATGTAGGTGCCCTGCAGGTCAGTGAGGGCCGTAGACTGGCTGCATATATGAAGCCCATTTTGTATTCCCAGGGTAGTTCTGTTGGTCATCTAAACCATGGTTCCACCTGCTTTGGTGTTGCCAAGTGTGCTGGTTAATTTTATGTGAATTGGAAGAAGGAACCTCAGTCAAACAAACGACCCGAGTAGATTGGTCTGTAGGACAGCCTGTAATGTATTCTTTTGATTCATGATTAATGTGAAAGGGCCCAGTCTATTGTGGGCAGTGCCACCCTGGGCTAATAGTCCTGGGTGCTATAACAAAACAGGCCCTGGGGTGACGCGGGAATGTCTTTCTGTATGCTGTTCATATCAGTCTTTAAATAAAGGACTGTTTTGACCATGGCAAGCACCGTAGAAGAAGTAGGTGGAGAATCAGAATAGGCAGGAAAGGAAGGGCAGAGTCAGAGACAGATTGAGCCAGCCTCCAAAGAAGAAACATGTAAGGAACACAGGTAAGCCACGGGCCACGTGGCAGACAGATTAATGAAAATGGGTTAGGATGAAGGAGATAGCTAGCAATGTGCCTGAGCCATAGGCCAAACAGTATGAAGTTAATATAAGTGTTTGAATCATTTTGGGGGGAACTAAGCAGCAGTGGGTGGCTAAGGAGTCTGGGACTGCAGGTCTGTGAGTCTGGGAACTCCATATGGGGCCAGAAACCTTATTGTAACACTGGGGAGCAAGCCAGCAAGCAGCACACCTCCATTGACTCTGCACCAATTCTTACTTTGGGTTCCCGCCCTGACTCCCCTTCATGATGGGCTGACTGTGACTAGGAAGTATAAGAGGAAATAAATCCTTTCCTCCTCATGTTGCATTTTTTTCATTGTATTTTATCACAGCAATAGAAGCCTAATTAAGACATGAAAGAAGATTCAAGATTCATGACCCAAATTTTCTGCAAGGCTCTCATTCTAGAGGATAGAATGTCATTCTAGAGGAAGGGAGCTGAGAAGACACCCCAAGTGTGACATACCAGTCCTTTACAATCAATCTCTTGTCAACTCAGTACTTCACTTGCTACCATCACAGAGTCTCCATGACCACCTCATGCTTTCTGTCTTACCAGGTATTGAATTTATCCTAGAATGTAAAAGACCCTTCTGAGCTCACATGCTTGAACACTTGGGCCCCAGACTGAGCTATGGGAAGTGGCTGGGTGTGGATAGGGTAGTGGAGGGGTTGAAGGGTGTGTGTGTGGTGGTGGTGGGTAGAACCTTTTGGACATGGAGCCCAGCTGGTAGACATAGTACCGTAAGTATGAGTCTTCATGATATAGCTTTGCCTCTTCCAGACTAAGACCCTCCTGTTCCTGTCCCACAGAGATGCATGCAAGCAGCCTCATCTCATGCTCCCACTGCTGCAGCTGGGAAGCACCATGAGTTCTGCTGTAGCCTCTCGGTTGTGAAAGATGGTATCTTCTCAATATCTCTGTCCTTTTGTTAGGAATTTGGTCATGGAGACAAGGAAAGCAGCCGGCATAAGCTTCCAGCGCTGCTCTCCCGGCAAGCGACCATCTCCTTGGTAGTTAGGTTTCATATCTACTCCAGTTTTTGGTCTTCCATTTTATTATTTCATATTTTATCTCTTCTTCACTGAGTGCATGCCTTTCTTAAGCTCTCGTATAAGAGCAAGGCATTCACAACAACATTTTTCTATGCGTTTTATTTTCTCAAGTATCCCTACTCCTAACAGATTATTTCCCTCAAGTGGCAGGGATTGGACGCAGGGCCTGGTACGTGGTAAGCTGCTACTCTACCACTGAAGCACATCCCAAGCCTAGCTCTTCTCCATCCTTTTCATTCTGTATCCTGTTGCACCCAGTTTCCTTCTCAGGTTTGCACAAATCTTTCTTTGATCTGCTGGGTCTCAATACTGGTGACTTCACTGCCCCTTTAGGGCAGCTCTGTGTGTTTTACAGGGCGCTCCTACTCATGCCAATTCCACTTGGTCTCATCTCACCACGATGAAGACTTTCCCCCTAAAATTACAGGTAGAGCAGGACTAAATGTACTCTGTTTGCTTTCCTATGACGGAATTAAGTATGGTGGGTAGGAAAATATTATGTGCAGCCCTCAGTGAAGAATGTAGTCTGTGGTGTCCTTTGAAGATTTAAAAAACTACACATCTAGGGGGGAGGGGAGGCTTATTCCACCTTTCCTGTAACAGCCAGCCTCAGTTACCACCGTTGAGATATTTTATCATGGATGCTGGAGATTGCCAGTCTCTGCTAAAATCAACTTTCCTTTACTTGGTTGCTCAATCCATTGTCTCCACTACCATGGAGACAATAGTAAGAGTCTCAGGATTTGGTGAATGATCTTCTGCAAGATTGATGCTTGGGCATAGGTTGAAGCTATGCTCAAAGCCTACTGGAACATTCTGTAGCTGTGCTTAGAGTAGAGCAAACATTAGATTCTAAAACTCACACTGGGGGATGAGCGTACATGATTCAGTGTAAATGTGGCATTAAATGATGGTTATCCACACATAGGAATCTTCAAAAATGTAGCACACTCTAACCATTTTACCATTGAAGGGCAGGAAAGCCAGGATGTGCCTAAGTGGGAAAGCATTGCCCTGGTGTGTGAGTCAGGCCCTGGGTTCAATCCCTAGCAGCACAGTGGAAAGGGGGTAAAAAGAAGAAAGGAATGGACAGAGAGGGGATAGAAGGAGAGGAGAAATGTAAAGTTGTGTTTGTGACCGTAAGAGAAAATAGTAGAACTCCAGCATGCAGAAACTTAGAAATCAATCCCAGAGAATCATTTAGGGATCCTATCAACATGTAGTGCCTGTGCACATCACTGTATCCAAGGGAAACAGATGGTCAGTGCTGGCACAGGAAATAGTTCCTGTGATGCCTCCTCCAGACTCTACACTGTATCACAGTGTGTCTTCTGGGCTGTTTGTGTTTCTAACGGGACCAGCTAGGTTTCTGAAGCACAGGGCTTGGAACATGGCAGTGTTTTAGTACTCCAAGGAACAGATGTAAACAACTGTGATCAGGCCATGGCAACACCATCCAAAGCTCAGTTCCCTGGAGACCTGTGCCCATCAACAGCAATCCAGTCATCCTGGACAGCTGGCCCAGCACAGTCCACATGCCATGTGTCCAGGATTGGCCACTCCCCCCAGATCATTTTCTCCTATTCAGTGACTTCCAGTTGAGTTTACAACACTTACTATCTTACATTTATTCTTAAACTAATTCTCTGACTCTCTCTTTTGGAATCTGTCTCTCTCTCCCCCTTCTGATGTTTCTGTTTGCTTTTTTGTTTTGTTGTGTTTCTTGGGTTCAGAGTGCTCCCTCCCCGTTTGCCGATAAGCTCCTTGGCAGACATGCCTATGGGGAGGTAGTTAGTTTTCTGGCTGCTTGATGTGGGTCTAGGCAGTCTACACTGTCCCAGACTTGCTGAAAGGAGACATCAGGTCATGGACCGCAGGACTCAAGCCATGCCATCATTTCCACCACCAGTCTGAGCTGAGCAGGTGTGATGTCTGTTACTTGCCACCCTAGTCAGCCAGTGTCTAGATGGTAGAGCCCTAGGGGTGAGACTCCTCTACCACATGTCGGGGGTGTCTGGTGTCTGCTTCCCTCCAGCAGAAGATGCCAACAGGGGAAGCCATATGTGTCCTTCTTGGCTGCCATCCTTCTCCATCTTGGGAAGGTCTCCATTTCACGTCACCAATTGTCTGCCAGCTTGAATTGAAAGCCAGAGCCGTGCTGGGCCCTAGAATTTTTTGGATGTTTGGTGGGTGACACGTATATCTAAAGAGTGTTGGGAAAGAGGCGAGAGGGCTAAAAAATGCCTCCCTTGGCTGAGAGGCAGGAAACCTAACTCTTGGGCTATTTGTGCCATACGGCTGTGGAAAAGTTGACACACTGCTCCATAATGCAACGTCTCTGCACAAAATGAGAATAACTTGTCAATCAAAGCTTCCGAGGCCAGTGGGCAGGTTTAGGAAGTGTGTTCCACCTGGGCCTGAAGTCTTTCTGTTCATAATCCAGCAGGACTATTAATTGATTATTGTGTCTCATCCCACCAGGCAGGCTAGATGCTCTTCTCTGCTGGCTGAAGCCCACTTTTCCTCTCTTGGACCAAGTTCTCAAGTTCCTCACAGTGAAGTGTGTCCTCACCTGCCAACATCTTGCCAGGTGAGCAAATGGCATGTTCTGAGTATGAAGGTGCACAGGGTGGAGCCCTGTCTGTTCAGAGAGCAACACCCCTGAGCATGAGCTGTTTCCAGCTCTGTGCTCAGTACAGTGATTCGTAATAAAACAAAAGAACCAAGCGTGTCATCAAGGGTGATTTTCTGTCTGGCAAGTGTGGGTTTCTAGGTGAAACAGAAACCTCTATCCCTTAGTCTGCTGCTCCACAGCTGAGATGTTGTCTGGCAGCAGCAGGTCTGGTGAATAGGAATGGGCTGGAAGTCCAATGGGTTGACACCAGAACAGGAAGCCTCTGCCCAGGTTCAGCAACATACGGCTCTGGAGTGGGAAAGAACATTCTTGAATATTGTATAGGACAGAGTGCAAGGCCCAGGGCATTTACATGGACTGCTGGCAAAGGCTTCAGCAGGATCAGCAACAGTGAAGGCTGAAGAAGGCTCCCTCCACTCTGGGTGGGCACCTTTGTCTTCCCAAAGCAGTGGCCTTTCCTTCCATGCTCTGGCAGGAGGGACTCTTCTTTCATAGATAATTCTAGAAGAGTTCCCCATAGAATCTCAGAATAATCACCTTTGTGCAACACAGCATGCTCACAAGATTGAGGAACCAGGTAGGTGCCAATAAAGCATTATTATTATTTTTTTTTAGAGCAATATTTTCAGGAGGCACCCTCCTACTAGGGCAGTAGGGCTGGGTGGCAGCTTTGAGGCAGGCAAAGAGGATCACTTAGTTGCTGGGTGAATATGATCATTTGATATGGCACCATTTGGTTTTGGTGTTTAGTGTGGATGTTTCTCCTCATTCACTGAAATAAACACTTAAAATGCAAATCGTGGGCCACAGAAGTGGCTCAGCAGGTAAAGCCACTTGCCACCAAGACCCTTGCCACCATACTTGATGACCTGAGTTCAATCCCCAGAACACACAGTGGTGTAGGGAAGAGAAACACAACTCATGTTAGCTTTTTCTCTGACCACCACATGCAGGCCATGGCCTACATGTGACCCCCCCACCCCGAAATACATGTAATAAGCCCCCCAAAATACAAATCACCTATGCAGCACCTATTTAGGAACAAGCCAATTTCAGGGCAAAGGATGAAGAAAGTGCTACCCATCAACCTTCAGAAGGTGGAGTCCAGCACATTTTCTCACATCCCGTTGGTTAAACTCTGTGAACCATATGGCCACACCAAAAGTCAATAGAGTAGAAAGGCACCTCTTGCATAGCTGGTGCCTCTTAATATGGCAAATGGCAAAGCTGAAATGGAGAATCACTGCCCCAATATGTGAACGGGCTGGCAGATATGCAGTAGTCCACATATGTAGCTTGTATATCTCCTGCCTGTGGTTGGGGAATCTTTCCCAAAATCTGCATAGAGCTTTAGGAGATGGTAAGTCTTTCCCCCCCCCCCCCCACTTTCCTCCCTCCCTCTCTTTCTTCTTTCCCGGTGATATTTTATACACATATAAAGATTTTCCATTTTAATGTTTCAATAGTCCTGGGGATGGAACCTAGCACTCCATATATATTAGACAAGGGCTTTACCATTAAGCTGCCTTTCTGGACCCTTTTTTCTTTCTTTTGGGACAGAGTCTTGCTATACCTAAGTCTTAAATTGGTGATCCTCCTGCTTCAGCTTCCTGAGTAGCTGAGATTAAAAACATTTTAGGCTCCCTTCTCTTTAGGCCGTCTCCTTACATAGTTCAGATTGTTCTCAATTGTGTGATCTTCTTGCCTGAGCCTCCTAAGTGCCAGGATTAGAGGCATGTACTATCACACCTGGCCATTTAAATCAGATAGTTCAGCAGTTAAGATATTTAGGTATATAGATGTATTCCTGTCTTCACAATCTGTCTCTAAAATCACTCCATCTTCTCAAATGGAAACCCTATATTTATTAAATACTTCCCATCCCCTCTGTCCCTGGAAACCACCATTCTACTTCTGTCTCTACTAATTTGAGTACTTCAGAAATCCGACATAAGTGCCACTGGGCATACTGGCTTATTTCACTTAGCTCATTATCTTAAGGAGCCATTCATGTTACACAATGGCAGAGTTCCCTTCCTTTTAAGACTGGATGGAGGTCTGAACACACCAGTTGTGTTTCCTCACTTGTCTGGTGAGGTCTTGACTCTTGGCTTGCTTTTGCCATTTAGTTCCTGTGGGCAATGCAACAGTAACTGTGGAGTACACACATGTCTTCAAATCTATCCTCATGGCTGTATAAGCAGAGGCAGAACCTCTGCAAGCCCAGTAGTACCATGTTTTGAGGAACTGAATACTAATTCCCACAAATAGGGGTCTTTCCTGCCTATGCTGTGGTGGGCAGGGCTTCTGCTCATCACCATCTGCTCTGTTTCCTTCTTCCCCTGGTTGGAAGCATTACTGAGAATTTTTTTTTTTTTTAAGTTTTCCAATCCATAATGTGTGGTGGGATTCAGGTGTCAGCTGATAAGGTCCTTCCGAGGACGACGCCTATCCCCATCTCTCTCTCTCTCTCTCTCTCTCTCTCTCTCTCTCTCTCTCTCTCTCTCTCTCTCTCACACACACACACACACACACACACACACACACACACACACACACACACACACACACACACCCTTATTTGCACATGAACCAGAATGAGAAATCATGTTTATGACTGAGTGAGCAAAAATGGACTGTACATCTCAACAAAGGAGCCCCCCCTCCTTTTACTCCATCTCTCAAGTTCACACAGCAGGAAGGGCTAGCTATGAGCTGCCCTGCCTCCCTCTTCTACTTTCCTACAATAAGACAGGCACTTTCTAAGTAAAATACAGTCCTAAAATTTAATTGCAATAGAATAACTGCCTGTGTGTTGTTTATTTGAAGAAAAGAAAAAAGGCTGGAGGAACAACTTAGTGGGTGATATTCTTGCCTTGAAAGCATCAGCATCTGAGTTTTCTCCTTGAAACCCACATTTTTTAATGTTCATTTTATTTATTTATTTTTTATTAAAAATGTCTTTTTTTATTCATGTATCCTCCTGCTCCCCCTCTCTTCCTTTCTCCCAATCCCTCCATGTCAGCCTTCAGCCCTCCATCCCCTATCCCCAAAGGGCGAGAATTACCAAGGTGTTGACCTAGTTCTTAAAGACAGTAAAAAGCTCATTTTAACAAACAATTCTCAATTGGAACCACTAGAGTTTCCTTTATTCCAGCAAACAAAGATCAGCCCTATTGTGTACCTCTGCTTCTGTGTCTAATTCAAAAGGCATCTAATAACAATGAATGGAATAATTGTTAATATGCATGGGGTGGGAGGATGTGAGGACAGCTAAGCAATGTTATGGTCTGGCTAGGCTTCTTCAAGCTCCCTGGCAACCTAGGAAAACTCTGATACTTGACTATACAAGTCTTTTCTCTAGACTTGGCTGCAACTCCTCAGCCATTTCGTAGGCTGTGAGATAAACTTAGCAACCTAGGGGCCTCTAGCCAATAAGCCACTAAATACTAAGCTTCAGCCTCAGCCCCGGTAATGCTTCCTGAGACCCTATACGACCGACCTCTTAGCCCCTACCTGTCATTCCTGGCCGCTTGTAACGGGTAAAAATGGGTTGTCATGGCCTCCTCACTGGGCTCAGCACGGACTGAGTCCTGGCTACTGTATCAGGAGTAATCTTTCTTCTCCCACTGATGAATAGTGACACACAGGTCACGATCTCTTCTGTACACATCCCTCATGCCATCACTGAGCAGTTAAAGGATGTACGGATGAGGAGCACCCGCCTCCTGGAGAATCAGACTGGCAATTTTCCTGTCTTAATGTTCAGACATTTTTTAACAATAAAAAAATTATCTTTGTAAAAACAAGGATAATCTCGAAACTTCTAAAGCAAAATGTACTTCCTAGTGTACTTTCTTTCACAATGGCAACTTGTAAATGGTAAATAACAGACGGCAAACATGTCCTTTGGCAGAGTCAAGTGAGATCAGCCCTCTGTCTGTCTCCAAAGGACTCTGAAATTTCAGTCCATGAAATTTGAAGGTCATGGAACCACTCATCCAACTGGAGAAAACCTGACACTTGGACCACAGTTTGGGATTGTTCTTCAGTCTTATGCTCTCTAGTCTGGGCCACCTTTTTTAATGAAAGACCTGGTTGTTACATTTCTGCTTAGAAAAGAAACAGAAGAATCAGAGTCACTAAACTTTATCATTGTGTATGCAAATGTGTGTTCATGCACACCTGTGTGTACATAATTCAGTGAGCCTTATCATTGTGTGTAATGTGTGTGTGCATATGTGTATACCTGTGTGCACATAGTTCAGTGAACTTTATCATTATGTGTGCGATGTGTGTGTGTGTGTGTGTGTGTGTGTGTGTGTGTGTGTGCACATGTATATACCTGTCTGCACATAGTTTGGAGAGTCTTAAAACTTTCCACGGAGGTGTGTGTGTGTGTGTGTGTGTGTGTGTGTGTGTGTGTGTGTGTGTGTGTGTGTTGACTTTTGTTGGAATAACTCTTTCCTGTTTTACTCACCAATATACCTTGTTTTATTGCTCTCTCTATTCCTAATTGTCCCACAACAGAAAAAAAAAAAACAACAAAACCCTAACTATTTGAAAGTTGCTTGCAGAAACCACACTGCTGCACTGAAGAGGTGACCTTTATACATTTTTCTTTCATGGTGAATTATTCATTATTAATGATTACAGCTGGAAATTTTGCACCGAAATTGTGGGGTGAGGGTAGGAGGTTGAGGGTATAGGACCAGGGTGGTTCTCCATGCTGACTTCAAAGAAAAAGATATCTGAAATTATCTTTGTGAACAAAGTTGCCACACCAAGGATTTGTGTTCACCTGGCTGAAAGTCAAGCCATGTTTCCTGGTGAGTTGTTTTCAAGTCATTTCTCTGAGACCAGCCAGAAGGTCATGTTCAATGTTCAGCTTTCTAGGCGTGACTCACAGCAGAGAAATGGTCAGGAAATGGTGGGTGCCAGCTGTTTTCTCACATGCCTGTTGGACCCAGACTTGTCAGTGAATGGATAAGTCTCTATGTAATCCGCACGGACCTGGAACTCAAAACTTTCCCAGCTCTACCTCTCCAAACTGGAATTGGCAAGTTTTTCTCGTTCGTTTGTTTTTGGATTTTTAATGCCACATTGAGACAAGAGATGGCATGAGTGGCCCATACTGGATCATGATCTATTCATATAGCACACACGACCCTGTAGTAGGAGGTTTCTGGCCTGGGCTTTCGGGCCTAGCCTCAAGGTTTTGACCCACAGACCCACAGACCCACAGACCAGCAGAGACACACAGATGCATACGATAGTTTTAGGCTGATTGATTAAGGCCCAGGCATGTAACTTGCTAACTCTTTACCTTTAATCTAACCCATTACTCCTATCCTGTTCAGCCATGTGGCTCAGTACCTTTTTTTTTTTAAGAGCAGAATGGTTGCCTTCTGCTTCTTCCTGCTTCTCTCTGGCATTCTGCTCTGTGCTTCCTGTTCTCAGAGTTTTTCTTAGTCTGGTAGCCCCACCCACACTTCCTGCCTGCCTTTGGCCAATCAGCGCTTTTTATTAAACCAGTGGGTGGGACAATTATTTACAATGTAACAACATAATCTCCCACATATCCCCTTTTCTTTTTTTAAAAAAAGAACTCCAAATATAATATCCTTTCCCCCATTATCTATAATAACTTATAAACAACACTGTAAATAGACACAAACATCCATAATCCATGTTTTGGGAATGTGGGCATCGTTCTCTGGGCTACTTCCTGCTGAATGGGGGCGTTGGAAATCCCATGAGAATCCAAAGAAAAATTTAGGATTATGGACAAGTCTTTAGTGGAGTAGTCTGTAAGGCTGTGTCATCTCAGCCAGTCTCCTTGAAATTGTTCTGGATACAGAGCTCAGGAAACTTCAACAGAAGTGTTCTGAAATGATGACTCATCTGGGCCATCCATTTCTATTGGAGATTTTTCAGAGGGTCTTCCTCTATCAAACTTTATGTTCTTCACCCAGGAATAAATCCACAGCTTCTCATTTTCTGTGAAAATAAAAAGAAAACCTCTTCTCCAAAGTAGCATATCTTTGGATTTCAGTTTTAAAGTCAACTCATTTACAAAATATATACATTGAATTAATCCAACAGCATTTATAATCAACTGTCTTTTAGCAGTTTTTACTATTTCATTTTCAGTCAAGTAGCTTAAAGATAAGACAATAACATACAGTATCCAGACATTCTTTGTATTTTCCATCTTTACATGGCTTATTTATTTATTTATTTATTTATTTATTTATTTATTTTACTCTATTTCTTTTTCAAGGGTTTTCTCTACCTTTTCTTTCTCTAGGCCTATATATATATATATATATATATATATATATATATATATATATATATATATATATATATATATATATTTAATACACTCTAAACCATTTTGACTTTAAACAAAAAATCTGTCTTTATTGTATGTTTATTTCTTAACTTTTTCTGTCTCTGACCACACCTTTGCTTGGTTAGGGTGATTAACTCCACCCAGATTCTTCTATTTCTTTCTATTTCTGAACACACCTTTAATCTGCCAGGACCTAAGATTGGTAAAATGGGTGGATTGTAGTAGGAGGTTTCTGGCCCGGACTTTCGGGCCTAACCTTAAGGTCTAGGCTCACAGACCAGCAGACCCACAGACCTGCAGTCCCGCAGTCCCACAGTCCCACAGAGACACACAGATGCTTTCAATAGTTTTTGGCTAATCAGCCTCAGGCCCAGGCATATAACTTGCTAACTCTGTACTCTTCATCTAACCCATGACTCTTTCTGTTCAGCCATGTGGCTCTGTACCTTTTCTTCGAGCAACACTGTTGTCCTCTGCTTCTTTTAGCTTCTCTCTGGCTTTCTGCTCTGTGCTTCCTGTTCTCAAGAGTTTCCTTAGTCTGGTAGCCCCGCCCACACTTCCTGCCTGCCTTTGGCCAATCAGCTCTTTTTATTAAACCAGTGGGTGGGATAATTATTTAAAATGAAACAACAAAATCTCCCACAGTGGATGGCTCCACCCAGCTCCTAGTCAAATTTCATAGAATTTATCTTTTTATCCCAGGTACTCTGGGAATTTTAGGGTCCATATAATTATCAAGTAAAGCTTTGCCATCTGCTGCTTATTAACTCCATTTAAGTATTAGGCAGCAGGGCCTAAAACTCCCATGTAAAAAAACTCACAAGTGTTTTGCCTCTAAGGCTGAGTCAGGAAGCTTCTCTTCATAAAGTCAAGCCTCATTTTGCCTCTGGCAAACAGAGTTGATTCAAAAAAATATCGCCACTAGAAAGCCATCTTTCATTCTGTTCCCTTTTTGTCTTTATGAACAGAAACCTAAAATACATAATTTTTTTGCTTATATTGAGGGTCCTGTGAGACTTTAGGAACAAGTCATTTTACACCTTAAGCTGCACTCCAAAAGCCCGCCATTGTAGCCCAAGCCCACACACCTCACCAAGGTGTCTCTGTACCATGGCTCACATGAGAGACACAACTCAGAAGCTGCTTTGGGCTCTAGACCATTTTTTAAGCTTTCTATGTCTTTATGCGGGTATATTTGCCCCATGTTGGGCTGCCATTTGTAGTATGGGGTTTCTGTTCCGGACTTTCGGGCTTAAACTCAAGGTTTAGACCCACAGACCCGGCAGAGACACACGAATGCATATGATAGTTTTGGGCTGATTGATTAAGGCCCAGGCATATCACTTGCTAGCCCTCTACCTTTAATCTAACCCATTACTCCTATCCTGTTCAGTCATGTGGCTCGGTACCTTTTTCTTAGAGCAGAATGGTTGCCCTCTGCTTCTTCCTGCTTCTCTCTGGCATTCTGCTCTGTGCTTCCTGTTCTCAGAGTTTTTCTTAGTCTGGTAGCCCCGCCCACACTTCCTGCCTGCCTTTGGCCAATCAGTGCTTTTTAATTAAACCAGTGGGTGGGACAATTATTTATAATGTAACAACATAATCTCCCACATGACCCCTCCTAACTGGAAAATAATACATGAACACATCTCTGGTGCCAAGAGGAACAAGGTATGGAGTGCATGAATCCTTTCCTAGCTTAACTGCACTAAAAATTGAATAGTCTCAATACAGATTACCTCAGTGTCCAGCCAGTATCCAGTCTCCACCATGAGACCCCAAGAAGGCTACTGGGCAGGGTAACACTTTGGAGATGTTCTTCCCTGAAAATCTTTCCACTTACAAAAGCCCTTTTTCACTTCTCCCTAACACTTCGACTCTGCTCTTTTCTGGTTCTCATTTCCTTGTTCTTGGGTGTGAGACATCAAACTTGGAAGTCACTGGCTTGGATGCCTTGGGTGACTGTTGATGGCCAGGCACTGCAGCTCCCTGAGTTTAGGCTTGCCCAAAGCCAAGAGAATCTCTGTTGTTCTCAAAAACAAAACAAAGAACAAACAATAGCAACCAAGAACAAAACTGCACAGCACTTACCTTGTGTAGCATCTGTTTAAATTGTCCAGAATGTGGATGGAAAAAAGAACCATTATGTGCTGGTCATTGTGGGAACCAGGTGAATGATGAGGCCACTGAACTATCCTCTGTTCCTGCACATAGGTTTGAAAATGTACAAAGTAAAACAAAACAAATGTTGATATATATTCAAAATAAGATACCCTGATTATTAAATATTTCTGAGATGTACAGGGCATTTGTTATTATTTTTTTCTTAAGCATGCTAGGCCCTTAAAAAGATAATACTTTAAATACATAATGACTTGCTTTTCCTTAGGATTCTCTAGATAGATGCCATCTCTCTGATTTTTAGCCCTTTCTCTTATAATAGTAACTGAATTCTGAAATTGATGGGAAAGATCAATCTGGTTAGAATATGGTAGAGAGGTGGCTAATATCCCCCACCCCTTTAGTTTATGGAAAAGGGATCTCACTATGTAGTTCAAGCTAACCTAGAAGTGATTGGCCTTAAACTGTCAGTCTTTCTGACTTGGTTTTCTAGTATTATGAGAGTAAGTCACCACGTCCTGCCAAAGTCAGTTCTAAAATAAAATTCTCTTAGATCCGATGGTGGGTCCAGAAGTACCTTCCCTGACATTGCTAATTATGAAAAAGAAATTCTCAGCTGCCCAGGGAGCTTTAAAAAAGGCTGATTAAAGAGAGGAAGGAAATTTAAAATGATTTGGTTATTTGGCAAAGGGGGAAAGGTATACACTATGAAAAAAAATACATCATGGATTCGCAGACAATTTTCAGAGAAAAAAATGTTGGGAAACAGTGTTTAGTTGCTATCTTAATATGTAATTATACATTTTTTTAAACTGAAAACCCAAGCTGAAAATTCAGAGTTGAAGGTGGATTATCCTTTTTAAAAAGTTCCCCTGTGGAGACTTGAGTATTTATTTATTAACCATTAAAGGAGGCTGAGAGAGGAGCCCACCCTGCAAGGAGTTGCTACTCTGCTAGTTAAGGCTCATTTTGGACTTCACACAGGCAAATGGAATGGTTTTGAAGCTACTGAACAGAGTGCACACAGCATTGTCCTAAAGCTGGTATGAGAGAGCCAATCTTAAGGACTTAGATAATAAGAGCATACAAGAGCATATTAGACAGACATCACCATAAAGGAGGCTAAACTGTGTGCTGTGAGCCAATGAGGATAGACAGAAAATTAATCACAGACAAACTAAGGAGAATAAAAAATAATTTGGCTCATGGTTTTCAACTTTACAAATAAGAGACCAGCAAGATGGCTCAACAGGGAAAGGTGTTTTAGTGAAGCCTGGCTACTTGAGTTGGATCCCTAAGAGCCACATGAAGGAAGGAGAAAGTTAATTCCTGTAAGTTACTCTTTGCCCTCACATGTGCTCTCTCTCTCTCACACACACACATATACACAAACACACACACTCACACATATACACATTCTCTCTCACACACACATTCTCTCACACACACACTCACACATACACTCATACACACACTCTCTCTCACACACACACGTTAAGTAAACACAAAAGCCTTTTAAAACCTTTCAAACACAAAATAGCAAAAGTAAGCATTTTATTTTGAGATTAAAAAGAGACCTAATCTGGAGGGAAGAAAATATAGAACACCATTCCATTTATATAGTGTCCACATGTTGAAAGATAACAGAGAATAATAACTGAACAACACATATAGATCTGCAGTGCTGCTGGATACAGGAGGATGTGATTACCTGATGTGCTTAAGGCCTACATCTCCATTAGTATGGGATGGTCCCACTGAAGGGAAGTGATAAGACCCTGGTTTAATCCCACATTTAATCTGAATTTTAGAGACTATTTGTACAAATTACCCTTCATCTCTGGCTTTTAAAATCACCATGTTAGAACTCAACTCCCCAGATGACTATTGTTCTTTCTTGTCATCCTAGAGATCATTTTGTGCTCATTTTAACTGTAAAATAAAAATTCAGATTCCTTTTAAATGTATCTTTTTAGACTGTCTTCCAAAGTAGGGTGGAATGACTTTTTGAAAAAAATCCAAATTCAATCTCAAACCTAGTGAATAATCTGCAGATAATTTTGGTCAAAAAGAGCTTACATGTTAAACAAAGTAATACTGCAAAAGGAGCTTCAGCTGTGCTGTAGGTGACAAGTTTAAAGTGTTTCCCTCATTTCCATATAAAGATGGCAGTGTTTTTGTCTACTAATGGCTGACATCACTTCTTCCTTCAGTCTAAGATTCAGATGTTCAACAGAGTGTAAATATCTTGCTCCTTCCAATTCTAAAACAAGTGGGAACCTGAACCTCTAAAATTGTGTTATCCATCAGGGTGAAGAAAGGTCTTAGGCTGGGTTAAACCCAGGAACCAAGAGTCTCTTCCCCAGACCCTGAAAATGAGCACACAGCTCATTTCTCAGAAACGCTCTTCTCTGAGAGGATCCAATTAAGCAAGGTCTGTCATCGGCTGTGGAGTGCAGGGCCTCACTGCTCTGCCTCCAGCTATTGACCAGGGTGATGGCTCCACATTTTGAAGTTGGGGATATCAATCTTTTTATCTTTAACATAGACAATACCATAAAATGATTTTTTAAAATTTTTTTTATCAACAATACACACAACACACAGGAACTGAGGTCCTATTTACTCATATCTGATTAATTTGATTTTGAAACATTCCAATCCCGATAATATTGAAAGCGGGGGAAGGACCATACTGTGCAATCTAATTGTTTTGGGGCCACACATTGGTTTGTGAGTGCATCTAAGGAAGCACTGGCTTGCTCTCCTGCTCATCCCTCAGTGACCTGGCTTAGGGAGATGCTGGGGCAGAGGGGCAAAACCACATATCTTGCCAGTTTGAGTGAAGCCAGTGCAGCTGCTGGGCATGAATGTGGGCGCCACCTGTGGATCCCAGAACAGCTGTTTGGTAGAGGGCCAGACAAAGCCCATCATGGAAGCAGGAGGCCAGTTGGGTGGCCAGTACATTCTGGCATAGGCTGAAAGAACACCTGGTTCTACTCTGTGGACCTACCACAGAAGGTCAAAGAATGTTCTCATTGGCGGCAACCTGATGGCCTAAGTTTTCAAGTCCCAGTAGCCCTACTTTAAGCAAACTAGAGAAAAACTCACCTTTCTTCTTTAAAACGTATACTGTAGCCAGCCTGAGGATCAGTGTGGGTTAGCTTTGTTGAAATGGGCCAGCTAGGTCATTTGGTATGTTTGGAAAAGATTTGGGAGCTATCAGGCAAGAGTGTGCTCCATGACTTGAAGGCTTTCCAGGGAAGCTATGATGGGCATCGTTTGTCCTAACTGGCTCTGAGCTCTTTTCCCACAAATGCTAAACTACACACTTTCAAACCCATTTTGTTTCTCAATAGTCATTTTGTCATCAGACACTGCATTTCCATCCTGAACATGAGCAACCCGTCATATCAAAGCTCATTCTTCTTGAACCCTAAGATCCTTCCTATTATTCTCTAGGAATGAGGATCCCACTTCCTCTGTACTCTCTGACCTATGGCATCCTCCCCAACTTCCCATCCCAGATGTAGACAGTCCCCCATCCCCATGCCAGGAAAGTAGCCATCCCCTCATTGCCTCTGTGACTCTTAGTAACTAACTCAGTTGATAGTGACTGGCTGATTGATAGTGTCATTGTCTGGGTTCTTTTCTAACTTGTCCAATGAGGGAGCATTTGCTAAGTGCTTAGCATAGGACATGAGTGCTGCTAAGTAAATCTGAGTCTGATGAAGGGGTGACTGACTGCTCTTACTGTTGGGGTGGCTCTAGGCTGGCATTTCCTACTGCTGTCTTGCTTGGGATATCAGTGACTCTAGCAGTAATTTACTGTGCGCACAGTAGTGTGATCTTAGAAGGTTACCTGCCTCCCTCAATTACCCTTGCTGGGGCACTGGCTGGGTTTCTAACTCTGTCTGCCTTCTGGCTGCTTTGAGTGAGCAGGTTTTTCCTCTACTAGGCTTGCCCAGCATGTTGCTTTCCCCTGGCACAAGCTTGAAACCAATGGAATCAGCCAGTCATGGACTAAAACCATAAGCCAAGAAAAGTCCTTCCTTCTTTTAAGTTGTCTCTTTCAGGTGCTTTTACAGATGACCAGCACCAGAGAGATCCAATTCAAGATGTGAGAGGATTGGTTTTCACAAGTAACAAGGCCCAGATAACAAAATCTGTCTGGTCACACAAAATGTTCTGTAACTTTGAGGTGAAAAACAATATTCAGGTTTCTCAATGTTCAGAATCAAAAACACCAGGGTGTAGAGCCTTGTGTCATTTTGATGGAAACAGGACACTGTGAAAACCAGCCTCATTACTTATGTAGGTCAAAGCTCTCAATAGGCTAAGGGGAAGCATGAACCAAAAATCAACACAGGTATAATAGTAGCTTCCTTCCCCTGCCAAGCCACAGCACCATCTCTGGCCTCAGACACTGTTTATGGGAGAAATGAAGGACATAGACACTTCAAGTAACCCTTTAAGAAAGAGAAGAGAGACAGGACTCAAGCCTTGGAGCTTGAGTCCTGAAATCTAAGCACAAAACTACTTTGAACAGCTGTTCTGTTGAAGCCATTGGGTTATTCAATATGTTCTAATGATACAAATTAAAATTCCAAGTGCACATTATTTGCTCTTCTTTATCCAGGACTAATCTGGTGTCTGTGCTGTGACCACTCATTTAGAATTTCCAGTTCTCCTGGGCTAAGATTTTTCTCTCTCTCTCTAAATTACATTTCTTTCTCCTTCTTTTAAAAGACTTAGTTGTATGCCAGCCATTCAAGTCCACATTTTTGTTACCCAGGTCAATATGTAATTTTGTTCTTACTTTACTTGGGCAAATACCATGCCTTTTGGCCTATAGTGGCTTAGGGTTTGGTCTGGTGCTCTAGGAAGTAGGAGAATCTGTTGAGAGTCGGGGTAGCATCTTAACAGATGCATCAGCAAGAAAAAAAGCATCACTGGATGCTTGACAGCAAAGCACAAAAATAGATGCTACAGTCACAGGAGTTAATGCAAATTTCCTTCCTTGGTGTCCCTTCTCTCAACCCCAGCAGACTTAGGCTTTATAAATGCAGATTTGGTTAAATACTTGGCTCCCATAATCTTTTTGTTAACTGTTATCACATTTGGGACCTAGCATAGCCCAGGAGAAACTCTCCCAAGACTTATAATCAGCTCATTTGGCTCAATTTTACTGATTGATTGATTGACTGGTTATTCTGAAACAGGGTCTTGATATATAGAAAAGGCTAGCTTCATGCATCAGCCTACTGAGTACTGTGACAATAGATATATATCACCATACCTGGCCCAATTAAATTTATTTTAATGTGCAATATTGCATGTGTATGTATTGGACATGGAAGGGTAGAGGAAAAACACCATCATGTTAAAAAATTCTTATCTTCTTAGCTAACAGATGAGGTTATTATTATAAAATATTAAATAGGGTCACATGGTTTCTGTATTTTTGTCAATCTAAAAGAGAATGTCTGAAGATGAAAAGGTGTGCCCATAATTCCATATACCCAATAGACTCATTATAGAAAGAATCCTTCAAGGACAAGTTCAGTGTTTAGTACTCTTCCCACAGGAATGCATCTTGTATCCTTAAAAACATGAATAATTTATAAGGGAGGAAGGGAAGGAGGGAAAATGTGCACTGGGTGTATGAAGGTGTGTGGTAGTGGCCATGGATTCCTATCTAGCTGGTGGTTGGCTAGCTATTCTGCAGGGGTGGCCCACTGGAAATCCTAAAGCTTCTGCATTTATTAGAGCTAACAAACTCAGACAGATGCAATCCCTGTGGACATAAGATTGCCATAAACACCTCCATCATGGCACTGTCTGGGTAAACTTAGACTAGGCATGTCCCACCAAAGGGACAAGCACTTTCTGCTTCAAGTTTAACACACAGTTTTCAAGAAATACACAATTTCATCTACATCATTTTTACAAGCTGAAATTTTATTTTATTTACTGAATTATCTATGTTAAAAAAATCTGTGCCTGGTATGAAATTTCACTCCATCAAGTGTTAAATGACTTTCATTTTCATTACAAGCAAGGGACTGAATAAAGGACAGGTGTTAGGAAACATGGCAATAAATTAGAATATAATTTACAAAAGCAGAAAAAATGTAACAGTGTACCACATTAATACTGAGTATAAAATAATAGGCAACAACTAATCATAATAATACAATGGTAATTTCATTCTTTATTATTAAGAATACCTATAAGACATTCACTCAAATACATAAATTCCTAATGAAATGCACTATTGAGAAATCATACCTGTCTTAAGGGGTTCAATCATTTGGGTGCATTTAGCGTTCTTTTTTGGGTAAGCCTTTATACCCATAGCAGACATTGCTCCCAGCTATGGGTACTCTTGTACCCTAAGTAGTCAATATAGCTCACAACTTTTGGAGTGTCTGCCGCAGCAGCCCAGCTTTCGCTGAGATCCTTCCGTAGAACGGAGATTCGTGCAGCCATGCGGGTGGCTGCAGCAGCACAAGTGTTGTATTGTGTTATGGAAGAGGCTTTTTGTTTTGTTTGACCTGCTCAGATTAAATTCAGGGTCTAACTGAAAATATTGAATCCTGATATCTCCATGATTTGTTCCCCTGTGGAAAGCTGTGCTGCCCCTGGCAGAAGCCGGTCCTCAGTGCCAGTGCACTTCCTGGAGAGAACACAGGCTCTTCCCTTAGCAGCAGCTGAGGCAGGCACTGCATAGTACCTGGGGGACAGCCCTTGTGATGTTAGCTTCCAAGTGAGGTAAATACAGATTTTCCCAAGTACTTTAAGGAATCTTGAAATAAAAGCATGAATTAATATTTATGGTGGTAACAATCATATCTGATTATCAAGCCTATGTCTAAACAAACTGCCTCAGCAATCACCCAGGCTTCCTTATTTCACCAAAGCACATTAGCACCAAGTTAACTGTCCTCTGAAAAGGACCAAGGGAATTCAAGTCTAGGCCAGGCTTCCATGGACTGCCTTCCTTTAATAGAATGGCCACGATGACACATGAGCTGATCTTCTCAGGGCAGTTAGATGGAGGACTGGCAGTACATGTTGTCTCATTGAAAGCCTCCTCTGGAAAACTTGGGGGTGGTATTGAGAGAGAAGCAGGGAACAATATATGGCTGGTTACTTTGGAGTGTGGGGTAACATCCAGGCCACTGTACACAGCAAGTCAGAGGCTGAGGAGGCTTTGGTGACAGTGCTTCTTCTAAGGTCACCACATATGTGACACACTGAAGTGTAATTTCAGAGCACAGTGGTAGATTAAGTGAGACATGCTCTTAAGTGAAAATATTCTCTTCCTTACAAAGTAACCATTTGTGTTTTAGATGATGGTGTATGCATGGGGCACGTATGTACACAGATGTGCACATCCATGAAGGACTAAGGAGGTGTGCTAGACACAAAGCACAGTCACCAAAGACCTACTACAAGATACAAGTGTTCAAGTACAAAATATTAATATAAACAAGTACCCTTAAAAAAAAAATCTAGCTGTAGAGTCTTTTGATGGCAAGTTGTGAAGCTGGAGAGACTTAAGCTAGTCGTTTCAGTTCCGTTAGAGTGATCTTAGAACTTGACTTGCCCAGGAAACTAGGTTTCACATTTAATTGCCATTCAAAATATCCATAAGAATTACTTGGTTGAGTGACTATTAAACTTTTACTTTGTGATCTCTCTTCATGAGTTTTTCTTCTTTGGTTGTTATCCTTCCCTACTTTAAAACTCACAGAAATAGCACATTTATATGCAAGCAAACTCATCTGTCCCCACACTCAGGAGCACCTGCACACACACACACACACACACACACACACACACACACACACACACACACACACACACACACACACTTGCTCTCATATAAATAAATGCCCTCCTACCATATCAAAGAAGGGACATCTGGAACCCATCATGTTGTCAGCAAATTGCTTGGCTTTACTAAGCCAGCCTATCTTTTGCATGGCATCATCTCCATAACCTTAGCATGCCTGCAACAGTCCAACAGGGCAGAAGCTGATCTCTGGCTGGTGGGGATGTAAACACTAAGGAGTCAGGGTGACTCAATGAGAAGTAAGGCATCCTGTGATGGCTGCCAAGGACCTGGTACTTCAGTCTCTGCCATACCCTAGGTCTGGCTTCTGCATAAAATTGAAATGTTTTTCTCTTAAAGTTTTAATGGAATTCTCAGCTCCACTTGCACAATGGCAAGTTGGCCCCAGTCTCTTAGCACTGAATTTATAGACTTGCACAGCTGTAGCGACTGCAGCACAGCTTCAAACCAAGTCCCTTGCTGTTCAGTTTAATAGAACTTTATACATGGCTCACAGCAGTGTTCAGAACAGGGGGTTATTCCTAAGGAAATTAAGTGGGATTAAGAAAAAATCATACAAAATTTCATTACTTTTGATTTATAATTGTTTCTTAAATTACAGTTAAAGCCCATTTTATAATTTAAATTGTGCTGCTACTGTGGTGAGATAAAGTATAGTAAATATTTTTAAGCTATGACTTAAGAATTCTGAATCTCTTCTACTTCCATAATTGACCAAGTCATAATAACTACATTTTAAACAGTCTTAAATACAAATGGATTCAGTGTCATTGCTAAGTCCATAATAAAAATTATCTTAATGGTCCAAGGAGGTAAACAGGTATTAGATTTACTCGAAAGAACACAAACGTTCCACAGTAAGCGAGTCTCCCTGTGTTGTTTGGATCTCTCAGATCTGGCATTCCCTCCTAATACTGTGTCCAGCACTTTGGATCAATAAATCCCACTTCACAGAAGTTAAAATACTACTGAAATCCTGTCAGCTGGGGCTGACCAGTGGTTACATTTTCCACAGGGTAATGCTTTGTAAGGACATCAGTCCTCGTCCTCTGGGTGGCTCTCTTTGATGGATGCATTTCCACGATGAAATGACAGGACTCGCTGGCTTTCCATGGGTCAGTGTCCTTGGCAGGTCTTACAACACATCTGTCTGAAGTACGCTCGACTACAGAACTTGAACTTCAGCACCAGTGGGCAATAAGCCACTTTGTTCACATCTTTGCACTCTAACAAATGGAGGCAGAGAGTGGAAAACAGTTAGATTCACATAAACAAGCTGATATGCCCACTGGTTAGCAAGGATCCCTCTAGCCAGTCCACCTTCACTTATATGTCCATGTGATTTGTTGTTGTTACCATTTCTGTTTTTAAGCACACTGTCTGAAACAGCCTACCAGAAACATTTTTTTGATATATTTTAACACAATTTTTAAAAATGAAAGGCTTTTCTTCCAGATTTTTATAAGCGTGGTACATGGCCACTATGTCTTGAAAGAATTACCATTTTTTGGGATGAGTGATCACTTTAGACATCTTGGAAACATGAGTCATTTTTCTTACAGCACTTTTATTGCTTCTTTCTCAAGGGCTACTTTATTCAACATGTAAGGCTATCCGAAATCAAACATGAGTTGCATGGTTTGATAGCAAAGCCTGCATGTCTCACAGGAAGCTCTACATGAGAGGGACCGCTGGTTGGCAGTGGCCTAGGCTCAGCAGCTCCACTCTCCAAAGAGGGAAGCCGTGACGGCTGCCTTTTCTTAGTCTGTGGGCTATGGAAACATGCCCAAATATTTCTTCTTCATTTGGAAGTGAGACATGGCCTTCTTTGCTCCTGTGTGTTTCCTCTCAGTGCTAAAACTGCTACAGTTGAAGCCTGCAGTTCCTACAGCCAGAAGGTCCTCCAGAAGAATCAGCAATGATTCTTCCCCAAGCCCCAATGGGGCCGGTAGCAGAGGTGGTTACAGGGGCCTTCATAGAAACCACACCTTGCTCTTCCCTCAATCCACTGCTTCAGAAAATGACCCCTCTCTACTAGTATGGTCATTTTTATTGGGGATTTTAAAAAATATTTGTAAACATAGTAATTGCACTTTCTCCTTTATCCACCTGATTATACTGATGCAGCATGGGAAAACCATTTAAAGCAAGTCAGACTCATGTAGGCTTGGGTACAGCTCAATGGAACAATAACTTTTGTTGTTACCTTGTTATGTCCTGGCTTAAGAAATCTGCCCAAATTCCAAAGGTCTACTGTATGTGGTAAGCATAGAAAGGGGCACATTCCCAGCTCTTCTTAAACAGTGAGGCACAGTCTTTGGCTCTCACTTTAATGGCTTTTTCAGCAAGTCTTAACACATTTGAAACAGAAACCCTCAAATCCTCTAAAAATATAAACTCTGCCACCATTTAGCTCTCCTACTCAAGAGTAAATACAAAAGAAAACAAAATTTAGATATTTGATCAGAAAATTTTATAGAAGGAGTCACAGTAAATTTAAATTCAGGTTGAAACACAGCAAAGAGGGTCATTAAGATGTCTTTAAACCTTATACTGAAAAGAAAAGCAGATGCTGGACCCTTTGGTGCATCTGCTGCTGTAGAGTGGAGACAGTAAGGGTAGGGCAGAACTGCTGCTCCTGTGACTGGAGTTAGTCACCAGTGACTCTTGCCTGACTTTGGAAAGGAAGCAAAACGTTACATGCTAAACTCAATGAAGATACATCATTTCAATCACTACTAAGAAAAAATTGTCCCAAAGACACATATGGGCTTGGAGATTCAACAGAGGACAATATGCTCTGGGTCACAACTTTATTGGGAGAATCACTACTCCATTTTTGGAAGAGTTGCTGGATCAGGAAAAATGTAAATTCACAGATGTTTAAACCTTAGATTTAGACTTTATGAATTGATTTAAAAATGCATAGTGAATAAGATGAGATATTTGTAAATTATTCTCTCTTTAGCCACCAAAATATAAACAGTGGAGGATTTTTCCATAGGTGGGTGCTGGACTCTGGACCTTTGTCTGCAAGCAGAGTCCCTGCATTGTACCCAGTCAGCAGTAGGTAGAAGGGTAGGTGGGTACTAGTTCAGGGTGTCTCTTTAAACTTAATACCCTTGCCAAGTTAGTTCTTAATTAACTTGCTTGGGAGCAGAAACTCCGGCCCTAGGAACAGGATCAAATTTGGCAAGGCAGGAGCAGATTATGAGTGAGCACACAGGGAGTTGGAGGTGAACTCTGGCTCTGTCTTTTAACATTCATGTAGCCTTTGTTAAACTACCTCAGTGCTACAATGAAGAGCATAACAAGCCCTGCTCAGTTGGTAAGATATGTGTAAGGTAATGCATACAATGGAAAACAGTGGCTAAGGCATCCAGCTCCATAAGCACAGTTTTTCCCTCTCATCAGTCTCTGAAATCAGCCATCATTTTTCTGAGATTTGTCAGATGAGTACTGGCTGCCAGAAAGGACTACACATTTATTCAGAAGACAAATTAATAGAGCGCTATTAAACAGAGCAGGCAGAGCATGATTGGGCCGCAGGACAGACCTGGGCAAGGGATGAGGATGTCCCAGAGTCAAGACTGCAGACCTGATGAAAAACCTAGGCCATTAAGGACATTGCTGCTGTGGAGAGCACCTACCCAGGGCCAGGTAGAATATCCACTTTCTACTCTTTGGTTTTGCCTTCTAGAAATTGTTGTGGCTAAAAAAAAAAATCAGTTCATTACACATTTGGATTGATGAAAATATATTCACCAAAGCTCAGACACAACTAGGCTTTTTATTTGCTCAGTTTTTGTTTTTAAAAGCTTAATTTAGTAACAGCACTAAAAAGTGTCATTTGTCAAGTACTTCCTTTATGTCAGGCATAGCCTTAGGCAGTTTTATGCTTTTATATTTAATCCTTTTAAGTATGTGAAATGTCAGCTTTACATAGACAGCAAAGCTTATGCTCAGAAAGGTTTTGGAACCCATGCTAGGTTCATAGAGCTAGTTGCTATAAAGACTGTGGTCAAACCTTAGGTTTGTCTGATTGCAAAGCCACTCTTATTTTGGCAGCATTACTGAAATTTAAATGAAAGTGTCTGCCTATGAAGGTCTCTAGTATAGTTGATGCAATGGTAGGCCAGCCTATAGGGTATCGCAAACAGGTCCTCTAACTTTTGAGAGTTTGACCTAAAAGGGGAGGGGAGAAATGTTTGGGAGAAAAGGAGCCCATTCCTAGGTCACAGATATTCTGGGTAGAATGAATTATCCCTCTTCACTTTTCTCATCACACTTGCATGAGTAAACAGTTGGTGGCAGATACTAAAAAGTTTTAAAGCCCCATTGTAATAGAAAGCTGGATAGAACCTCCAAAATATTTAAACCAGAACTAAAGGTGATTTCTACCTTGGCACTGAGGTTCTCATTCAGCAAGAGACAGTTGTCTTGAACTGACACCCTGCTAATGTATTTGAGAGGTCTTAATTATAAAACTTACTCCTTTACTAGTCTGTTTCATTCTCAAAATATGTTAAAATTATGAAACAAGTTCTTGTCATCTAATCTTGAGCTAATATATCATAAGCTAACTTAATATAGTTTAAAACAATTTTCATTGTATAAATACTTTACATAAGTGAGTATACAAAGTGTATATAAAGTGTTCCTCTGCTTTCCTAGAAAGTTTTGCTTCTACTCTCATGTCATATAACAAAAATGATTATGTATCTATTTTATATTTGCAAACTACAAGTGAGAAAAACATGATATTTGACTTTCTGAGATTGGCTTAATTCACTTAATGTGATTATTTTCTATTGCATCCATTTTCCTCCACATGACATAAATTTGTTCTTTTTAGCTTAAAAAACTCTATTTTTCCTTTATTCCTTTGCTGTTGGATACCTAGGTTGGATCACTTAGCTACTGTGAGCTGTTGCAGTAATGTGGAAGTACAGTTCTTGCTTTAAGATGTTAACTTTGAGTCTTTTGGTTACACACACACCAAGGAGTGACATAACTGGGAATGCAAATCAATCCAGCTACTATGGAAATGAGTTGGCAGAGAGAGAGAGAAAGTTCGTTCTACTATTCTACTATATGGCCTGAGTAGACCACAGTAAGGCAGACTTTTGTGAAAAACATACAAACAAACAAAATCACATTTTCCCACTGAAGAAAAAAGATCACAACAGAAATGTGTTTTAATTTCTGAATGATCTTCAGTTAGCATTTAAAAAGTTTATCTGTATTGTGTAGTACATAATGTGTAAATACATGTTCTAGGGAAAGATTTAAAATGGATTCTTCAGATTTAGGGGAGTACATACTGTCTCCTGTATTTGGTCTTCAGTATCATATTTCTGCACTGTAGGCAGATATGTTAGCATGGTGCTACTCATCTGTTGTCTTTAAACAGAAGAACCTGAGGCAGAAGGTCAAAGTTTAAGATGAGGGAGTCCAATTCTGTTTCCTGTATCATCATGTATCGGCCAAGTGTGCTCTTGGGAAGAAACCTTCTTTCTATTGTTTTTCTGCTCAGGATACTGGAAGAGTAAGAGGTCTCACTATGTGGATATTAGGAAGCATGTCCCCTAATATCCACACAGCAAGGGCCTCTTTTTATACCTTACCTCAACCCTGAAAGTACTGTCATGAGGCATTTACAGTGAGAATAACTCATTCAGTGGTCCCAAACTCTTTTTATATAAATTAGACCCACTCACTATTAGAATTGTAAGTAACCTGCCACACATTCTGGAAATATAGACTTTGGTAGATTTGAGTAACAAAATTGGATAAGCAACTTTAAAGGAAATATAGAAATGCACTTATCATGGGTGTGCCAGTGAGTTTCTCTCAGGTGTTTTACATTATTCTTTCAAAGCACTGACCTGCATATCTTCTAAGATATGCTTACAAAATTAAATCGAATCTATGAATTTAGGATGCACTTGGATTCAGACTCATTATGACTGTAAAGCTTGATTTGCTTCAAGTAATACAAGACCAACACCTCAAATGATAATACTTCTGCACTAAGTGCATCAATCAAACATTGCAGACTTTGTCTACTTGTATCATGGGAATGAGTTATGAAAAGAATTTCTGTGAACAGACTGGATCATTCAGTATGTATACAGTACAGGAAGAATGAATATAGATAGACTACATACCCCTATAGCCATAAGCACTCTATAAAATTCAAAAGAGTACAGTAAATGGAACTATAAATTTAACATCTAAGGTTTATCTTTTGGATTAAAAACTATGATTAGCTTCTGACAATTTGTATGAGATGACAAAGGGGTGTGTGGACATGTGGCTCAAGTGATAGAGTTAGTGTGCTTTTCAGATAAAACACTTAGGCATGAGGGATGAATTAATAAGCTCCCGAAGCCATTACAGTAGGTCACTCTGATTTCTAATGAACACAGACCACTCCTTTCCCTCCTCAGTCTAATCTCTGGATGCCAACCACATTCAACCTCAAGATAGTATAATCCCAGCTTAAGTCCAGGTTCCCTCTAAAGTCAACAGGCAGGGATATGAACTGAATACTAAATGGATTGGGAGTTCCTTTAAGTGATTAAGAAAAAAAATCCCGGCCTCCCCATCTCCTTTAAGTTGAAGTCTTCAAATGGCCATTCTTGTTCTTTTCACTGATTCCCATACATCAAATTCTATACTAAAGATTAAATTCTGTTCCTACATGGATTTTGTTATGAGATTTATGGGGCTGGCCAGACTTTCTCAGAGGAGTGTGTCTGAGGGAAACTGAGGCCCATTGAAGTGACCATATGACATCTCAAGCTGGAGGACCAATGTTTACTACCCACTGCTGCTTTCCTGAGTTAGATCCATGAATCATCATCTGTCAGCAACAAATACTAGATGACAGAGTGCCTCATGCTATTGAGAAGCTGAAAAGAACCCTATATAAACCACGAGGAAACTTGAAACTGCATGAACAATGAATAAAATGGCATTTGGAGATAGAATTTCAGGTGAGTTTGAATGGGTTAGACCCAGCTGCCATACCCACTTGAAAAACTTAGTATTTTAAATGTAGTGGTATTCTGTCTATAATTCACTCTTGGCAGCAAGGTGGTGTTACCCTCACAGTGGCAGCCTGTCAAGCCTGTCAGGATCCTGCCTAGGAAGTGTTAACCTTTCACTGAAGGCTTTCAGAAAGAACAGAACAAAAGCAGATGTTGGACACAGTAAGCTGCACGGCCCCTTCCTTCTCCCACTTCCTTTCACTATTTCAACTTCTTGATGCCCCACTCTAATTCTTTCTCTTATGTCTTTGACTGGCTTAAACTTCCCTCCATTTTTCATCTGTGTTTATTTTTTATCTTACTCAAATTCTGTTATGACTGCACATACTTGCCTCAGCCAAGAGCACCACACATCCCAGCATCCCCTTGGTAACTATGAGAGCCTCCCCTGCTCAGCTCCAGCTCACTGTGCCAGTGGAGCTTCTGTTTATTATATTCTCCTGTGGACTTGAGGACCTTCTTTATATTTATGCTAAAATACTGTTTGCCATGCTAGTCTTCATGTCATGTTCCCTTTGTGAACAGAACTTTGTGGTAGTCCTTCCATAGACCCAGTGTCTGGCAAAGTAAAGAGATTAATGGCAGGATGAATAGTCTATGTTCTTTAAAAGGCACTGTCTGTAGTTATGACCAGGCTCCAGTGGACAGTTCCAAACCCACGGTCATACATACAGCCCTGATTAATCTTAGTGGGCCACAAAGCAGAGCAATAGATATGAATGTGAGAGAGGTTTGTTAGGAGGAGAGTAAGCAGGTTGAAAGGAAGGTGGTAAGAGTAATCCTATGCAGACTTCCTTGATACAAAAGGTTCAAGTCATTGATCTTCATTTGGGTCTCCTTTAGAACTCACATTAACTGTTTCACATAGCATATTCTACTTTTCTTTTTAAATTAAAAAAAATAATATCTGGAAGTGAAGACATAATGCTATAATTCTAGTAAGGAATACTGTGGCAGAAAGAACATGATCAGCATGATTTCTCAGTATATAAGAGAAAGAAAGCAAGCAAGCCGGGCAGCGATGGTATACACCTTTAATCCCAGTACTCATGAGACAGAGGTAGGTGGATCTCTGTGGTTAAAGGCCAGTCTGGTCTATAGAGTAAGTTCCAAGACAGCCTGGTCTACTTAGAGAAACCCTGTCTCAGAAAAAAGAAAGAAATGTCACAGTATAAAGATCTTTGTCCTCCTTTAATAACATACATATAGTTATTTTTCACTTCTCTACAGTGAGAAACCAGCATTTAAAATATACAGCTTCAAATATATGTTATTATTATATGTATCGTTAAAACTAACACTTTTAAAAATTTGTTTGTTTGGTTTGATTTTGGTTTATTTGAGACAGGGTCCCTCTACAGAGCCCTTGCTGTCTTGAGACTTACTGTGTAGACCAGGCTGGTTTCAAACTCACAGAGATCCCTGCCTCTGCCTCTGAGTGCTGAGATTGAAGGTATGTACCATCACATCTAGCTTTCAAGAATGGATCTTGATGGTATCATTCCTTGTTACTTCCCTCCCAGAATCAAGCTTTCCATTTGTACTTGTTTATTTTTTTGTGTTTTGTTTATTTGCTCATTTTTGTCCATTTTGTTTTGTTGACTTTTTGAAGACAGTCTCATTCTCTAGCCTAGGTTGGCCTGAACTCACTGTGTAACCCACACTGGCCTTGAACTTGTGGCAATCCATGTGTGTCAGCCTGCCAGAGGGTCAACCAGAACACTAAGTTAGATATGCCCATAGAGATATCCACTCTGCAAAGAAAATATCACTCCAGATGTTGAGTGACTTAGTGTTAAACACACACAGTGAAAGGTTTCCTGAGCACAGAAAGGCACACATAACAGCTTTCATAAATGCTTGGAAGAAACTATACCCTGACTGTGCCTGTGAGACCCTTCACATGCTAGGGACAGTAGAGGTGAGTCACAGAGCCTCAAGCCCTTCCCGAGGGACTCACCTTCAGTACTGGAGATAGGAGTACTGTCACATTTGCTCTCACACTGCTGCATGGATGGAGGCCGTACAGTTTCTGGACAGTCAACAGATGCCTGTCCAGTATAGGAGAGACACTGGACAGTTCGCATTTGCTGTCCAAGGCCACACTGGGCAGAGCACTAAATTCAAAGATACAAAAAAACCAAAGTATTGATTTTTACAATGTTGATCAGATAAAGATGCTATTTTAGTTATTGTACATATTAACTTTTAAAGTCTATATGCAGTTGTTATTGAGAGGTGTATGACTCATTTATTTTATTATGGAATTGGTTTCAAAATTTAAGAATTACGTTATTGCCCTAGAAAACTGAAGTGGTATAGTACTCAGAAGACAATGGATAGTAATTTCTTGGCTCTCATAACTGTTCCAAATAAGGTTGGTAGAATTATCAAGGGAAAATCCTACAGAAGAAGTAAAATACTCAGCGATTCTCAGGGCAGAGCTGATGTTGGATTCTTGTTTATTACAGGTGTTCAGATACAGCTTGCTGGCCTATAGAGCACTCTAATCAAAATATGAGTTCAGTACAGCAGTGGCATTGGGTCAGAATCCCGGGGCTGCACAGGGTGCTCAGTGAGAAAAGCTCTTCCCACAAACCTCATGACCCACTTAAAGGTGGAAGGAGATAACTCCAGAAACTTGTTCTGTGGCATCTACATACTCACTTGTCACATATGTGTGCACATATAATACCACACACATCATGCACACAATAATATAAATAAAAATTTTAAAGAGAACTTGTATAAATACTTTGAATTTCCTAAGGGAAATAGGCTGTGTTAGCCAGTTAGTATACTAACTATATATAGCCAACATACTTCCCTTTATTTTCAGCCACATAAAAGCAATAACTACCCGGTTTAAAATACAACTCATGACACCATGTCTGTATAGAACCTTCAATAGTATAATATCAATTACATAGCATTAAACTCTCAGTAAGACATTTTGTTAATAATGCAATAATGTTAGCAATGGAATGCTTAATCTTATCAGGCATATTCCACTTGAGAATTTGTAAGTTAAACTAAGTGCTTCTTTAGAGATGCAAAGTTTGGCATTTTATGATCTTACCTCTTCCCATAGGCTTTGGCACAGAACAAAGTGTTTGTACATACTTTCTGGATACTGAACATCTTCCAGGCAAAACACAAAAGGAGTATAGGTACTACTGTGTTCCTTGAGCCAGGCGCTCAACTAGACTGGCTGGTCAGCAAGTGCCAAGGATCCTTCTGTCTTCACTTCTTTCAGTGTTGAAGTTAGAAACATATAGCACCACATCTGGCTTTTTTACACGGGTGCTGGGGGTTAGAGCTCAGGTTCTCATGCACACCAATGTAAGCACTTTACATACTAAGGCACTGCTCCAGGCCCTAGCAATTTACCATCTGTGATATTATTGTTACTAAAGGCCCACAGTGTGTAGGACAGGCTGGCCTTGGTCTTAGGAGCCTCCTGTCTTGGCCTCCCAGGTGTTGGAATTACAGAGCAACCACTCATAGCTCAGGACTATTTTCTTAGTGTGGCTTTGTAGATTTCCTCTTTGAAACTTAGAAGAAGAGTATTTAATTTCCCTTTTTCATAGAATATACCAACTTGGTTTTCTTTTAAATAATTTTTTACTTGATAGAATTATATTTATTTATCATAAATGGTTTGACATTTAAAAAACATATATATACTGTATGACTAAATTTTCTTAATTAATAGAGGCATTACACAGTTATTTTTCTGTAGAAAACCAACTTGGTTTTTTTTTATAGAATTTAACATGACCAATAGCAAGGTAATACAAATTAACTATATGTGTATATATATATGCATATACATACATACATACATATGTATCTGTATGTGTTCCATATACATATAGAATGAAGGAAGAAAATAGGAACTGGGCCAGCAAAAAGGCTCAGTGGGTAAAGGGGGTAGCTGTCAAGTCTGAGAACCTGAGTTTGAGCCTCAGCACCCGTCACATACAACAAATGTTAATTTTTTATTATTAAAAAATGAAAAGTAGAAATTGAAAATAAAATTAAAATTGCTTTGATATAAAATATGTGACACATGACAAAACTCTTGTATGCTGTTTTCTAATTCACAGTATCCATCAGAGAAAAGTAATTTGAAGTGTAAACATTAATTTTTGTATCTTATCAATCACATCACTATTTTAATTAAGGCCCCAAAACATCTCTGTAAAGTTAGAAGGAATTATTTACTTTATGAGTAGGAAGTTAAGACATTGGTATTAACTGATTTATTAGTGAGTTAGTTGAGAACTAAGATTGGAATGCTGTCTTGTTTATACTTCCGCTGACTGAATCTGGTTGACGTTGAACTTGAAATGGTAAGATCCAAAGAACAAGTGAATTTGGAATATTTGGGGCTTGGATGGTAGTGCATCCCTTTAGTAGGTTGAGGCATAAGGGTTGTGAGTTTGAAGCCAGTATGGCCTACATAGAGTTTTGGCCCTGTCTCAAAACTCCCAAGTGATAACAAAAACAAGGATAATGATAGCAATAGAGTGGAATGTTTCCAGGTGTGAGGGGTATGTGTCCACAGATGGTCTCAATGGCTTGCATAGTTTCACAGGTAAATCTCATACTTAGGATTTCAGTGAATTTCCTTACTCCTGTCTGGAGCCCTCTTAATGATCAAATCAGAAAGCTCAGGTTTGTATCTCAAAGAATCCCAGCCTGGCTGCCATACCTGGCCCCAGTCTCCTGTCACCCAGCGGGGTGGAGGACATCGGCCCAGACTGCAGCGGATGCGAGCAGGAGGCTTGCTCTCCTCTGGACATTGTGCAGCTGGGAATGTTTTAGAAAGGTCACTGCTCTTGCACAGAACAATCCGATGCTTGAATCCTGGACCACATTTTGGAGTACACTGGAAATAAAAACAAATATTGAATAACAACAGTTGAAGTACAGGAAAATGTGAAGAGACCGTTGAAGAAGAAAATGTGCACACACACACACACACACACACACACACACACACACACACACACACACACACACACACAATACACAATATAAGAAAAAGATCTCAGGAAGCTCCTTCAACAGTTAAGGGGAAGTACTTTAATCTTTTCCCTAAGGTCTTTAAGAGCTAAATTCAATGTTTGCTTTTCTTGGCTAATGTTTTCTTCTTTTATTAGGGATAGGCTTATTCCTCCATTCTTCCCCAGCCTTGGCCTCCTTTAGCTGTGATAAGAGTCTGCTGAGTTTGGAATGTGGAAACCTACTTGCTGGGTGTTGTCTTTGAAAGGGAGCTTTTATGTTATGAGTAGACCACAAGAACGTGTCTTGTGGAGCAAGCTGGTAGTGGAGTAGATCAACTATCCGTGATCTACTAGTGTGGTGGTCAGGAATACATGGCTGCAGCAAAGGGTAACTGCACAAATATCTCTGGACGTCTCTCTGTCCATAGTCACAACATTAAGAACTGAGTGTCTGCTCTTCATACTGAGAAAACGACACTTCTTTCTATGTCACAAATCCTCTCCTTTCCCTGTCTCCAGATGCTTCATGAAGTCACCTACTTACTGAAGTGGCTGACTGAAGTTCTAAAGGTTTCTGGACCCTTCCTCCAAATCCTCTTTCTCTCAGTAAATTGTGAACTTACACAAAAATGTAAGCTATTATTTGTATCTTTCACCCAAACATATTTCCCAATCAATCTTCTATAGCAGTGGTTCTCAGCCTGTGGGTTGCAAATCTCTTTGACAAACCTCTATCTCCAAAAATTATATTTACACTACAATCCATATCAGTAGCAAAATTACAATTATAAAGGAACAACAAAGTAATTTTATGGTTGGGGGTCACCACATTAGGAACCATATTATAGGACTGCAGCATTAGGAAGTTTGAGAACCACTGCTCGATGGTATATAATTGAAGGGTGAGAAATGAAAGTATGCATGTTCAAAAGGCCTGTATTCTTATTTAGGAGAGAGGCATGTAAACACAAGGCCACATATTATGAGAGTGGGTTTAGAAAATAAATTCCTGTGTGCTTTATCATCAATGTCTTTTGATTAGTTTTATTAGGTGTAGTCTTTGAGCCTGGCATATTGCCATAGGGAAGGAGAAAAATATTGAAGATTTATTTTAGATGAAAAAATGTTAAGGATTCTATATAGTCTCTTTATCACAACTAATTTAGTAGTAAAATGTATTTCCTCCAACTTAGAAAAAGACTCAAGATATATTTTCAAGGACAACATGCAGTATACTTTCAGAGGAGTTAAAATCAAGAGACAAAAATCTTGATCTCTTACTCATTTTCAGAGTCAAATCATCCCAGCTACTGCCTCACTCATCCCATGTAACCACCAGGTCTTATTAATCCAGCTCGTTTTAGCTCTGCGACTTCTCTGCATTTCCACCACCACGAATCACATTTCACACAAAAATAATTTCCCACGTGATATTTTACTACTACTTCCTAATACTTCTGCTTCCTGCCTTTAACTCCCAAAAGCACTTTCTATGAACTTCAGAGGAAAAGCATCTCATGAGGGTCCCTGAGGACAGAAGGGAACTACTGTACATTTCTGCACATCCTTATTCCATTTGATCTTAATCAAAAGCTGAGAAGTGTTCACACATTCCTATTCAATGACTACACTGGGTCTCAGATCTACAGAGCTAGCCACAAATACTCCATGTGTATAGTCTGACTGTCAACTCCGGTCCTTAAATATTGTACTACTTAGGCATGATAATAAAATTAAATAAAAAAATCACCTCTAAGAAAATACTAAAGGCAGGGGGAGACCACTTAGAACAGGGTCATTCAGAGTGTAACTGCCCAGCAATCTCTCTGAAGTGCAATCAGAGGAGGGAGCAGAAAGAGCAGGGAAGTTTTCAAGGGTGTGTCAAAAGAAAACAGGATACATTTTGAAAAGGTTGGCTTAAAAAGAGACCAAATGTTGCCTGCTCTTCTCCAGAACACCTTCTCCCACCTTCTTCCTGAGGCTCAGGGCTTGTGCTTTCTGATTCTGCTATTCAAACATTGGCTCTTTGGTGTTGTTTATCCTTCTTTCCATCGAGCCGTCTATAAGGAGAGGGAAGCCTACCTTTGCTAAATGAACAGGAATGGCAGACAACCGTTATTTCCTCCCTCTTGACCAAAACACAAAGGCAATAAAGATGGCATTTAAGCAGACAGCACTGTCTGCACTTCCCAAGTTCCCTCTGCCTAGAAGTTTCCCTGCGAGAGCAGCAGCGGCTATTGATGCCAGTCCACCTCCCAGCATTTCAGCTATCATAAGTGGATATCAGAAATACGGCAAACATGTCCTCAGCATGCATGTCTGACTGCAGCCTACCTCTAAGGATGCCTTGGAGCTTCTTAAAGCCATCTGAAATATCACTTCAAAGACCAGCTAGATAGAATAAAAAAAATCCAAAGAAATGTAATAATCAGTGTGGAATTAAATGCAGGACACCTTATATTTTACTGACATGCTTCCATTTCAAACATCGTCTAAGGGCTTCCTCTTTGAAGGTGATCATATGTGGTCATTTCATCTGGCACAAGTTTTTTCTTGTTTCCCTCTTTAAGGATGACCTGATATAAGCTTTGTGTTCTTCTCCCTCTTTTCTCTTTCTCCTTTCTTACTTGAGGGAGGAGCTCAATTTATAATCCAGGCAGGCTTCCAACTCACAGCAATCCTTCTGTCTCTAATTGCAAAAACGACTGGCATGTGCAATACAATATTTTGTGTTTCTGTTCTGATTTTTAAAGCCACTTCCCTCTTCTCTTCCAATCCTACTGTCCTTGAACACTCAATTCCAACCAAGGAAAACCGTCTGCTCTGATTCAGGTTCCTCTCAAGATGGGGAGCAGGCAATGAGTGAGCTGAGGAAAGCCTTATACAAATTCCACAAAAGCAGCAGAGGAATCACTTCCCAAGGGTGCCAAAGAAGACTAAGTCTCTTTCCAAGATCTGAAGTCAACTAGAGCTGACTGGAACAACTGTCACAGATAGACTCTCAGATGTCTGAAGGTGACCTATGGCTCAATCTAATATTTAAAGCATACTCTTAAATAAAGATTTCAAATACTAAAGAGACATATGTTTCTTGAAGGTCTATGTAACAGAACACAGTATTCAAGTAGCTCCCAAAGTCTCATCTTTAGTATAGCACTGCCATCAAGTTTATAAAGCTTTCTCTGCTTGTGCCTACATCTTTTAGGAGTATGTATTCCTTTCTAACAATTTCTCTAGCTTTGCTTTTTATTCTCTACATGTGTCTATAAAATTTCTTGTTTGGGATCACAAAAATCTGGAACCCCTGTAGAGGTGACAACAAACCCTGACATCAGTGAATATCTTCCTGAACATTTCAGCTATGAATTTCTATAACAACTGTACATTCATACCTCACAATTTCCCATTATCAAACACTATCACACCACATTCTAGTTAATACATGAATATTTCTTATTTTTCTGGGCCTACTAGATCCTTTCATTTTCTCCACAGTGCCTAACCCAGGAAAAACTGAATTATTCTTAAAGACTTGAAACCCCAAAACTACTGATGCCAAATATATGGTCTTCCATTATGATTTTTTTTTTTTTTTTTACCATAACAGATCTGTCATCATCTATGCATTTCTCTAAGGATCTTGGGCTTGGATATTCACAGCCATGTGGAATGGCTATTATTATCAATGAAGTTGATTTTCAGCTGAATTTAGACATTTGTGAACTCCCTGTGGGGAAAAGAAATCTTTTTTCTTTTCTACAATCACAGATTATATCCTATGAATGTCTATACGCTTGATAGAAACTAGGAATCCAAATTAGGTGGGTAGAATGTGGTTACAGAGACTTAATATAGTCAGCTTGAGAGAACATCCACATTTTTGACAGAGATTCTACAAATAACCAAAACTGTTCAGAATTTTGCCTCCATGGACCATCATTTTTTGTATGTGGGGAGAGGAGGTTAAGGTCTTTCTTTGTAGCCTCAACTGGTCTGGAACTTACTATATAGAGCAGTCTGGCTTCAAACTCATAGAGATATACCGATTTTTGTCTCCCAATCACTGGAATTAAAGGTATGTGTCCACCATGACCATTTACTCATGGACTAATTTTAACAAAGGCCATTCAAGGAGTGAGGAAATAGTTACAAATACAGAGGTTCCTAAAAGAAATTCTTTAGGATTTTTGTTTGCTTCTGACAAACTTAAGAGGACTCCTGGAAATGCTCAAAGCGCACAGTACAATGTTTCTAGCAGGATAGTACAGAACAGAGTCTACTGTGCATCCCCCTTTATTGACTTAAAAGAATTCTCCTTAGGTACCCATTCTCCTGAACATTAACCAACACTACAGAAGGATTCAGCTCTTCTATAGAAAAATGTAAAGGACATACAGCAGTGGTTTTCAATGTGTGGGTCACAACCCAAGGGGTCAAATTGCCCTATGACAGGGTAGGACCATCAGAAAACACAGATATTTACATTATGATTCATAATACTGACAAAATTACAGTTATGAAGTAGGACAAAAATAATTTTATGGTTTGAGTCACCACAACATGAACTATATTAAAGGGTCATAACATTAAGAAGGTTGAAAAGCACTAGTATAGACACATACGTGCGCGCACACACACACACACACACACACACACACACACACACACTCATGCATGTGTGTATCATTCATACTGATGGGTCAAGAGTTAACTGCTTAAATCCTTATTTGTCATAAGACCATTTTTAAGCATCCTTGTATTATATCATTTTTTAAAAGAAATATGCCCTCATTTAATTTTAGTCAGACTGCATATAATAGCATAAATAAAGATGTAATACTTAATCTGAATTTTGGTATGCTATATCCCTCAGCTCCCTTTTTCTTCCCCAGATATAAAAAAGAAGAAATTAAAATTAAAAATGAAGGGCTAATAAAATAGTTGAGTGACCAAGGTGCTTACCACCAAGGCTGCCTACCTGAATTTAATCCCCAGGATCCACGTCAGTGGAAGGGAAGAACTGACTTCCACATGTTGTCTTCTGAACTCTACATATGTATTATGGCTTGAGTAAGTCCACATATTCACATATCAATTAAGAGATAAATGTAATTTTAAACTGTCCAAGCAAGTAAAATAGCTAAGTTGGTAAAAAGGACTTGCTGCCAAGCCTGATGACCTGAGTATAATCCTCACATTATGGAAGGAGACAAACAGCTGTCCTCTGACCTCTACTCATGCACTGTAACAATGTTCCTTTCCCAACACTCAAATAAATGTTAAAAACCACAAAAAGTATAGCTATATCACAAGTTACAACTGATTTGTAAAGAACTCATACCTAAAATTGTGTAATAAGCTATTACATTACTTGGAAAAATGAAATATCTGGGCCTTCAAAATGAAACACTAGGAAAGACATCTCTTGATCTCCACTATGTTTTAGGCAAAAAGTTCTTGACCTCCCTTTTGAATTTCAGTTTTTAATTACATACCACTGCTTGTGGATCTACTGCTTGTGGATCTACTGATTGTGGATCACCAGTCAGAGCATCCCTTGCAGGGTATTAAAATTCACTTTACAAGTATTTCTTAATTAAATTAATGAGTTTCTCATTGAGTTTTTTTTTTTCCGCCTCAAAAGTATCTTACCTTTGGACAAGTAATAATAAAATATAATATAGTCAAATTCATTTTTAGGTGGTTCTGATGTGTTAAGCCTCCCCAATGCTCAGGTGTGCTTAAAAGATTAAATGCTTTGGTACTGATAGCTAAGACATCTCAAAGCATGCAGCCTCAGGTTTCCTTACTTCAGACCAGTCCAAAGCTATCCACTGAGGTGGACAGGATTGGTTGTTGCAGGACTCTTTCTCCATAGGCCGGTGTGTTAAACAGTCACTGTAGTCCAGTGTCTCCTCCTCAGATGGTGCAATCCTCCTGATGCAGAGCACAGCTCTCGTGCGTACCCCTCCATCACAAGTCTTGCTGCATTCCAACCAGTCTCCAATGAACCATCTGAAGCAAATTGTGGAATACAGAAAATGGTGAGGTCAGTATACTGTGCCTTCGTGTTGAGGGGACTCCATGTTTCCCTAAAAAAGCTGGCAGCTCAGTGGCAGTTGATAGGACAATGTAAACGCAAGAGTCATTAAGCAAATCCCTGTTTGGATGACACTCAGCTGTTATCCAAAGTGAAGTGTATAGACTTTGAAGCCAGAAGAAACTAAATTCAAACAAACAATGCACAATGTATTTTCAAACTTTTTGCTTTCTATCTCTTTTAACATTAATTTCGGAAGATAAAAATTTACCTCCTAAGATTCCATGGGAATTAAAAAATATATCTAAACGTTCTAGAACATGCTAGTGACTGTTTAACAACTGGATATTCATGGGAGGGACAGAGTGACTTGTGCCATTTGGCCTTTTGTTTTTATAAAGTACAACTGCTTCACTAAGGCTATTTCAAACTGCAGGTTTGTTATTCTGAATGTGAATAAAGAACACATGCTAATGCAGGGTCTGAGGAACAATAGCTAGGTAGGTGCTTTAGACACTGCACTGAATGAAACAAGCATGGAGCATAAAGATCTTTATTATGATGACATTGTAGCCACTCCTCCCACAAGTGAGGATCATGTGCTAAACTCCAAAGGAGCTGGGGATTTGTTTTCCAGTTTCTAGAAACAAACTCTCATGAAGGTAGGTAGAACTTCACAGCCCTTACAGGAAAAGAGAAAGACTGGGGTGGGGGTGGGGGTGGGGGGAGACTTAGAATATTCTTCTGCAAAAATGGAGGCCCAAGCCAGTTCTAAAAAATCCCAGAATAGGGTTGGGGGGCAGGGGGGAAAGCTTCTTGTTTCTCCACAGCTAGTATAGGAATTCAAATGTCTTAAAGATGCCCTGCACTTACACCGCTTCTTCTCCTTTGTTTAACATCGCCAATGAACTCTCACATGTGCATAATTTCAAAAGAGTCTTTGGTATTACTTCCTCACTATCACTCTCTTGGGTGTTATTAATAGGTCCAGTGGGAATCATGATGCCTCAGTCCATTACCATAGTAAGTCTACTCTCATGCTCTCCTGAGCTCTGCTACATAAACCTCATATACTGAAGTTAGCTCAAGCTGAAGTTTTAATTATGTGCTGCCAGAATCTTGACCAATATTATTGCATTTCTAATGTGCACTTGCTGAATGCCTACCATGTTCAAGGTATTCTATTTTACTTTACAGGAGAAATTTAAAAAAAAAAACCAAAGATTAGATCCTATGTTAGGAAAATAGTTCTCAATAGTCATAGAAAGTCATAGAATCAAGACTCCCCACCAACTGTTATCTCTACCAAATTGTATCAATAATATTGTTTCTTCAATCTATGATTATAAACCATGCAGTTGTCATGCTTATGTTTCTTGGGTATTAAACTAAGCAGAAAGAGAAATGTGAAAAGCTCAAGAACCAATTCCTCACCACTTCCCTGATCTAAGTCCACTGTGTTTGTATAGGAAAGGCAATGTCTTAGGGACATGAGAGTACCAACATCCTAATGTAAACTACAATTAGCCCACCAAGTCAAATGCCTTTTGCTCAAGATTGTTTTATCATTGTTTATAGAAAAAATGAGGCTGATAAATATCATAATCAGTTTTCAAACTTAAAATTTATTTTGTAATGCAAAAACGTTTGACCTAAAATTCATTTTTAAAATTATAATTTAATGTTGAATTAAAAACTTTGATTCCACCATTTTTTTTTCTATTAAGTTGCTTTCCAAAGAAGATTTAAAGTGTTTTCCCATATTCTTTTGTTTCCCATAAATGAACATGATCCGGAGTTGTTAGTACCATATATGGTAAGGAGGGAAATGTGTACTGAGAACAATCACTTGCATGGCAGCCATAGTGAAACTCTGATTCAATTTGCAACAGTGATTTCATCAGCAAGATTAGGGGATAAAACAGAATTGTGTATAACTCAGCCACAAAAAGCTCAGTCATACCACTCGCAGCCATGGTCTCATTAGGTCTCATAATGTAGGAGGGATGGAGACCTTCAAATTAAACACAGGTGCCTCACAGGCAGCATGATTCAGAAGCACTGCTATTCTTTAAAGTGTAGGGTCAGAGCACCCCGTAGTTTTAATATTTACTTATTTTTATTATTCTTTATCACTTTTTTATTGCCAATAGTGTTGCCTCAGAATCTAAGTCTGAGCTTATTACTCTACTCATCAACTTGGAAGATATGGAAGTAAATTACTAACTAGGCACCCTGCTGATTTCCTTCCTCACTGTAATCTGAAGCTTCACATTCAGTTCTGGTTTTAGCTGTATTGTACATCTTATTATCCCTACTGTGTCTCTCCGAAAGCTGATTCATGGTCTAATTATTGAAGTAAAATTTGCAACCTTCCCACTGCATCTGCCTCAGTCTCCCTGTCCTGTCTATTTAGAATTACTGCTTCTTTCCTCTCCCTTCTCTACATGTCTGACACACCAGCACCTTTCTCTTTGTTTTCTGTTTTCTCACCTTTAAACTCTGTAATGAAATATTTCTTGAAAATGACATTTCTGGGACTGTCAGCTATTGGAGCTTTTCTTGCCTGAGACATCTCAGAGTGGGTTCTTCTTCAGCACCAAGTTGGTTTTTGTTTGCTTTGAGATAGGATCTCACTCTGTAGACCAGGCTGGCCTCAAACCTGAGATCCACCTGCCCCTGCCTCCTGAGAGTTGAGATTAAAGTTTGTGCTACTATGCCTGGCTTTTTCTCAACATCTAGTGACCAATGTTCCTACCATCTGGTAGGGCTAAAATTAGTACTATTCATGTGGGGAGGTTTGTTTTCTTTCTTTGTTCTTTTTTTTTCTTTTTCTTTCTTTCTTTTTTTTTTTTTTGTCAGACAAGGTCCATTTTGTAGTCCAGATTGCTTTGGACTAACTGTGAACACCAGTGGTCGTGAATCCTCAGCAATTCTGTTTCAGCCTCCCATACTTCTGAGATCATAGGCATACACTACAGCAGGATTAATGGTTGAACATATGAAAACAGAGTTCCTTGTTGTACCTTGTATAATCTGATCATATTCTGTCTGATTATTAAGAAAATAATACATGGAGGAGAGATCCAAATTTGATAAAGCCAGAATGTTTTTGAAGAGCTCATCATAAAAACCAGATTTTTTACAATATTATTTAAATGAAAATTGTAGAGCAAAAACCACAAATTGTTATCAAATAGTTATACTTAAAGAAAAAACACAGTCTTGAACTGTGGGTCAATATTCAGCATTTGTGGGATAGAAGAACAAAGGGTTTTTTTCCAGCCTTTATTCCAGAGTCATCTAATGAACACTTTTTCACCTATAAACACATCAAAAAATTAAGAAAAGGTCTTCAGAATTTGGCAGTATCACCTTTAATCAACATGAGGCAATTATATAACCTATTATTTCTTAGAAAATGCTATAGCTTTCTACGTTTAAAAACAGAACAACTAATTGAAAAAGGGAACTAATATTGGAGAGAACCATAAACATTCTATAGGCAAAGAATTTCCTCAATTCTTAAACATCAATACAATAAGCATCCTTTAAATTGTGAAACTGGGAATGCTTTGATGAAGCAAATGGACCAGACATATAAAGTGGCACTAGACATTTAGTTTGTAACCTAGAATGCAAGTGATGTCTGGTATAATGGGAAAACATGACCATGACGAGAGATTAAAATCCCTCAACTGTGAAATGATGAGAGCTGGCTGAGATTAGTCTATGATTCTTCCTAGTCTCAAATTTCGTAGTTTTATAGAGAAAGCTCATGAATCTTTTCTAAAGTTAAAAATAACAAATTATATTTGTCCATGGGTGAGGTTCAGTGAGGTTCAATGACTCAAAAATAATTGTTAAACACTAAACAATAAAAGATTCTATTAAATAAAACCTAGTCCCTGAATAATAATAAATTTCTTAACTGAGCCTGGTGGCATAGGGCTGTTACTTTAGCTACTTGGGAAACTGAAGCAGGATGCTTGCTAGAGATATAGAATAAGTCCATGGCTAGCTTGGGCAACTTAAAAGATTTCATTTAAAAATAGATTGCAATCAATCAATCAATCAATCAATCAATCAATAAGAACAGCTAGAAATATAACTCAGTAAAGAATTCCTGCCTAGTCTATGCAAGGCCCTGGGCTTTGTCCCTAGTACAAACAAATAATTCCTTCCTACTCTGGGCTTTCTTTTATATGTCTGTTCATAATTCTCTTACTAGACCTTTAAATGATAGTTATTTTTATATCTATTTGCTCAGATACCCTTTAAGAAACCAAACTATAGTGCAGTGAACTTTTTTTTTATTGATGCTTTTAAATTCTGGTCAGTATTACTACAATACATAGGTTTTTTTATTTGTTTAGTTTCTACAAATTTAAAAGTCATGAAGGAATAATATTTATATTAAAGATTCTATACATAGGTCATATGTAGAAACATTATTGCTATTAAAACACTATAAAGATTGGACTCAGTCTTTCCCACTGAGTTAAACTCAGCTTCCTTTTCTTATACAGATATAATGGCTTCCCATCAATTGTTATCTTTTAATATTAATGTTTTTCTTTTCTTCAACAACATACATAAGGCTTCATCATGGATCTATTTTGACTTATGTCACTACCTTGGCCCTGGAGGCAGAGGCAGGTAGATCTCTGTAAGTTTGAGGCCAACCTGCTCTATATAGCAAATTCCAGGGCCACATAGTGAGAACCTCCTCAAAAAAAATCAGTATTCAGTTCAGTGAAATGGCATTCACGTGTGTGTATGTGCACACACACACATATACATGCCCATACACACATACACATGTGCATACACACACATATACACACAATACACATGCGCATATACACACATACACACATATACACACACATACACACACACATGCACATTGCTAATGGGAGTGTACATTCTTAAAATCTTTCTGGGGAACAACAATGTGTCACAAATACTAAAATGTTCTCTTATTTGACTAGAAACTGAATTCTTCCTTATGTTGCCCAGGGTATAATCACAGACAACAATATTTTAGTGGCAAAAATGGTTAGTGCTGTGGTGTCACAGGACAGAAAGAACTTAAACAGAACAAGGACTGAATAACAGTAGAATTCAATATAAAGAAACAACGACATTAGTACTAAATGCTGTAAAGATAACATTCAAAATATACTGAAAATTGACTATAACATATAAGGACTATACCATTTCATTGTATACACACATAAACACACACACACACACACACACACACACGTGCATATATACACACATAGATAAATACCTACAAATACCATACATTAAAATGCTAACAGTAATATTACAGAAGTTATTTTCTTTGCTTTATCTGTATATCAGATCACTGTGTAGAAAAGAGCCTGTTACTTTTCTTTCACACTCACACTGGATCCTACTGAATCATAGTAGTCTATGATGTTTATCTCTAGAATAGAAATATCTCCTAGAAATCTTATATATGCATTCTAAACATTTAAAATGTATCTTTCATTGTCTCAATTCAAAAGAATAAAGAAGAAACTTAAAAGATGCTAGGGAAAAATGACTGAAACATAAAAACATATACCTTTAAATATTTAAAAAAATAGACTAAACTATTCTAATTTTACATTCTCTTTATACTTTTCTTTTGAATTCCACCTCCCACCTCGAATCTTAAACAAGGAATTTCATTTCAGAATTACAAAAGGAAAGGAATTAGGAAACTTAAATTTAATCAGATGTAATAATATAACAATTAATATTAAGCATTTGTTTTAAAAAGCCCTTAAGATGAGTGGTGGTAGAATATGCCTTTAAACCCAATACTTGAGAGGCAGAGGCAAGCAGATCACTGTGAGTTTGAAGCCAGCCTACTCTACAGAGTGAGTTTCAGGACAGCCAGAGCTGTTACACAGAGAAATACTGTTTTGAAAACAAAAACAAAAAGATAAAATAAAATTTTAAAAAGCCTTTAATATATATTCAAGTCCACAATGTATAGATCAGTAGTTCTCAACCTGTGGGTCATGACCCCTTTTTGGAGTTGTGCATCAGATACCCTGCATATTAGATATTTACATTCCAATTCATAAAAGTAGGAAAATTTCAAAGTACCAACAAAATTTTATGGTTGGGGGTCATCACAACATGAGGAACTGTATTAAAAGCATTAGGAAGATTTTAAACCTCTTTTATAAATGGGATGATGAATGGCCTGAAATTTTTAAGGCACTGGATATTTAATAAAGTAGGCTTGAACAAATACAGAAGTGCAACATAAAACAGGTGTAACCAGGACCATCCAGATTCCTTAAATGATCAATAAGATACCAACTGTGATATTTAAAATCTCAAATGTCAGGGAATTAAATTGATGAGCTGAATTCACAATTACACGAAATATGCTAAACCTACTGGGACAAAACCTAGATCATGGATTTGACTATCAATTTGCTTTACATAATTTTTAAGATTTTGAGATAAGTTTATAAAGCTAATTAGCAGAAAATCAGAAAAAGCAAGTGGCCTTTAAAAATAAAAGTTTCTCACTCTCATTGTTTTGTGTGTCCCACTTGGCAGGAGCTACCGTACAGTTTTACACATGGCTAGGGGTATATTTGCAATATGAATACATAATGTTTGTCACGGTTGAAAAAAGAAGTTGTTACTTTTGTCATACTTACTCAGGTGGACAGGGCTCAGTGTTGCAGGCTCTTTGATTTTCAGGTGGCTTGCTGTCGGGGTCACAGAAGTTGTTCTGGACGATAGAGTTGTCGTCCAATCTTTTGCAGACCACTTCTTGTCTTTGGACACCTTTAAGAAAAGGAAGGACATCATTAGTTGGAGAGTAGTTTCCCTTCCAAAAGGTGAGGCATATATAGCTTTCCTCTGGGAGCCAACCTCACTGGATCACTGCTGTCCTATCTGTTCCGAAACACTTCTCTACTTCTCTAAAAGAACAGAAATACTGGTCGTTATATTCAAGTTTTAAGCAAAATCATTGTTCTAACATTTAGAATCATAGATGTTTGAAGCTGCAATTAAGTATTCCCATTTTTGTTCATCTTCATGCTTTCCTTAAAAAAAATTCCTTGAATTTTCAAGAATGTCATGAGATAAAATGTATTAATATACATTTCAATACAAGACAATGGATGCATATTTATTTAAAAACAAAACCAACAGGGACTAAACTTACTTTGAGACATTTTGTAGGATAAGAGGAAACAAGGTCATTTTTCACATCACACATGCACATTTCACTTATTTTCTTCCAATTATGATCACATCTCTCTAAAAGCTCATCAAGTTTAGATTTAATATGTAATGGGCCACTTTTGAACTATAAGAAACTGGTCTGTTTATGTCAGCAGAGTTGAACACCTGTTCATTATATCACTGTCAAAGAGTTACATGCATAGCTCATTCTAATATAATTTACAAAATATCTTGCTTTTAAAAATTAGTCTATGTGACTTGTCAGCACAACTAAAACATTCTCATTCTACAATTTACAGAATTCTTAAGTATATCCTATGATTTATTGGCAGACATACCTACCACAACTTGCTTACATTTTATAAAATGCAATGATACACACATACACACAGAGAGACTTTTATTTATAGACATCCTTGGTGATATTTTTATATTACTTTTTTTTTTTTTGCTTTGTATCAGGAATCAAAAGACAGATATTTCAAGATATCAAAAGGAAACAAGTGTTTCAGATCATACAAAAGACTGTTAACAAATGTCTCCTTGAAGTAGGCATAAAAGCAGGAGTAAAGCTGTTCCATAAATTATCCACCTAGCCCTATAAACACATAAGTTGAATAGATCAAGAGTTGCACATGTAGCACTGACAGGATGCAGGTAACCACATATTTGCATTCCAGCTAAGTCTACACAGTCTTTTAGACTGTTTTCCTGCCTTCCTGCCTCCCTCCCCCTCTCTCTGTTTCTTCCTTCTTCTGGTTATTTTTGAGCTGTAATATAATTTTTTAAGGAGTTTGTTCACAAATGTGGGATTCCTTATGAAATATTATAATTTGATGAAGGAAACTTTCCCATGAAAAAATAAGCACCACATGCAACTCTCTAGGCTGCATAGGTTTTGGGTGGCATGTTTGACTGTTCTGCTATGGTCATATTAAACTAAAGCTTTTGAATTTAAGAGATTGACAGGAGACTAGATTCTGTAGACTCCACATCACTGGTGAGTTGTTGAAGAAAGACCTTCAGTAATATGTTTTTAGGGGCCTGAAATATACCCAAACAGTTTACTGGCAAAATATAGTTGCATTCAACCCTTCCCAATCTCTAGAATAGCAAATGACAGCAGTGGAATTTTTTAACTATTAAAATTGAGATTTTTGAGGGAAGAATGATTCATAAGAAGCAAGCATAGCTGTTATCCATTCACAGATGGTCCATGATATTCATCAGATTACCTCCCCATTGTGTCATTCCAGTGGGTAGATAACTATGTCCATGTGGTCACCTAGTCAAATACCTCTGCTGTTAGTCACAGAGCTGGGTTACCAACAGTGGCTCAGATGAGCAACTTGTCCACTCTGGAGGAAATGTTCATTTATATCAAGAGCAAAGGGTTGTTTTTTTTAAGACTAACAAGTATTTCTAAAGGGCATTAAATGTGACTATTGAAACAAAAATGCTGTAAGTTAATATAGTATGTTAGTTGGTTCTCAGAGAAAGGTAGACATCAAAACTACAAAATGGAATTGATGTTGCTTAGTTCCAGTGACAGAAACTGTTAAGTCAGTTCCCACAGGTTAACATAAAAGTTTAGTTTCTTTAAGACAGCACTATGTTTAAAGTAGCATTTATTATAAAAGCAGGTCCTCTGCAATTTGAATCACAGATCAAACTGGCATAAGTAATTGACAGAATTTACATTTCACTTTTAGATAAATTCTAGCTATGTATCTTAAAAATATTTTCTATATAATATTTATTGTTAAAAGCTAAGAAAACAGGTAAAATACATAGAATAAAATAAACATTCAAAATAGTCTTATATTGTTCTAGAGCCTAGAGCTCTTTTATTATTTGGTAATACTCAGTGATTATATTTTAACAATACATACACTCACAAGCTAAAACTGTTAATTCGATGTAGTTAATGAATCGTTCACTCCCTCAACAAAATACAAAGCACTTGTGCTTCTTGAATGATGCTGGATTTTATATTAAAAATTACAAATTAATTCAACTTTGGTCATGCCTTCCATAAGGCACTTCTAGGTCTCTATAATTTCAGTATGCTATTTTTTGATAAAGTAAAATATTTACATCCTTGAAAATATAACTAAAATTGTTCTATATTTGAAAGATATTTTTCCTTAGACTCATCTGTCATTTATTTTTTAAGTGCTGCATCATTGTGGCATTAATCCATTTCAAATTTTCTCACAACACTAAACTATTTTCTAGTAGAATACATATTTCCTTCCAGGTTTAATGCCCACACCTGGAAGGTTGATAGTTTTGTTTGTTTGCTTGTTTCTGTTTTGAAGAAATTAATCTAAATGGATAGATTTTTAAACATAAACTTTAAATCAAAGTGAATATAGCCTTTAACTTTAGAAAGTAGAAAATATAGATTAAATGGAAATAATCTAAGTGAACAGTGAAATGAGTTTAAACTATTTGCATATGATTATGTTTCAGGTACATATAGCATCTTTCAAAGTAGTATGTAAAACCATTTCTGAATTCATTTAAAGCCCTATTGTAATATAGTTATCCCAAATTAGTATGCTTTCAAATCTGAAGACCCATAATTTATGACCAAAATGTATAAGATGTCTACTCAACTAGTCAGTGCACATACAGTGAAAAAAAATTCTCATGGGTGAGTGTTCCTACCCTGTAAAGGGTTGGATAATCTGAGAACTTAAATGATCAAATTAAAAGTATACTGACTACATTTTTACTATTAAACAACCTTGCTATTAGCACAAAAACTGTTTTTATATAATCCTTCCATGTTATAAAAAGTAATGAATTTAAAACATTACAAAAAAGTACAAATAATTTTTAATTTCTTATTTTGTTAATATATATTTACCTTTAACTTTAACAAAGAATATGCCTTATTTATAATCATTTAATTTGACTATATTTCACTTTTGATATTTAAGAATCAAAAATGACAAATGATGGTTTTGAGTATAGAAATGTAAACATAACTCTGAGGCTAGAGCATGGCTCAGTGGTACAGTGTTTAACTAGCATTTGCAAGGCATCAGGTTCAATTTCCAACACTGAGAAAAAAAAAATAAGAGAAAGCCTCTCTTACTTTTGGTCTGTGATCTTAAATTTATTAGATCCTATGTTTAATATTCTGCCAATATTTTAAAGTTAGGATCTATCTGGCTACCAAAGGCTGCTGTACGATACAAGGACTGAACTTGAATTTACACAACATCAAATATTTTTTAATGGCATACTGTAATAGTAGATAACACAGAAGAAAGAACAAGAAATCCACCGAATGGCAAATGAGAACTGGATGAAGCTATTTATTGTTCTCACTGAAAGGGTGGTGGGTGTCTCTCTTCTCATTCAGGTCAATCCTGAGTGAAATCCTCAGAGGACACTGCCCATTGTTTCTAATAATTACGTTTACAGACTCCTTTATGACACATGAAGTCATACTGTTCTTCTTGTGCAAGTTTACCATTTAAAAATTAAGTTCACCAGCTCATTCTTTTAAAATGTAGAAACCAGGATTTAGTGCTTGAAAATTTAACTTGAAACAGTGGCACGTGTCAAATCAGGAAGTACAAGGGCAGCAGTGGCTAAGGGCACAAGAAAGAACTAGGCATTTTCAAATCTACAAGACCTGACATTTCAGTCCTAAGTGGAAACCCTCAGAACATATGATTAAGTCAATATGGGAAAGAATGAGAAGTATAATGTACACTTGGGATTGAAGGGATAACTGATCTCCAAATGACTGAACAGAGTGGCATAGTGTGTCATCTACCCCTAGGAAACAGATTTCTGGAGAGGAAGAGAAGGGAATACTCAGATTTTACACTAAAAATGTAGCTGTGGACTAAGGCAATAATTTGCTTAGCCACAGCATCTAAAGTAGTTAGCAACCAAGGCAACATTATATAACCACAGCTTACATAAGATATGGCCAGCAATATTAATGTAATCTTAATATTCAATGCAGTCAGCATCCAAAGAGTGACGAGTGCCAGGAAAAAAAACCAAAACAAAACAAAACCAACAACCCCTATTTGCTCTGTCTTCAACTGCTGGAATCTAGCTGTTGTGTCGTGTGATTGTTGGCCAGACATAAGCTTTTGCAGGGCACTGCAAAGTCCATCTGCCTTGAATCTAACAGTTGGCACTGAGAATACCAATCCACTCCACCCACATGGCTTCCTTCTTTGGAGAGCCCACTGATCATTTTTTTAAAATTTTTCAAAAGCTTCTTTTCTTTGCCTTCCCAGTTTTTTACCGTCTGTCCTGGGCAATAGTAGATGTCCCGAGGAAACACAGGATGATCAAAGTGGAAATGTTACTCTAAAAATATTGTATTTTTCATTGCTAACCATGGTTGTATAATGCCTACCATTTAGAATGTAGAGGCAGGTAAATCTCTGTAGGTTCAAGGCCATTCTGGACTACACAGCAGCCAGGCCACATAGTGATACCCTGCCTAAAAACACATGTGATTTCTAGAGCAATTGTGTTTAGTGAAGACAAATTAGGATGGGGCACACAAACAATAGGTTTACACATTTACATATGTGTGAGACCACAGCACACATATAAGGGATTTCTACTATTCATTAGGTAACAGCAACATTTTTTCATGGAAAAAAAAAAAGCCCTTAATTTAATTCCCCAAAAAATCAGGGTCAGAAACACACACACACACACACACACACACACACACACACACACACACAGAGAGAGAGAGAGAGAGAGAGAGAGAGAGAGAGAGAGAGAGAGAGAGAGAGAATGAGAATATACAGGTATATACAGGTATATATTTTGGTTTTGTAGTCTTGCTTTAGTCTTTGATTGTTCACCAGGTCTTTTCACGTGTCCAAGGGACTAGACAGAAAATATATGAATGCTAATACAAAAGAGAACTTTGAAGCTCAGTCTGGTGGCACATGTCTGTAAGCTCAACACTCCGAAGAGGCCAGGGTAGAAGGATCAGGATTTCAAAGTCATCTTCCACTACATAGGGAGCTGTAGCCCAGCCTGGGTGGGCTAAATAATACCCTATTTCAAAGACAAAGCAGAAGCAAGCAAAGAAAGAGCTCTTTTGTGTTACTAAAGATCAATCTCTATGGTTTTTAGTAGGAGTTTATTTCTCAGATTTATTTAAATTTTAAGGATGATGTTGAGAACATAAGGTCTTGGACCACTTTTTCTACACACTGTGACATAGTTATTAGCAAATAAACTTTAAAATATCATATATGAAGTCCCTTTTGTGGGATAATGCTCTTGTACACTATAAAGATTTCTCACTTGTATTGGTTTAATAAAAATGCTGATTGGCCAGGAGAGGCAGAAAGAAGTAGAGGCTGAGAGACCAGACTAGGAGAATTCTTGGAAGAGGAAAGGCAGAGAAGCAGACGTCAGCCAGATGCAGAGGAAGCAAGATGAGACTGCCTTACTGAAGCAAAGGTACCAAGCCACATGGCTACACATAGATAAAAATTATGGATTAATTTAAGTGTAAGAGCTAGTTGATAATAAACCAGAATTACTGGCCCAGTAGTTACTGTAAAATTAAGCCTCTGAATCAGTTATTTAGGAAGTGGCTGTAGGTGTTTGAGAGTTTCTGGCCAGGACAGAAACTTCTGACTACACCCTTTCTGGAGACCAAAGAGTAAACAAATACTTTAGATTTGATTTAAAATAAAGATACAATTAAAAGCAAGTTGGATAGTTTTTAAGCTAAAATCCTCATACTCTTCAACTTTCAAAAAAAAAAAAAAAAAAAGCTAAGAATAAGAAAGAAGGATTTATTTTCCAAAAGTAGTTTTGTATCTTCTCTTGTAGGAATAGATGCATGTTATGATTAGTAAAAATGCTATTTTGTCTGTCTTTATTGTTAGCCTGGACTTTAATGGCTGAGGCATCACTCCAACTTTTAAAAACAATGCTATTTTGAACAGAATTCTTGTGAAGTGAAACACAGCCTGTGTCATACTGATCACTAATACACCAGAAATGCACTTAAATTTGTTTTCAGCCTTATGACATTTTCAGTGAATAATAGGCATCCAAGCTCTCTTCATGTTAGTAAAGACTATATTCACTAAATCACTGAAGTTCATGGCTACAGAGCCAAGAATCTCAGGAGCTGGGGTGTTCACAGACACAGTGCTATAGGGCCTGGTCCAACTAATCCCATATGCCGAAAGTCATTTTTCTTTTTCAACATTAGAAATGACTCCAAAAGGAACATTGGGAAGGAGTCAATTTAAAAGTACCATATACAATCAGTGATAGGCTTCTATCTAGTCTTCTAAGTATCTTACTTTTCAAAAGCAAAAAAGAAAATTGGAGAATTATTCTTTATTAACTGAAGAAACTTTCCTCTAGGAGTTGGTCCTCTTAGAAGGATCACAATGATCTATGCTATATCTAAGTATGCTATATTCAGAAACAATAGTCAAACAATAGCACACTGTAAAACATTACACACAGAGCTAGAGAGAAATGGAGAGACAGAGGGAAGGAGGGGAAGAAAGAGAGAGAGAAAGAGAAAGAACATTTTCCAGAGGCTTGTTCCGATTATATACTCATATTAATATGTAAAGTGATTTTAAGTATCAATCTACAGTTTCTACCTGTAATCTTTCATTTCACTATGAAAAGCTATGCAGATTTAATTATAAGTATCAGTCTTTTGTGTTTCAGACTTCAGTCAAAACTATTTTAAAATAAAAAATTAAAATAAGAGATTGAAAGATGGCTCAGTGGCTAAGAGCACTCCCTGCTCTTCAGTTACCAGAACCCACATGGTAGCTGACAGCCCTATGTAATTACAGATCCAGTGGATAAAACACCCTCTTCTGGCATCTGTGGCCACTGCATGCACTGTGACACACATACACGCAAAACATCTATACATGTAAAATAAAAAGAAAATAATATCTAAATCTTTTAATTTAAAAATAATAAAATAAAATATGCCCCCCCAAACCCCCACCACCAAACCAACCCCTTAACCTATTGGCTTTTGTTTTCTTCTGTTCCAGATTGGTACCTATCTATTCTGGCTTTCCACCAAAGTTACGATGTATACCTAAAAGTGTTAATTAATGATTATAAAAGTCAAGCCCCATAACACTTACTTGTATGAATTGATCTCTTGGTGATGCTAAATATGTTAGGAAGCCACTTTAGAGTTGGCAAAGAAATTAAACAGACATTTGTAAGAATCTAAAACATTTTTCTCTGATTTTTCTGGCACTTTGAGAAAGTTTCCTTTTGGTTGGTTATTAGTTCTGGCCTAAAGAGTGTATTACACTTCTTTCTCTCTCCTTCGCTTTCTTTCTCCCTCTCTTATTTCAAATGAGAGTTTCAAAATGAAGCCCATGCTGGACTCAAACTCTCTATTTAACTCAGACTAGCTTTGAACTCACCAGTCTCCTATCTTGATCTCCTAAGTGCTAGGATTACAGGCATGACCACTAGGCTTAGCTCAACATTACATCTTTCTAGTAATTGCTCTAAAAACAATTTAAAATGCTATTTTGGAATGGACTGACTACAATTTAAGTTCACATAATGTTTGTATTGTATCATTCTTGTAAATATTAAAATATATGACATCAAAAGAAATCACCAGACAAATGAAGAAATATCTAATGTTTCATAGGCTAAGACAATCTGTATAGTAAATTCATTAAGGTAATTTGAAAATTATGTTATTAATTTATTGTTATAGGTTATTACATAAACTTCTTAAGTTACAGAGAAGTTGCTGTCAGAGGCCACTGTAAATAGCCCTTTCTTTTTTACCTTGTGCTTTGATCATGCACCGCCCTTAGACTGGACTAGCAAAGGCAGAGGAAAGCAACACATGCAGAAGAACAACAAATACAGTTAAGAAAGGTTCACACATTGTTCAAAAGCCATACCTCTCAATTTACAGGAGTAAAGCATTTTCCATCTTTAAATCCTGAAAATCACTAGGGCCCTAATTTGTGCTTCTATGCATTTTTCCTCTTAGAAGAAAGTCAAAATGGATTAAGAAGGAGTAGGATGATTATTTTCCCCCAGTATTAATGACACATTAAAATAAATTAGGATTTCTCAAACTTTCTCATGCAACCCTTTAGTTTTTTTTAAATAGTTTTTACAGCACCTCCTAAGCAGGGAAAATAATCTAAGTTTTGCTTATTAAGGCCCAAATATTTAATGATGACAATTTGTATTGAATAGAATCAATGCCACTGTGTTTCCATTGAAAAAGTACAGTATTTTGTAGCACCTCATGAGCATGCTGTAGTGTGTTTGGTTACGTTGCTGCCTTTTTAAAAATTTAGCCCTGACTCAGTAAAACCCCAAATATTGGTTGGAACCATCTTTTCAAACTCAGAGTAGATAGCAGTTCCAATATGTATAAAGTCCAAATGAATCAGGTAATGATGCATACAATAAAGTTAAAAATAGAATTTTCCTACCTGAACAGACCTTTATGTTTTTATTCAGTTATATTCTCTCTCTCTCTCTCTCTCTCTCTCTCTCTCTCTCTCTCTCTCTCTCTCTCTCTCTCTCACACACACACACACACACACACACACACACATGAACACACATGCACAAACAAATTAGGCTGTTGGGCTGGGGCATAACTCACTGATAAAATCTTGCCTAGGGCTGAAAACAAACAAACAAAAACCAATCAACCTACAATGACATTCAGGGAAGAAAAGAATTAGGAAAGCACCAAACATAAAAACATAATGAAATAGACTTTGTAAATATAAAGGAAAAACAATGATAACATTTTAAATTGTTACATCTGATCAGAAACACTAACACCTATGTAGTATATATTTTAAAAGACTTATTTTATTTTATATGTATGTTCTTGAGTGTATTTATAGAGCACCACATGTGTACAGTGCCCACAGAGCATCGGATCTCCAAGAACTGGAGTTACAGGCAGTTATGATGTGGGTGCTAGAAACAGAACCTGGATTTTCTGCAACAGAAACAAGTGTGCTCAATGCTGAGTCTTTTCTCTATATATTAAAAACAAAACAAAACTGTGTTCTTTGATCTATTTCCTACAATGACTCTGCCTCCTTTCTCCTTCTTAATCTAAGCACAGCTTTAACTCATCTTTTTTCTCCTGAGCTGCAAAGTAGTGATTAGTGAGGAGCAGCCACTCTAGGAACAGAAAACTTGAGTTCTTTGGTATGTATTTCTTCTACTTCATAAAGATAAAAAAGGGAAATCCTGGGGGAAGAAACCAATATGGACCAAAAAATCAGGACAGTTAATAATGTTGACGGAGAACAAAGAATATATTTTTAAGTTTAACTGCAAAACTATAACAAATATACAATATTATATGTACTTCTGTCTTTATTTTTATTGTTAGTGAATTCTTTGGTAGCAAAACAGGTCAATGTTAAATACAATGCTAAGACCCTTAGTTGCTGGTCTTGGGAGGCTTTATTCTAAAAGTCCAAGAGCTATATGAAATCAGAGAAGAGGTGGGTAAATTGTAAATCTACGGTTTAAATCGTGGATAACTGAAAGACAGAAGTGTTATCATAATGCTGCATTATGCAAGATCTATTCCCTAAGAAACAATAATCTCCTAATACAGTAGAGGGGGTCCCTTCCTGATTAAACTACTAAGAAAAAAGAAGTTCTGGGAGTTTTCACAACAGTGTTAGAAAAGAAGTTGTGTATTTCCTAGGCTCTGACTTGTCACTTTAAAATCGCTTGACTGTAGGAGCCATTTATAAGTTGAACATACCTTATTCAAACTGCTGGAGACCAGAAGCCTCTCTATTTCATATTAATTTAGACTTTAGAATATTTGCATAGTGCTTACAGGTTGAGAATCCCTGATCTGAAAAATCTGACATCCAAAATGTTCCAAAATTGGGAATTCTGATGATCTCAGATTAGGGAAGCTTTCCTTATATTCAGTTTTAGTTAGTTTTTAAAAGTATTAATTAGATGTAACAAATGAACAGCAGGTAAAGAAGAGAATGTTAAACGGCCATATTAAATAAATCATGGACTGCAACTTCACCGCTCTCCCATTCCCCTCAGTGATGCTGCTGTCTATTTTCATCCCACATGCTCATTTCTGAATCACATCAACCTTTTCATTTAACTCATAGCCAATTAATAAGAGACGTTAGTATTTTTAGGACTTAAACTTTTAATCTATAACAAAACCAGTATTAAAAATATGGACTACACATTATACTTTCCAAGGGATCTTTTAAATCTCTGATGATCAGACTAAACCCCTAGCTATTTATAAAAGGCAAAGGTGTCAGAGGGCCCAAGTATCAGAGTCTCAGCAACATTTAGTGCCTTGTGTTTCCAACCTGTGTTAAAGTTAAGAGCCATTTTCTGGGAAAGGTTTCTGAACAAACTTTCAAGTTGGTGAAGGAAATACTTTTGGGTGGATATATAGAAATTTTCTCTATAGTGGTGCTAAGTAATAGAAACGCTTTGTTCATAGTACTTAATTATTATTATTAGAGAAACACTATATTATTAGTGTACTATCTAGTATTACTAGACTCTTCTGCTGTACCTTGAATTAAAAAATATTTAACTTGAAGTCTACTTATGTAATAATATCATCACAACAAAAGTTATTTTGTGTGGCTGTTGAGGATGATCAAAGAATATCAGGCATTAGAATATGTTTTATAAACTATACATTATTCATCTGTTATTAAACAGCCAAGCCATGGAGCCACTTGAACTTAAATCAAATAGAGGTTTTCATGTAGCTTTACTAAATATTTACATCTAGCTCAGTTACTGGAGTAAGGCTCCTAAACTATCAAGACCTGTGGCCCTGAGTCAAGATCTGGAGGCAGAATCTAGAAACCTTTGCTTTGGAGACACCCTCTTGTAGTTCTGATGTGTGCTAAACTTTGAGAACAACACATGTAGGCAAGCATTAGTAAAGAGGAGGTATGAGATAACCAAATATCAGTGGCTAAGCATAAACGGCTATTTTATCCTTTAAAAGCCACGGAGCAAATGTTATATGGCATAAATCAAAAACAGGTTCTAGAATTTTACTTCATAAAACAATATTACTTTCATTAAGCCAAGATTCATCATTTAACACATGATTATGGTCATTAACCCAATAGTAGCATATTGGGGACTTATTAAAATTACATAGTACACAATAGCTTGGATAAGGCATAAAGAAATAAATTCTAAGTAATAAAGTTTTTGGAAGTAGGAAAGTTTTAAGCTCCTGAGTTCTCACAGAAGAATTACAGCTGTCTTAATAGTCACATTTATCCTGATGACAACACCCCATAGCATCTTAATGTTTCCAATCAGCCCAAGGAAGCGCTTCATCACTGACTCAGAGCAACCATCCCTTGAAATGAATCATCACCAGTGTTTCCTGTATACTAGATTTGTCATTTGGTCTGCTAAGCAACAAAAAAGTTTTTAATTTCTTATCTTAAAACATCTCTTCATAGAAAGCTATGATTCTTGCTCCCTGATACACAACTCAAAGGTCTTGATGTCAGTTAAGCACATGCAGAACAACGAACAGAGGGATCCTGTGAGACTCCAACAGTTCTTTAGAGCTCCTGCTCTGTCTCCATTGAAATATTGAGATTGTCAAGGCTTCCACTACCTCTAGAATATCATAATTAAGAACTAACTTTAGTTTGTACTCCCAATTTCTGAGTGAAATGTATGTAGAAATATATTTTCCTAAAAGGTCTTTAATTGTAAATAGACTACTTTTGGGCATGATGCTCTGCCCTCTTTCTTTGATTAAAATTCCTGAGCTCTAAGGGACTTCCTTCAAACACCAGCTTCCAGTATTTAAAGAATATGGAATTGGAAATAGAGTCACAATGGGAGGAATAGGCTCAATAGCTGTTATCTACAACAAACAGAATGCCTACTCTAGGACATCCAATTTCCTACAGAGAAAAGAAGAGGTATACATACTTTTTTTGATCATTAATTTTAGATGTCAACTTGATCCAATCTAGAATCACCTGGGAAGGGGATGTCAATAAAGAATTGTCTAGATCAGGCTGACCTGTAGGTGTGTCTGTGGGGGATTGTCTTGATTAATGAATGGGAAGACAAATCCACAGTGGTGGCACCATTCTGTGGGTAGGGGATATTGGATTGTAGAAAAGAGCACGAAGAAGCCTAGCACTGGATGCACGCAAGCAATAATTCAGTGTGCTTTCCTCTTGACTGTGATGCAACATGACTAGCTGCCCCCTAAAATGATGGACTGTAACCTAGAATTATGACTTAATAAGTCCTTCCCTACTTCAGTTTTTTTTTAATCACATCAATAGGAAATAAAAATAAGACAAACAACATCTGTCAAAATGATCGTTTAATGGTCTCATGAGTGCTCATAATCATTTACTGTTTATAAATACTTATTGTTTTCTTAGAAAGTTCCGAATATGAGTTTTCAAAGATCCAGAGTTCAATGACAGGCCCTAAACTCTACATGCCTACAATGCTAGGTTTCAATTGCTCCGAAGGCTACAGTAATCCAAAATCTTGTGCGGGCACCAGAACTACCTGGAAAGCTTGTGAAAACACAGTCCCTATCCAGTTTCTCTGGAGTTCTGACATAGGTCCCCCACATCAGCCTTTCAGGGAATCCCTAACTGGTGCTGAGGCAGCTGGTCCCTGGATCACACTTGGATGATCAAGAAAAGTGACATCTCTGCACACATCTGCCAACTTTCAATCTCTGATCTCCCTCTCTCAACAAAAGCAATGGCCTCATAAATGCTCAGAATCACTCACACTCAAGCAGAATTAGGGGTCCTAGAACCAGATTCAAAGTAGTTTATACTATGGAAATAAAACATCTCCTTACAGGGATTTTCTTTTTATTTAGGTTTTTCCTCATTCACCAATCATTTCCATTTTTCAATATGAATGTTATGGAAAAGAATAACTCATTTAAAATTTTCATACTTTTTACTTCAATAAGCTCATAGTTTCTTTTGAATTACATTTTCATGCCGCCTCCACCATTGTTAGACTATGTGCTCTCTGAACAAATTAAATCATAGGGTTGAAAGAACATTGGGAATGCATTTAGTTTGTCCTTGGCCTCAGACAAGACTGTGTCTAACCATCCTCAAGTAGAGCAATTGAGAAAAATAACAGGTAGCAGGGCTCCCCTTTCAGTGTCTTATTGTGTACTTGAAGATACTACTATGCCTTCTCTTTCCCAAGAGATTTCAGCTTTAGGGTATCCTTATTAGACTGCCTAAACCTTAAATTATTTGGACTCATCCATAATAATCTTATTCTACTCTTAGTAAGTTTATCTATTTATACTACTAAATGTATGTTAGCCTAATGATGATTTTATTTTTGTTGGTAGTTCAAAAGGGGGCAATTAATTTATATAGTAACTAAAAGTGATTTAATTACCACAAATAAATATTTATGCATAAATTACATAAGTATAATGCAATAGCCCTTATGGGAACAAAAAGTGAATTAGTTGAGAATAATCTACAGTGGTATTAGTTATTACATTTTATTAAAAGAAGTGGTGATGCAGCATAGTTTTGAAAACTTTTTATTATGAGCCATCAGACATCACACACTTAAAATGGGAGGAAACAGGAGAACTTTTAAAACAAATTGCAAGTTCTGCTTAGCAATATTTTATGATATTTCACATGAGTGTATATTAATATATCATTATTGATCTTTTTTGTTTTTCATGTTTTGTAGTATTTGATACTGAAAGTAGAGTTATAGTAATGGATGATTTTAGTTTTTATGACTCCAATACATAGATTCTGTCATATGGTAATCATTTTCTAAAACTATTTTTCCTATTCAAATACTTGAAGCACTTGGAGATCCAATGGATACATGGACAAAGATCCATGGAATGCATACTCCTTTGCAGTTTAGATTGGGAATGTGCCATTTATTTCAATTTCAACATTATAAATATTATTTTAAATGTATAGTTTGGTTTTGGAATGGTGAGGTACTCTAGGCCTCCCTGGCCTCGAAGAATGGGTTTGCTCCTTGCCTAATGTAATAAAGCTATATGGTGGAGGTGGTGCATTTAGTCTCCAGAGAGAAGGAAGATGCTGCTTGCACAGCACTTCTACTCACCAGTCCATGAAGCAGCAAGGGTGTTGGCTTTGAAGGAAGCCAACTGTCCTGCTCTCCCAGCCAGAGGTAAAGAATTGCATTGGTGGCCACTAGAGGGAGGAGGATTAGGAATAGAGTAAATTGTGGGGAAAAGGCACCCATGAAAAACGCACATGGGACAACCAACACATTACCAATCACTGCCTACCAGCTACGGCTACCTCGCTGAGGGACTATAATGGGGCCACTAAACATCATTAGCCCAGAAACCCAGACACCAGTAATTTCTGTTTGTAGCACCCCAGTACATTGTCCCTGTTTGAATGAGTTTGAATGAGATTGTGGGAAACACACAATTGAACAAACACAAGCACACAAGCACACATACATTCTTATGCCCCATTACAAGTTGCATCTGTGACGTCTGATTCTTGCTGGTTTTTAATTTAAAACTCCTGATGTTCTTTACCAAGAATGTGTTCATGAAAAGCAAACAGCCCATCTTCAAGATAGTCTTGGAGAAGCACCAGCAGAGATACTCATTGTGCCAAGATGTATTTTACCAACAAATCTGTGCAAATTACATGAGATCGAAACAAACAGAATGTAATATAATTAAGCAAAGTTTCTTTTGCTAAATTACAGCTTGAAGCAAACCTGCAAAAAATGTTTCCAATTAGCTTCTTTAGCAAAGAAAAAAACACAGCTCAGAGTAGGTTTTTCTTTCAACACTGCCAGCTGAAGGCTGGCTGCCTAGTGGGTGTCTTACCTCCAGCACAAGTAGCTGAGCATTCTGACCAGGGCTGATGATGCCACAGAAAACCAACTTCATTATCTCCACTCCCAGGACGAGCGATGGGCACGTTGAACTTGTACCTAATTCCCAAATTCTGTTCTTGGAGTAGAACCTGCCATTGAAAACAACTGGTGAAGATAATTAGGAGACAATGAGCCTTCATTCAGAAGTTTATTATCTCTTCTGAGGAAAAGAACACCATAGAGCAAGTTCTACAGGGAATCTAGAACACCTATTTATGTACTTCAGCTTTTGGACAGTCTTATTCTGTGGGTCAGGCTGACCTTGAACCCAAGGCAACTTCATTTTTGTTCATTTATTGGGGGGGGGGGAGTGCACACATGCCTTGGAACATGTAAGAAGTCAGAAGGCAATTTGCCAGAGTTGATCCTCTCCTATTATGTGAACCATGGGGATTGAACTCTTGTCAGGTTTGATGACAAACGCTTTTATCTGATGAGGCACTTAAGTTGCTTTCAAGACAACTTCAAAGTACACGAGCCTATATAAAAAGTTATTTTTTTTTCTGTTCCTAGGTGGTTAGTCACTGTTTTCATTTATATTTATTGATCACATAACTTTTACTCAAGAAAACATAAAAAGCTTGGTAGTGATGGCACACACCTTTAATCCCAGCACTCAGGAGGCAGAGGCATCTCTGTGAGTTGGAGGCCAGCTGGGTCAACAGAGTAAATTCCAGGACAGCCAGGGCTAGAAACCCTGTCTAAAAGCAACCAAACACAAAACCATAAAAAATAAAAATCATCTGGCATGAGATGTATGCCCTTCACTCTGCAATATTGGGCAAATAATTTTGTCTTTATTGCCTTAATTCCATCACCTGTAAAGCATGGCTGATCAAACATGATTCTTTCCTACCCCATAATATGGGAATTACAATAAAAATATAATGGTAAAGACACATTTACCATTACAATGAGGTTTTCAGAGGTGGGTCCTAGGGCTTCCAAGGATTCTGGTTCATCTGTTGGTCTCTTATAGTGGAAAGCTGTTCCAGAAACATCAAATTTCCTAGGCCAGTCAATAGTCCAGGCACCATTAATATAATAATCATCCCCTTCAGATTTTAAAGCTGAAAAAGAGAACAAAAGTCCACATAAAAATATTAAATTTCGTTTGCTAAATATATCATGGATCAACTACTGCACTAAGGTTTATAATGAACGGCCACTTTATTCAGAACTGATGCTGGTCATCTTTCATTTGCTCTTTCTCACTTCATCTGTTTCTCTTTCCCTTGCTTGCTTTCATTCCTCCCAGTGACAGATTTTTATTGTGAGATTGGATATTGCTATTTGGGACCCCACGTTCTTAAAAATAAAAAGTGCATAGAAAAAAAGGAAGGGATTTAGAAAACTTTGTTTCTATATCCGGGTTCATAGGGCAGGAAGAAGGTGATTGCTGGGAGGCCTGAGGGTAGAGTCAGGGCCCTCGCTCCCTATATGCATTCACCCTCATAAAAGTAAGACTCTGAGAGACTAAGGAGTCACAGGGTAGGCTGAGAGGGCACGGGGTACTTGAGAAGTGTGGGCAGCTACAGTCTAAGGCCAGCCTGAGTGCAGGGTGAAACCTTGTCTCAAAAGCAAAACAAGGGCAGACACTGAGGTTATAGGTGCCCTTGCTTTAAGTTTGAGACAAGGTCTCTCTATGGAGCCCACTGGTCTTGCATTTGGAAGCTTCCTGCTTTAGCCTCCTGATCACTTGGTCTACAGGTGTATGGGGCCAGTATATCATCTCCTCCTCATTTAAATGCAAATTAGAACCACAAACTTACAGCAGCTGTGGTGCCTATACTAGTTCTGCACAGTAACAGGGCCATTAACAGTCAGGCAGAGATGGGAGAAGCTCAGGGGTCCCTATCCGTTCCCTACCCATCATTACTGAACTTACTACAGATACTTTTAGGAAGAAGGAATTTTGTTGCTTTCAGTTGTATGCCCATTAGTGATCCCATCCGGCTTCAGTGGATACTTTCAATTCAAGGACCACACAAATGACCTTGCTTAAGCTTAATGGTCAGAAAACAAAATCACAAGTCATAAATTTGGGAAAGGAAATGGGGAGGTTTATAAGGGTGGGAGTGAGTAAAGGAAAGAATATATACTACATACATGTATAAAATTGTCAATGTTAAATTAATAATAATGAAACATTGTCAACCAAAGAACTGCAATAATTTTTCATAGGAATGTTAAGAGGGGAACTACTCATGATGTCATTGATGGAAACGAATGAAACATTTATATGAGAAAATAAGGGCATTAGGAAAAAATGTAAAGAGCTGCTTGGCATAAGGGTAAAGTAAGGGGTAAACTCTTTCTATGTATTAAAAGGGTGATTAAATGGCCGTGGGGAGGAAAAACTTGTGATTCTGGCACATAGACAACTGAACAATGAAATCAAAGAGGTTAAAAAAAAAAAAATAGACCCAGGAACATAAGAGAATTTGCCTTTCCCTACTAGATTTTTAAAAATTTATTTTAAAATTTTATTTTCCTTCTCACATATCACATCCTGACCACAGCTCCCCCTTCCTCCTTTCCTTCCCAGTCCTTTCCCCACCTTTCCTCTCCCCTAGATCCACTTCTCCTCTGTTTCCCCTCAAAAAAGAGAGAGACTCCCAGGGATGTCAACCAAGCATGACATTGCAAGATGCAATAAGACTAGGCACATACCCTCCTATCAAGGCTGCATGAGGCAACCCAGTAGGAGGGAAAAGATCCCAAGAGCAGGCATAAGAGTCAGAGACAGCCCTGTGCCCACTGTTAGGAGATCCACAAAAACCCCAAGCTAAACAACCACAACATATATGTAGAGGACCTAGGTCAAACCCATATAGGCTCCTTGATTTTCCAGTCTCTATGATCTTCTATGAGTCTTGGTTAGTTGAATCTGTGGGCTGTTTCTTTGTGGTGTCCTTGACCCCTCTGACTACAACAATCCTTTCTTCCCTTCTTCCACAGGATTCCCTGAGCTCTGTCTACTGTTTGGCTGCGGGTCTCTGTTTCTGCTTCTATCAGTTGCTGGATAAAACCTCTCCAGTGAGAATTATGTGAGGCTCCAGTCTATGAGTATATCAGAATATCATTGGGAATCATTTAATTGACTGTTCTGTTTGTTTGTTTCTTAGCAGTTGTGTTTGGTTCTATCCTAGGTCTCTGGGCTATCCAGCCTCTGATTCCTGGCCCTTAAAGCAGTGTCAGGTATGGGCTCCCTCTCATGGCATGGGTCTTAAGTTGGACCAGTTAGTGGTTGGCCACTCCCACAAGTTCTGCCCACCTCTATCCTAGCACATCTTGCAGGCAGAACATATAGTAGGCTGAAAGTTTTGTGGCTGGGTTGGCATACCAGGCCTTCCACTGGAAGTCTGTTTGGTTACAGAAAATGGTTGATTCAGTCTCCATATCCCCTATTACTGGAAGTCTTTACTAAGGTCACCTTCATAGATTGCAGTGAGTTTCCATTGCACTAGGTTTCTATCTGAAAAATCCCTCAACTCTAGTACTTTCTTCCAATCTACCCACCTGATCCTTCCTATGCCCATCCTTACCAGCCACCTATGAAATCTCTTCTATTCCCCCTTCCCATGGAGACCCATGCATCCACATTTGAACCCTCCTTGTTATTAAGCCTCTCTGGGTCTGTGAATTACAGCACGATTATCCTTTACTTTACAGCTATTATCCACTTATAAGTGAGTATATTCCATGTTTATCTTTCTGGGTCTTGGTTACCTCACTAAGGATGATTTTTTTTCTAGTTCTATATATTTGTCAGAAAATTTCATGATGTCATTTTAAAAAACAGCTGAGTAATACTCCAGTGTGTAAACAAATGTACCAAATTTCCTTTACCCATTTTTTGGTTGAGGGACATCTAGGCTTTTTCCAGTTTCTGGCTATTATGAATAAAGCTGCTATGACACAGTAGAACAATTGTCCTTGTGGTAAGACAGAGTATCCTTTGGGTATATGTCCAGAAGTGGGATAGCAGACTTGAGGTATAACAATTTCCAATTTTCTAAGTAAATGCTATATTGATTTCCAGCGTGGCTGTACAGGTTTGCACTCCCTCCATCAGTGGAGGAGGGTTCCTTTTGTTGCATGTCCTCTCCAGCATGAGTTGTTATTGATTAGCCATTTTGACAGGTGTAAGAATCTCAAAATCATTTTGATTTCATTTCCCTAATGGCTAAGGATGTCGAACATATCTTTAAGTGTTTCTCTGGCATTTAGATTCTTCTATTGAGAATTCTCTGTTTAGATCTGTACCCCATTTTTTAAACTGATTACTATTTTTTGAAGTATAGTTTCTTGAATTCTTTATATATTTGGAAATCAGCTCTCTGTCAGATGTAGCATTGGTGAAGATCTTTCTCATTCTGTAAGCTGCCTTTTTGTCTTGCTGATAAGTCTTTTGCCTTACAGAAACATTTTAGTTTTATGAGGTTCCATGTATTAATTGTCAATCTTAGTAACTGAACTATTGGTGTTCTGCTCAGAAAGTTATCTCCTCTGTCAACTGGAGAAAGGCTATTCCCTACTTTCTATTTCATCAGGTCCATTGTTTCTGGTTTTATGTTGGGGTCTTTGATCCACCTGGGATTGAATTTTGTGAAGGGTGATAGATATGGAGCTAATCACATTCTTCTACATAATGATATCCAGTTAGACCAGCACTATTTGTTGAAGATGCTTTTTCTTTACGCTGTATATTTCTGGCTTTTTTTTTTTTTTTAATCAAAAAGGTGTTAACAGGTGTGTGAATTTGTCTGGGTCTTCAGTTTAATCCACTCTTTCTGCATTTATGGCAGTGCCATGTGGTTTTTATTACTATGGTTATGTAGTAGAGCTTGAAACCAGGGATAGTTATGCCACTAGAAGTTCTTTTATTACAGAATTGTATTAGCTATCCAGGGTTATTTTTTGGTTTGGTTTTGTTTTTCCATGTGAAATTCCATATTGTCTTTCAATGTTTGTAAATAATTGTGGTGGAATTTTGATAGGGATTCTGTTAAATCTGTAGATTGCTTTTGGTAAGATGGTCATTTTTACTGTTAATCCTACCACTCCTTGAACATGGCAGATCTTTCCATCTTCTGATATCTTCTCCAATTTCTTTCTTTAGATACTTAAAGTTATTGTCATACAAGCTTTTACTTGCTTGGTTAGAATTACTCCGAGACATTTTATATTATCTGTGGCTATTATGAAGGGTGATTTCATTCCCAGCCTGTTTGTCATTTGTATATAGAAGGGCTATTGATTTTTTTTTTTTTTTTGAGTTTATCTTGTATCCAGCCACTTTACTGAAGATATTTATTAACTGTATGGGATTCCTGGCAAAATTTTCAGGATTTCTCATTTATATATATATCCTATCATCTATGAATATCAATACTTTGACTTCTTCCTTTCCAATTTATATCCCCTTGGTCTCCTTTAGTTGTTTTATTGCTGTAGCTAGAACTTCAAGTACTATATTGAATAGGCATAGAGAGAGTGGGCAGTCTTGTCTTCTTCCTGATTTTAATGGAATTGCTTTGAGTTTCTCTCCATTTAATTTGATGCTGGCATAGATTGCTGTACATTGTGTTTATTATGTTTAGGAATGTCCCTTGTTTCCAAGATCTATGCAAGACTTTTATCATGAAGGGCTGTTGGATTTTTTCCAAGGCTTTGCCATCATCTAATGAGGTTATCATGTAAGTTTTTTCTTTCAGTTTGCTTATATAATTGGTTATATTGACAGATTTTCATATCCTGAACCATCTCTGAATCTGCTTGTCTATCCTATTGATTTTCTCAAAGAACCAATGCTTTGTTTCATTGATTTTGTACTGTTACATTTATTTCTATTTTATTAATTTCTGCCCTGAGTTTTATTATTTCCTGCCATCTAGTCCACTTGGAGTGTTTACTTCTTTTTGTTCTAGAATTTCCAGGTGCGATGTTCAGTTGCTAGTGTCAAGCCCTCCAATTTCTTTATGTAGGCATTTACTGTTATGAACTCCTCTTAGCACTACTTTCATTGTGTTCCATAAGTTTGTGTTTGTTGTGCCTTCATTTTCATTTAATTCTAAGAAGTCCTTAATTTCTTTCTTTTTGCCTTGAACCAGTAGTGATTAAGTAGAGAGTCATTCAGGTTCCATGAGTTTGTAGGCTTTCTGTTGCTAAAAATCCATAAAATAAATATGCATTTATTTTACATCTCAGCTGAAGTTTCCCCTCCCTATTCTCCAAGTCCCTCTCCCCACCCACTCCCTCCATCTCCACTCCTCTCTGACATTTCTATTTAGGATAGGGCAGGTCTTTCATGAGTATCAACAAAGCATGGCAAATCACCTTGCAATAAGACTAAGCACTTCCCAATTTATTTAGGCTGGGCAAAGTGACCCAGTATAATAAACAGAGTCCCAAATGCCAGTAAAAGAGTCAGAGACAATCCCTGTTTCCACTGTTAGGAGTCACAGAAGAAGATCAAGCTACACAACTGTAACATATATGCAGAGTGCCTAGGACAGTCCCAAGTAGGCTCGTTGGTTGTTGGCTCAGCTTCTGTGAGTCCCTGTGAGCTCAGGTTAGTTGATTCTGTGAGTCTTCATGTGGTAGAAAGGAAGATGTCGAAGTATCTTTATTCACAGATGATATGATAGTATAGATGAGCAATCCTAAAATCTCTACCAGGAAATTCCTATATCAGGTTGGTAAATTTCTTTAGTCTAATGGCTGGATACAAGATTAATGCCCCCCCACATACATACATTCCACGAACATACACATTCCAATATATGAATCATAAATGGGCTGAGAAAGAAATAAGAGAATCAACACCCTTTACAACAGCCTCAACTAAAATATATTAGTGTAACTCTAAGCATGCTAATGAAAGACCTGTATGACAAGAACTTCAAATCTTTGAAGAAAGAAATTGAAGAAGATATCAGAAGATGGAAAGATCTCCCATGCTCATGGATTAGTAAGATTAACATAGTAAAAATGGCTATCTTACCAAAAGCAATCTACAGATTCAATGCAATCCCCATTAAAATCCCAATATAATTCTATACAGATACTGACTTCATACAGAAAAATAAAAACTAAACATCAACAAAAACCAAGATAGCTAAAGCAATCCTGTATGATATAAAAACTTACAGAGGTACCACCATCCCTGACTGATCTCAAGCTCTACTATAGAGCTATAGATATTAAAATCACATGGCAATGGCATAAAAACAAACAGGTGGATCAATAGAATTAAATGGAAGATGTAAATCAACACACCTATAGGACGCCTGATTTTTGACAAAGAAGCCAAAATCATACAATAGAAAAAAGAAACCATGTTCAACAAATGGTGCTGGTCCATCTAGATGCTGGCATGCAGAAGAACACAAATAGATACATATCTATCACCCTGCATAAAATTCAAGTCCCAGTGGATCAAACATCTCAATATAAATCCAGATACACTGAACACAGTAGAAGAGAAAGTGGGAAATAATCTTTAATCCATTGCACAAGAGACAACTTCCCGAATGAAACACCAATAGCACAGGAACTAAGATCAATAATTAATAAATGGTACCTCATGAAATTGAAATGTTTCTGTAAGGAAATCTAGCTCTTAATACATGGTGGTCTGATAGGATAAAGGAGGTTTTAATTTTATTTTATCTGTTGAGACTTGCTTTGTGACTAAGTTATATGGTCAGTTTTGGAGAATGTTCTGTGTGGTGCTGAGAAGAAGGTATATTCTTTTTTGTTTGAGTGAAATGTTCTGTAGATGTCTGTTGAGTCCATTTGGTTTATAATGCCTGTTAGCTCCATTATTTCTGTTTAGTTTTTGTCTGGATGACCTGTACATTGGTGAAAGTGGGGTACTGAAGTCCCCCACTCTTAATGTGTTGGGTTCAATGTGATTCAAGCTTTACTAATGTTGCCTATAAAAATGTGGGTGCCCTTACATTTGGGACATAGAATTGGATTTCTCCTTTGAATATGAAATGCCTTCCACCACTTTTTAAAAGACAAATATAGATGCCCTTCTGTTTGGGACTTAGATATTAAGAATTGAAACATCATCTTGGTGTTTTTCTCTGATGAGTATGAAGTGTCCTCCATCTCTTGATTAATTTTGGTTGAAGTCTATTTTGTTAGATATTAGAATAACTACAGTAGCTTGCTTCTTGGGTCCATTTGCTTGGAAAATCTTTCCAACTCTTTACTCAGAGGTAATGTCTATCTTTGATGTTGAGGTGTTTATTGTATGTGACAAAAGAATGAAACCAATTCACATTCATTTTATTATCCTATATCTTCTTATTGGGAAATTGATTCCATTGATATTGGAATACATTAATGATCTATGATTTAATTCCTGTTATTTTGTTGTTGGTGATGGTGGTAGTATATGTATGTGTGTGTTTTCTTTTCTTTTTTTTTTTTTTTGCTAGCATGAAATTATGTATTTCTTGTATTTTCTTGGGTGTATTTAAACTCCTTGGGGTAGAGCTTTCCTTCTAGCTCCTTCTGTAGGGTTTGATTTATGGATATTGTTTAAATTAGACTTTCTTATATAATATATTGTTTTCTCCATCTTTACTGATTGAAAGTTTTGCTGCATATAGTAGTCTGGGCTGGCATCTGTGGCCTCTTAGAGTCTGCAACACATCTGTCTTCTAGCCTTTAGAGTGTCTGTTGAGAAGTTGAGTGTAATTCTATTAGGTCTGTCTTTATTTGTTACTTGGCCCTTTTCTCTTGCAGCCCTTAATATTCTTTCTATGTTCTGTATGTTTTGGTATTTAGATGGCAAGGAAATTTTCTCTTCTGGCCCAATGTATTTGGTATTCTGTAGGCTTCTTGTACCTTTATAGGCATGTCCTACTTTAGGTTAGGAAATTTTCCTTCTATGCTTTTGTTAAAAGCATTTTCTGTGCCTTTGAGCTGCGATTCTTCTCCTCCTATTCCTATTATTCTTAAGTTTGATTTTATTCCTAGTGTCCCAGATTTCCTGGACATTTTGTGTCAGCAATGTAGACTTGACACTTTCTTTAACTGACATATCTATGTCTTTAATGCCTGAGAGTCACTGTTGGTGATGCTTACATCTGTAGCTCCTGTTTGCTTACCAAAATTTTCCATTTTCAGAATTCCCTGTTTGTGTTTTATTTATTGCTTCTATTTCCATTTTCAGGTCTTGAACAATTTTATTTGTTTCTTCAACTGTTTTTCGCCCCCCCCCGGCTTTCTTTAAGGTATTTATCTCCAATTCTTTGTGTTTTCCTAGCTTTCATTGAGGAAATCTTTCATTTCTTCCAATTGTTTGTATTTTCCTGGATTTCTCATTTCCTCTTTAAGGACCTCTCTCATTTTTATAATGTTGGTTTTAAAGTTGCTTTCTTGTACTCTAGGTGTGTTCGAATATCTAGGGCTTGTTGTAGTAAAATATCTGTGCTGTGGTGGTGATATATTATCCTGGCTATTGCTGATTGTGTTCTTTCTTATACTGGTGTCTAGGCATCTGGGTTTGCAGTGATTAAAGGTCTAGGTGCCGATTTCTGAATTTGTCTTTGTTGGATGGTTTCTATTATATTATTTTATTTTATTTTTACTTCTGATCTTTGTGACCTGATTTGTGGCATCCAGAATGAGTATCTTTCTGAGTTGGGTGCTGGACTTTTGGCAATTAGGGTGGCCTTTGGTATCTACTCAAGTTGGAAAGGCACCATGATGTGGAAGGGAGTGTGTGTGGAGGGGAATCACTGAGAGAGTGGAGGAGGTCCACAGGTGGGCTTCCTATTAGAGTGCTGGTGGTTGGTGTGGCCTCTGTTCCAGCAGTGAGTTGGCCTGAGTTCACCTGTTTTTCTGGCTAGCATGGCCTGCACCTGAGCTGTGAATATTCATCCAAGGTCTATCCCATTTAACTTAAAACTGTCAAATTGACAAAGCCTTGATTCACTTGAGAAGGGAGTATGGATTGAGAGATTACCAAGACCAGATGGTCTTATCCTGGTAACTTATCTATAGGGATTGTCTTCATTATTAGTTTATGCAAGAGGCCTCACCCATTGTGGATAGCACCATTTAATGAGAAGGTGGGACTAGGCTGTATAAGAGAGCTACTTATGCATGAGTCAGTGAGAAGTCAGCAAGCAGAACCCTCTGATTTCTGCTTTCAGTCCCTATTTTAAGTATACCCTGGTTCTCTTGATGACATACTATGACCTAGAATGTAAGACAAATAAACACATTCTTTCCCTAAATTTCTTTGGTTAAGGTTTTTGTCATAGCAACAAAATGAAACTAGAACAATATTACAAAGGATGCGGAATAAATTAGAAATTGAAATGTAAAAAAAAAAAAAGAAAAGAAAAGAAAAAAAGGACTAAAGGCAAAACACTAGTGTTTTGGGGGAAATTACTGAACTAATACCTCAGTCTTAAGAATATCCCATGTCTGAAACAATCTAAAACAGATACTCAAATGTTTGTATTTATTATGTCAATAGTTCATAATGCCTATATGTATTATGTCAAATGTCTATTAATGGATGAATGATGAAATTCCCAAAATACTGTTTGTAAATGTTTGCTTTCATTGTAAATAGTTAATGGACATAGTTAATCTCTTTCTAGGGGAAAATGGGGATATTATATAAAATACAATATAAAAATAGTAAAAATATTATTAAATCAACTTTCATTCAAAAAACAACTGTTAATCTCAAAACACTTTACATTAATATATATTTTAGTTTATTAATACAAATTTAGAGTCAATTTTGTTATACTATATATATATTTCTACTCTTGTTTAAAATATTATGTTTATGTAATTCCTTTAAAATTATGTAATTTAAAAATACAAATTATTAGTCATCTATGATAATCAACTTATAGTCATGTTAGTTAAGCTTTTAAATATACAAAGATATATTTCAGTTAAATAAATAATCTTCAAACACTTCAAAGTCCTACAAAATATGGCACTTAAAATGTTATAATAACTTAAACTTTTCTAGACAGTAAGACATGTCTGCTCCCAGAAGCACCGATCTACTTCTAGAAATGATGAGCATCAAAAACAAACAAACAAAACCTCTGAGTAAAATTTACTTTCTTTGTGCCAAAAGTTAGCCACTAGACAAAAACTGTTCTTGCCTCAACACTTGACAATATACTATGTAAACTAAACATACAAGACCCATTAAAAAATAACCTCTAAACCTTGACAAAACAAGCCAAGATAGTCCTTCAAGTTCTTGACAGACATTCTACTATACACCAAAAAATGACTAAAAGACCTTGCCAAAAATAGACAAGAAAGTCCTTCAAATTTCCTACTTTCCTAAAAAAATATGCCTAAAACTCTAGGTCTATAACCTAGAGATACATACCCCAACTTTGAGTGACTGCCCAAATAGCCAGATGTCTCTGTCATTTCTTAAATTTGGAGATTGCTTGCAATACACTTCCTGTTTTCTGTTTTCAAATAATATTATAATTTTCTATAACCTTTAGTAGAGTTAAAAATTAGTTATAAATATAGTTCTCCATAATTATGATGAAAAATAAACTAGATCTAAAGCTTTAGACTCACAAAAATGAAATAAATGAAAAAATATTTTCTTTAATTTTACTAAATAGACTAAATATTATAACTATGATTCTCACTTAATAGCTGTTTTACTATATATAATTTTACTATGTTAAAATTAAAACCTTCCTTTTTTATTCAACAGAAAGGGGGAAGTAATATGGGATGTCTTTGTATATGCTGTGAATACCATTAGATAATTATTAAAGGAACTATTTTCACCTGTGGCAGAACAGTTTAAAAGCAGGCAAAATAAATCCATGCATAAAGGGCAAAGAGAGCAGAGTCAAAAAAAAAAAAAAAAAAAAAAAGATCCATCTACCCATAAAGTAAGATATAACAAAACACAAATAAACCACGAGTCATGAGGCAAAACAGATTAATAAAAGTAAGACGTGACAGCTAACTAACAATAAGCCTGAGAGATAAGTCAAACAACTTATAATTAACATAAACCTTTGCATAATTATTTGGAGTTAAGGCTGATCTGGACCTTAGAACTATATGGGCCAGCAACTTTGGACTACAGATGAATGAAAAAAACAACTTGTAGTACATGCAATATAACAATATTTTACAGACATAAAAATAGAGTATTAATGGCTACTGTAATATAGTGAACCTCAAAAGTGTTATTCTAAGTGTTTTTATTCTTTCTTTATATGACGTATCTAGAGTGGGTACAAACCCATAAAGAGTGGTGGCAAGGACTGCAGAAATAAAAGAAAGGGTATGTAGGGGATGCTAATGTATGCAAGGTTCTCTTCTGGGTCTTAAAACAGATTGAAATGTATTAAATGATGCTAACTGTTTACACACTAAATCAGAGCTTCTCAACCTTCTGAATGTTGCAATCCTTTAATAGAGTTCCTTGTGTTGTGGCAACCCCCACAACCATAGAATTATTTCCATTGCTACTTCATAACTGTAATTTTGTTATTGTTATGAATGATAACATAAATATCTGATATGTGACTCGCAAAGGGGTCATGACCCACAGGATGAGAACTTCTGCTCTAAATTCTTAATCTTATATAATATGAACTTCATCTCAATAAAAAACGAGATTAAAAGAAAAAGTATAAATGTCAGATGGATAAATATTTAAAAATAAATATAGTTAAATCACTCAGAGCCAGAAAAAAACGTAAGAGAACTTTTTTTTCTTGTAACATTAAGGTCTGAGAAATGTGTCTAAGCAACATAAAGGGCTCAGAAATTGTATTACATACAAAGAGTACTTAGTTTAGAGCACTTGTTCAGCATGAACAAAGCTTTCAATTTGATGTTTCTTTAAAAATCTACAAAGGAAAAGATCAATAGATATGCACATATTTGCATAAATTTTAGAAAGTTACAAGAGGAAACCTATAGTTTAAAAGTATACACGTCAAACGTGGTGTTTTAGCGCTTCTCTACAAAACTCATAAATTGGTGATAAATCTGTCAGCTTGACTGAAGCAGCACAAAGGGACTGGAGTCTGCCGCTCTTGAACATTTTGTCTTCCCACCCCCTAGAAAAAATGTCAAAACTTTCTTGCCATCCTTCTCTGAGGAATGTATGGGGAGATGGGGTGGGAGGAAGCTGGGGGATGAGTGAGAAAAGAGAGGGAAGGGAAACACTGGTGGGTATGTTAAATTAGATTTAAAAATGAAGTTATAAAAAAACCTTAGGGCCTCCTGAGGTAAGTGAGGCTTACCCTGCACTCCTAGTCTTCCTGCATGGTACTTCAGGCTCCGATCACAGGCGCACTGGACCTACCCAGCTCAACCAGATTTAAACACTATTTGGTTTTTATTATTTTATTTTATTTTTAATTTTACAACCCTCATTTTCAGGTAGTATTCTTTCTCTCTCTGCTTCACACTTTCACCCTCAAGCCTCCTGCCCTTCCTCTCTAGTGGGCCCAGGACCTTACAAATATTAGACAAGTGCTTGGTTACTGAGTTACATCCCCAATCAATCTCTGAATCATTAACAAAAATTATTTAGGTTTTACACAGAAATTTCAACCTTCATTACAATTTGGAAACAACAACAAAATGTTAGTGGGGTAAGACTTCAGTCTCTCAGCACTGGGGAGGCAGGAATGCCAGGAAGATCTCTGAGTTTGAGGTTAGCTTGATCTACACTGCACGGCAAGTCAGAGTTGTATAAGGAGACCGTGTCACAATCAACAACCACAAGATGAAAATTATTTAATTAGCAGTAATACAGCCAACATAAATATATTTTCAAAATTTAAAGACTTCCACCTTCTCTTGGGCTCTTTTTTCTTTTGCTAATTTGTCTTGTCTAATTTGATGTGATAGTTTTTATTTTATCTTATATTTTTAAATTGTGTTATTTTTTAAGTGAATGACTGAATGAATGAAGACCTAGCCACTGGGGTAAAGGTAACAATTGAATTGTCACTTACACCTCCTGGAAGAGAGAAAATCATTTTACTCCAATAGAGTGACACTGGGTATATCAACTACTCCAGAACAGGCCTCATGTTCAGGAGAAGTTGACCAACATATAATTAGACTCCACATTTTTTTGTGTGTGTATGATGTTTTTGTTTGTTTGTTAGGTGTGGTTTTATTTTGTTTTCTTGGTTGTGGATGATTTTGTTGTATTGGGTTTTTGTTTGTTTTTTTGAGAAAGAACTACAAGTTGGATAGGTAGGGAGAAGGTGGAGGATCTGGAAGGACTTGAGGAGAAGAATATGATCAAATATATTCAAATTTTAAAATTGTTTTAAATAATACAAATATTTAAAAGAAATATTGACATTCCAACATGGAAAATTTATAACAATCACAATAAACACAAGCAAAAATATCTTGATATTATTTGATTCTAAAACAGTTTTTAGAAAGACTGTAAGTATATGAGCAGAAGCTGGAAGAGATCAACACACAAACTTCAATCAAGCTAAAATTCAGATCATACAAAGAAAGAAAGTGTGTCAAGTAATAGTAAATAAGTGGGTATTTTTTTTCTTATTTAAAAATTTGAAAAATATTTATTTTGGTGCTAGGGATCAAACTCGGGGCTTTTAAAGAGATGTCCCCAATTCAGCAATTGGGAAATGGAAATATTGAAAACATATTGTAGGGCTAATTATATATGAAAATGTGCAGACTTAAAATAGTAGATCTGTTAATAGGAGACAATAAAATTAAATTATTGTAAGTGTTTTACATTATAAACAAGACAGCATAATATAATCTAAAAATGTAATACAATAAGTTAGGGATGCTCTGTAAACCCTATGCAACCATAACCAGAACAGTACAGTAAAGCTAATAACTGTCTGTCATATAATCAGCTACTACTAGATAATAAATGAAATACCAGACCCTTGATTATCATATGTGTATGTGTGTGTGTATATATAATCAAGTGGTCTGGTATTTCATTTGTTATCTAGTAGTAGCTGATTATATATACATATTTAGAGAGAGACATACACACACACACACACACACACACACACACACACACATAAATAAATAAATAATACACAATGGATAAAACCCACCTAAAACAAGTATATAAATAACAAGATGGTGGGCTTAAACAAATGATGTTGATAACTATGTTAAATACAAATGATAGAAGAAGAAGTTGACAGACCATGGAAACCATCACTTTTATATGAAGTTTTATTGAAATATTGTCATATCCATTTACCTACCTACATCTAGGTCTGCCCTCTGACTACAAAGGCAGAACAGAAAAGCCTTGCCAGAGCTTCTATGTCCACAAAGCTGAATATTTGATTATCTGGTCCTTTTCAGAAAATGTTTACTAGAAACCTTCATAGACATCCAGAGCTCATAGTTTTAAAGGGTAGATAAAGGAGCAAATCAACACTGAAATACATGTAGGGTTCAAAAGTTCTGAGTGAAATTTAACTTAACATTAGCAATTTCTGTGCACGGGAGGGGGGACAAGGGTGGAATCAGAGGGCAACTTTTAAGAGATGATTCCCTTTTTACATTGGGGAATCCAGGGACTGAACTCAAGTTGTCAGGCTCACATGGCAAGTGTTGTTATATACTAGCCACATTTAAAAAATTTTAATTATTTTTTATTTAGTATGTGAGGGTATGTGCTATGAAAAAAACATGTTTTTCAATATAGAGGTGCCTACATATAGAAAGTAGATGGACAAAAAGATTTACCACATGTCATGAAAGTTTAAGGGGAACAGTGTGGTAGATCCAAGAATTGAGATGGAGCAGGAAGATGGGAGAGAGGAGAGACTACAGGAGGGACACCGAGAACTAAGTTTGTATGAAAATACCACGAGGAAGCATGTTATAATAATCTGTATGATGATTTTAAAAAATAAAACAATGCCTGCTCACATCATGAGCCCATCCTGAGATAGAAATGATATGCTATACTTGGCAGCTGATTCACATCTACCCAGTTGCGTGTATTGACTGATCAATTATGAAACCAGAGACCACAAGTCACCTAGAAAAGGCAGGTTTACCTCAGCTATTTCACCCACCAACTAGCCTCAATTGTCTCTATAAATGAACTTATGTGGCTCTCAGCTTAGCCAAGAACATTCATGCAGAGGGAACACCAAGAACCTATCCACACAATGCTCACTCAGGACAGCACAGTCATGTGAGAAACTTACTCCATTTCCAGGTATCAAGCCAGAATCAGATCTGGAGTAGGATCCAGAGCTAAACTCAGACACTAGTCCAGAAATAGACATGCAGGGAAAAGAAAACCTAGTGCAGAGGAATTCCCAGCAGCAAGACTGTCCTCTAGGAACCAGGAAAGAAACCTGAGAGACAGTAGACAGAATGCAGCAAGCAGGGAAATTATTGTTAGGCAGTGTCTAGTATTTCAGTCAGTATTCTACTCTCAGAGAAGAACTGGGGACCAAGCAGGAAATGATAGCCTGACAACTCGACAATACAGTCCTCCTAAGACAGCAAACACTCCCAGTGAAGGAAAGATGACCAAAGCCAAGAAAATGCTCCAATTTGCCTCCTGATGTGCAAATAACAACACAAGAACACAAGCCATATGAAAAACCAAGACAATTTTTCTCCTCCAAAAAATAGCAAGGCCCAAATTGAAACTAATTGCCCCAAATAAGAAACATCTCTATAAAATCCCAGAGAAAATTTCAAAATAATGACTATAAATATGCTCAAAGAAATGAATGAGAATATGAGTAAATTACTGAATGAAAAAGGAAGCCAACATACAATATAAAAATGGAATGTAAAGTACAGAAGAAAAGCCAAATTTAAATGATAGAAATGGAAAAAAATCAATAAATCAAATAAAGTATTCATTGAAATATTTAGAACAGAACACAGGGAAAATAGGTTATCAGGAGTTGAAGGCAAAGTGGAGGAATGGATACATTCAGTTAAGAGCATTGGTTTTTTTTTTTTTTTTTTTTTTTTTTTTTTTTAATATATGAATGCAAGTGAAAAGATCTTTGGGATACCATGAAACACCAAATCTTTAAACTAGGAACATGGAAGGAAGAAGACCTACATATCAAAAACATAAAAATATTTTCAACACAATTATAGCAGACTATTTCCAAAATCTAGGAAAAAAAAAAAAAAAAAACCATCTAAGTACAAGAAGCATGCAGAGCACCAAATAGCTCCAGAAAAGAAACTCCTCACACCATGTCAGAGTCAACACTAAATATCCAAAAGATGAAAGTGTATTGAAAGCTGCAAGAGAGAAACACCAAGTTACATATAAATGGAGACCTATCAAAACAGCTGAGTTTTTAACTGAAGCTTTTAGGAGTAGGAAGGACTTGGAATAATGTATTTTAAATTTGTAAAGATTACAGCTGTTAAAGCAAACTGTGATAGTTGGGAAAACTATACGTCATGATGTGGGGAGAAGACAAGCAGGACGATAAGGCAGGCTATAGGAGTTAGCTATGATAAGCATAGCAAAGAGGCTAAAGATTGAGGAAGCAAATGATGCTACAACAGTTATGCTGTGAAGATGAAGAAAAGACCTAACACTACAACATCAACAGAGTAACAGGAATTGATATATATCATTCAGTAGTAGTGCGCATTCATGCTCTTAATTTCCCAATTAAAAGACAGAAAATAAAAGACTGAATTAAAAAACAAAAGCCATCTATTTTCTGACTGCAAAACATTCCCACCATCAAAAATAGACATTAGTTTAGGGCGAAAGAATGGAAATAGTTATTCCAAACAAATAAAATTTGGCCATGGCAGGTATCACTACTCTAAACTGACAAAAATAAACCTCAAACCAAAAGTTATCTAAAGAGAATAAGAAGATCCTTTCATTCTGACTGTATCAGTTACTTGTTGTGGATCATTGATAAAATACCTGGTAAGAAGTAACCTAAAGGAGAGTTTATCTTGGCTCATAGTTCTAGGGAACAGTCCATCAGGAAGGAGAAACCACGTGGTAGGACCACATGTTGACTGCTGCACCACATCCTCAGTCAGGGAGGAGACGGTGATATCTGAATGCTCATGTGGCTTTCTTTTTTTATTCAGTGAAGGACTCCAGCCCGTGCAATGGTACTGCCCACATTTATGTAGTTCTTCCCATCTCACTTAATATAATCAAGATATCTCTCCTGGGGATGGCCAGATGCTAACCTAGTGAAGATAATCATTTATAAATATGTCTATTGGCTTGTCTTCTAGGTGGTTATAGATCCTGCCAAATTCATCAACAAACCACCATTGGGGTGAATCCAATAAAGAAGATATTATAACTTAATACATATATAAATTGAGCATGAGTAAATTTGATTTCACGAAACACAAATCACTAGATATAAAGACACAAATTAACCAATTTAAAATAGTATTGTAGCAACTTTTGTACCCCACTCTCACCAGCTGATAGATCATCTCAGTGCCATGGTCCTACCAGATAGAAAAATGTTAGGACTAAATGACATCTTAAATCAAATGACCTCCACAAACATCTAAGATATTCCATTCAAAAACTGTATGATATACATTCTTCTTAGCAGCCCACAGAAAATTCTTTAAAATAGATCATATATCACACACAAAATAGTTGTAGTAAATATAGAACATTTAAAAGGATTCACCAAGTGAATAATTCATTTTATGATCACAGTGGATTAAGGCTACAAATCAACAGTAAGAATCATGGATCAAATACAAATTTATGGAGCACACTACTGGGCAACAAATGGATCAGGAAGGAATCAGCAACAAAAGTATTTCTGGAATCATGATAGTGAAAACACTCCATCCCAAAAGCTTTGGGATGCAATGAAAGCAGGAAGAGGGAAGCTTACAGTTCTAAATGCCTACACTAAGAAGTCAGGCATATCGTAAAAGAAAACCAAGCCTTTATAATACACCGTTGGATCTCTAAAAAGTGAGAACAGGACATGATTAGCGGAGGGGCAGAGGTCAATGAAGTGGACCTTTGGGATAGTTATTTAAGCAAGAAGACAAAAGAAGAATATAAAGACTGAATACAACTATCCAACTGGTATAATCTAGTTGACTAAAACATGACAGCATACATTCTGCTCAAGTGACACACACACAGACACACAGACACACACTCATACACACATACACAGAGACAGACAGACAAAAAACCTCTAACAATATGAAATTTAAAAAGTTAAAGAGAAATTTAAAGTAAAAGATATTTATTTTATAATAGAAAAAACAACAATCTGCATTTCAATATTGAGAAGATACAGAAAATAGCAAATTAAAATGAAGTAAATAAAAATGAAATTAATTAAGAAGAGCAATTTCATTTTGTCATGAAAAATAAGACAAAGGCATTTAAGCCATAATCCTGATCTTAAATATCAACCAAATGAGTAAATCCTTCACTAAATGATCAAGAAAATAAAAAAAACAAGTTAGCAGTCTAGAAAATGAAAAAAATGTCTATATGCTTACAGACATCTAAAGAATAATAAAGTAACTTTATATAATATGCCAATAAATTTGAAAATATTATAATTACAGAAACTCATTTTTTTTCAATAAAAACTTCCCATAAAATAAAGCTTATTGAACTTTACAATTAAAATCTACCCAACATTAAAACATAATATCCATTTCCCCCAGGTTCATTGAGAAAATGACAGGAAAGATGTATTTATCAACTTATTTTATGGAGTCAAGTTTATATCAATTAAATAAAAGACAGACTAATATGGGTTTAAATATCCTCAAAAAATTAAAAAATCAATTCCATCAATATAATACATTATAATAATAAAGTGATATTTTTGTTCCAAAAATACTAGATATATTTAAAAATCCCAAAGCAATCAATATCTTTATTACATTAATAGTGGATAAACCCCATACAATCATGTCAATAGATTCAAAGAACTTCAATGCCCAGGCATGACTAAACTCTCAGAACAGAGCATTTTTAACTCGACAAAGGACCACCTACATAAACTCCTAGTTAACATTATATTTAATGATTAAAAACTGAACATTTTTCTCCTAAGATTGGATTAATAAAGGAATGTTGAACATCCTCTCTTCCTTGTAGCTTTGTACCACATAGAAAAAAAGTAATAGTAATGAAGATTGTAAATAAAAAGGTAAACTGCCTTTGTTCAAGGTTACCATAGTAATCTATGTAAAAAATAACAACACCCCCCCAAACTCCATAAAACAAATTTATAAAAGCTCTACTAAAACTAGCACATAATTCTAACTAGATCTCAAAGTAAAAGGGATATATAAAATAATTAGTTGGGAACTGGAAAATTAAGGGCCAATGCCACTCTTATTGAGAACCTAAGCTTACTTTCTAGCACCTCTGTATGTTGGCTCACAACTGCCTGTAACTCTGGCTTCAGAGGATCTGATGCTATAGCCACCCATATTCACATGCACATATCCACACAGATACACACACACACACACACACACACACACACACACACACACACACACACACACTTTATTTGTAATAGTAAAATACTATAAATATGTCTCAAATAGCCATCAACAACTAAAAAGTATTACATTAATATTATAAAATTATATTATTACATATTATCATAACATGCATATAAATACATACCATGCATATATGAAATATCAAATCAAATTAAATTAAATTAAAAATAGATCAATGTTTGTCTGAGAACAAGGTTGGGACTAACAGAATTAAACTCTAAAGAGGAGTAAAGGGAATTTAACTGCAAAAGAAAATGAATTTTAAAATCATAAAAATGTTTTCTACTTTTGTTGTAGCATTTATATAATCATTAATATCATTCAAATTACATAGTTATCATGTATTCTGTTCTACCCAAGATATTATACTTCAATAACATTGAGTTTAAAAATCAAATAATTAATACAGTGAAGTATAATTTTTCTAATTTTTCTGCTTATATTTATAACATATAGATGTATCTTGAGACAACTTTCTTTCAGTATTAGATCTTTTATATTATTAGTTTTAAAAAATAGCAAAATAACTTACCAATGTAATTTTTTGACATGGAAACTTCTCTTACTTCAATATGAACAGAGCCTCTTGGTATTTGCACCACTTCCATATAACCTGGAATACAGAAAATCGCCAGCAGTAAGCAGCTAACTAGAAAGTAGGTTCTTAACAGTCATTTAACATTAACAATGGTTCTTATTCTTTCATTTCTTCTTTGACTTTGTAATTCATAACTGCAAAATAAGAATAAATTTCCAGTGGGTCTATGAAGAGAAAAGTGTTTAACTGGGCGCAGAAGGGTGCTTGAGATAATGTGACTATGTACGTAGTCCTAGGCTGTCCTAGAACTCACTATGTAGACCAGGCTGGTCTTGAACTCATGGAGATCTGCCTGTTTGTTTGTCTTTCTACAGTCATCTCAGGATATTTTACAGCCAGCCTTCGCATGTGCCGCATTGTTTCATCGTTCTTTTCTCAGTATGTTCTCCTCACACCAGTGCTCTGTGGGTTATCACAGTAAAGAAGCATGGCAAGTTGGAAGGTTGGTGTCACCTATACTCATAGCTGTCCAATGATGCCCTGAGAACAGGATCACGTAGGCCTGGGAATTCAAAGCCAGGTAGGGTAATTTAAGTGATACAAAAATGTAGGGCTGGAGGTGTTGATTACTGATGAACATTTGCATGGCCATAAGCTTATTTTCCTCAACAAGCCCTCATGACACAAAGGCTAAATGAAGTCAAATACCATTCTTTAAAATATGTACATTTTACACAAAGCTACATTAAACATGTAGGAGACTGAAAGAACCATTCACTGGCTGGGGAAAAGATACTGCTGGCCTACATAAATTAAGTTTTCAGAAGGTAGGAAATGAAAAGCAAGAGTCTTTACTATGCAGTTCACCAGAGGAAGAGTTCTCTCCATACTCACCTCCTCTGGGCAATGAGTCATTGAAGAACCCTTCAATGGCATCACAGGTGCTTCCATCCCCACCACAGACTCGGCACCTATCTTCCCTAGCATCAGATCCCAAAATATTATCACAACCTACATGCTGAAAATAGAGAATATTCAGTGTGTCAAAAAAGAAAATTTTTGAAACCATAACTAATTAAAGACATAAAACTTAGTTATCCATTTGTATTTCCGGTAAAGGAACTCAAAATAGGAAATACTTTCTCATTTAATGTCATTCTCTAATAACTACAGCTAACATTTCTAAATACCTAAACAAAAAAAAAAATTGATTCCCTAGAAATACAACTACTTCTAACCTAGATCTCTCTTTGATTGATAGATACCATGTTCTAATCCTTTAAAATATTGTAACTTATTAGCAATGGACTCTTTATTTAACCCCCAGTATAGAAATTAAAGAAGTAGAAAACATGATTCATGGTCCTCTGTAGGGCTATAACAGAGGGTCCCACTGAGCTCCCCCCTGCAGGGATGTAACAGAGGGTCTTACTGAGTTCACCCTCTGTAGGGATGTAACAGAGGGTCCCAATGAGTTCACCCTCTGTAGGGATGTAACAGAGGGTCCTACCGAGCTTTCCCTCTGCAGGGATGTAACACAGGGTCTTACTAAGGTCCCCCTCTGCACAGATGTAACAGAGGGTCCCATTGAGCTCACCCTCTGCAGGGTTGTAACACAGGGTCTTACTGAGCTCCCCCTCTGTAGGGATGTAACAGAGGGTCCCACTGAGCTCACCCTCTGCAGGATGTACTAGAGAGGGTCTAAATGAGCCCTACTATCTGCCTTTCCTAAACCATATCTCTTTCAGGCAATTGTTAGTATTAGAAGCTAATTATGAAGTTCATACCTGAGTATGTTTTTAAAAAATGAATACTTGTTTCTTGTTTGGGAATCAAATTGGCAAAAACAAAAAGGAGATATAAGAAGTGATTTAAGAAGCTAAAATTTCACCTCTTAATTGTGTGTTTAATTATAAAAGTAAGGATTTTTAATATAGATGGCATATATTTTGGTGCCTGAATTTTTAAATCTGTAATTTAGCCATTGACACTGAATACAATTTAAAAATAAAACTGTAATTATCTTGTTATCTAGAAAACTGTTATAAAAATATATTTTCCTTTAAGTAGATTAAGTACCTATACAAATACACATAAGTAAATGCAAATCTCTCTTCACATCCCCCCCACAAACATATACAAAACATGTACACACATATACACACATGCATATTAATTGGATCTAGAGGCAAGTTATCAAAAGGAACTTAGAAATTATGAAGCTAAGAAAAAGACTGGTTTTATCTCTTCTTTCTCAGCTTGCATTACTTAGTTATATGCTTCTTTCTATTCAGAGTAAAACAAGCACAAGTTATAAGAACAGTGGTTTTGTAGCTTTTCTTCTAAATTCCATGGATTTGATCCTACCCTTTCCAAGATGTCTGGCTAATGCTAAAGTAAATGCTTTAATAAGTCTGACTGTGTAATGAAAACAATCATAACACTTCAAAAGGAGATAAAGTAGGTGGAGCATAGCTATCTCACACTTTGAGAACAAATATACTATGAACTTATACAGTCTTCCAGTAAGAACACACGGTAGCCACATGAAGAAGAGGTGGATTCCCATTCCCTCTCTTTTTCTATTAATTGCTTATAAGCAGCAGAGGAGAATAATGTCAACTAAAGATCAAAAGCTGCACACTCTTGGCAAATATAATAAATACAATTAAAATTCCAGAAGAAATAGCCTTTTTCATGGTTTCATAACATGAATAGGTCATTCTCGGGTGGTGTGTGTGTGTGTGTCTATGTGTGCGTGTTCATGTGTGTGTGTGTGTGTGTGTGTATGTATATGTATGTGTGTGCATGCATGCATGTGTGCGAGCGCATGTTTGTGTGTGTGTGCATATATATATGTATGTGTATGTGCACGTGTGTGTGTGTGTGTATGTGTGTGTGTGTTGTATTTTCAATCTCCACTGAAATTGAATTTATCTAAAATGTAGCTTTAAAAAATCGAACATAGACCCCAACTCAAGCTACTATCTGAGAAAAGGACTAAGTTTTTAAAGACCCAAACAAAGAAAAGTCAAATCTGAGCCACCTTGCATTCTCCGTTGATACAGATATCCAATGAGTCAGCATTGCACTGGGTTCCATCTATCACTGCAGGGGCACGCTCAGTGTAGAAATTGTAACCTTCAGCTAGGCAGTTTAATGCACAAGGTTTTACCCCACCTAGACAAATAAATTAAACATATGTGAAAAAAAGTAGAGTGGTTCTCCTAAGAGAGATCCAATTTTATTCTTATCAAATTTACAATTCATGTATACAATTCATGTATACATTTCAGAGTGTACAGTTTAGTGTATAAACTTCTACCCTTAAAAAAAAAAACTTTGTGTATCTTTTTATTGCTTATACAACATAAAGGAGTATCTGCTGAGCAGCCTGTGTTTTAAGCTTTTCAAGAGCATGCACTATATTCTGCAATAGATCTAGGTCAAATGAATCCAAATGGAAGTCACTAATTTTTTTTAAGTATGAAAAGAGAAGTGTTTTTAAAATGAGCTATAGAAATTAGGAGATATGAACAATAACTTTTAGAACAAATAAGAATTCTTTTGTACACTGCTAAATCCTATACAAAAATTCTGCTTTTTCAATCAAACAGAGATGCATACTATTAAACCAAAATGAAATCTGTACATGTCTTAAAAACATCATTTTCAAAGGGGCTGGAGAATAGTTTCATATGAGATAAGCAAATCAATGATAAAATTAGCATAATAAAAATACAATGTGAAATATAATATTAAATTTTAGTGACTGAAATAATATGGTGTTTTATGAGAAACACAAGAATGACTATTTTAATGTCTTAGAATGGTGTGTGTGTAGGTCAGAGGTTAACCCCATGAGAGACATTTCTCTCTTTTTGCCCCATGTATCAACCTCAGGTCATCTGGTTTGGCAACTGAACAATCTTGATGGCCCAGACATGTTTATTTTTATTGTTAATGTGTTAAAATAAACAAAAATCAGCAATCCATGTATCATGATTTTATAATATATTAAAAATAGATATAAATAAGGTCTTACTAGAATGGAAGAAGCACACTATATAAATAAGTGATTACTGAGTAGGGTTATGAGTCAAAATGTTTTCTTTAAAGCTTTATTTCATAAGGTTTAAAACACTGGTTTTATTCCAGCTAGGCTGGTGAAGTTTCTCTTTGAAGTAAACACCATTGCTTCTAACAAAGAAAATACAGCCGATAATTAAAATTATATGCCTGGGTTTCAATGAAGTTCTCAATAATAATAATAATAATAATAATAATAATAATAATAATAATAATAATAACAATAAAGGTTTCCAAAAGTGAAAGTAGGTAAAAGAAGAAATAAAAGTGCAGGTTGGGGTCAATAATAAATTAGAGCACATTCCAATAACAGGACCATTGTTATGATAAGGCTGTCCCCTCTAAGAGATCACAAACTCTAAGTTACTAAATCTAAAGTACTGAAATATATAAATGCCAAAAAAGGTCAAAACTACTTCTAAAAGTAATAAATGACTTTAAGAAAGAAAACAAGCAAGCAGAGGAATAAAGAAGATCAATTCAGGATGTAAGATAAGAATTTAGAACTTTAGAAGGGAGATCTGCAACATGGATTAGAAACATAGGAAGGAATCTGAGATCCTGAAAGAAAAGCCAAAGAAAGGCTAGAAATGAAAAACTCATCAACCAAATAACACAACGGAAAACATCAGCAATAGACTAGATCAAGAAAAGAAAGAATAACAGGGATGGAAGTTAAGGCTGAGGTGATGCAATACTCCCACAGCAAGCAAGGAAGAAATAAAAAGCAGGATGTCTATTGCATCTGAAAACTGGCACATTAAGGAACCAAACCGAGAATGGATGTGGCCAAGGAACTAAGATAAAAGCTTAAGTCACAGAAAACCTAGTCAATGGACTAAAATTTCCTCAGATCTGAGGAAGGAATGAACATTCAAGATCAAGAGTCACTAAATATGTGTGGACAAGGAAGAGTCTTTCCTCAACACACTATAGCCAAGATGCTAAGACTATTAAATAAACTATTATAAACTTTAAGGAAAAGTGCCAACTCAATTGAAGAGACAAAACTATCAAAGTGAACAATATCAGACATCTCAGCAAGAAAATTTCAGATCTGATATTCATCAACCAAAATTACTAATTCTAGCAAGTTGTCTAATAAAAATCAACTATGAAATGAAGCTATTTCAAGGTAAGGAAAAAAATAAGCAATTGCCCAAAATGGATTAAAGACTTACACAGGAGAGTCAAAGCTATAAAACAATAAAAAAGAATAAGGATAACCTTCCATGACATTGGTTTTGGCAATGGATTTTTTGGAGATGACACCAGTAGTATAGGAAGTAGATGCCAAAATAAACAACTGGGCTGTCTAAAATTCAAACACCATTAAAAACTGAGTAAGCAACCCCACAAATGAAAAGGTAATCTGTAGGATGCTAAGAATATTTGTAAGGCATATATGCAAAAAGGGTCAATACCCAAAATCAATAAAGCACAAGGAGATTTTAGTCAAAACAAGAAATAATCCAGCTAAAAATTGGCCAGTTGTATAAAATAAACATTTTTCCCCCTAGGAAGAGATACATATGACCCATAGGTACTTGGGAAAGTAAGTGTGTGTGTGTGTGTGTGTGTGTGTGTGTGTGTGTGTGTGTGTGTGTGTGTGTGTGTGTGTTTCACTAAGCACCAGAGAAACATCAGCCAAAACCACAGTGTGATATTATTTCACAACTAACTACTAGAGACCTATTGGTTAAAAGTAACAAGAGGTGGTGGCAAGGATTTTGAGAAAAGGGAATCTTTATATATCATTTCAAGGAATGTAAGTTGGCATTGCCATAATGGAAAACATTGTAGAGATTCCTCACAAGTCAAAGGCAGCACTCCATTATGTCCTAGCAATCTGGCTTCTGGGTAAATCTCCAAAGAAAATAAAATTGCTGTCTCAAAGGTTTATTAAATTCTCATGTTCACTTCTGTATATTTCACAAAAGACAACATGAGTGTCTCTCAACAGATGAATAGATACAGAAATAGTGAGACATAAAACCATATATTTTTAGATACAAACACATATACTACATATGAAACATGAAATCCAACCTTCCTAAAGAAATAATTGCTAAAATTTGAGACAAATTGAAAATGTACAAAACATTTAAGTGAAATAGGCCGTGTACAGCAAGACACCTACATCATAGGCAGTAGATGACAACTGGGGCTGTCTAAAATTCAAACACTTCCTAAAACTGAGAAAGTAACTCCCCAAATGAAGAGGTGTCATTTCACTTAAGTAGAATCTAAAAGGTCAAACTAAAAAGAGCAGAAGGGAGAAAGGTGGCATCAGAGACTGGCTAAGATGGAAAAAATGGGGAGATTTTTGCCAAAGGGTAAAACCTTAAAGTTTTAAGAGAAATTCTGGAAATACTGTAGTTAAGAGTAATTTATGTGTACTGGAAATTTCTTCCATACATGTACAATTTGATTAAGATTTTATCTTAGTTATTTGCATCACATATAAAAAGAAAGAGCTATGTGAATCGGTGATGTGTTCATTCATTTATGCTTATTTCACAGTGCACACATGCATAAAAACACCACCTTGGCCTACATACAATTTATCAATTATTCCTTAAGGAAGCTGATGAAAGAACTGAAGGGCCAGTAAGATAGTTCAATGAGCAAAGGTGCTTCCTTCCTTGGGGCCTGCCTGAGTTTGACCCCTGGAACTCAGAATAAAAGAAGAGAACTGACTCCCAAAAAGTTGTCCTCTGACCTCCACACCAAAGCCAGGGCACACACATAACATCACTTTCACATACACAGACATACATATTGGTAACAAATAACTTTTTAACTGGAAGTGACTCTCTAATTAAAGACCTTATCAACCAATTAGCTTAAGTTTTACTGCATCACAAATTTATGGCTAATGCACTATGTAACAATTATATTAACAGCAATTATTAAATCGCTGAGTAGTTTCAGACATTTCTAAAACAAATCAATAATATTATATGTATATAAACCTAAAGAAATTTATTCAAATACATATTCAAATGCAATAAAAGCCTAGAGAAGAAGCTGAGCCATATAATAAGCACAAATTGAACATACTTCTTTCAGCAGCTTGTAGAACTAAAACAGGAAAAAATTAGAAAGAATACAAAAGATTACATATCACTCTCAAGCAGGCTGCCCTTATGGATACACACAACAACACTGTATCCAGTAACTGTAGAAAATATATCAGCTTTACATACACAGAGGACACTCGCTCATGGAGAATACAGGGTATCCTCTGATCCTAATGTGACTAAATAAAAGACACACTTAAGGATGACATAAATGTTGAAGCAAAAGAGTGAGAACTATGATTATAAAAATAGGTGAAAGAATAAAACTCATTGATAAGGGAGATGTATGCATAGCTGAAGCTGGAAAGAAAATCAAATTTTATCACCAAGCACAAGGCTAAAGAGTATGAGAAATAGGGATATGCTGTGAGATCACAAAGTAATTGACAAAGTGACTGAATCAAGCCCTTTCTTATCAAAAATGACTTTGAATGAAAATGGACTAATATTTGTAATCAAAAGACTTAATGTAGTTGAGTGGATCTTTTAAAAAGACTTGTCAATATTCTCCTTACAAGAAACTCAATTCACTAGTAATGATATATACCAATGCACATAAAAAAACTAAAAAGAGAGATTTCATACAAACAGAAACCAAAATTGAACAGAAGTAGCTATATTTTCATCAGCAAACACAGACTTTCATTTAAAAACTATAAAAGGAGACATGGTCAATGTATAGTTCTAATATTGGCTAGGATCATTGGCTAAGAGAAAGTAACAATAATAAATAAATATATATGCATCCAGTCTATATCATTCAGTTCCACTACACAACAAATGGACCTAACAGACTTTTACAGAACATTTCGCCAATAGTCAGAAAATACACATTCTTATCAGCATAAGGAACATTCTCAAGGATGACCCAACAAAACTATTAAAACTGACAGTTAAATTAACTAATATCAGGATACATAAAATCAAGACAGAAAAGGAACACTTTATATACCAATAATACATTTTTGAGAAAATGCAATCATAATTACCATAGTCTTTCTTCCACACTTCCTCTTACTCTCTTTTCTGCTCGTGAGCATGAGTGTACACACACACACACATACACACACACACACACACACACACACACACACACACACACACACACGGGTGGGAGTGGGAGGAGATACATTTAAATTATATGGTATAGTCTATAGGCTACAAAACAAGATCTTGTTGCAAAAAATAAAAATCAGTGAAAAATAATAATAATATATTAACAGGGTGGGCATGGTAGCTGCAGTGGTAGAGTATGAGATTAGGAGGTTCTTGGGTTTGTGGTCAGCCTGGGTTCAGAACAAGACCCCATTTCAAACAAAACAAATGCCCAAATAACCTTACTTAAAGAAGCATGAAAGGCTAGATATCTCTCAACTTCATACTGATACTATCTCATCTTAGTTGGAGCAGACATTTTTAAAAAGGCAAAAAGTAATAAGGTATGGGTGTGCTGTGGAGAAAAGGACTCTTAGACACGATGGTTAGGGATGTTAATTCGTAAAGCAATTATGAAAAATAAAATGGCCATGCCTCAAACAACAAGAAGTAGAGCTATAATAAAAGGCAATAATACTAATACTGTATGTGTTCAAAGGGGCAGAGATCTTTGAATACATGCTTATTGCAGCCCTACTCTCTATACCAACAGATGAAATCAATAAGGATGCCTACCAGCAGACGGTACAAGGTTTAGTATGGTATGTAAACTTGATGAAATATTACTCAATCACAGAAAGAATGAAGCACATCATTTGTAACAACACTAATAGAACTAGAATATATTATATTGGGTAAAATAAGACAGGCGGGAAAAGGAAGATGCTACATGTTCTTCATCTGTGAAAAAGAAAAGAGTTGATTGAATTGAATGAAAAACAATGGGCACTATAAGATAGAAGTAAAAGAGTCAAGGGAAATGGAGAAAAGTTGGATAACAGATGCCAAAATTAGGCTAAAGAAAAGGAATTAATTCTCCATTCTATGTAAGACAACTATAGTCTATAACAATTTGGTATGTGCCTCAAGATAATTAAAGAGTGTGTGCTGTCAATCACCCTGATATGATCATCAAATTCCTCAAATGACCATACTGCATCACATAAGTATAAATAGATATCAATTAAAAATTAATTAATAAAACTAAAAATAGATTTAGAAGAAAATAATTTTGAGGAAAAGATGTATAAATAACAACAACGAATGACAAGTAGATGAAAGGATGGTCAACATCACCATCTGAAAATGCAAAGTGACCGACCCTCCAGGGAAACACCAAATACTACTCAGGGTGTTGGGATAAACAGAACTCTCTCAGGTGCTGTTGGCGGGACTGCAACATGCTACAATCTTTAAAAAAAAAAAAAATCAGGCATTTTCTCTTAAAACTCAACTCTCACTTGTGCTATTGCATAATATTTCACTCATGCTCATTCACACAAGAGAAAGAAAAACATATGCTCATAAAAGACCTAAACAGAACATTCACACCAGCATGACAAAGGAAAACAAAATCAATCCAGGTATATACATACAGCAGAGAGCAAGACACGATGATTCCTACAGAAGAATACCACTCAGCCTTAAAAAACTTAAACTACTGCATATCACAACATCGAGGAATATAAAGGCCCTGGCTAGATGCAAGTCTCGGCAGGCATAATTAAACTGTGCAAGAAAAATGAGCACTGTCACCTGTTGGAGAGTTGACTATGGATATAAAGAACTATGAAAACTGTTTTGGGACCTACCATTTATGTCCTTCCCAAATGTCTATGTTCAATTTGAAGCCCAATATGACGGTATTTGAAGAGTAAGCCCAAGGGAAGCAACTAGGCCATGATAATTAGGACCGTATGGATTAGTGTCCAGGAAATTCTTCCTCTTGTGTCATGGTGGGTACAAACAGAAGGTGTTTTCTGCAACTTGGAAAAGGGCCCTTCCTAGAAGTCACTCCTGTAGGCACCCTAATTTTTGGTTTCCAGCTTCCAAAATTGAGAGCAATGTCCATTGCTTAAGATTGTTAGTCTATGAAAAACAGTTATAGGTCTGAACCAGTAGGACTAGAGTAATTTTGGAGGTGATGATGACATTCTGTATCTTACTCAGGCTTCATAAGTATATGCAGATGGAGAAGTTCAATAGAATACAAGTAAGATATATATCTCAGTGTCCATATTCTTATGTCAAAAGAAAAAGAGCGCAAACAACTGAATGATGGCCAATGGTACACGTGCCAAAGCATTCAGAAGCAAACAGCTACAGGTTAATTTAAAATGCACCAAAATCAGCATAATTAATAAATAGAGAGATGAGCATACATGTGTATAATAACATGATAATGGTAAAATATTGATGGTTAGTACACAGGTATTATGCTCAAAAACCTTTTAGAATTAAACTGTTTTGTATAATTTTAAAGCAAAATTTTATAAAACAGTGATTTTAACAGTTTTATACATAACAAATTGTAGTTTATATCTTAAAAGTAAAAACCTTATCTGCTTAACAATAATTATTAGTCTTTGATACACGTCCAAATTAAGTAGCAAAAATGCTTTGAGACCAAGAAACAAAACAAAATAAAAAAGAAAACACACCCAACGACGACAACAGAAAACAAAATGAAACCCCATCTAATCTAGCTGGGCACTGCAAACTGCAAAACCAGCACCCGGAAGCTCAGTCAACAGGAGGGTAAATTTCAGGCAAGTCTGAGCTACACAGCAAAAATGTTTCTCAAAAATAAAACAAAACAAAATAAACAACAAAAACTTTGCCCATACAGAACAAAACTTAAGATATGGCCAGCAAGTTAGCTCAATGGGTACAGATGCTTGCCGCCAAGCCTTTGGACCTGAGTTCAGTCTGGGACCGACAAGGACTAAACTAACCCCTGTGATTTGTCCTCTAACTTCCATAGGATACTACTAAACATACAATACTTCTAAAAAGTAAAAATGAAAATCAAACCAAACAATAGATCTTCAGAAAGATCACTAGCCTCTGAGTAAGAAAAAATGTAAACAAGTTTCCTTTTCTCTTTGGAGCTGGTTTATGTCGATATATTTTAAGGGGATAATTGTAAATATTCAATGATTACTTATAGTTTATCCCAGGAAAGTCTCCGAGTTCATATTTTATATATATGACTACATACTTTCTAGGAATTTTTTAACTTGTTAAAGAGAATTAGTCTTTAAAATTTAACTTTTGATAATTTGTAAATTATTACATGAACTACCACAGGGAAGCTAAAATATGAGACTTGTAAAATAATAGAAGCATTTTCTTGCTTTGACTAGCAAACTCTAATTCTGACTAACATGTCCATGAAGGTCTGCATCTATATATTTACATACGCTTAGATTTGCAAAGCTCTCAAGCATGAGTGCTTTGCCGGGTCATACGTTACCTCCAGTATAGGGTTTCCAGTTATAATGCTTTCCCCGGAAAGGCATACTGTCAAAGTCTGCACACTGTTTTTCTCGAAAATCTCGGGAACCCAAAGGGCATGGCTAAAATAAAATAAAATCATAAATGGTACCATTGTTGTAAAATACCAAAACCAAGGGACAGTGTCCCTAAAATTCGTATTTCCTGACCACCACCCTATCTCTTCTGAGTATCATCTGACTTTTGTTTAACCATTTTACAAGAAAGACTCACTCTGAGGTATCTGAGTTGTAAGACTAGGTGAGAAGAAATGACTACAGTAACTTAAACTAAGAGCTAGAAAGTTGCCATGAAACTTTGCATGTGTTGTAGCCATCATACATCCTTACTTGGAAACCAGACAAGAACTGCAAACACAAGACCCCTTGGCAACAGTGTCTGAAGCCTGGGATGTCATGGGGTTACTGTAAATTTACTGGTAGGCACCAAGATCCAGAGCACTGAGATGGCATCCAGCTTGTAAATTGCCATTTGTATCTCAATTACTACAGATGCTTCCTGATGAGAACCAGAAGTTGAACTGAGAAACCCACTAGGATTCAACTCCAAGCACCTTCAAATTCAAGAGGTTTGGACTTATTAAAATGTAAATCTCACCTTTTAACATCACAAAAAAGAAATGATAAATTGGTACCAAATGTGCACGTTTTTAGGGGGGAAAGAAAATGGTAAGGAAATGATTACTGGTTATAAAAGTTTGGAATGTTTCTTTTACCTGAAAATTTTAAAGAGAATATCCTGCCAATCTAATTAGGTCTAAATTATAAGCTCCACAGTCATCTTTTACTCAACTCTAAGTACACAAATATTAGATAACATCTTATGAAGTGTCGGAACAATAGAAATATCTGATTCATCTTTTAGATTTCTACAGCATTGCAGCACTTAAAAAAAATCTATAAATTTTGAAACACTAAGAAAACCTTCCACTTAAGCATATAACAGAAGATATCATGAAAATACAAAATGGGAGGAGGGTAATGTTAGAAATCCAAACCCTGGCACTGTTGATACTGGGTAATGAAAGTATGTCACAGAACCACATGCCCAGTGCTGGAGATACTTAGCTCAGAATAAATGATGTGTGAGTTACAGGCATCCTCAGAGACAATTTTGAGGACTTTCTTAGCATCTCTCTTAGACATTTACCTTTACTTTCTATAGTGCCCAAGATCACTAAGTAATAATAAATGGTTTCTGTGAAATGGGTGAAAATAATAATGATGTGCAAATATTTACATAGCTGTTATTACTTACTATAGGCTATGGCTTAAATTTTTTAGCATATTAAGCCCAAAGCCTCAGATTTTAAAATAGTGGCAGCAGCTGTACATTACGTTAAGAGTCTTATATCTTAAAATACACTACTAATTCCAAACCTACTTTTATCAAGTGCTGATGTCATGCTAGCTAGCAACTCTTCTTTTCACTGGTTACTACTACTTGGACCTTGGAATACTGACATTTGACATTATTACCTGACATCCATTTATATTTGCTACATGACATTGTCACCAAGTTTACAGACAAGAGCCATACAATTAAATCACAAACAAACAAAATCCTGCAAAAACAAAAAAACACCTTACAATATTTTAAATGTTTATGATTTGGGGAGGCCATATTCATAGCTGTCATTGATTATAAATGTCTGATGAACATGGTTGACATAATAAGGAATAGTTTCTTTTTCAACCTATTTTTCCTTTTTAAAAGTCTAATTCTTATTTTTAATTATGTGCTTGAGGGGTCAAGAGAATATGCACATGAATGTAGGTAAACATAAATGCCAGAGGAGGGTGCCAGATCCCTTGTAGCTAGATTTACAGATGGTTGTGAGTCACCCAACATGACTTATAAAATTGTACTCAAGTTCTCTGCAAGAACAGCCCATGCTCTTAACCACTGGGACATCCTCCTGGTCCTTTTCTAAGCTATTTTCAAAGGCTCTTTCATGAGAGCTAAAGTTGTCTGTCAGTGGTTTTACCAAATACCAAATCTGCTTTTAAAGTAAATACCAATTTCAAAAATATATGTAATTTAAACTGTAGATACAAGTTTTCACCTAAAAAAAAAAATCATTGCTTAAAAGTTTATCCAAGCACAGTTTTTAATCTAGCTGAAAGACCAGATTGAGGTAAAAAAAAAAAAAAGTACATAACCATTTCAGGAAATATAAATAGCAAATAACAATATCTTGCAGCTTGTCTATAGGTACTGCATGTGAGAAAGACCAATGTGCCATGTAATAAGTTTGGAAATACTGAATTTGAAAGAAAACACTGAGTATGTCCCAAAATATGGCAATTGAGAAAATTAAGGAAGAAAAAAAATCTGAGGAGATTATTAAGACTGTGTTGGAAGGAGGGGGAGGCTATCGAGAGGCAGGAGGGAAGGGTTATGTGTTCTGAATGGTAGAAAACTTCATCCATTACCAAGGACTGAAACTGTCTAGAAACAGAGAAAAATGCAAACACCAATACAAAGCTCTGAGTTAATACATTAAGGCATTCACTGAATCCAAAATTAAAAATGCTACTTTCCAGTATTTTCTAAGACTCTTTTGTCTTTAGAAGAAAAACAAATAGTCACTAAAAGGAGACTGCTATTTAATGAAACACTTAAATGACATTACATGAAGTTTCTTACCTATTCTTTCTTCTGAGTGCCTCCCCTAGGATCAGCTACAATAAAATTAAATCATTGTTGTAAATATCACTTAACTAGTTCTAAATAAAGCTGTGACAGACTTCAGGTGTCTTACTACTTAATCCTTAACAGCACTTTTGAGAAGTAATCATAATTATTTTATAATGAAAGAACTAGAAGTACGGAAAGATTGATTCATAAAAATAATTTAGGGTATGAAGATACCCCCTTCATCTGAAAAGGAACACCCTTTTGATTCACTCCAAATGAGGCAAAAGCACAGGCTTACTGTGTAAGAAAATGGTCATGACTGTGCTCCAGTACAAGTGTTTACCAAAGAAATAGAGAGGCAGACTCTATTAGTGTTTGATCCAGTACAAAATCACATCTGTCAAGACCTGCTGTGGGAGGTGATGTGATACCATTTGAATACATACTAAGACTTTATCTACAGTTATCCACAACGTAGTAACCCAATTTGTAGAAACAAGAAAAGGAAGACAAACGAACACTTTTCTGAGAGCTAGAACTTTTAGCAACTTTCTTACTTTCCATCAAAACTTGCCTTCCTACAACCAAATGGTTAATTCTTTCCATTGAACCCATACTAAACAATTTTTCTTAGACTGATGATATCCTTGGTGAGTTTCTTTTCTTTACCTAATTAACCAGTAGTCCTCTTAAAACAAGTTACAAAGAACTGGCCTATGTTCATTTAACAAGTAAGTACTTGTTGTATGATATGTGTCAGATAGAATCTGGCTTTGGGATTACAGGGAAAAAATAGAGCCTTAAGTCCCTGCTTTTGTGAAATGTAGTGGAGTTTGACATGGGAAGAATGATAAAGCAGAGTAAAGAGGTTGGCTCTGAGGTGAGAGATAAGCTGGTTGAAGCAGCAAGAGCAGAAAGAAACTGAGAGGACAGCAAGTGTGCATGCTGTCAGGCAGAACTGTTGAACTCACAGTGCCTGGAGAGGACCACTCAAGAAGATCTGGATACAACTGCTTCCATGTCTTTGTTTCTAGATGTTTTGATTTCAAGTCTCATCAGCAAATGCTCTGAATATGTGAAGAGTAAATATAAGCTAAGCAGGAATCACATTTGCTAGTTTGGAGAATGATTGAGGGTAATCAAAAAAAGTAATTTCTGGAAAAAATTTGTAAAACTTTGTTTAATTTTTTAAAGGAGGGTTTAATATGTAGTTTGACTTAAGGATGATAACAGCAATCCTGTCCTAAAGCTAGTAAAAAAAAATACTAAAATTAATCAAGCATCCTCTCCACAAACTAAAAAGTAGGGCCCATGGACCCAAAGCAATGCCACAAGTCTCAGCCCCAGGGTTTGAAGTATTTTCAAATTAAAAATAATAACATCAAAATCTTTATCCCCATTTCTCCATGTCTGTATGGGTTAACACATTTTATGAACTATATTTTACTTTCAACTATTTGGATAGATAAGCAATTCCTTTTGCCTAAATTTAGCAAATTTTATTGGTAGATCAATGGAGAAAGAAGGTTAACCCATGGACTGAATGCAAAAATTGCTACACAAAAGAGTTTCAGTGGCTGCTGGCAAATTTGGAAGTGGCATTTCTATTACAAGACTCTAATTCTGGTTTTATCTCAAGGAAGAGGGTACCCTTGGAAAATTCCAAATCCCTTTATGTCTCTCCTTCATTTGTAAAATATACTTCAAAGCCCTAATCTTATAGAAAAACACATCCCAAATGTATGTCTTACTGGACATTTTTGAGTGAAGAATGGGCAGAGAGTGAAACCTTTCTTCTACCCTTTCCTCTTCAGACCTGAAGGAAACTGGCAGAGTGAATGGCATGGACCTTTGCATCATCAGAGATGAGTGGGAAAGCTGCTCCACTCTCTTGTGCTATATAAATTTCCCACATTTTACATTTTCCTCCTTTCCGTGTACAAGTCAAATACACACATATTTCACTCTTACTATACTTGACCAGCTTTCAACACTCTTAGAGACTTTCTTGGAGAGCAACATACTCTGCTTGAAACCCAAATGCTACTCTACTTAGTAAGTTATGCATTTGGCAAGTTAGTGTGAAACATGGACACATTTGATAGTCTAGCTTGACAGACATATTTGTCTATATAACATAAAGATATGGTACGGGCTAATAGAGGTCTAACTTCTAGACTTCTCTTCACAAAATCCCCAACTCTCCAGTTATCATATTTTATCGGCATATTGAGCTAATGTGATCCATACTTGGGCATTTACAAAATTAAATGTGGTGATCAATGCATATAGTGAATGTGATTGTTTGAATGAGAATGGTCACCATAGGCTCATACATTGGAATGCTTTCCAGTTGGTGGAAATGTTTGGGGAGAATGAGGAGGTCTCTCTCTCTCTCTCTCTCTCTCTCTCTCTCTCTCTCTCTCTCTCTCTCTCTCTCTCTCTCTCTCTCTCTCTCTCTCTCTCTCTCTCTCCTCCCACCCCTGAGTACTTGCAATTCTCTAAGTTTCTTTTAACTTGTGTAAGGCTTTAACCTCTCAGCTACTACTGCTCCAATGTAATGTTGGCCTACTTTCTAGCATGTTCCCCATGATGATAGTCAATGGACTCTAATCCTTTGCAACTGTGAGCCTCAAATTAAACATTCTATGTTATAAATTGCCTTGGCCATGGTGTTTTGTCACAGCAATTAAAAAGCAAAAACATTCAATTTTTGCTAATTACCTAATCCTCAGTTTAATTTTTAAGTCACATTTGCGTGTGTGTGTGTGTGTGTGTGTGTGTGTGTGTGTGTGAGAGAGAGAGAGAGAGAGAGAGAGGAGAGAGAGAGAGGGAGAGAGAGAGAGAGAGAGAGAGAGAGAGAGAGAGAGAGAGAGAGAGAGAGAGAGAGAGAGAGAGAGAGAGGAGAGAATGCAAGCATTTACATGCATCTGGATGGGAACAATCCACTTGTATCTTACATGTAGAAGGCAGAGGAAAACTTCCAACATGTGAGTGGAGAGCTAACTAAAGTGCCTTTACCTTGTGAGCATTCTTGCTAACTACCTCAGTCTTCATTTTAATGCAATTTTCTCATTTTTTTCCTTATGTAGTTTCCAGGTGGTTTCAATAATGTTACTTATTTTTATTTATAGCAGCTTCAATATTCATTCATCTGTGGTACTAGGCGGAAAGCAAGGGCCTTATTCATGTTAGGCAAAGACTCTACCATTGAGTGACATTCTCATTTACTTTCATGAAGGAAAAGAAATGAAATACTGATAGCCTAGACTTTACAAGCCTGAACCTAACTGTTAAACTTGATACTATAATCTTATATGGGAAGCTTTATTCATTGAAATGATTTCTGCACTATATACCCTGAATATAAAATACTCAGTTGTAACAAATTTCCCCTAAACATATGCTCTGTGATGTTTAAGTCTTTTAAATAAAATATATCTCTATCCATTCTTTAAAAATTTAAAGTTTAAGAACTTAAAGTCTCTTAAGCACAAAATACATGTCTACTCTGTACTTTAATAGTTAATCCCCACTTCTGATACATAACGCACATCTGAAATCATGTACACTCACATGCATATTGGATATTTCTAAGGAAAAAATTGTTGGCGCATGTCTGATTTTTATAATATGGGGCATAGTTGTAGCACTGATAATTAATTGATCAACTCTATCTTGTCATCACTTACCCTGCATATCTCTCTCTGGGGACAGATCTCAGCTATGAGGTTCTGCTGTAGAGTAAGGTTAGACTGGAAGTAAGGCAGTGTCAAAAGTGACCAAGGGCTTCCAGGGAAGCCTGTTCTGTCACATTCACTCCTAAGGCTCCATCAGTTTTAATAGAACCAGATTACCAGTCAGCAGTTCTTCACTCTACTGGATCTTGTCCATAGTGCTAACCCATTGCTGAGATTTAGTCTCCTCATTAAAAAAAAATTTTTTTTTTAAGAATATCTTCCCTCCTTCATAAAAGTGATTTGAAGATTCACGAAGTTATGTACATATGAAACTACACTGCAACCTATAAGTCATACATGTAATAATAGCTATACTCACTATTGTTGTCTATTCAGTAATAAAAATAGCTCTTAGATGCTTTATGTATATTGTATCTTTAAATTCTCAAAACCCTTGCAAGTTTGGTATAGTTATGTCCTATTATTTAAAAGCTTACAGAAGTTTGATTATGTTAGGTGGCCTGCCTGCCAATATCAAAGAGAAATAGAATCAAAGTTAGGATTCAAATTCAAGTCAATTTAATTCCCAAGTGAACCCTTTTTCTCCCACCACAATCCTAGCTCCAAAAATATGATATAATTTTTCTGTCTATACAACCAACCCAACAATTCTATTTAAGATTTAAGCAAAGAACTGAGAAAAGAAAAATAAAAAAGAATGTATACTGAAATAATACAGAATAATACTGACTAAGAACACATCCAAATACACCATACAGTTTATACATCAATGTTGGGACAGATCACAGAAGACCTGAAGAACCTTTATGTCACACTGTTATTGTACACTGAATGCACAAAGGGGACAAAGAAGATGATTAAGAAACTAGAAAGACTTTATGTAAATTTGGGTCATCTGTTACAAAAATAACTTTCTTTGATGAAAGGTGAAGACTACGCTTATCTGTGGTACAGAATACATATATAGAGTGAAGGTAGTGATTACACTAGATTACACTAGTTTAGATCCATGGTGTCACTAGCCCTGGGTAGTTCGCTAGGTTTTTAGTACCAGGTATGGCTTTCTTCTTGTTGAGTGGATCTTAAGTCCAATTAAAGAGCTGTTGGTTACCACCAAAGTAAAGATGCCACTGCTGGAGGACATTACAGAAAATCACAACCAATCAACAGGGAGAGTTTTGGTGCCCAGTCCCAACAGAAATATCTACAAAGCAACCATATCTAAGTAAGACTCAAGGAACATTGCTGAAAGATTTTAAGAGCCAGAAAACCAGGGAGTTTGCTGTGAGACAGTGTCTTCTAATAATGTCAGAAGCTACACCCATAAAGTCTCACCAACATGACTGCCTAGTCACGAGTTAAGCAAGGACAGCAATAGACATGTCAAAGCAGATGGGAGGAAAGTCCATGAGGCCTCAACCCTACACAAAGAACTAAAAGGCAACTAAGGATTGCAGAGAGTAGGGAAATAGTGTTACCCAGGAAATATCACACCAATTGGCTATCCAATACCAAAGAGTCAACCCTGAAAACTGTGTGTGTGTGTGTGTGTGTGTGTGTGTGTGTGTGTGTGTGTGTGTGAAAAACATTATACAGATTGAACATCGGTTAATTTAGGAAAATGTATAATATACATATATAAATGTGACAACAATTAATGAAATAATTGTTGAATTATTCAATCATGAATTTGAATAAGAACAAGAAAGGAAATATGGAAGGTTTAAAGAAAAGAAAGGGAGAAATTATGTAAGCAACAAATGGCTCATCTAAGTCACGCATCTAAGGTAATTAATCAGCCTCCCTGCACAGAATCCAAAAGGGCTCAACAGTTTCTGTTAAGAGCAACAGGCCAGGGCTGGAGAGATGGCTCATAAATTAAGTGTACTTGTTCTTGTAGGAGAATGAAAGTTCGGTGGCTCAAAACCATCTGTAACTCCAGTTCTGACCCTTACTTCTGGGTCTAAGGAACCAGACATGCATATGGTGGACACACATACATGGAAACCAAATACTTAAAACTATAGGACAAATAGTTCTTAAGAAATATTTTTAAAGAGTAACGGGTCAATTTTATAACTGGATATCCTTTGCGATATATTTTTATGTATGTATTGAGTCTTATCTTTATAAGTTCTCTATTCCGTCTTTACCAATCTTTCTTTGAACTGGGATAAGAGTGTTAATGGGAGCAATGCCCCCTTTAACCAGTGAGCACTTTACTTCTTGCCCTTGTTATTATCTGTGGTTGAAATTATATGGCATTAAGGAGAAACTGTAGATAATCCTGTTTGTTATCAGTAAGACTACTTGTTCTATGCTGGTTCTGGGCGTTAACTTGCCTACAGCCTAAGAAAAAGAATTATGTCTTGTATTTTCAGTCCAGTTCACCATTGCAGGGTTATACAGAGGTAACACCAAGATTCTAAGCAGGGAAGTGTTCTGGTGTGGATGCAGCTCCTTTTGTTATGCCTATAGAGGCTATAGATCTTAGAACTTACAGTATCTGCCTCTGGGTTAAGGTTATATCACCTAGACTCTTAGACTGGAAATTATGAGCCACCTTTAGTAAATAGTAGGACCTTGCAGTACATATTTAATTCACTGATTCCATCCCATTTTTATATTGTTTTCTCTTTCCTCTGATTTTCTTTCTCCTTTTCCCAAGAAATATGTTTCCTTAAGATTTTTCATATATGTTCAGTTTGGGGTAAACCATAGCCTATCTCTTTCCTGTGTCCCATCCTCATTCAAACTTAAAGCTTTAATTCCCTGTATGTACAACTTCTTTTTATCACGTTTACTATACCTTCACTCCTTAAGACCTCTCATATTCCTCTCAGTCCCTTTCTAGTTTCCTCAGCTCTGTACAGTTACTTTAGGTTAAATGCACATATGTAAGTATCTAAGTATATGATATACATAGTAGAAAAAACAAAAACTGAACCTGAGTCACCTAACTTAGTATGGTATTCTCCACTTCCATTTTCTTGCAAGTTTCATAATTTCAGTTTTGTTTACAGGTGAATAAAATTTTATTGTGTATATGTATCATAATTTAATTTTTCATTCACCAGTCAAAGAATATAAAAACTCTATGTCCTAACTATTGTGAATAGAGCAGCAGTAAACATGAATGTTTAAGTTTCTTGATAGAAGGATATGTATGGAGCTTTTTGGGTATATGCCTAAGAATGGTATGTAGTGGGATTATGTTACATTTCAAATAATTGTCCCACCTACTAGTTTAATAAAAACCGTGATTGGCTAAAGGCAGACAGGAAGTATGGATGGAGCTACCAGACTGGGAAAACTCTGGGAACAGGAAGAACGGAGAAGAGATGCCACAGACACACCAGAGAAGCAGAAGCAGAGGATACCTATGCTGCTCTGAGAAAAGATACTGAGCCACATGGCCGAACAAGGTAAGAATCATGGGTTAGTTTAAGAACAAGAACTAGCAAGTTATATGCCTGGGGCCCAGGTCAATCAACGTACAATTAATATAAGAATCTGTGTGTTTCAGTGGGACTATGGAACTGTGGGTATGCACATCTGGGGCATGAGACTAGGCCGGAAAGTTTGGGCCCAAAATATAATACAACAATGACATAGATAGGTAGTTCTATTTTCTGCTTTTAAGAAGCCTTTTCATCAACTTCCACACAGACTCCATCGATTTACTCTCCCAATTAACAACAGATAACATTTATATTACCCCATATCTCACTAGCATTCATTGTTATCTCTTTTCTGACTGGGTTGAGATGGAATCTCAAAGTCCTATGTCCATTTGTTTGATATTGTCTGCTTCTGTGTATGTGCACATGTGTTGTGCTTCTTGGAGGCAACAAATAGATAGCTCCTGCTTTTTGAACCAATTTACTATTGTGTCTTCTGATTGAGGAATTGAGATCATTGATAGTCAGTTAATTGTGTGTTGATCCCTGCTTTCTCTGGTTTTGTACTGTTTTTCCCTCCTTTCTTATTTAGTATTAATCTAACATGGTTTATTCATTCCTGTGCCGCATGAATGGATTTGTTTTTCTCTTCAATCTGAAGAATTCCTTCAAGTTTTTTTGGCTATAGAGTTAGAGATTCTTCTTCCTTTTCTGTGTCTTTAACTCGTAAATACAATCTATTCAATGTGTTTCAAATATCTTACAATTCCCACTGATCCATTTTATTATTTTATCTTTGTCCTTAAGGTTTGCTCCAGTTCCTCACCCTTGCCTTCATTTTCAGATATTTTAAATATTCAGTCCTCTCCTTGTTCTATTCTATTGCTGAGACTTTACAGAGATTTTTAAACTTTGGCTTGTTATGTTCTTTTTTTTTTAATTTCAGGATTTCAGGCTGTGTTTTCATCAGTATTTATTTATGCTCTCTAACTCATCTTTCATACTATCCATCACCTTCCTTATGATATCTTGCCATTTGTTTATGCCTTTGAACATACTTAGAATCATTGTTTTGAGTTGTCTGAGATTTCTTCTAACTCACTCTCATCAGATGCCATTGCTATAGGGTTAATAATTTTAGGCAGAGTTATACTGTCTTGTTTTTTGTGTTTCTTATGTATTACAATTTTACTTACACATCTAGTGTTATATGTTTGTTTTGTTAGGTTATTTTTAATCAGCTGTGTTCTTCCAGCTGAAGTACTTGCAATGTCTAGTGAGACTTAGATATGGCAGCATTGAATGCATAGCTCAGAAAATAATTCCTCAGACCAAGAGCTCTGAATGTCTGTTATAAGGTTTATATTATTACCTAAGTAGGATATTAACTATGAATGTAATCAGAATTGATTGATATTAACACTATTCAACTGCTGTAGCAATTAATAACAGTGACCTTTTGTACTTCAATAACTGTTGGAGAATAAACAATCAAGGGTAGTATGGACAGTATGAAATACACTCAGATTTTAATCCTCTGATTTTTCTAACTTACTCAGTTTTTCAATCATGATTTTAATGTAGCACTAAATAACTAATAAAAAATTTATAATCAATAATTACTAGTAGCATTATTGTTTTACTATTAATTATTGTTTTATGTGTATATGTACATATGTGTATAGAATTATGTGTTCATATATGTGCACACATGGTGCTTAGTTGTATATAAACGTGTATGTAAGCATGTGGAGGCCAGAAGTGGGTGGTTATATCTTTTCTGATTGCTTTTCACTTTATTATTTGAGATGGAGTCTAACTGAATCTGTAGCTCATTCATTCAACTAGACTGAGTAGCCATTGAGCTACAGGCCCCTCATGACTCCACTCACCCACCTCCAAATGCTGGGATAACAGATTAACTGACTTTTTACATACTTGTATGCTTGCATAGTAAGTACTTTACCAATGGAGCTCCCCCCACCCCAGACACAGACACACAGACACAGAAAGACAGACAGACAGACAGACAGACAGACAGACACACACACACACACACACACACACACACACACACACACACACACGAGTGTTTTTTAAATGTAAAATGAGAAATAATCAGAAATTCAAAGTATTAACCAGCCAGTCACAAGAAAGGAATGAGCAAGACTTCTACATTATATAGGAAATTGACAAGCTATATTGAATAGATTGTGTGCCCTAGAAATAATTCAAATAGAATCTATTAAATACACATGGACCAGCAAGTCCCCTCGGTTTTCTACTTTCTATTATAATGTACATACTTATCAAAAAGTTAGAAAGCACAGAGCATGCCTTGTCATGATAGTCCCCATGGGCTGGGGATATAGCTCATAGTTCAGTACTACAGCAAGTCCCTAGCGCACAGTGGGTCCTTGGTTTAACCTCTAAATAAATACATATACACACAATGACTTTGATGCTAGATGTGGTGACTCACAGTTTGAATCACAGCACTTGAAATGCTAATGCAGGAGAACTGCCAACAATTCAAAGCCAATTGAAGAAACATAGTTGAGTTTCAGGCCAGCCTGGGCTACAGAGTGAGACCATCTCCAAAAACAAAAACAAAACAAAACAATCCTTGTTCTTTGATTGCTTGACATTAACTGTGGGTTGTAATTTAACATTTTTTCCAGGATCATTTGAATTTATAATTTGTATTATTCATTTTAAGTCCCAAGAAAGCTTTTGGCTCACAAATGGCCAAGTCAAAATGCTTATGTTTTTTAGTTATTAACTATATATTTAATTCTAACTGGAACCATTTCTTTCAGATCTCTTTTACAGGTCATAAAGTATGATGCACATAGGATTGACCTATAAGAGCACACTGTATGAAATGATGCTAATCTGTTAAAAGGGTATTTTTTTATCTCTTTTAATGCAAAGTAGTTCAGACACAACAGAAACCTGGGCAGCATATGAAAAATTAACATTTAAACTTATTAAATTAACATTAGAAACTTTGGAACACAAGAAGGGAATGAACAAGTCTTCTACATTATACAAGAAATTGACAAGCTATATTGAATAATTGTGTACCCTAGAAATAATTCAAGCAGAATATATTAATACACATGGGCCAGCCAGTCCCCTGGGTTTTCTAATTTCTATTATAATGTTGATTTAAAGAACACACAAAATAGTCTTCTAATAACCCTATAGTAATTCTTGGCTAATAAGAACACAATGAGTTCTTATTCATCTTAGTTAATCTTAGTACAATCAACGCATCCTTCATGATTTGTTATTGAATTCTGTCCTATAAAAAAGAGTCTTTCAGGAACCCTTTTGGCAGATTTTTAACATATAGGAGCTTTTATTTTTTTAATATGATATATAATTCTGAGAATCTCTTTCATAAAACTACATGGTAAAAAAGGCGGCTTTTTAAAACCTGGGTTGGATATATATAATTCAAAGAAAGTTCATTTTTCTTAAATATAAAATATTCTAAATTTAAAACTTTCTTATTTGAAAAACTGAAATGTGTTAATATGGAAGAGTCAAGACTGTTGAGCTATGGAATCAAGAAGCTAACATAGAAGAACAGGCAGAAACATACAAGGACTCCTGTGACACAGAACATATACAATAGGAAAAGTAGTAATGTGTAGTACTACTTCTGCTTAAGCTCATCTGCTATACTACAGTGGGACAAATTCATCTATTATGAGCTCATTTGTTTTATGAAAAAGAAGGTTACTAAAGAACAGATTATACCAATAGTTTATGCTCATCATAGTTCTTCAAAAATTTTATTGAAAGAATGGAATTTAAATTATCCCAAGCCAACTCACTAGTGAGAAGGGGGAGTACTCTTTTTAGTCCAGCTAGAGAAGATGACTGAGATAATTGCTTGAGTATATATTTAAGCACTCAGTAAAATTTAGTACCAGCTACTTCTATTATTATTTGTATACTTGCTACTTTTAATTGTTAATGGTGGTAATTAAAGAGTTCAGAAGTGAATAGCTGTCATTTGCTTTACCCAATGTTTATTATTTCCTGATTTCTTCTTAACAGAACTCTGACAGATTGCTTAGGAATCTACTTCTCAGGAAAAGTGACCTTAAATTCTGTATTAGAGGTAAATTTGAAGTAATGTAAATGAATTATGATACATCTTTCCTATTTGGTAGTGACTGGTTTAGGAATGAGTATATAGCTTCCTGCCACGTCCCCAAAGAATGAATAACAATAATAAAATAAAATTTACTGAGGAAACAAAGTCCATTGGAATAAATTTTGTGCTATCTCCCTCTTCAGAAGAAATCATTATGACAATTTGAACTTTTTTCATCTGTGAATATTATCAGAGCAAAAGTTCTCTGGGGCTTTTTTTTGTTCCTCTCACTGGAGATACCAAGGGTCATGGATTCTGTAGTTATAAACATGGTATAGTTCTGCATGTGACTTAAGGCACATATCCTCTCATACAGCTTAAAACATTTCCAGATTGCTTATAATGCCTAATATAAAGTAAATAATTGTTATATAACTTGCTGTGAAAGACTAAAAATCACAAGATTTTTTTAACATATTAAATGTAAAGTCATTTTTAAAAAATTGTTTTTGATTTGGCTGAACAGGTCAATGTGAATGAAGCCCGCAGACACAAAAGACCAATTGTATTTTTTAAATGAATCAAGATATATTTGCTTTGAAAGCTTTATGTATAACATTTATAATTCTTATAATGATTTTCTATTGCATAGGTAAGTGCAAGTTCTGTATTGACCAACAGTGTTGCCATTAGTCACATATAACTTAACCCAAAATTTCTGCTCTTCAGTTATCCAGCCACATCACATATCAAATGCTCGTTAGTTAACTGGGTTAGTGTCAGTGGCTACATGATGGACAGTAGATATACAGATCATTTCCATAACTTGAATCAAGTTCTGTTAGAAAATTCTGGTCAATATTATATATTCTAGAAATGTTTATTATCTCTATATTATATAAATTAAAGCTAGTCCCTGACACAAGTTATGTCTAGAGAAGGCTATTAATTTTAATAAATGGAAAATAATTTTAGTATGGTAACTGAATTACTTCAAGTTCTGAATTGGTAGTGTCGATATTAATGAAGAAACATGATTAATTACATGCATCAAAATTTAGCTACATTAACACTATCTCCTTATAATTCATGGAAAATTGAAATAAAAGGAAAAATAGTAATAGAAATGCCAGCATATTGATATAACATTCTATAATTTGAGTTTCTAATGCAGTCATGAGTACAGGCAATGATCTCTGTCATTTTCTTCAGATTCTGTTTCCTAATATACATTACTCAAATTGTATAATGCCTATATTATTGTATGTTCACTCCCTCAATTAGATAATAATGGAAACAGTTGTGACCTGGGAAGTGAATTGTAGTTTAACAATCCTACCTAACAGTATGACACAATGATAGGTCTTCACTTCTATCCTTGTATAAAATCTCTATTCTGATATTTATGCCATTAATCTAAGTCAGTTTTGGACTTAATAAATGAGTGTCATTTCTCTCCTGGAGGAAAGATTGAAGCTTATGAGAATTGAGACAATCTCATCCTATACACCAAGTTCTGGCATGTTATGTGTTTTCAACATTCACATGGAAGAGACACCAGTCTTATTAGCTGTGAAGGTTTTTCCATTGCTTTGTCTCCAGTCAAGTTTGGGCTTGCACTCCCATAACCACCTTCTACACTTTTCATCACTGTGAATCCACTAACTTGTTATATCATAAATTCATATCTCTTTATGACCTCAACTTTTATTCAACTCACTCTACTTTTCCTATTATACTAGTCTTATTTTGTTTTGATTTTGTCTTACTTTTCTGGATTTTTAAAAGTCACTTTCTAATTTTCCTCCAAATGGCCCCTTTTAGACTCCACTTTCATTCCTTGTGGAGAGCCTCCCTCATGGCACTTCAGTCATTAAATTTCTATTGAATTATTTACTGATACGCTGTACTGTTGTCTTTTTCCAACCTGTTCATATCTAAAGCCAAAATCTATAGCTCTTTCAGTGACTTCTAAATGCTGCAGAACAGATAGCAGACTATTAGCACACTGGTCTTACACTTTGTTCTGCTTTTACCTAGAATATTTTTATCATCCCTATCTTTTCTCTGGCGAATTCTCGTTGCCTTTCAGATCTCTCTAGCTTTCTATGGAGATGAACCTTTCAATTCCCAATTAGCTATGTGCCAATTCTATATACTTGTATAACATATGGCTATGTCAACATATTGTTATTATTCTGTTGTGACTTCCTGCATTTAAGTGATTTCTTGAAAAGTCTTAGAATTGAAGTAGATGTAATTACTCTGAGATCTGTTTAGCAGAATAAAATATGATAAGTGAGTGTATTAAAAGTAGAAAAATAGAGAAGCAGAGAAGCTTATAATTTTAAGTACAATATTCAGGATAAGCCTAATTGAGTTGGAAACTGTTGAAAAAAGATGAAGGGATAGACAGCTGCAAGTACACAAGCCAAAGGGATCAGTCAAAACAAAAATCCTAAGGAGAGAGAATTAGTGGTGTGTTTACAGGAGACCCAATATAGTTAGAGCAAAGTAAATAATGAGGAAGCTGTTAACAGATCAGTTCAAAAGAGCAATGGAAGTCAGACTGTATAGGTCTTGCTAGCTTTTGAAATGATTTCATATTCAAAAATAAATTATTTGTGGGGTTAGAGAGTAAGGATAATCTGACTGCCTCTGCCTCCTGTATGGGCAACAGGAGAGTATAACTCTGATGGTAGCAAATCAGCACATGAGGACACTAAAGGAGTTGATAGTGAAGTTAGAACTTGCCTAAGCACATGTAAAGTCCTAGGCTTAGGAACAAGCACTTCAAAAAACAAACCAAATCCTCTTAAATTGATAACTATAGATACTAGTAACTCAGACCATAGTAAATATAGCAGAAGTAGTGAAAAGTTGTCAAATCTGAGATGTATTTTTAAGGCAAAATAGAACAGAATTTCCTGAAGGATTAGATGGATACAGATGAGACAGAAAAGACTTGGGAAAGCCAAACAGTCCTCTAGAATTTTGACTTACACTGATGGAACTGACATCTGAGGTTAAAAGCACTGAGAGAGAACAGTGTTGAATAGTCTTGTAGATAACATTAGTATACATTAAATAATGCATATTTACTAAAGGTTTTGCCAAGCAGTAAAAAATATGCCTGACAGCTGGGCTGAAAATTATAAATCTGAGAACTGAAAGATAGATAGTAGCACTAACATCACTGAAGCTGGATGAAATTAGAAATAAACTGAGTATTGGTGGGATGGAGAAACAATCAAGGGCAAAGTCCTGAGTAGTCTAACATTAAGAAATCAAGAAAAGAGTAGGAACCAGCAGAGGAAAATAAAGAGAAGCAATAATAGAATAGAATAATCAAAAAAAATTGAACGAGTAGAAAGATAAAGACTGCAACCAACCACTGGGTTTAGCAAATATAGAAAGCATCTGTGACTTGCTAAGAGCATGTCAACATTCTGATGTTATGTAAAAATATTAGAGGATATGAATTCAATTAGGTATACACAGATAAGTCTTTGGAAGAATTACTTTCAAAAGGCAGCAAAAAGGGTTTGAAATAACTGAAAATGGCTTTGTGTTTGCTTTTAGATAGAACGATGTTTGGATGCTTCTGAAAAAATCTAGAAGAGAACATGTAGGAAGAGTCATTTATACATTTGTGAATTTATAAGGAATTGAGGCAGGAGTACAATGAAAAATGTGAATGAAGCTTAGTTTGTTAATTTTCTAATGTTACAAAATAAAATATTGTGTTCTGTACACAAGAGTGAGAGAGAATGATCTGGAATAACCACATGAAAGACAATCAATCTACTACCAGAGCAAGTCCACGATTACTAAGAGGAAAAACAAGAAGCTCCCAGTTTGTTAACTACAAAGGAAACAGTAGATTCCAAGGAGGGATGGTTTCCACTAAACGCAGAAGGTGAATGCTGTGTTAATATGAAAAGTCTCCCAGAGACTTGTGTTTGAATACTTGGTCTTTAGCTGGTGGTGTATTATGGAACCATTAAGAGGGAGAGTGTTGCTAGAGGAAGTGTGACACTGGGGACTAGTTTTGAAGTTTTGTAGCACTGCCCAACTTCAAATTCTCTTTCTCTTTCTGCCTTGCCAGTGCAAACCCAAGGGGCAGTGTCATCCTCTGCTCCCATGCTTTCCTCACCAAGACGGGCTGGGCTGGCTCTGCAGCTGTGACTAAAATAAGCATTTTCTCTCTTAGTTTTCTTTGTCTGAATGTTTCATCACAACAACAGAAATGGAAATAACAGTAAAAATAAGGAAAATTCAGAGAGTCAGATAGTGAAATTCTGATTCATGAATTCCTTAGGGCACAGAAATGTTTTCGTAGTTGGCGGGAGCAGGGACATGATTTAGGACAGAGAGGCTGTGGACTGTAATGTTGCATCTTAAGGGACTGGATGCCAAGAGACAGGGATGATGTGTAAATCTGCAGCTTCTCACTGTAAGGAACAAAAATAAGATGAAGAACATAGCAGGACTGACATGTGTGGACTCAAGACACACAGCAGCAGTGAGGATGGGAACTGAGGCCAGGTTATTCAAGGCATGTGTAGGTGTCCCATAGGAGAAAAGACACTTGCCCCCATTCTGGAGCTCCCTTGTGTCCTTAATGATGGAATTGACTATGCTGAGGCTAGCTTTTTAGGAAATTCATGTGACCCTTACACAAATGGATTTCTTATTAACAGCTTAAAGTTAAAAGCTTCCCTACCTGGGAGAAGAATAAGCTAATTATTCATGACACATTTTTGGATTTACTTACATCTGTGTTGCAAGAGCGATATCGTTTCCTTTCTCCAAGGCAATATTTTCCACCACCTGAAGGTCTGGAAAACAACATTTGTTTAACATGTGATTATAATGCATCCATCACATCAAAACTATATATATTGCTTGATGAAAACATCAAAAGTTACTTTAAGAAGATATAAAATGTAGGATTTTTATCATTATTAAAACAATGAGTATAGTTATTCAATATTAAATTGCATAACATATCTAAATACTTTATAAGACTTAAGAATCATGATTTATATTCTCAGGAAAACATCACTAAATTAATATATCTAACTATCATAGTACAGTACTCCATTCAATACAATGACTTAAAGAAAGCCACTTAAATTATATTCAACACAAACTCTAATCTTTTCCTTCAGGTGGGAAACAACAATTGATGATGTCCTGTGATGTGGGATGTCTTTCTTTATGCTGTGAATACTCTTAATAATGGAGCTGTCTTGACTTACGGCAGGCATCTTAGAAGTAGGCTGGAAAATCAGAACATAGTTAGGGAAGGAGGACAGGGCCAAGAGAGACACCATCCAGCCGCCCAAGAATCAACATGTAAGGAACACAGGTGAGCCACGGGCCACGTGGCTGACAGATTAATGGAAATAGGTTGAGTTAAGATTCAGGGGTTAGCTAGCAATGTGCCTGAGCCTTAGGCCAAGCAGCATGAAGTTAATAGAAGCCTTTGAGTGATTATTTGGTGCTAAGCAGCAGTGGGGCTGGGGGTAGGACTGAACGTTGGGGCTAGGTCAGAAAGTCTGGGCCAGGAACTTCATATTACAGTCCTGGAAATGGATCTAGTTCAGAGCAAATAATATAAAAATGCATTTTCATTTAAGTTCAACATAAAGATAAAACATCAGATTAAAAAACAAGATAGCAAAAAAGATTATTTTACATTATATTACTTCTACATTAATAAAAATACAACAACAAATATTTTCTCTCATAAATTAATCTTTAAAGTATTTAGAATTAAGAAAAACATGTCATCACTTGGACATGTTATTATTAAGTGAAAAACATCTTCCTATTTAAAGAGGTTCCAGGTATTCTCTTACATATCTAAGTCTGTTAATTTATATTTCATATCTTGGGATACTAGTCTATAACAGCATATGCTGAATTTTGGCTAACTATCGTTGTACTTGCTTAAAAAGCTGTCAAGAGCACTGGTATCAGTGGACTTGGAATATGTTTTGAAGACCAGTGAATTGAACAGCTTGAACCAACTTGGGAGAAAAGGATTTTGAGGTCCAAATAAGGTTGTGGGGATGGTGGCAGTCATAACTAGTTTATGTATTATAAAAGGAATCTCTGTTTGGTAGGAGGGTAATAACTGCTAGAAAGTGGGAAAATGGAATTCAGAACTATTAGAAAGAAAATATTTTGAGATAAAAAGAATAGAAATGAGACATTCGAAAGAATCTAAGGGTCCTAGGTTACAATGGGAACAAATAAAGAACTAAACTAGACCATTTTTTATCTGGACTTGGGGTGGGGTGACTAGAGATGTTGTAACACCATTCTTTACCAAAGACTGGTCAGTAAAAAAAAGGCCCTCACTCTAGTTCTAGACACACAGTTAGGTGGCAGGCAGCAGCCAAGGTGAGTCTTGGGAAGAATAGGAAAAGTAAACTAAAGCAAAAGTCCACCTGTAAAATGGTAGGATGGAGAGGAAGCAGAGCTGGAAAGAATACTGATAGGCTAGCCTTGGTCTGTGGGGACTGCCTGGAGACTGGGACAGGAACAGGCTGGCCTGTGTGGAACAGTCCTGCGAGATGACAGGAGCATGTGAATAGAAACCAATTTAACACATGGGCAGTATTGTCTTCATTGTGATTTGTGATGCATTCGAAACATTTCAGCCCCTGAAGCGTTCTCATTGGTCCTTGTAATAGTAATGTGGCAGTAATCATTTTATGTGACATGTGAAAAGCCCTTCTTTTTCTGAGAATAGTGGTAATGTAGCAGAAACCAAGCCTGGATTCATCCATAATTCAGTAGTATTCATAGGAGGAAATCTGATTATTACTAACTTATCTAGACAGACAGTGCTTTTTCTATTTTAAAGGTTTGAGGTTTTTCTTTTTTATTAATTTTTACTTACACAATATGGGGGGGAAAAGAAAAAGAAAGTCTGCTTAACAAAGCTCTTCCACTTTTCTGGACCTCTTACTTCTTCTGAAGACAAGCACTTGGCTTGCTAGAGAAACATTTTTACAGATAACATGTGGAACCACAGCTTTGAATCATTTCCAACTGTGTCTTTTTGTTGGCTCCAGCTTACTTTAGCTACTTACGCTGGACTGTCACAGTGTCTTAGGGATGAAGAGACGCCTCCCCCGCAGGTCCTGCTGCACTCGCCCCATAGTGACCAGGATCCCCAGCCCCCATCTATGCTCTGGGGCCAAGTGCCAAAAGGAACACAATCTCCCTGATAGCACCACTGTAGGATGGCACAGAAGACAAAGAATTAGCTCGTAGGCAGACACAAGACACAAGTCCATAAACCTTCATAAACGTCAGGTAATTACCAATTTTAAGCATTAGCATTCTCAAAAGTAAAGAACAGGTTTTTAATCGTGTTTAGACAGTGTAAGGCTGCACATGATTTGCAAAATATCTTTAGCTGGTCAGATTTATAGTCTCCAACATGTACCAGTTCTAAAAGCCCTGACTTTGGCAGTTTTTCCTTGTTTCTCTTTGTCCAGACTTTTAGTGTTTCTCATTATAGAGTTAGATATAGGCCTCAAAATAATTTTTAGATATTGTAGTAATCTCTTTAAAAAAATCTTTCTATTCCACTATTATTAGACTTGTGGAATGATAATGTACTATGGAAAGTTCTCCAGAAAAGACTCTTTATGATGGTAATTGCAAGTTCTTTTTAAAAAAAAGAAAAAGAATGCTTTGTGGCATTTCACCCAGGAGCAGTGCAGACAAAATAAAAGTATTGCCAAGATACTAGAGACGGGCACAAAAACCCTTATATACATTGACCAGGCATGTGTCAGGCCCTGTATGAATGTATATGCTGGAACTCTGCTCAGTTTTACTCTGTGCAATAAACCATGCATACTGCACCTAAGGAGAGAGCCAGGAATAGTTTATCAGAAAGCACATGTCACATGATCAGTTTATAACTCTATCATGACAAATCTTATTTGCAGTATATGGCAAAATAAGGTGGTTTTTTTAAACCAAGAATTCATAGTTTTTGTTGGTGCATTTTTCTAAATTATTAAACATTAACAAATCAAACTAATCCATGAAAGTGATAGGTTTATAAGGATAACAACAGAGAAAAGTTACTAGAGTTAAATAAGTGTCAACAGAATCACACTATTAAGAAAATCAACCTTGTAATAAGATGTGGAACACTTAAAAATTAATTATTTTATTGTCGTAATTGTATTATCAAGTTTGTTGGGTTTTACCTGTGAGATACAGTGAAATTCTCTCAATTTCACCCTTTTCATTCTTTGTGGCTGTCACCCTAGACAACAGCTCATCCTTCAGCTAGAATTCTCCTAGCAATTGACCCTACAAGTCAAACAGATGCATGTATACATGCTAGGTTGTCTACACTGAACCACAATCTCTAGTCTATCTAAATTAATTAGTCATTCTAGACAAGTTTTGCCACATAGCCCAGGCTGACCTTAAAACTTATGATCCCCGAGCTTCAGTCCCCTAAATTCTGGGATTTCAGGGTGTGCTATCACACCCAGTTTCCAGTTCTTCTGACCATTTAGTCTCAGATCAAGTATTATTTCAGCAGACAGCTTTTTTTTAGGACTATTCTTATTCTGAAGATACACCTCACCATCCTTTCTTTCCCCGCATTCTCCTTTTCATGATAGAACAGTACTTAATTATTCCCTCCATTTCAATGTCCTTAGCATTTAGAACTACTTTAATTATCCTTCCATATTTTCTTTATTCACTTCCCCTTAGAACTTGAGCCTTGAAAATATCATATTGTTAATTTTTAAGATTCTGTTTCTAGAGTAGCTCCATTTTAAGGATGTCATAGCAGCATATAGCAACATATTAGAAGAGGTGAAGACATGCCTATGATCACAGGCAGTCTGTTGAAATGAGAACTGTCTCCAGTACTATTTGCTATCTAGTGTACATACAAAAAAACTATTAGATGAATTATTATAGTTAAACTGCAGAATTTTGCATCATATTTGAGTCACTACATGTCAGATAGGAGCTAAAACAGATAAAGGTGGATGAACTCATATTTTTTTCTTTGTCATTTCTGACTTCCCTGAGAACACATAATTTGAAGAGAAATGTTTGTTTCTTGGTATTAAAAAATCGATCCATAAAGATTCTAAAAGATATAAATTCCAAAATATTTAATAGTATTGTTACATATGCTGAAAAAATATATAGAGCAGTAAAAGAGTCACATGAATTCTCTTGTTTTCATTTGGAACTTTATTTTTGGGCTACAGTGGTAGAATAGATGGCTAGTATTTAAAGATCTAGGATCAATCCCCAGCATATATAGACAAATTTTAAAGTAATTTTTGATTAGTGCACAAAAATTGAGTGTTCATTGTAACATTTTCATATCTGCATGTAAATATGCAGACACACACACACACACATTCTGTTCTTATTGACCTCAGGTCTCTCAAGTCTTCTTCCTCACTACAAATAGTTTATCTTTCTTCTTTCATGACATATATTTCATTATCCTTTCTTTGTCCCCACCTCTAATTTTACATAAATAAATTTCTTAAAGTAAAAGATAAATGTATTATTTAATTTATAAAATGCTACTCAATTTTCATAAGTTTTGGGATACTTCAGAGGCTTAGGTGTCTTAGAAATAGGCTTTCAAGCAGAACAGAAAAGCCTTGAATTTGCTGTGTAGTCAAAGTGTGCTTTGATAATTTGATCCTCCAAACCTGGCTTTCTCATCATTAACTAACAACTACATAATCAGCGTATTCCACAAATAGTTTTCAAAAGATAATTACTGTATAAACTATGGTTCTGTAATTGTTCAATGGGGGTAATAAAAACAATGATAACAAAAAGTTAAATGACAAAGATTAATGGGTAAGATAATCATACAGGTTACTGGCTTCACCATGTGGAGGAAACATTATATTACTATTATCAGCTCACAATCTGATATATCCAAAGTAGCAATCTTGGATGGTTCTAATTAATAGTTTTGTTACCATAGACTCAGCTATCTAGGGAAGTTGTGTATTTGGTCTTCTGTGTGCTAATTTAAGTGTAGTTAATAAAATTCATAAAGATGAAATAAATGAAGCTTCATATTTACAAAATAAATATTATATTGTTTCTTCTTATTTTTCACACTTCTTTAAAATTTATTAAATATGCTTAAAACATTATCTAGAAATCATGATTCTTTTAGCATTTTCTTTAGAAATAATTTTAGAAAACTAAATCACTTGTTATTGGATTACTACATTGTGTGATTATACGACATTTATAAATGAGTTTTTGGCTTCTAGGAGCTTATTGAGACAGTCTTACTCTGCTTACTCTATAGCCAGGCAGGACGAGAATTAACTTCATATCTAAGCCTGACCCAAAATCATGGCAATTTTCCTGCCTCGGCCTCCCAAATTCTGAAATTATAGGTATGAGTCATATTGCTTGGCAATGGTTTTTGTTTGTTCTGTTTTTTATCTAGAACCATTTCAGAGTGTAATTATAGACTCTTATTATAACCAAATCTGGATCAAATTACCATATGGAATGAGAAATCTGTAAGAAAATCCTAAAATTTTAAGGGAAATGATATTGGTGATTTAATACAGAGCACTTTCAAATCAGAAGAGCACAGGCAGAGGTATAACACCATTAAAATCCTAGGATCCCCTAAGTAGGTATGTGGCTGATCAGGCTACATTCCAGACCAAGTTCCCATCAGAGCATGCCATCCATACTATTTTCTAGAGCATTTTAACAGGCTATTCTTTCCTTACTCTGTTTATCTGGTGTGCAGTCAAAATATATTACATTCTACCCTAGGTGAATCAAGAGTAAGGTTGCAAATGTCCTGCTAGGTTTTCAGTGCTTTAAAGGGAATATAATAATCCTTTCCTAAACCAGCCCTATTTTCCCATGCAAAGATATTAGAGATCAATGTCACTTATATGTAAACCCAAATGCTGACTGATATCTCTAATTGAATCTTATAGAATCATTAAATGAATCTTCTGGCAATAAACCCACTATTTGAAACTTTCTTTGTTGTTAAAAACAGGGATTATAAAGATTGGGATTTGATTACCCTCAATATCCTGTTCAGTAACAATGCCAACACTACTGCTGAAGTTCCTACAGTCTAAACCCTTATTTACTATTTCATCAAATACACCATCCCTGATTCCTACACAAGGGCTACCGCTGATGCTACACTCAAGAAAAGTTCTTTGGCTCAAATTTATATTGGTTGATTTGTAGGAGATTGACCCATGAACATACAGTACCAGCACACCGTCTGGGCTCATCAAATTTCCTCTTCTAGTTAATGCTACTGTCCCTGAGCACATCCATTCAGGCCATATGGTTCTTATTCAGTCCGTGAATGGCTTATTCAGGCAAACATCCAATGGCTGTAATAGCAATATCAGACCCCCCAGGACTCACGCAAAGATCAGTTTTTAATTTTTTGGCCATATTTCTTACTCCATCTGCTAAATGTGCATGGAACAGTTGTGGAACATTTGTGGAGCCGTGCCTCCGGGCAAGGATCCCACAACTTTTGCAGCCAGAGTTTGACGAGATCAGCATGGATCCAATCCTCTGGCTATGTCTATGCTATCACTCAAGTGATATTTCTAACTCCTCCCTTTAAAAAAATTTGATTCGGACAACTATGAGCGGCTTTGCTTTAGTCCACTGGCTTGTCTGGCTATATTGGGTATAGGTTACTTCTTATTCTTTTTGATGAGAGTACTTTTGAAAGTCAAGGTTAAAGTCATATTTGGTAGATATTCCATTTGAGTCTCTGAAGCCATTTGTACACTGTGTGGTGCCCACTGCTGCTGGTAATGATGTTTAAGGTTGACACATGACAATGCTAAGCAATGATACTGAGAAAGCCTGTGAAAAAGCTCATTCCTATCTTATTATCTCATCCCATTATCACTGTCAAGAATGTAGAAGTTTGCTTTTCCATTAAGCATTATATTATTTTATTAATTTTCATATAAGCATATATTTTTATCCCACAGTGACTTCTTACTGTGATTTCTTAACAAACAACTGGCTGCTACATACTGATAAATGAGAATTCCATCTACTGCAGTAAAATATGCTGCCTACCTCATGCCTATTAGTCTACTTCACATCTCTAACAATGCAGTGCTGCTCTTTTCAATATACAATTCTTTATCAGAAGATAAATTAAAGTAGGAGGATTTCAACTATAAACCAGAATGGCCAGTGCTGAGGTCTCGCTGTGGTATGAAATTACTGTGTAGTGTTAGGGTTTTCATTCTTTCTTCATCTATAAAATGAAGTTCAAACAGAACTTGTTTCATTGAGATTTGTCCAAAGGAAAATGGCAACATTTACCTGGCATGATATAAGTATTTTTTTAAAACATTATCACTGCCATCAGTATTATTGGGAATATCACCTATTTTTATAAGTCTAGTTTAGACTAACTACAAGGTTGATCAGGTCAATTGAAATTTCCACTTTAATTTTGCCCCTAGAACTCTGCATGGTTGTTCTTTTTTCAGTCAAATTTCTGAGTTCTGAGTTGCTATTATTTCCAAATAGACAAAGCTCTAAGTGAAAAATCTTTGCTTACTCACAGTAAATATATATCACCCTTAAAAATAAAAATTCATAGAGAATGGTAGTAGATATAATCAGTGAGTAAAAAGTATTAGCTCAATCATCTTCACTTTTTGTTTTGCTTTAGAATGCATGTCTAAAATATGTTTTGAAAATTCAAAGTGTGCATGCAGGTGCATGCTCACTCTTGCATGTGCACACATGAAGGCCCACTGAACTAGGACTATACACATGCCAACAGTACAGTGTGATCTCACTGGAATATCCTCAGCATACCCTCAGTTTTAAGGTTTATATTGAATAGAACATCACTAAATTACCTTGGCTAGCTTAGAACTCACAGTTCCCATGCTTCACAAATAATGACAATTACTGCCACCTGACATCATACTAAATAAATTCATTTCTGTGGACACTTTGAAGGTCTCATAAACTGTTTTCAAATATTATTTTCCTTCTAGGAATCTGCATTTGTCCTTTCCTCACAGGTTTATTCATTTTAAGGTTTGTTAGTTCCATTCCTATGACTAGCCATCTTCCACGCTTCTGGGAAAATGAAATTACTAAGATCTGCTTTATATATTAATTTTAGGTGATGACATATACCATATTGACTTTATGATAGTAAACAACCAGTGCTATAATTACAAGGTTCCTAGTTTTACATTTTATTTTGTTTTGTTTTAATCCAGGTTATTCTGTAAAAGTATGTATGAGCTGGTAATGATTTGGGAGGTAGGCTAAGGCCCAGCAAGACATTCTAGAAGCCAGAGCATCCCTTGTTTCCAATGCATAAACTAACATTATACAGGGTTCATTTGAAGAAAAGGTTTATGGATCTAATGTCTACTAAAGTAAGAACATAAGCCTTTAGGATTCAAATATATTTTCCCTGTTTTATTTAAGTTGTCTTATCTCTGCTTATTTTATTCATGCTTAGGAATAATTTTATAATAATAAATAATATAATAATAGAATTTTAATTCCATTAACTTAAATAAACTTGAACACTACACTGTCACCTTAGCATTGTAAATATTTTCTGAGCATTCTCTAAACTTGTAATTTCTGAGAGATACTGTCTTCATCACATATATGCATATAGTTTGGTAACATAATAGTTCAGGGCCTGCTACTAAGCTCAGCACAAAAAAAGATACTAAACACAATGACCATACCAACTCATAAAAAGTAAGACTAACTGATCTGGCTTATACTTTCAGAGGTTTAGCCCATTATCATCATGGCAAGAAGCATGGCAGCATGAGGGCAGACATCACCATGGAGAAGGAGCTAAGAGTTATACATCTTCATCTGTGTACCAAACTAGGCATTGCTTGAGCATATACAACCTCAAAGTCCACCTCCACAGTGATTCACTTCCTCCAATAGACCAAACCTATTTCAGCAAGGCTGTGCTTCCTAAGAGTGTGCCACTCCTTATGGGCTAATCATCAAACATATGAGTCTATGGGGCCCATTCCTATTCAAACATTCATATCCCACTTCCTGGGCCCCATAGGAATGTAGCCATAACATAATGTAAAATGTATTTAGTCCAACTTTAAAGTCCCCATAATTTATCATAGTCTCAACAATGTTTAAAGTCCAAATTTCAAAGTCTCTTCTGAGAATCATGCAATCTCTTAATTGTAAAATCACCTATAAAATCAAAATCAAAACCAGATCATATGCTTCCAACATACAATGGCATAGAATATACTTTACTGTTCCAGAATAAAGAAAAGGAAGCATAGTTTTTGTTTTTGTTTTTTTTTTTTTTAAAAAAAAAAGAATACTGGACCAAAGTAAGACTAAAACCAGCTGGGTAAACTCCAAATACTGCTTCTCCATGTCTGATGTCATATAGCTTTTCAGATCTCCAACTCCTTTCACTTTGTTTACTATAACACACTACTTTCTCTTGAGCTGCTTCCCTATTAGTAGCTCTCCTCAGCAGATAGCCCACAATTCTGGAATCTCCAAAATTTGGAGGTCTCAAAGGCAATCCAGACTTCATCCTCACAGCTTTACAGGCCTTCCAGGACCTCCATATGCCTACCCTCAGTGGCTTTCCTTAGTCGTGTAAGGTGTTTCCAAGCCAGAACTACCTATCTGAAGCTGCCAATGTCTGGTGCTTGCTGGGGTTGGAACACAGTTTTCTCATTCAAGTATTCACCAGTTTTCTGTCTTTAACTGCCTAAGTTTTGCTGCTCTGGAACTTGCTCTGTATACCAACCTGGCCTCAAGCTCAAAGATTTTCCTGCCACTGCCTTCTGAGTGCTAGGATTAAAGATGTACTCACCATCTTTTCACAAGTTGGAAACTTGGTGGGATCTTGCCCTAAGGCCACCACTCCCTTTATTCTATTTCTTAATGTGTTTATCTTCTTGAACAGATGACTTAACACCATACCACTTCCTGGGGTTCTCCTTGTCCTCAAACTGTACATTTTGTATTTTTCCTTTCTTAACTTGCTCTTTTTCATTATATATCTTCATAAGAGTGAATACTAATCACCACAGAACAGAGTCAATAGTAGGCTGTTTTGAGACTTCTTCTGCCAAAGGAATTAATCCAAAACTCCTCACTTTAGCCTCAGGCAGACTTTTCAGACAAGGCCAAAAATCAGCCACATTCTTTGCTAAAATATCACAAGATACATACTAATTTCTATATACTAATTTCTTCTCCTCTGAAAACTCTTGGGACAGACCCACACAGTTCAAATCACCCTCAGCATCACTGTCCTCCACGTTCCTACTAGGTAGGAACCTATTAATCCCATTTAAAATGTTCAATTGCTTTGCTGATCCAATGTTCAAAGCCCACAATCCTCAAAAAAAAAAAAAAAAAAAAAAAAAAGCATTGTCAGGCCTACAGCAGTACCCCAGTCCCTGGTAGCAACTTCTGTCTTAGTTGGGATTTCTATGGCTGTGAAGAGATACTATAACCACAGCAAGTCTTAATAAGAAAAAACCTTTAATTGGGTAGCTTACAGTTCATAAGTTTAGTCTATTACCATCATGGTAAGATACAGTGGTATACAGGTAGAATGGTGCTGAAGAAGGAACTAAGAGTTCTCTATCTTGATTCACAGGCAGCAGGAAGAGACTGTGTACCACACTGGGCACAGCTTGAGTGTAGAAGACCTCAAAGCCCACCTCCATAGTGACACACTTACTCCAACAAGGCCACACCTCCTAACACTGCCAATCTCTATGTCCAGGCATTCAAACAAATGAGTCTCTGGGTGGGGGGTGGGGGGCATACTTATTAAAACCACCATAAAGTGTTTGCCACGTACATGATTAATTTGAGCCAAGTATTTTTAAATATCTACTACTCATAGTAGAATTACTAATATTGGGAGTGATTATATAACTTCTAACATGTTTATAGGAAGGCTCTGAGAAGTTTACTCCCTGTCCATTTTTTGTAGTTCTGGGGATCAAATTCAAGGCCTTGTGAATGCTAAGCAAGTGTTCTATCAATGAGTTATATCTATAGTTCATGAAAATTTATAGAAAAACATTTATCTGTTTAAGAAAATAAAGTAAAATAAAAACCCATCAGGTCTACTGCAGTGCTACTCTATGAGAAAAGAAACTGTGATTCAGGCCAGATCATGAAAAGAACAGTTCATCAGTAAATGGCTAATAAAGGACCAGATTCCCATTGTGGCTTCCTTCCTTCACTTGTACATTTCTTTGCAGATGGATGTAAATTGCTACTTGTCCTTGACAAGGACTGGCAGGTCCAAAATAAACCTAGACTGTTGTTTCAAGAATGTGGTTCCTAATATTTTCTATTACTTCAGTAAAAAAAAAAAAGAAAGAAAGAAAGAATTTTTGTAGTGTATGAAAGACTCTGTATTTTTATTGGCTACTTATAAATTTTTGAAAAAAAATTCCTAATCCTTTTTAAATGGCCTTACCAATTCTTATATTTAGCATAATTTACCAACATTTCCAAACCCAGCATGGAAAAGCCATCAGCATGGCACTAGGTCATGGGTCCTGAATGAAGCCGTCAGCAAGAATTAATAAACTGTGACAGCTGCCCAAAAACTTTCATTCTTTTTATTTAAATATCCCACTGTAAGCTAAAATTCAGTGTGATCTTTGTTGAAAGTAGCCCAGCTCACATGGAAGAAGGTAAAACAGAGAAGAGATGACAAGTATTAGTTATAAACTTAGTTCATAGAACTCTAGCATTTACACATATAGCAGTCCAAAGAATTTTAGTAGTGTAATATAACTAATTTTTTAAATATCTTTTTGAACAATTCTTTTTTCCTCTGTGATGCTGAAGATTGAGCCCAGACCTTCATACGTTTTAGAAAATACTCTAGTATTTCAGCCATATCTCAACCCTGCATGCACAATCCTTAGAGAACATTTTTTAATTACTCTAACGAAAACTAAAATTATCAAGTCATAATTTTTATGTTAAATAAATTACTTCATTTTATTTTATTATTATTCTTTTATGTGAAACTGACAGAGAGAAATTAGTTCCTTTTAATTTCATAATGAAGGCATGTTTATAGATATAAAGATAGGACAATTACCACTTGGTTAAAAACATATTATTTCAAAGTTTATCTTAAATTAATGTAGATTTTCAGTGTCTGAACATCAGCACCAGAAATTGATCAGCTTATGTATCAAACAGCTAACAAATCACTTGTGCTTACCCCTTTCTCAATATTCCCGGTCTGACATAGTGTCCCCTCAGCTGCTGGAATACTGTTGGTGACACAGCGGTTGCTTTTGCTGAGGCACCAGAGCTCTCTACACACTTCCTAGGAAAGAAGGCAAAACCAAGTTGATCAGAAATAGAGGCTAAAATAATGTGCATTTCTCGCATGGAGCATGGAGCACACTAACAGTCATTCAGCATCACTTGCTGCTGTTGAAGCTACTATTGAAAGAGGAGATGACATTTTTTAATGAAAAAATTTTTTAATAAAAGAGAAATTAGAATGAAGGTCTTTCAGAGGGTAGGTTATTCATTTAACAGGATCAGTTAAACCTTGCTTTAATTCTTGTTTTAGTAGATAAAGTATGTCTTATTATTTAATACTGATGAGGATTTTTCATAAGTGTATAGTTATTTCATTGATATTAAAGAATAATGAAAAATATGTAAAGAAAAAAATTATGCATGAGAATGTATAATAGAAAAATCTTAACAACTGCTAATAGAGCATCATCAGGTAAATGATTTATCTGGCAAAATAAAATAAAAATAATTTTAAAAAATTGATATTATGCTGGGGAGGAGAATGATAGAAACAGACACTGCAAAGTAGATGGGGATTTAACAAATGAATTTAAGGAAATATAAGGTATGTTTTGAAGTAATTTCTAAATTACGTATGTCCAAGAATTTTCTAGATATGTTATTTTCAGTTATCAAATAGTTTAGCACAATGATAGTAAAGTTTCATAAAACACTCCAGTTAATGACATTTTTATCTCCTTATTATATTCAAACTCAGAACAGAATTATAAGACTTTTTCAATACCAACAGCATAAAGTACTAGGTTACCAGATTATCATTTGACTATGTCTAAATACTGTCTGTGTTACAATTATCTAAAAAATTAACTTCAGAAGAAAACACTCAAAATTTTCTAATTGTTTACATATGATCATCAATTACCATCAACACCATTAATTTAAACTAAAACTATGAATATAAATATATTTGTAACAATATACAATAAAAGTGCAAGATAATAAATATACAGCAATTAATCCTTGTGTCTCAAGTGAAGTTTTAACTCTACAAGCACAAGAGAAATCATATGACAGAGACATAAGTCAGAAGGAAAGCAGCAAAATATGGGAACTAATGATTCTACAAATGGAAATTGCTAGGAGTCTCTTTCTTTTAGGGGTGTCCTCTATCAGCCAGGAGATGACATACAATGTGCATTAAGATTTAAAAATACTTAAAATTAGGGGCTGGAAAAAATTGTTAAGCTGTTAACAGCACCAGTTGCTCTTTCAGAAGATCTGAGGTCAGTTCCCAACAGTTCCCATGTACATGGCAGCTTAGAACCATCTGTAACTCCAGTTCTGGGAATCCAATGCCCTCTGACCTTCATAGGTACCATGTGTGCACATGAAACATAGACATACATGCAGGTGAAACACTTCTACACACAAAATAAACTAAATTTAAAACACTGAATATTCTTAATTTTAAAAGCTCTATTAACAGACTAGTGAGCTAAAGACAGTATCAGAAGAACCTTTTAGGAATCATAGTACCAATGCAAAATGCTCCTTTTATAAGAAAACTCAAAAAAAAAAAAAAAAACTTCCTTGGTCTTCTTACAATGTAGTTTCAGTATATTCTTTTAGTTTAACTTTAGAAGCAGCAGGACTTCTACTATTTAAAGGTTGTAAAATAGTGACCTACATGTTAGGAAGCCTATACAAACTCAAACAACAATGAGTTCACAGATACACATTTAATAGAACAAGATATTTAAAATGTGAAAAAATAATGGATAGATTATTTCTGGACACGACTTTTGTTGGGTCTAAATCTTATTTCAGAGAAAGGCCAAAGAAGTCTAAAATGACCTTTATACATAACTATACAATGAGGGCTCTACCTTTGAAGACAGTACCCAGTGCAACTATTAGGAAAACATACAATTCAGTTCTGTTATAGAAACATTATTTTCTAAAAGCATCTTTGAAAACTGCTAGCCAAAGTGGAAAGTGATTAAAGTACTTTCCTTAACTGAGATATTAAGATTGATGATATTCCTTCCTTCAGTATTTGAAAGACAGATTTCTGCATCTAGCAGGTGTTTGTCACCTTAGTGCCTTCCTGAAGACTAGCATTGTGCTAAGGATTAATTTAAAAATTGATACATTGCTACATGTAGCAAGGGGCTGCAGACCTACACTGGAAAAATACATTTGAATTGTTAAAGTAGTCACAGAGGTCACAGAAAGCTTTTCCAGCAGAATTCACAATTGGCATTTCATCTTGAGTAAAAAAGAATTCTGGTATTGAATTTAGGAAGACAAAGACAAAATCTAAGAAAAGCTCATTTCACACCAAATAAATTCTAAAACATAGGAACATATTTAGATGGACAGTGCTTTGCACATAAATATTAATTGCTGAACAAACACAGACATTGAGGTTTTAAGCTGTACTGAAGTTAACCGCAGGCTATTTTTTTTTTTATCTCTTGAGAAATTTCTACTTGACAAAGATTACTCTTGTCAAATTTCTCTCCTAAATGAAATATATAAGGTGATAGGTACAGTTAGTGGAAAGGAATAATGTTTTTCTCCCAGCTTAGCTAGGGAACAACAGTTTTCTTGTATGTGTTCATCATTCCTGACAGAAGTTCAAGTTTATTACAATTGGTTTCATGACTTCTCTAGGCAGATAAATTATTGCTTCTGTGCTAGGGTTTCCTCTGGTTTCTTAAATTTCACTTTGGGAAATCTCAGGAAAATCTGGTGCTCTGCTGGTCTTCAAGTTTAAGAAAGAAGAAAGAAATTATCAACAGCTCTTCTAAAAGACATTTCTGTTAAATGATAGTGCTTGAGAATGTAAAATTGAGAGGGATTCTTTAACTACAAGCAGGAAGGAAGACTGAAAAGTGATGGCAATATTCCATCTACCACACACCAGAATGTTAGCATAATAAAGAAATACTATCACATAAAATCAGAGACACCATAAAGATTGATGCTTTTAAGTCCTCTAATAAAACTAGAATACAAATACCATATATTTTTCATTATACTGGCTTTATACTACATGCATATCTGTGTACCACTTGCATACTTGGGGTCCACAGAGGCCAGAAAGGGGCATCAGATTCCTAGAAAATAGAGTTATAGACAGTTGTGAGTCTCTGTGTAGGTGTTAGGGATGAAACCTGGATCTTCTGCGAGACAACCAGTTCCCTTAACCACTGAGCAATCTCTCCAGCCCTAACATGATTTTTTTTCCATTTTAATAGACCATAAATAAACCATTTCTTAAATTTTATTCTTTTTACTGAGCTAATTGTTAAACTATAAGTCAGAGGGCAAAACCTGTGTGCAGAAAGCATGATTTACAAACCTTTCCTTTCAGACAAATTAAAACTTGGCAACCCTATCTTATTTTACTAATTTCTGGAGAGAAAATTTGTCGACAAAAATCTAAAAGTTAGTTCAGCATCCACTTTCCATGTATTTATTTAGATATATCTATGTGTATATGACTTCCCTAAATTAAATTTCTTTTTTGACATAGATCATTAAGTAATTAATTTAATAAATAATTATTTTCCTTATTTTTCTGAACATATATTTAATTCATCCTCATTTTAAATGTTTTAATTTAATATACAGTTCTAAGCTGACAATCTTACCTGAGCATTTGAAGATATTATGATCACTTTTAAATCCAATACTATATTTTTAAAGTTATCTTAATTGATTTCCATAGTTTAAAGATTTATTTTAGTGCTGTTTCTCTGCTGCATCTATTTGTTTTGTCTTCAGATTTGTGCCCCTCTCTACACCTAGCCAGCAAAAATCAGGATCTTCTCTCTTTAATCCCACATCTCTTAACTCTCTATCAAAGATTTCATATCATTTTTTTCTCTTGAGACAATGATTACTGGTTTCATGTTAGATTATTTACTTATGTTGTTTATTACTCATATTCAGTCTATCTTCGCTGAGTTTACTTTTTATCTTTCATCACGCTATAGCTTATGAGTTATAGAAGTATAGTCAGTCAAATGCAATGTTCTGTCACACATTTTAAGGTTTTTACTGAACCAGCTATCAAACTGGTGTATTTGCTCAGTATCAGATAGCTGAAGTAGTTGTTAAAAAACATTTTTTGTTTTGTTCTCTCGTGAGGTACAAGCTATGGCTCCAATTTCTTAAGAAAGTTCTTTTTCACTCAAAAAAAAAAAAAAAAAAAAAAAACAAAAAACAACAACAAACCAAAAACCAAAAACCACACGCACACATTTGCTTAATTAAATCCCTACTGGCATTTCCCCAGCATCACAGACAGCTAGTCCTTTGCAGTCTAAATCATATGGCTCATTGTACTCTCTCCTTAGAGATATAGGTCTGTATGGGCATCTGCACACACTGCAGATCACTTTTTTTAAGTAAGACTTGAACACATATAAACCTGATTTTTAAAAATTAAGATAAGACAGGTAGTAATCTGGTTACTGCCCAGCCCACAGCCTTATTGCAATAAACTCAATAAGCTAATCTTTAAAAATTAATATAAGCTGTGTGTCTTTTCATTGTTTCTTCTCCTGCCCTGATGACTTCAACAGAGTCTGGGTTTTGAAAAATAACTACCAAGCCATTTACTACGACCAATAATGGAAGCTCTGTCTATAGGATTTTCAAATTATTTTCTGGGTCTTTATATGTTCAAGGTTTTTTTCTAATTATGAGAAAGCCTTCATGCTATCTAAAATAATAATCAGAGATAACGAACCATTTTCCAATTTGAGGGAAACTGTAACTTTTATGCTATGTTGGATCCTTGACAGAAATTGTAGAACAGTCTCAGTGTCCATCATTTTTTCTATAAGTAGCATTTTCCACATCTGTTTGCAATAAAGATGGTCATTGAGAAGAAGAAAGATCCCAAAAAGGTCTGCAAGGAGCATCAGCAAAGGAAAATAGAAAACCTACATATACTAACCCTATGGCCTGGGAATCTAAATTAAACAGATAACACACCCACACTTAGTCCTTAAAGAGCTAAAGTTCATTAATTAGGTGATTAAGTAACTGAAATCCCAGAAAGGTAACAATAATAACAAAACATGACTTAGAAACTTTAAATAATCAACAATTTGAAGGCTTAAAAACTGAAAATGAGCATTGAAGATACACAATAAATGTAAAATTTACTGACCTTTAAGCCTACATTTGACTCTGAAACTAGGATTTGGCTTGGAATTTAGGGAAAATAAAAATCAAAGCAACCTTTTAATAATTACATGTCAAGTAAATATATATGTTTGGATTCCAGACACTACTGAAGTTCTAAAATATCTCAGTCTTTTATTCTAAAAATCCATATTAAACCACACTGAAGAATATTTATACTACCTTAAGATAGTTAAAGGAATTGTATTTTTCTCAATAAACCACTATATATTTAATACCTGAAAATTTAATAATTAATCTATAGAGCTGCTTTTGAAATTAAAGATATTTATGAGTTTTGAAAATGTTTTTGTAGTGAATAAAAATAGCATTTAGCTTTAAAAATAAAGCATAAAACAAACACCTAAAACTATTAAAAATCACTTTCTGTAAACTTTTCTTATATGTATTTCTCAATATACTTTTCATTTTTTTCAGTAACATCTTCTACTTTTTTTACATCTTTTTTTTAATTGTTCAGAGAGCCAACAAAATTAAAAAATACTAATAAAGTGCATTTGCAATTATATGACTGATTCTTTTTGTTTGGTTTGGTTTTGGTTTTTTTGCGGAAGGGTTTCTCTACATAGCCCTGGCTGTTCAGAACTTGCTGTAGACAAGGCTGGCCTCGAATTCAGAGATCCACCTGCCTCTGCCTTCTAAGTGCTGGGATTAAAGGCATGTGCCACCAGCACCAGAGTATATGAATGATTCTTAATGACAAAACAATAATGACTTGAATTTGTATTGATAAAATAATAGGTTGTAGGGATAAGGTATGAAAGCAATGACTACTGTAGTCTGTACACGGTAAGACCATGTTGCTAAAGATGACAAACACTTTGAATACAGAACACAGAGAAATCAAGTTGTAACTGAGCTGGATGCTTCCCTGCTGGCTAGTATTACAGTGCTGGAAGACACTGCATAAGTTATAGGGGTGAGGGGTAGAAAAGTCATCCACAACCATTAAAAGTCATGAACCCAACTAAGAACCCAGTGTGCTAGCAATAGCAACTTGTCAGACAAAATAAGCTCTTGATGTGATATTTTCTGAGGGCAGAAACAACTCCTTCCTTACTAAACCTAAATCATGCTCATTGGGAGAAATGCTTAGCTGGCAAGAATGTTGTTACAAGCCCTACAATGTTCTGGGAACGGTTCTGAATGCAAGTTATACAGATTCTAGTAGGGTATGTAACAGCAAGCAAATAAAATAAACATTATATAAGGTAATAAATGCTAATAAGAAAAAAAGCAAGGACAAAGTTCTAGGATTAATGCATGTAAATGTATAAAAATACACAAGATTGGGTAAGGTTTTCAAGGAGGGCATCATGTAACTAACAAGCAATCAACTAAGCAAAACAATTATGGAATTTCATAATATGATACAACTGAGAATTACTAGAAGTTTTTGTATAGTGAATGATCAGACAGAAGACCTGTCTCAGGAGGAATTCCACTTGAGCTAGAGTAAAAGGTGAAGTTGAGTCAATGTGTGATTCTTCAAATCTTCCTATGCCCTCAAAGCACAAATGGTTCATCTCTTCCTATTAGTGTAGCTGCTGTTCAAGAACAGAATCACAAATGACAGATACTCACAGAAGAAATTAAAACACTTACTGAAGTCGACTATGTGCCCAGCACATGAAACATATATACAATCTTGTATATGTTCTTGCTACTTGAAGTTTACAAAAACAATTAGGCTGTTGTTCACTGAAAAGTTTTTCATGAATGAATACAATTTACTGCTGGTCAACTTGACACTATAGGTAATAGTGAATGGTGACATTTTCAATTTAAAATAGTTTGTTAAAAATATTATATTCTGACATTATTATGCTCTACTTTGAATCCATGTCTAGATAATATGTTCTCATTTATGGATGAAAATATCTTGTATACTGGAAGAACATCATTTAGTTCTATATTAAAATAAGTAGAATTTACAACATACTACTAAGAATTTATGCAATAGCGCCATTCTATATGAATTCACATATAATAAAAAGTATCCACAATTACACAAAGCTATGTCTATAAAACTTGTGTGGCTTAACTCTATCTAGAGTTAACTCATTCTTTCACAGTTAATAGTTAATTATATACTAGATATCATTAACCTATGTTAAACTCTCAAGAATTATCTGAAAACTGTGGATTAGATATAATTTAATGTGACAGAGTGAAGAAATAAGGAGTAAAATCTAAAAAAATCCCAATCTATACTTTTAGGAACACAGTCAAAAAGATCTCCCATATATATCATATAAGCATGTAAGAGAATTCCTTTCTACATTTTAACTTACTATTATTGTAATATACTCTCTGCAAGTTTAGTCTTTATGAATATTTTCTAATTAAAAATACTAAAAATAAAAAGTGAGAAATGGAAGAAAGTGGCACAATAATTTCTACAGAGCTCTACAGGACTTTGTTGCTCTGAAGAAGCAAAAAAAAGGAAGGATGGAAGGAAAAGAGAAAAGGAAAGTGGAAAGGGAATGGATGGGGAAGGGAGGGAAAAGGGAGAGAGAGGAGAGAGGGGAGAGAGGGGGGAAAGGGGGGAGAAGGGGGATAGAAGGCAGAGAGGGGAGAGAGGGGAGAGAGGGGAGAGGGGGAAGGGAAGGGAGAGAGGGGGGGGAGAGGGGGAAGGGAAGGGAAGGGAAGGGAGGGCAGAGAGGGGAGAGAGGGGAGGAGGGAAGGGAAGGGAGAGGGGGAAGGGAAGGGGAGAGAGGGGAGAGGGGGAAGGGAATGGAAGGGAGGGGAGAGAGGGGAGAGGGGGAAGGGAAGGGAAGGGAGGGGAGAGAGGGGAGAGAGGGAAGGGAAGAGGGAGAAGGGAAGGGAAGGGAGGGGAAGGGAGGGGAGGGGAAGAGAAGGGAGGGGAAGGGAAGGGAAGGGAATGGAAGGGAGGGGAGAGAGGGGAGAGGGGGAAGGGAAGGGAAGGGAGGGGAGAGAGGGGAGAGAGGGAAGGGAAGAGGGAGAAGGGAAGGGAAGGGAAGGGAAGGGAGGGGAAGGGAGGGGAGGGGAAGAGAAGGGAGGGGAAGGGAGGGGAAGGGAAGGGAGGGGAGAGAGGGGAGAGAGGGAAGGGAGAGAGGGGAAAGGAAGGGAAGGGAGAGAGGGGAAGGAAGGGAAGGGAAGGGAAGGGAGGGGAGGGGAGGGGAGGGGAGGGGAGGGGAGGGGAGGGGAGGGGAGGGGAGGGGAGGGGAGGGGAGGGGAGGGGAGGGGAGGGGAGGGGAAGGGAAGGGAAGGGAGGGGAGGGGAGGGGAGGGGAAGGGAAGGGAAGGGAAGGGAAGGGAGGGGAGGGGAGGGGAGGGGAAGGGAAGGGAAGGGAAGGGAAGGGAAGGGAAGGGAAATTTCTGGAGACAATGAATTTGTTATTTTATTTGCAATGAACTTTTTCTATGAAGTACCTAAAAGTCATCCTTAGAATCAGAGCTGGAGATATCTGAAGATAACATAGCAAAGACGTAGCTTTACATGCTGCACCTTATCTTAAAGAAGTCCACACAAACCACACACAGGTATGGAGGTCAGAGGACAACTTACAGAAGTCTGTTTCTCCATCTTCCATGTAGGTTCCAAGATAAACTGAGATTCTCAGGCTTGGCAGTAAAATGCCTTGATCATGAAATCAATCATTTATCTGACCCCTAACTGTTGATTAGCAGAAAATAAGACTGATGATTATCAGAGCACCACATAAACTGAGTATGCTATCACACACCTAGAATCCTAACAACTGAGGGAGCAGGCTCACAAGGAGTTCAAGGTCATCCCCAACTCCATAGCATGTAAAAGCTAGCCTGAGCATATATGAGGTGGTGGAGTTAAGAAATTCCATTATTACAAGATGCCACAATTTAGGATTTCAGACATCTGAGAATGTATGTTCCCAAAAAGTAATGTAAGAGATTAATTCTCTCCCAAAAGATAGGGCTTAAGATGGGGAGTTTTGAGAAGCTCACTAATCAGGAATGAGACATTACCTGATAAAAAGTAAACAAGTGTTCTCTAAAACAAAACACATCTACAATCTTTATTTTATTAACACAATTGTTATACCTAGAAGCAACAGATTTAACAGACTCAAATCTTTACATGGTTTTAATCTAGGAGTGTGTTAATCACACTGTAATTTTAGTTTTACTATAAATTATTATAAAGTCATAAATTTAATCAATGCAACCTGAAGTATCTTAGAAAAAGAGCTATAGATCAGTTATGTATCACTTCATATCATTTATAGGTTACTAGATAATGCAAATACATTAATTTATGTATTATACTGTGCTATTCTGTTCTTTGTATTTATAACATTATATTTTTTCTGTGCTGCCGTAATTCATGGATAATTTGAAAACAAAAATGATAATGTACAACAATAGCTGTGGAAAACTGAGCTCCAAATATAATACCCAAAGGTGATTAGCATGTATGTAACTGAATATATTCGCCAAGAATTCATAAGAAACTATGGAGTTGGCCATTGATAAGCTCTCAGTCATTACATGATTGCCAAAATAAAAGAGATGGAAAAAGGTATCACTGTGTCAGTTATGTTTCATTCTACAATTGCTTGAAATCTTTCCAGAAGTCATTAGTAACTAGATTTCAAAATGGGAATCATTTCAAGACAATTGTTCCCTAGTCTCACATAGTGAGCATAATGCTCACCCGTAGAACCTCTCACTCAGGTCTTCTTTCCCTTAGCTCTTAGAGTACAACACATGAACCTGACTGAACTCAATCTTCAAAGACTCAGTTGATTTCCAAAGTAGGATTTAAAAATGTTACAAGTGTTAGGGAAACATGAGATAAAAACCATTATAAATTGGGTATGATAACTGTGTGAACCTAATTTTTTAGATACATGTTCAAGAGGTGGGAGATATTTTTTTAAAATCTATCAGAGATCAAAAATCCTACCTAGAAATATATAGTAGAGTACAAAAAGAACATAAGAATTCTGTTTAGCATATGTATTTAGTGAAACCAGTATTTCAACAAAAAAAAAAAAACAAAGTAAAAAAGGGTTCATGACAAAAAATAAGAAATTATGTCTATAAATGGTAATGTCTTCACAGTTTCTGATTTTTTTTTAATTTTTGGTACATAAGTCAGCATAAGCACTATACAGAAAGATTCAGGGTGGAAAATACAGTTTGTTAATTACTACTTCTCTTGTTTTTATCCGCCCAAATTGAGATTTATAGACTAAGTAAGAAGAATCAATTTTTAAATTAATTTAAGAAATTATATTCATAAATTGCATAACTGTAATAAATAATAATAATATTAATTATCTACCAGAGAAGCTCACGAATGTAGTTCAAACTTATTTCCAAAATAAAAAGCAAAATGTAGACTGTCTCACTAGTGAACAAAAATCTGAGACACACTGAGAAAAATGCTGTAAAGCATCTCTAATCTCATTTGACCACCTAGTACATGCAGTGATTTTGATTAATGCTTGAGTGATTTTCTTTTAGGAAAAAACAATTTAGGAACCAAAGAAACTAGATCCCCTTAGATCTAAGACCTTACAAAGAAACAGGAAAAAAAAAATCAAAGTTTTACATGTGGCTGGCTCTACATACCCAGATAATCACAAAGAATCTTGAAAGTATTGCCAAGGTCTACCATGAATAACGTATTTGTCACCAAGAGGATGTGTTCTCATTACCTCCTACTGCTCCATGCACAAGAGGAGTAAATGGTAAAGTACAGTGAGTATACAGTCTACTAATATTATGGTAAAACTTAATTTCTTGTATTGTTATCATTTTCTAGGAATTTAGACTATCTGTACCACAATAAAAAATCAAGCCTTTAGATTTTGTTTTTAAGTCTAAATATTTTTTGGCACACAGATTGACATTTTAGAATCCTGTTTATTTCATCTAACACATTCCTCTATTAGAGACAAAATATTTGTGAAATTTAAAAAGGACTTCTTAATTATTTCTAATATGGCACTGTGACTTTTTTAGACAAATATGAACAGAAAATAAGGATGCTTACAATTGTTTCCACAGTGATTTGTTTTTCTCATTATTTGGGCTAATGTCACCTTGTTCCCTCTTGCTTGCTGTACTGGAAAGTGGGCAGGGGGCGAGCAACTAGAAATGACTCAGGTCTAGCTCAAATGGACTAAGGTAAAGGCAAGAGGCCAGTGAAAAGTGCCCTTTAGCACACTTACAAAAGTGCCAGGAAAAGGCAGTAGGGAAGTCTCCTAAAACTAAAATATTTTAAAAGACAAAGTAAAATTGGCATCATGAGCTGGAGATTTAAAAAATAAATGCATGAGAGGTTACTAAAATTCTGTTTGCTTCCTTAATAAAAAAAAATGTGAAATGTTAATTCAGTATTATTCAAATATTTAGAAATAGATATTATAAAAACAATATCAGAAAAATCAGTTTAAAGGCATTATGTAAATTAATAAAATTCCAAAGACTAAGTTCATCATGATTCCACTTGAATGTGTGTCATAAGAGAACATTTATAAATGAGTGAACATAAGGATTAAGACCTCTTACCCCGTATTTGCATTGGCGGGATGTTGCTCCATACTGGAAACGACATTGTTCATCAGCATCATACACCTGACCTGGGGCCACAGCTGGATAAAGAAAGTCACGCTTGGGAGGCTCATTATCAAGGCAAGTACCACGGCCTGAACTGTTCAACATAAAGGATCAAAGGAAATTAGGTTCTCTGTAGACTATTTTACTCACAATTATGAAACCATGTGTTGAGATCTTTGTTTTAATAATTTTATGCATGAAAACAACACATTGTGCTAATAATCATATAGCAAAATAGGGTACTTTTACAAACATCTAAATGAGAGCTCCAAATTCTTTTTCTCCAGCACCAAAACATACTGAAAGCATCTCAGAAAACAATCTGAAAACGTTCTGCTGGCATTTAAAATGCTGTTTTTAACTAGTTCTGAAGGAATCAAAACAGAATTTCATATTATTCTAGGTTTCTTGTTTGTTTTCATTGAGAAATATAACCACATCTGGTAGTAGAATTAAAAGCATGAATTGTGGGAAATTATACAAAAATAATTATAGCTATAATCTTAAAGACTTAATTTATACCCTTAGAATGAAAGATGCTATGGTAAGACATGGCACTAGTTAGTGGGCTCAATAGCAGCTGGGGCTAAGGTCCAAAGGTCTCACTGACATGTACAGAAGTGTTTAGTCTCTCAGAGATTTCATATTTCATCTAAGGTCACCAGAACTAGGAAGGGGAATGTTCTCCTTTCTACATAATTTCTCGTTACAAAGTATGCCTTCACTAAAACATAATATTTTAATTCAGTGGAAGAAATAACATAAAGGTTGCCAGAAGTCAGACAGAATATCTTATAGTTTAAAGAGCTTTAGACTTTGCTAAATATAATTGTTCATTTTTATTTATTCAGTGTGCATAAAATAGGACAGATGCTTTTCCACTTTCGTCTCACATGTGAGTTAGAATTTTTAAAGAATCCCTGTGCCAACCCTTAAATTTTTCCAGCATTCCTGGCCTCTGTGCCAGCACTTTTGCTTTTTTCCTCAAGTCTTTTCCATCCACTTTGCCAAAGGAAAATAACTTCACAAGTTGAAGTTCCTCAACTGTTATTTAGGACAGACAGACTGTCATTTACAAACGGGAGAGAATCATACAAAACAAGGAGTCTCAAATTCACCTGCAAGGTTTTTATTCTTTAAAACATAAAGGTTAACTTGTTAAAGGAAATGTATTTCTACACAGCAGCAAATCAGCATCTTAAAACCAGAATTGTACTATTTTTAAGATGGCCCAGACCAAAGGGATAGAAGATTGCCTTCTCCGCTATGCCCTTCTTTGTTAGTGTTTAAAGAGAAGGATGATAGCATGCACTGACATGGAAGGGTTCTGGTACTTCATCAACACCTGTTCCCTTTTGCTGTAAGATGAGATACTGTGATGTACCTCAGCAAGCACATTTATTGTTAGATTAATTTTTAAAACAGTGTTTTCATATCACAATGTGTAAACGTTAGTCAAATAAGATCCTATTAGTAAGTTCAAAAATATATTAAAGATAATGACAAAGGGGTAATACTTTATAGTACAATAGTAAATAATGACTATTTTGATAATATAGAATATTATTAGATGACTGAATTAGAGACTTAACTTCTAAATTTTCTTTCCAAATTATAAGTTCCATCTTCATTTGCAATAAAACTATAAATATAAATAAATAAAACTATTAATATATATAAATTGAGCATATAATAAATATAAGTAAATGCCACTGTAAAAAGAAAAATAAAATTATATAATGAAAAATTTACATAGAAGACCTTTTAGGTTATAAATATTTACCAGTAGCACAACAAAAAGTGTGGGGGCATGATTACCTAACTGGTACCAGATTAGAACCCATTACAAATATTACATACTTTTGTAATGTATGTAATTTCCAAAAGTGACTTTCAGATATATAGAAAATTAAACTAAAAAATTCAGAGGTAGGACTACGTGACCCTCGGTAGCAAATTTAAAGATAGAGGCACAGAGAAAATTACTTTTTCATGATAAAATTGTAAAATTGGATTAATTTAGGAAGAAGCAAAAATAATTATTTCATCTAATGTTCTTGTTTTGAGATATAATGATCTCTTAGATCAGATGAGCACTGAAAGGACCATCAAGGCCTACAGTGCAGGGCATAATCAGGACCTGCAGCCAAAAACTCTTGAGAAAGTTGGTCCCCAAAGTGTATTCTTATTTCAGGTCTCTCCAAGTACCTATTTATTTTATATTAATAAATAGCAAATTAAATAGCTAGAAAAAACAAGTTTTCCTTGCCAAGTACACTTTACAGAAGATTAAGACACTCCATAAAGTAAAATATAAAAGAAACCCCCATGTATATTTTTTTAAATGAGCCTGTGTTTAGAAACACGCTATCAACAAAGGCTTTTAGAAGTATGGTAGCTATATATCTACACATCAGCAAGACTTCTCAGTCAAATGACCACAAGCACAGCAAGTATCTGTACAGCTGGTTAAACTGTTTCTCCATCCCACATGTTCTCACTATGAGTATATATAGCACCGTCCTCCTAATAATCACACAACAGAACTTTGATGAATGTATTTGAAGAATTGGACATCTTCATCTTTTAAATCTTAACAAATGTTTAGTTTCATATGTTATTAAAATTTGTCTATTGTTTTCCTGGGTCTTTTCTGTTACTTTTAATTAAATAAAGTTTATAAAGCATTATAATTATAAATTATGATAATAATAAATAAAAATAAAATAATAATAATAATTATTATTATTATTATTACTTGGTTTTTGAGACAGGGTTTCTCTGTGTAACCACCCTGGCTGTCCTGGAACTCTCTTTGTAGACCAGGCTGGCCTTGAACTCACAGAGATCTGCCAGACTCTGCTTCCAGAGCATTGGGATTAAAGGCATGCACCACCACAACCCAGCTAAGCATAATTATTACTAATTGACTCTTAAGAGGAACAGTAATTCAAGATATATTCATTCTTCTAAGCTATCAATTACAATTTTGAAATAGTAAAGATACAGATATAGAAGGCAAAGAACAAGATCTGTGGAATCCAGAGGATAGTTTCAGGATGTCTTTCTCAATTTGCTCCATCTTATGTTTGAGACAGTCTCTTACTGAACCTTGACCAGTTGTTTTACTTAGACTAGTTGGCCAGTAAGACCCAGAAATCAGCTATCCCCAGCCCTCTACATACATACTAGAATACAGGTATATTCCACTGTACTCAGCCTTTGGCATGGGTCTAGGATCCAAACTTAGGTACTCATGCTTGTATACCAAATACTTCATTCACTAAGCCAGTGGCTCTCAACCTTTCTAGTGCTGCAAACCTTTAACACAGTTACCCATGCCATGGTGACCCCCTGACCATAAAATTATTTTCATTTCTACTCCATAAGCATAATTTTGTTACTGTTATGAATTATAATAAAATTATCTGGTATGTAGAATATCTAATGTTAACCCCTATGAAAGGGTCATTTGACCCTCAAAGGAGTCACCACCCCAGGTGAGAAACAATGCACTAAGCCATCTCCCAAACCCTACATTAATAATTTTTCATATTATTTTTAAGTTATCATACAAATTAATGGGTTTATTGAAGTTTCTTCATGCATCGTGTTTTGCTTTAATTCACTTTTCTCTACAATCATCCTTAATCTGCTCTTGCTGATTTATATCCTCCCAAATAGAATTTACAACAATATTTATTTTATTTTTGGTCTATTTGCTTGTTTGTGAAAAGGTCTCTTTATGTAAACCAAGGTGGCCTTGGTTGTCCTGACTCAGCCATCTGAGTGCCTGGTTTATAGAGTGCTCCCATGCCCAGCTCTCTGTAACCACACTTCTTCACTACTCCTCTGTGTGTTTTAGGATTCCTGTCTAAAAAGAGTTGAAATATTGCATTTAAGATTGGGTCAGATAACTTATATGTTCACATATCAATATACCAAGTATTTCTAATCTCTTTTTATAAAAATGTTACATAGTCTTACACTTCATAATGTTCTTGTAACAAAACAGAAGCTATGGGAGGTTCTAGTTTAATCTAGAATTTAGTTAACCGAGAAGCAATAAGCCTTACTATGCCAAGCCTCATATAATCTGTGCTAATGTCAAAATAACAAAAGCAGTGATAAATCCATAGACATTTTATGGAATTTTCTCATTAACAGCAGTTATGAAAATAAATAGCTTATGCCTTGAAGGTCACATAAAAAATTTCATTCAGAAAACTTAAACTTTGCTCATTAATAAACTAAATTTACAGAACTATTAGTATTGATCTATAAAAGGTCATAACTTTTAATAGATTTGTCCAATGTAAAATTAGATGCATAAAATTAAATATTTCAGTTCATATTTCCCAATAAAAGTCCCAACCCTAGTTAATGTTTTAAATATAGATAATTAAATTCACAATCTGTATCTTTATTTAACTTCTGAGACAAAGTAAAATATTTATCAGTTTAAAAATCTACATCTTTGTTGATTATAATAAATTCATAGATAATTAAAATATATTTATATGTCTAAAACTCTTTGCACTGTGATGGGAAAGTCATTTTAGGTACCCCACATTTAATCAGTGAGCCTCTATTCACAGAGTCCCAAAGTCAACCTTGAAAACAAGAAATTAACCAAATTTCGGTATCCTACTAAAATATACAGATCTTTATAAAATATTGCTTCCTGGCTTTGTTTCTAGAACATATGAGGATGTATTACTAGTTGAGATTTAAAGTTTATTCTTACTAAAACAGATTATAAGGAATGGAGCTTTAGTCTTTACAGTGGGCCAATCTGAAAGAACACCTACCTAAAGTTGTACACACCTTACAGTGCATTAACAACAACAGAAGAGTAATCTAATGCCATCTGTTCCTTCACAAAGGCATGCTGATATATATGAACTAAGCATGAACTAGGTTGCTATCATTTACGTGAAGTTAAATGTCCTTTATCTACTATCTTCTCATGAGAAGCTTTATCATTTTATGAAAATAAAATGTTTGAACTAAACATAACAATGAAATAACATTATCAGGTAAGTGCAAAGTGATCTAAAATCTAACCTTGTTTTCCTGTCACTCACTATACAACATGAATGTTCGAATACAATTAGCTTGAGGTGTCAAATCCACAAATCTTATACTGTTAATGGTTGACAATACCCACTCCACGCAAAATTACAAACTGTCAAATATACACATGTTTAGAGCAAGAGTCTCAAAGTGTGTCATATATAATAAAGAAAAAGACTGGTCTGCCAGGTCATTGCTTGAATACTACAGCATTTGGGAAGGTCGGGGGAGGACCTAAGATGTTTTCCATTTAATGGAGTGAAGTTACGCTTCAAAAGCAATCTCTAGAGAGCAAATATGAGTGCTTTGGCCACCTTGTCCATCAAATACGTCTTCTCTAAATCCTCTTCCTAATTCCTCTTTATTCATAACAATGCCACTCAATGCATTTAGTCAGCTTCCACCCTTATGTGAAATAGATTCTGTATATAACTTGAAATGGCAAGCAATTATGTGATAGCTTCTTGAGAGTTCAAGCAATTTGACAATATTTAAATAGGGTAAAAGATGACTCACAAAGCCCCCGTATTTTTTAGAAATAATATGACATTGTTCTGAACTACTTCTAAGTGGTTGGGAATGAATGAAAACTGTCCTAAGTTACATCTATCTGCTTTTCACTGCCTGGTAAACTAGCCCATAGTCAACGAGTTAAGCCTTCATACCAGGTTCATCTTTTTATATTTTCTAAGTAAGGTAAATAAGTGAGTCCCGCAGGCAGATAGGAAAGACACTACCTGCAAAGCCGTCTTCGGAAAACATCAGAAGCTGGCATAACTCGTCCATTTTAACGGAAATGGGTTCTTTATTATTTAATCAGGACAGCTTCTGGGCGATTCATGAACCACTTATTGAATCACCGAGTTTAAGAAATCTGAAAAAAAATATTGGGAGTTGGTAAACACCATCTCCTGATTGATCAATAGCACCTAGTGTTGCAGAATGACATGAGAGACTGTATTCTAGTGGCATTTTAAGGCCATGTCCTAGGTTTTGTTTTTCCAGTTAAGCAATGAATAGTGGGTCTCTATAAATCATAATAAATTCATTTTTAAGTCAGCGATCATCCTTGCTCTATACAGTCTCTAAGTAGAGGAAGGTGTGCATTTTGTTGATTGGGTGGCAATCCCTTAGCAATTACTTCTTTAAAGGTTTCTTTTTCTTGAAAAGAAAAGCTAAAATAAAGTGCTATGACCCTTTTTGAGCCAATTACAAAACACAGTTTTAAATTCAATCCTTGAACAAAATGCCTCTGAATCTAAATATAGATACAAATAAAGAAATAGACATTACTCATAGCTGTAAAAACAATTAAGCTCAATGCAAAGAAAATGGGACAAATAAATCTTTTTAAAATTACTATTTCATCTTTGTGATCCAACTGACTAAACTTTTAATTGAAGCTTATGTTTAAAATTTTTTGTTGCTTGGACAAATTATAGTATTTAGTTATTTAGTTTATTGTTAGAGGAGAGAGGAGAGCTGAGTTTTCTCCCAAGCTTTTTATGTTTTGTTTTTTAAACATTTATTCACTTCCTAGTGATTTTAACATCAGACATACATTTCCATATAGATGGCCAAAAACAAAAACATTTTATAAAATACAGGATCAATAAACCCATTAGAATCCTGTCAACATTCATTTTGCTTACATATACAAAGTACAGGAAAGCAATAAAGATGAAATAATGTCTTCGGATGAGTTATTTTCATTAATTCAATAGATTGCTATAATGCAAGGTTTACTAGTTCTACATCCCTCAGCAGACCAGGACCTAGTTCACTGTACTTGAGCAGCAATCCAGAGAGTACCTTTGTAGTAGTATCTGACAGCCATAACACATTTCCAACTACATAAGTCCTGGCAGAGGCTCAAAGGAGTCCATATATCTACCTAAAATTCTGTATGTCTTAGTACATAAAAGAACAAACAAAATTTACTGCATATCTAAGGCACAGGAATATTGAGCTATGGTCCTTGTGTTTAGTATACAGGGCTGGCACTTGCTAATGAGCTGTATAACCACCAATGGAACAGAAACAGAATACTGAAGGGAAGAAATTGTGCTTTTAAAAAAATCAAGAAAGACTGCCATTGAAAATACACACAAATACTGAGCATGTTACACAATTTGTCCTGATGATGCTAGAAATTAAGATTTTATCCTAAAACAAAAGCCAAGACAAGAGAGAAATTTCAGATCTGGTCAAGTTTCCACAAGAGGAGAACTTCAATTGTGTTTATGATTATAAATTATATTTTCAGTGCTATGTATTAAAAATTACCAAAGATATCAAACAAATTCCTATTGTCTTCTTAAAGCACAGTTCACCCAATCTGACACTAGGCAAGTATAATATTATGATGTTTTCTTAATAAGAATAAAATTTTTTAGTTAACAATAGGTTACTCAGGACTACTTTTTGAAATAAATTCTCAATTGAGTAAGTGTACTAATAAAGTTTTAAAGTATATTTTCAACACTCATCTTTTGATTTTTTAATCAAGATCTATGCCAGGTAATTTAAACTTTCTTTCCTACACAATCATAAGTTTTCAGACTCTATGACCTGGGTACTAATAGCTAAGGAAAATTTTAAGACATAATTTTATCCTATATAAACTGTCAGGTTTTAAAACTTTTTATAATTGTGTTAATATAAATAATACAGGTTACTTTCTAAAAGAAAAAAAAAAGTTCGCTTTACACTTAATGTCACCTCCCCAAGTGAAAAACTAGCAGCAAACAGTTAAGATAACAGTACAACAATAAACTATTGCAACCTTGATGTTACTTAAAGTAGTAATATTTATGATTTTAATGAATCTCACTTGATTTCTATATTATAACATTGAAAATTATGAATACAAAATATCTAATGATATAAGCATTATTATTTAAATTCAATTAAAAAAAATTCATAACCTTTTAAGATTAAAAAGATAAAGTAACATGCGTGGGCCATACCGAAAGCAACACTGAAATCTGCTGGGTCCTAAAGTCCAATATGAGTGCCCACATGAGTGACATGAGAAAAAAAATCTCTTTTTAAACACAGCTATACTTGTGCTCACTCATACTTATATACAAAATCAGACTCTTGAGATTTACATTAATAACCATGAAGAAGCTCCCCAGTTGTGGAAAAGATGAACAGCTCAATTCCTTCCTCAAAATGCTCACTTCCTGGATGCTTAGTTTGGTTGTTGCTTTTATTTGTTGCTTTGGCTATTCTGATAAGCCTAGAGAATTCAGCTTTTTCACCAACATCATGAAATGCTGAATTACTTGATTAAAGTTCGGTTTATTCTCTACTAAATTATACAAATGTAAATTCCTTCTGAAATGCCTTCCACTCACTGAGTGATCACTCAGTGCATCAATCACACTTCCATTCTCACTCCACTTCTGGTTTATTCGCTGTTTGTGTAAGTCCTGGAAAATGTGCCACAATGATTTATTAAAGCATGTAGGGGAGGCCTGAAATGTAAGTGGGCCCAATAAAATCACTCAAATAGAATCTAAAGCACTGGGCATTTTGGGCTTCCAGAAATGAGTTACTTCTAGAGCAATTCATCATTACTCTCCAGAGATTACTTACTCTAGAAAGCTGGTGATATAGTCTCGGCTGCAGGCAGACCAGGAAAAGGGATTGGTATTTGCAGTAATATGAGCTGCCATAAGTTTTGCTGCTTCATGACCTTTCGTCCCACAAGAATTTCCAATTCCATCATGGTTCATACCAAAACTGTTTTAATGAGGAAGAAACAGAAGAGACATTAAAATATATATATAAGAAAAAAATAAAACATCTAGGCCACTATACATCCTTTATCTCTTTATTGGCTTGTTTATTGGTTACATCAGGCTTTGATCAAGATAGACCAGTCCTCCAAAGTAAAGTAGTATTAATGTTAAGAAGACAAAAGAACAATTAAATGATACAACATATATCTAAATCTTTGCATTTGTCATGTTTTTATATGCTATCTGTATCAAATGACTCAAGCATTCCTTGAGCTAAAAGGGGGCATGTACTTCACAGATGAGAAGACTGGAGTTCAGAAAGACAAATGATCCATTAAAGATCATAGTATTTTTTTTTTTTTTACAAAAATCCACAACTGAATGTGTTGTTCATGTTCATTCTACTGTCCTTGGTACAAGAGAAAATTACAGAAAATAACAATGATTCATTGAGGTGTAGGTGATGGCCCATCACAGAACTTTTTCTTATGAGCGCTGACAAAGGAGGATGCAATACATAACTTACATCCCTGTGTGTTTTTAAAACACCTTTTTTTGAAAACACTGACATATTTAAGGATGATGGCTTTTTTGTGTGTGGCCTCAATTTTCTGAAATTTTCCTTTCTTTACCACTTTTTTTCTGTCCTACAGCCTTAGTGAACTAAAAATACATTTCAATAAATTAAATATAAGAAGGATATGATCACAAGTATACTCTTTTTAGACAATGAGCCAGATGATTTGGTTAAATATTACTTCAAAGATAATTTATATTTTTAGTATTATAATTTAATAATAAATTGCCTTAACTACAAAACAGGGAAGGAGAGTTGCTATATGAAAGTCTGAATAGCTACTCAGAACAGATAAATATAAGGTGGTTAAGAAGTGTAAATATCAATATGTGAACTCTAGACAGTGGAGACATGTAATTTTCACCTGACAGATAAGATTAGATTAAAGATATGTTTAGAAAGAAGAGTTGTTCATCATCATAAGTACATTATTAATGAGATAAATTCATTGTATGAATAAATAGATAGTATGTTCTGTGCATGTATATAAGATTGAAAAGGAGAAGCCACTAATTCATGTAGTAAGTAACATAAACAAAGAAAATTATATGACAGTATCAAGAGCCCTAAAGTAAAACAAATAAACTTCCCCAAATATTAATATTTATCATTCTAATATGACATTAACACATTGCAAACAATTTCCTTGAATGATCTTGTTGGAATATAAAGGCAAGTTTCAAATTGAATTAGACACAATTGAATCAACACAATCTACTACAATAGTTTACATGTGAAATTCAAAATGTAATATTCCTTCTGTGTAAATCTGATACTGCTGTAGTAACCCTACTATGCTTCTTTTCACGTGTAATAGAGTTTTAAAATGCCTTCATTTTAGCTGAAGATTTATACCTACCCTTATCAAGTGGGTAGTCAGAGATAGCTTTAAGGGAATCAAAACTGAGAGCCTCAATTGCCTTATGTACTCTTTTCTATCAATAAAAATGCAAGACTATACTTTCAGTGTCCTATTTCTCTCACCTTACAAAAGAAAGACATATCTTTCATATAGTCATAATACAATACTATATTGCCTTGGAATACACAAGCATGGCTGCCCAGTAGAATGAGTTTCTGACTCCACCCAGCCCTGCAGTCCCATCCTGCCTGCAGCCGCTTTTCTCCCCCCAAATGACTCAGACACTTGTATTAATTACACTCTGTTTGGCCTATGGCTCAGGCATATTGCTAGCTAGCTCTTTCATCTTATTTTCATTAATCTGTCTTGCCACATGGCCCATGGCCTACCTGTGTTACTTGTACATGTTGATTCTGGAGCCTCTTCTGGCTGGAGTCTCTCTTGACTCCACTATCCTGCCCCTTTATCCCCTTTATCTATGCTTGGATTTCCTGCCTGCTTCTAAGATGCCTCATCATATGCCAAAACAGAATTTGTTTGAGGTTAACTCTTGACACCCTGGCCAGTACTAAACCCCTTTTGAAGTAGGGATTCCACTTGTCTGCAATTGTATTATTATCTATATAGGCAATCCAGCCTCCATTAAAACCAGTAGGGACTACAAGGAGACCAGTGATCCTTAAGCTCTAGGTCCTTGCTTGGCCTTTACCCACCAAACACCACATTAGGCACAAACTAGAATGTTTACACCCCAGGAGCTGCTTCAGATTGATCCACACTAGAACCACTTGGATTTAAGATAGCTACACAAATGACGAGGGTGGCGGTGGGGGTGACACCAAAGAAACCTTTAGAAAGCCCTCTAGTTTTACTTTACTTTTTTCATTAACTTGGAAAATCACTAATTTTGGAGGTCGTGCAGCAGAGCATTATGCTATCATTAGCTTCCACCTAGTTTTGTAACACCTCTGAATATGGATTATTATAATGATTTCCTAGGTCACTTTGCAGAAATTTGACATCTGCTTTTGCTAAGAAATGTTGCTTTTTGTTTTATTTTGTTTCTTGACACAGACTTTCTCTGTATAGATCTAGGTGGCCTCACATACAAATCCTCCCACTTCCATCTCCTAAGAGAGGGGATTATATGTGTAGCAGACACAATCTCACATATGCATACTACACACCAAGAACCCTCCCCTCCTATCACTCTATAAGCCCCTTCCATCCTATCCTCCCCACAGAAATCTCCATCAAGTTCACATCTGTTCATAAAACAGTATATTAATTGAAACCTATAGCTATTTGCTAGATGACTAAAATAGAATTAATAGACTCATCACCTCTATGTTACACCATGCCTGCTAATTTTGCCACTTCCAGCTTTGTTTAACAGTATTCAGTTCTCCATGCAGACATGTTAAACATTTAAGAAAAGATTTTATACATACAAAAAAGAAAGAAAGAAAGGAAGGAAGAAAGAAAGAGAGAGAGAGAGAGAAAGAAAGAAAGAAAGAAAGAAAGAAAGAAAGAAAGAAAGAAAGAAAGAAAGAAAGAAAGGAAGGAAGGAAGGAAGGAAGGAAGGAAGGAAGGAAGGAAGGAAGGAAGAAAGAAAGAAAGAAAGAAAGAGAGAGAGAGAGAGAGAGAGAGAGAGAGAAAGAAAGAAAGAAAGAAAGAAAGAAAGAAAGAAAGAAAGAAAGAAAGAAAGAAAGAAAGAAAGAAAGAAAGAAAGAAAGAGGGAGGGAGGAAGGAAAGAAGGAAAGAAGGAAAGGAAGAAAGAAAGGACTCGTTCAAGAAAGCTAACTAACTACGTGGCCTGTACTCACTAGAATGATTGTCTGTTTTATCTGCCATCTTTGTACTTTCTTAGGAACTCAAGTACTTAAAGTCCCTCATCCTATCATAGGGTTAGGACATTCGGGTAAGATCATTATGCCAGATATAACCCAGAAGTTTCTGAATCGTGTTAATGACTCCTTGGCCCAACAAGTACAAGGTCATGGTGCTTGTACACAAGAAGAACATCTTTGGAAACTGTCCATAAATGACTAATGGACAATTACAAACTTTTCATTTGCTGAAGAAATTAATAAAAGCTGCCTGCTTACATCTGGCCACTGCTGGCTCCCTTTGGCTTAAGTCAGCTGCCTCAAAATGAGGTCTTAATCAAGAAACCTTGTCTGTATAATTCATATGACTTAGTCTCATTTCTATTATTTCTATGCCAGAAGAACTCTATATCCTTTATTACCATTATACTCCATGTTCTAAGACAAAACTTATAGGTATCCACATAACTTTCAAATTAATATTTTTAAATGAATTTTACATAAATTCTGTTTTAATTTTACTTTTGGTTAGTGAATGTGTGCATGAACAAGCCATAGCATATGCATGTGCAAAGGTGTGAAGACATTCTTGTGGAGCTGGTTTTCTCCTTGAACCTTTACATGGGTTCTCCAGGCTTGTACAAGTTCCTTTACCTGACAAATCATCCAATATCCCTTACCTAAATGACTATGATACACTTAGCTAATAAAATATAATATATAATGTGCTTAACTAGTTATCAAAGTTTGCTTTAAACAGACCTCTACTGATGATAGAGGAAGAAGTGGTGGAAACCATATAAACTCAGGTCCTCTTTTGCACTGCAAGTACTTTGCCCACTGGCCACCTCTCAACCCTCAAGCAACACTAATATGTGCAATTATATTTATTTATTACATTTATTTATGTGTTATGAGACACATATGGAGGTCAGAAGAATTGGTTCTCTCCTTGCACCCCATGGGTCCCCAGGATCAAGCCTATCAGGCTTGGCAGCAAGTGCCTTTAACCACTGAATTATCTCATTGGCCCCCTAGGTGGCAAGATTTTAGGAAGTACAACTAGCCCTTAAGAGATGAGGAAAGAAATTATCAGCCTCATTCTATCACCTGCCCCAAATTAGGAGTTTTTATCACTTCTTTGTGGCACAGCTCTCCAAAAAGGACATGGCTCTAGTCATTCTGTCTTATTAAACCTCAGCCAAAGTGCTTTCTCACATTACATGAAAAGAGGTCTTCATTCAGTGCATGGAAAAATTGTGTAAATTACATGTTACTACATACACCATCAAGATTTTTTTTAAAGCATGGTTTGTCTGTGTATACCTGGCTTTCCTGAAACTCTCAATATAGAGCCAGCTGTCCTCAAACTTCACTGAGATCCTACTGCCTCTGCCTCCCGGGTGCTGAGATTAAAGGTGTGCACCACCACCACCCAGCATACCACCTAGATTTTTAAGAAGTAAAAAACTTGAATTCATCTAATATAAGACTATAGTATTTAAAGAAATATGACATGGGCAAAAGGAAACTTTAAAAATGGCAATACAAGTTCCCCTCAAAAAACTGAAGAGATATTTCAGTGAGTAGAAGTGGTTGCTAGACAAGCATGGCCATCTGAGTTCAAATTCTTACTAACTCATGTAAAAAGTCAGGTGTGGTTATGGTCATGCACCTATAACCTTGGAATCTGAATAGTGGACATATGTACTAGCATGAACTCTATATATACACATACATACACATGCACATACATTAATCCACACTACACACAACACACACACACACACACACACACACACACACACACACACACACACACGGAGAGAGATAGACACTATACTAACACACATAGAGAAAGCTTTTTAAAAGAATTATCTAATAGGTACATATAGAGAGAAATGACTTAGAAATTGACTTTTTCTATCAGATAAATTATACAAGATGGCCATATCAACTTTGTAAACTGATTGATGTTTAAGTATTCTAAGCCAATGCTTGGGTCACTTCATGACCATGAGAGTAAAGAACCCATGAGGAATTTTAACAATTGTTACTGCTTTTAGGAATGGTCCTCATAACCTTTTTTAGTTTATTTTACAAACTAAATTAGTATCTCTAAAATAGTAAATAGTATATGGTAACATTTTCAAAACTAGTAATTAAGTAAAATAGAATATGTTTTAAATTTCTCAATAGAAATTTAAATTTATTGAAGAAGTTCCAAATAGAATCCAGCCTTGACTTTGGGATGAGTAAATCGGACTTGCCTGGAGTGGATGTGCCACACAGAGCTGACCCACCTTGGGACTTCTTGCCCTTTTGGGGGAGGAGATGGGCAGATGGGGAGGGGTGAGGCTAAGGGATAACTGTGAGGGACTGGGAGGGAAAGGAGGGGGATACATACATAAAAATGACATTTTTTAATAAAAAAGTTTTTAAAAAGAGCTTGAACCAGAAAAAATTCTATAGGTTCTCATTCTCTTTTATGTCTAAATTTTCAAATTTTGTATTCTTATGTTTATTTATAAACATGTGCCATGAGTACTACATACCCCTAGCCAAATAATTTTGTTCTCCATTTTGGCTTCTGAATGAGACTGAGTTAGAGGAATGTTATTGAAATAAGTGGCCAAGAGTCAAGCAGAAGGAAAAAAGGAAGAGAAAAATTAATTAAAGGTGTGTTCCTCAAAGGTAGGATCCTTCTCATCACAGTATCCACAAAACATCATATATAACTCATAAATCTCCAGAATTGTGGGCTCAGTAAATCGGAAGTCAAAAAACTTTGCATGAGTGACAGATTAACTGCTAGGTAAATGTCAGTCATGAGAGAAGAAACTGGAGATTGTGCATGTCTCCCTTAAAAGTGAATAATGTTCCCTGAGCCTTGGCAGTGGGATTCTGTAGATAAGCCCACAGGATCTGGGCTCCAGAACTCTGCACTTGGATCGGCTATGGTGTTCTGTAGTGGTCTCTGTTGCAAAGAGAAGTTCCCTTGATGAGGCAAACTGTACAGGGAAAAGCTCAGGAGGCCTAAACCTTATTCAAAGAACTACAGGTGATTGAGTAGTTCTGGGAGCAGGAAATGTGTCCTTCCCAGGGAAGAGCTCACCAACGGTTGTCCAGGGCCGAAAGATCAGTCCTGAAAACATACATACAAGTGACCTTACACAGACAGAACAGGATACACTTAGGAATATATATGTAAGTACACAAATACATATATTCATGCAATAACAGTTAAGGGAAAAAAAGAGGCCATGAATGTGAAGGATCGCGGGGCAAGGTATATGAGAGAATTAATAGGGAGGAAAGAGAGAAATGCTGTAATTAAATGACAGCCTCAAAAATAAAAAAGAATAAATTGTGAACTAAAAATATAGGTAACAAGATGGGAAAGAGTCTGAACCAAAATCCATGGTGTCACTAGTCAGAGACCCCGTAGTGGCTGTCTACTGAGGCCAACTATATAATAAAGGCTATTAATTAAACTGATAATTAAACTAAGTGTCTACAACTAGGAGGAAGGCTATCATGTGTGACACAGGACATGGACATACACGCTTTTCTCAAATATCTTATCTATAGATTAAATTAATTTTTCAAATGTTTTCATTTGAAACCACAATAACAAAAGAAAATATTCTCATATATGGTAATTATATGATCACAAACAGATTTATATTTTTTATTTTTAAACACATTTAAATAGCAAGTCATGTGTAATGCCTTGAATTTTATAACATTATATGAATAATCAGTTGTCAAAATAATGTAATACATTTTGTACCACAAAGATTTTGATGCACAAGTTTAGTAGTTTCTTTTGAAAGATTTTTAGAGTAAAAATAATAAACATAGTTTACTGAGTATACATTTTGATCTGTAGTTAGACTGTGGAGTCTGTTGAAAATCATGTTTTCCTATCAAATTCTATATGCAGAATCCAGATTTATATACATGTTGACATGACATATACACATGACGTAAAAGAGAAGGATAATCATTTGAGGAGATGAACAGGACCAGGGAGAGGAGATGACAAATGGGATAATGGAAGGATGAATAAGATAAATAACAATGTGAATGAAAATGTAATGACAAAACCCATTAGTTACAGGGCTGGAAAGATAGCTCAATTAGTAAGAGCACTGACTATTCTTCCAGAGGAACCAGGTTCAACTCCCAGTACCCACATAGCAGTTAATAACTATAACTCCAAGATCTGATACCCTCACATAGACATACATGCAGGTAAAATACAGATACAAATAAAAAATAAATAATTAAGAAAACCCACTAGTTGGTACTCTAACCGGAGATTATTTTTAAAAAGTGTCTAGTTCAAATTTTAAATATACGCAGGTTTCATTTTTAAATTGAAGAAAATCATGTTTCTAATAATACATAAACCTCATTTTTGTTAGTTAATAATGGTACTTTATATGTCAATCATTTAATTAAATGTGTATAGTATATCGAGCACATCTTTTTAATTTCTGGCACTAAAGAAAAAAGTAAATATATGTGGTCATTCAGTTCAAAAAAAAAAAAAAAAACTAACATCACAGGACCAAAGCATTGTTTCCTAAAGTTATTTAATATAAAAATTTTGATTTTTTAAAATGTAACATTTTTTGCTAGGCATGATGACTTATACCTATAATCTCAGAATCTTTTACACTAAGCAAAAGGACTATGGAGTATAGTGGGAAGCAGGCACTATCACCTTGACCTAGAGGTGTGGCCGTTAGGACCTGAAGCCTCAGTATTCAGGATGTGGCCAGGCCAGTTTAAGAATGAGTACACGGATGCACCTCTCTCTTGTCCTGTTTGAGCCAGTCTTTCCAGGAACTGCACCTCTATTTATCCTTTTGTATTAGTGAGTGTTTCCCTATAAACCCCTTAATATATATTAACCTTTTAAATAGTTGCCAGAAATTATTATTACCCCACATTGGACGCCATTTGCAGTCAGAAATTTCTCTGACCCTTTCAGGACTATAGGACAAAGCCCTCTCATCCACAGTCCTGAAGCTGCTTATAAAATAATTATTAACAAAGATATTTGGCCCATGGCAAGGCAGCTTAGAGGCAGGCAGGTTATTCAAGCAGAGATAAAGACCAAGGAGGGCGGAGTCAGGGAGAGAGGCCAGAAAGTACAGAGGAAGGAAGATGAGGATGCTGCTCTGAGAAAAGGTACCATGACATGTAGCTAAACATAAAGAATAAATATGGGTTGGCTTAAAGTATAGAGCTAGATAGTAATGTGCCTGATACATAGGCCAAACAGCTTATAATTAATATAAGCTTTTGTGAATAATAATTTAATAAGCTGCTGCAGGACTGCAGGTAGGAGAGCTTTGTCCCTGGGTCTGAAAGGGTCAGAGAAACTTCTGGCTACAATGAGGAGTTTAAGGTTCTCCTGAACTAAATATTGCATTCCAGGAAAATCTTGGCTATACAGTGATAAAATACAAAGGGAGGAAGGGTGGAATGGAGGGAAGGAAAAAAGAGGTAAACTTTCAAATGATATATTCTAAATTGTTACAAGTATAAAATACTTGTACCACTGTAACAAAAAATGAAAGAGAACAAAATATTCCTTAGAATTATTTTTCATTAATAATTTTTCTTTATTCATGACTAATTTTATCCATGAAACACTTATTATAATAAAGCAAAATTAGATTTTATGAGGAAGTACTCAGTCTTCTATACCTGGCAAATTTTTTTTTAGACATAGTAGTTACTCATTGAGATAGTTATAATTTCGTCATGTGTTCTTTTTTCACAGGCTTTAGAATTTCATTCTACTTTATATACAATTTGCTAAAAACAAATAACTTAAGATAGTAAACCTATATAGGAAGATATGCAGTGAGCAAAATTTAGTGCCAAAATTCTTTCCAAATGTACACAAAACAATGTTCACATTTAGTATAGTATTCTGAACTGAGGCTTAGAGCTCTAAAAGTTAATGGAATCACTGTAATCTATTTACATTTATTCTTCCACTATTAGTATGTCTATTAAGATAAATCAGGTAAGCTGGAATGGTGTATATGTGGTTAAAGGCAACTCGGATTGCAAAGACAGGAAATGCAGAGCAACATTATAACTATTGCTATTATAATCTTCCTTAGCCCAGTACATAAAAGGTTACTCATTTGGTTCATGGCAGCTGAAATTGTCAGCCTATTAGCATGGTGTTATCTACCTGAAAATTCAGTTATTTGTTTATCCAGGACAATGAAGAGATAATTTAACAAAGTTTCTAAAGTTCACAATAATGAGATTCTACTTTACAATGTTTATTTCTGTAGTATACAGACAATTATTCTGAATTATCAGACCCTGAATACAATAATCATCAGATTAATCTTAACTATCTTTTGTCATTATTACCTAAAATAACAAAGCCTTAATTATAAAATAATTCACTATAATAACTTTTCCAAGAAATCCTCTTAGTCAGTATTATTATCTTGGTCACTATGGGTAATATTTATACCTAAGAATATTTATGGAAATGTATATGCCTATTGTATGCATAATTATAAGTATATATTATGTGGACATATCATATGTGTAGAGAAATACATAAACATATAATTTGAGTATTTTACTGGGCATAATCAAAACTAAGTAGCTCCAAATTTAGAAAGAGATTCTTTCTCAACAAATAAAAAGGCCAGTAGTAGAGGAAAACACCTAATACTGACATCCAACCTCCACATATGTGTGCATAGGAGACCCACACACAGATAAAGGCCCATGTATGAATGATACACATACATATTAAAAAAAAATGAAGTTTAAAAATCAAGCTAAAAGTCCATTCGTTTGCAACAATTACTTGTTACACTTAAGATTGCCCTAGCTAGGGCTTGTTCTTTCCATGTGAAAAAGTCAGCGCACACAACAGTAGAGCAAACAATGTGATGAACTGCCATTATACACAATCATTGTTAGAAAGCCGAGATTTTGTTATTCTTGTTTTATGTTTTAGCCTTACTTTTAAAGTCAAATATAAGATATCTTGTCATTTTTAGTTCAAACATACTTTGAAATGCATCCCTAAAAATAAGGAATACTTTTAAAAGCTCTTTTAATATTATTTTTGTACAATTAAAGACATTGGGGATCTTCTATAATACAGCAGATGTCTGATTGAAATCCTGCCACCCTATTGACATTATAATATTTTCAACAACTAAAACCAGGAAAACCACACAATTAATTAAAATAATCTCTCACAAAATGTCTTCCTTTGAGGTTATCAGGTACCTTTGGTTTGTAACTTACATTACATTAAAACTGGACATAGTATAGCATGAAGACCTTTATTCCATTTGACAAGAAATCTAATTTCTAGTATTTTACAAAAGTATAGAAATACATTTTTAAGGAGAAGGTGGAAGTGAGAAAATGGGTCGGTCTGAAAACTGCTTGTTGCATAAGCATAAAAAGCTAAATTCAGTATCTAAGGATCTACATTTGTCAACACACTTGCAATCCTAGCTTTAGAAAATATATACCTGGAACTCACTAGCCGGTGGACCTAGCCTACATGGTCAGAAGACACTGCCGCAAAAAGAAAGTAGATGGTACCTAAGGAATGATATCAAGTTTATTTGGGCCTCTACAATCATGGGTGCATGCACATGCATGCAGGTTAAGAGCTAGACAAATAAAAATATTATCACATATTCATTTTAAATGGATATGATATTTCTACGGAAATATAAATTAGGATCACAATACATTCTAAATCAATTTTTTAAAAGTACAAAATTACTCACATATTCTAATCAGTAAGTAAGGGGTCTTCTTAATTATTAATGATCAAAGATTCTAACTGTAAGGAATCTATATGTATCACTGTTGTAGAGCATTATTTTAAGTGTATTACTTTTGCTTATGCTCTGGAATATAAACATTTGTAACATTTTAATGATGCAAAGATGTGTTACATTTGTTTGATTAAATAAAAATCGCCTGTGGTCAGGAGGCTGACTCAGGAGAAGTCAGATGGAGAAGCCCGTGCGGCAAATGCATTAATCTTTCTTTCTGTGTGGTTCTAGGCCCACACTGGGTGCCAGTTGTCCTCTTTTTAAACTGTCGCTGCCTTTTTAGCTATGGCCATCCTAGTCAACAACTGTAACTCTGCCACTACCAGCTACAGTTCGGCAAGTATGATACCTGGAGGGAATTCTGTTTCCTCAGGCACTGACTCTTTCAAAACTACAAGAGAACTTATCTAAATCTCTGTTCCTCTAAATAACTCAAGACTTAAAGGAAGAGGTGGAATTCTGCTCCTCAGAGAGGCTAAATAGCAGGTTGTTCACCTCCTCTCCTTCCTTGAGTCTCCCTGGGAAAAAAACATAATTTGCTTCTCCTCACCCCCACTTAAAAGCCCTTCTCCACCGGGTTCCTTCCTACCACTTCCTATCAGCTAGTTGCTGACTCAGCCTCCTGAGCTCAGAAGAATTTTATTTAATCCAACATATGTAAGACATCTTTGCATCATTAAACAAAGTTCTAGAACATAAACAAAAGTAACACACTTTAAAATAGTATTCTACAACATATCACCCTATTGCTTAAGATTCATTGCACTCAATAATAAAAATCACTTGGTGACACACACTTTGATCTGTAAAGTAAAGGCACAGCACATTCAAGCTGAAAAAAATACTTGAGGCATTCATATGGCTGCTATTCTTACTCATTGCCTTGTTTGATTTGTGGGATTTTACAAAGTGTTAGGGATCAAATATCAAACCAAAAGCTTTTGCATGCTGGCCATTTCTCTACCACTAAGCTATCTATCTCTGCAGACTGAGTTTTTATATTTACTTACTAAAAGCTAAGCACTAAGATCTTATGAGTAAGTAAAGGGATCTTCAAGAAACAAATTTTCCCTGGCCAAATAATGATCTAACACACACATTAAATGATGACAGGAAAGGTGTCCTGTTTCTCATCAAGAAAAAGAGAGAGGGGAAGACAGCAACATGCTCATCATCTGGGCAGGAGAAAACAGGTGACTGTTCACTTTGTTGTCGTTCTTTCTCTCTGTCAAGTGACATGTGGATGGAAGTATTCTAACTCTCAATCTTATGGATTTTGTGGGCTTTCCATACTCAATTTTAAGCACACTTTCAATCAAAAATTAACTGTTAAAGAACATTATTCCAAGGTACCAACTTGAGAAGGATAGTTTACATTCTCACAATTATTCTATAGAAAGTATCATTTATTTGAGGACTTTTTCAAAGAACTGAAATACAGCCCAAACAAACAAATAAAATCTAGAAAGGTGGACAAAACACTACCTAACCTTTTTAAATTTTAGTGGGGGCATGAAGCAATGCCTAAGCAATAAAGAGCACTTGTTCTTGCATAGGACTAGGGTTTGGTTCCCAGAACCCAGTATGGCTCATACCATCTGCAACTACAATTCCAGGGGAACCAATGACATCTACTGACATCCATAGACACCAGGTGCACACATGATGCACATATCTATTTTCAGGGGAACCAATGACATCTACTGACATCCATAGACACCAGGTGCACACATGATGTACATATCTATTTCCAGGGGAACCAATGACATCTACTGACATCCATAGACACCAGGTGCACACATGATGCACATATCTATTTTCAGGGGAACCAATGACATCTACTGACATCCATAGACACCAGGTGCACACATGATGCACATATCTATTTTCAGGGGAACCAATGACATCTACTGACATCCATAGACACCAGGTGCACACATGATGCACATATCTATTTTCAGGGGAACCAATGACATCTACTGACATCCATAGACACCAGGTGCACACATGATGCACATATCTATTTTCAGGGGAACCAATGACATCTACTGACATGCATAGACACCAGGTGCACACATGATGCACATATCTATTTTCAGGGGAACCAATGACATCTACTGACATGCATAGACACCAGGTACACACATGATGCACATATCTATTTTCAGGCTAAAACATACTTTTGAAAAAGATCAAGAACAACAAAAACAATACGTAGAAAAAGGAACGAGAGTACGGGTGTAGCACGAACATAGGCTAACTGTAAATGCAAGAGGTGACAACATTTCATAGTACATTGTTCAACCATTATGTGGTATATATCTGAACTTTTTAATAGAAGTGACTCTAGCACAGCCTATAAAATTTGGTATGGAGCCAGACATTGTGGCATACACTTTTAGTTGGGAGCAGAGGCAGACAGATCTTTTGAGTCCTAGGCCATCCAAGCCTGCATTATTAAGACTCTGCTTTAAAAAATAACAACAAACATGCTGTAGAATACTGTTTTAAAATGTGTTACTTGTGTCTATGTTGCATTTGTTTGATTCTGTGAAGCTGTGTTACTTTTCCTATCCAAAATACCTGATGGTCTAATAAAGAACTGAACAACCAATAGTGAGGCAGGAGAAAGGACAGGCAGAGCTGGCACGCAGAGAGAATATATAGAAAGAGAAATGTGGAATAAAAGGAAGAAGGATCAAGAGGAAGAGGTTGCAAGGGGCCAGCCACCCAGTCAGCCACACACCCACACAGCCACCCAGTCAGCCACACACCCACCCAGCCACCCAGTCAGCCACACAGCCACCCAGTCAGCCACACAGCCACCCAGCCACACACCCACACAGCCACCCAGTCAGCCACACACCCACCCAGCCACCCAGTCAGCCACACACCCACCCAGCCACCCAGTCAGCCACACAGCCACACAGCCACCCAGTCAGCCACACAGCCACACAGCCACCCAGTCAGCCACACACCCACACAGCCACCCAGTCAGCCACACACCCACACAGCCACACAGCCACCCAGTCAGCCACACACCCACACAGCCACCCAGTCAGCCACACAGCCACACAGCCACCCAGTCAGCCACACAGCCACACAGCCACCCAGTCAGCCACAGAGCCAGCAATGGAGCAAGAGTGAAAAGACATAGAGAAGAAAAGGAAAAAGCCCACAGGTAAAAGGTAGGTGGGCTAATTTAGGTTTTAAAAAAGCTGGCTAGAAACAAATCAAGATAAGGTTGGTGATTCATAAGTAAGAATAAGCCTCTGTATGTGTTTATTTTGGAGCTGGGCAGCACCCCTCCCCAAAAGAATAACAAGTAAAAACAACTAACAACATTTTGGAGTACCAACATGGGCCTCAAATTTCCACAGGGCCTGAGAGAGCTTTCTTAAAAAAAAAAAAAAAAAAAAAAAAAAAAAAAAAAAAAAAAAAAAAAAAAAAAAAAAGCCTGCTGGCAAGCCCTAGAGCAGCTAGCACACTGAGCCAAAAACAAAAATAAAACAAAACAACAAAACCATAAGTAAAAATGTTTGCTATAGTGCAATCAGCATAAAACCAATGTGCCACAGGAATATGGGTTGCATGCTTAGCTTTCACAACCTGAGAAGTAGGCAAACCCAGATAAGAGCCTCCAGGAGAATCCAAGGATAGGTTATCAGTTTAAAGGTTCATTCACACAGTCAAAGGAGGCTAAAAGATATGCAGTAAAAGAGGTCCAAACAGGGGGAAAAATTCTAAAACGTTTCCAATGTGTTTAACAATGGCATATGCTTAAGTATGAAAAGAAAGTTGGTAAAGTTACAGAAATAAGTTTAAAAAAATAAAGTCTTTAAAGAGAGTAGAGATGGGAAATACACAGGGAATCTGGTTCCTGTATGTTATTGTGTTGGTTTAAATTTTTTAATGTTTATAAGCAAACAATAGCTGCTAAGAGACATGGGATTGAAAAAAGGACTGATGAAATAAAACAGCCTAGATATTTTAAGAATGCCTAAACTTTAAAATGTAAGTAAAAAAATGTACTTGTAAAATGGAACTTAAAAAAAATGTATTCCATTGAAGAAGTGGTTTTGCTTTTGTTTCCATGAGAGACAAGAGGCTGCGGATTTGTTCCAGAATAATATGGATCAGGTTTGATCAGGGAAAATCTTCTGAACCTTGGCAGGTGATATCTATCAACAAAGGTTACTGCTGGTTTTCCCAGGACTTGGTCATAATGTAAAATTTTCTCTCTTGGACCCTAAAGATGCTTCATCCACAGACAACAGGAAGCACTATGGAGACTACTATGCTCATATTACCAAGAGTTAAGGGGTGTAAGTATTTTTTGGTTATTTGGTGGGTTATGGATGTTTGTTAAAATTTAGGGTAATATAAAAATATAGTATAAAACTATCAATCCCAGATATTTTGCATTGTCATGGATTTTGGAATATTGATACAAATTCAAAATTAATTTTATTACACTGTATATATGATTCTATTCTTGGTGTATTGTGCTTATGTGGCTAATTTTAAAATGCATTGTATATATAAGAAGTGTGGTTTATAGTTAATCTATAATAATCAAATTTGTGGGCACATTAGGTATGTTTTCAAGATTAAATAGATATATTTAGGTAAATAAGCAGTTTTCAAACACTTCAAAAACTTATATAATATGGCTTTTAAAATGTTTTGTTAACCTAAATTTTCCATGACAATAAGACACATCTGCTCCTGGGAGTACCAATTTACTTCAGAGATAATGGGCATTGGAGAAACTCCTAATGGAGTTTGCTTTCAATGTGACAAGATTAGCCACTGGCCAAAGAACCTGCCCTTACTTTAGACTGCTGACAATATGTTATGCAAACTAGACATGCAGGATACACAGAAAAAAAGATTGTTGAACTTTGTCAAAACAAGGCAGGACAGTCCTTCAAAATTCCTACTTCACAGAACAGTCTACCAGACATTCTGCAGGACACAGAGGAAGGGGACTGGTGAACTTTGCCAATACACAGTAAGAAAGTCCTTCTAATTTCCTGCTTCACTGAACAGTCTGTCACTCTAAACCTGTGGGATGGATGCCCCAATGATGTAGAGGAACTTTCATTAAGTGTGTACAGGCAGTCAAAGGTCTCTGTTATTATAATATTATCTCCTTTTAGGTTTTTTGATGGAGTTCAAAACTAGATAGTTTTAGTTTCAGTTTTCCTTAGTTATGATAGAAAGTAAATTAGGTATAAAAACTGGATTCACTAAAGTAAGATAGATAAGGGATTATTTTCTCTGCATGTGCTAACCACAAGTGGACAGAATATTATGAATATAATCTTTACTTGATAATTGTATTATATATAGTATTACTATGCTTTAAGTTAAAATGTTTCCTTTTTATTTAGATAAGGGGGAATATTGTAGAATATTATTTTAATATGTGCTACTTTTGTTTATGTTTCATTTGATTAACTATGAGAAGCTGTGTTACTATGTCTGTCTAAAACATCTGACTGGTCCAATAAAGAACTGAATGGCCAATAGCAAGAAAGAAGAAAGCATATGTGGAACTGGTAGGCAGAGAGAATACATTAAAGGAGAAATCTGGGAGAAAAAGAAGTGGCCGAGAAGAACTCCAGGGGCCAGCTACTCAGCTACACAGCAAACTACAGAGTAAAAAAAACAAAGAAAAGAATACAGGAATACTAATGATCATGCTCAGAAGCAAAAGATAAATAGGATAATTTAAATTAAAGAAAGCTGGCAAGAAACAAGCCAAGCTAATACTGAGCACTTATAGTTAAGAATAAGCTTCCATATGTGATGTATTTGGGAGATGAGTGGTGCCCCCCCCAAGAGTAAACAATGATATAACTAACTTTTTGCTAAACATTAATAACTTCTTTCTTAGGAGAAAGGGGAAGGGAGGTGGCACAAGAGCTAAGACTATCAGTAAACAGAGGCTCTTGTTTAGTTTTATCTCTATGAGAGCATTAGTTAGAATCACATTAAATACTAAGACCAAGTCATTTTCCAGTCTTAAGAACACAATGATCCGAAATACAGAAAACTATTACTTTTATCTGTTTGCTTAAATAACAAGTCTACTGTCATTGGGACTTGTTTGAACGTGGAATTTTAAACATTGGCACTGACTTATTTGAAATAAATATTAAAAACTTAAGGTCCTCTTCAAAAAACAAGTATTAGCTTTTACACTTTTTAGTGGCATGTGAGTATACTTGACGATATAAGTTATACAGCAATGACTACATAAACATTATGCCTAGAGAAGGTAAGCTTCCAGCTTCATGAAGGGTGAAACTAAATGTTCATTTTAAGGAAGTAGTGTCAATAGTGTAGACAAATACATGTAGCCAGAAATGGTAGTTCCTTCTTGCTGGAGTCAATACTAAGAAGGCTGAGGTAGGAGGATTACCATATGTTTCAGGACAGCCTGTCTAGATAAAGGTCAGCCTGGGGTACCAAACAAGACTGTCCCCCCCAAAAAATTTATATATTTTTAATTATTTACATATATATGTATATTTATTATTTACATAAAAATAAAACCCCCAAACAAGCCACAAGACAAAATACATAAGTTAGCATTTAGAAAGCATACAAAATTGGATTTAATATTAAGTGTTGAGAAGATGGCTAAAACTCAATGTTTTAAATGCCCATAACAACATTAAGTGTGATATATCTGTCTATTTAACAAGTCTCCAGTTCTTAAGAAGATTTCTCTCAATACCCCAGATAACAAAAGTCTCGATTGAAAGCTGTCAAAAAGGATGTTAAAAAGGGGGGGGGGGGAGTTGAGTACAGGCTTTCCACACAGTAGTTACAAGTGGTTAAAAAGTGGAGTTCTATGCTTTATTTTGATTTTCTTAAATGCACTCACTTGTGACCAATCTCATGAGCAATGGTAAAAGCTGAACCCAGGCCAATGTCTTCATTAATGCTGCAACTCCTTTCAGGCTCACACATTCCAGCCACAGAGGCTAAGCCTGAATAAACAGAAAGAGACACAAAGGGTCAAGCCAAGGTGTTTCAGCCTTTAAAAGCCTATACTTCTAAATGCCTGGATTCTTTTTAATAACCTCCATGCACAGAAGGAGCAGCTGGCAAAAGGTTAACTTTCTAGTCATTTGCAAAATCACTGGGGGGAATTTCACTTTGCAGGCTAGACATTAATATTTTTTGAACTGCAGTCAGTGCTGGAAAATGTCTAGACTAGGGGTTAGATTTATAAATTTTACTTCTGGTAACTTGGGACCACCTAGTAACTTGAGCCAGAAAAGGGAATTCAAGAAAGCATTTCTATTTTAATATTCTTCAGGCTGTAGAAAGCAAAATATATTCACATTATTTTTCTAAAAAGATCTGTTTAGGTTGAGTGGGTTCATAAAAATATACAAGCAACATTTTAGTTAAAAAGAGGGAATCCCAAATGGTTTTATAAATGACATTTTTATTAAGAAAAAAAGTAGATGTTTCAAAACAGGAGAGAAATGTGAAACTATGAAAGTTTTGTAATTTTAAATCTTCTGTAATCAGTCCTGAAAGCACCAGCTTTTATATATGTATATGGAGGGAAGTCATTCATGCAATCAGGGCTTTCTTCTATCCCACCCTCTCCAGTGCTTTAGAGTTCTTACTAATAAAAGCAAAATCATGGTGCTAATTTGCTGATTTCTCATGAAATGTTATGTTACTGGAGCTATTTCCTCTTGGAAGCTTTAGTATTTACTTCCAAATGAATAACATGCTCTGTGGATTATGCTCTGTGGATTAGTATAGAATTTTAAATCAGCACTTAGAAAAAATAATTTTGTGAGAAATGAAAAATGCCATCTGTTATGAGGAAGCAAATGCTAAATAATATATACAGAGAATAGCCATCTAAAAATACTGGAGGGAAAAGCAAGGAGGCTACTTTATGTACTCTGTTACCATATTACTCCAGTGTTAGGAACTACCTTCCCACCAAGGCTACTGCAATTCACTTCAATGGATATTCACTGAGAGCAACAAGTAATGTTCTGTGTGGCTGCAATTTCCCAATGGAACAGTCAACACTATTCAATCCATATTTTCTGCTAAGGAAGCTCTAAAAACTGTGTTTCTCTGTTCTGATATAAATATTAAAATAACAGCCACACTATAACAAAGTTAAAGTGAGTGCTGGAATTGCTGAAACCGCTTTGTATACTATTTTATAAGGATAGGCACAAGTGAGAAAGGAGGTTATTTCTACCTCAGAGTTGTCATAAGCACTGGTGACAGCACTTGCTGACCTTCCATTCCACTGAAAGGTATTGGGACCGGAAAAGAAGACAATAAAAAAGAAGTACCATTTGGGGCAAAATGAATTCATGCTTTGACTAACCAAAAATATGTTATAAATGTTACTTCTAATTTCTACTCAAATAACGCACACATACACAGCATGCAGAAGAAAAACATTTGGTTCTAAGCTGATGGGTCCAGTATGGTAGACCATGTGGGAAGAACTAAACAATGAACACTATTTATGCTCTGAGTCATTTTTAAAGGATTACTGCTAACAGTTATTGACAAATTAACATTTATGATATTTCCATAAACTATTCTTTTGTTTTCTAAAGATAATGGTGCTGGATGGGTTGTATTTTTTGTATGTTTATTTGTTTTGTTTTTTTTCTCAAATTGGCATTGGAAGTGGTTTTTGTTTAGGTATGTGCTCAATGACTGTAGTTTGAATTGAGAGTTCTTACTGATACCCCAATGTAGTTATAAGCACATAGTTACTTGCTATTAACAAGCTATAGAACAACTTTAGAAAGGATTTATTTGGAGAGTAACTACTGATTTTTGAAAAATAATAAAGGTAAATCTTAACTAATATAAAACTAAACGCTAGTATATTTTTTACTGGCTCCCACCACATTCTATCTTCCTAATAACTGCTTCTGTCAAAATTCTTATGTGTGATAGTGTTGGTCTTGGTTTCATTACTGTTTGGATAATTTAGATTTCTTCAGTTTGAGCATCATTTTTCACCCTTAGCCCTAATTACTCTTATAATACAGCTGTCCATTAGAGTTATTAACCAAGAGATTATCAAAAAACCCACCTCATCAAAAATACCAAAGTTAAAATAGGTAACAAATTATTTTAATTAAAATTATACTTATAAAATAGTAATGAATTGTTCGATTTTATACTGATATTTTCCACAAATAAAAGTCAATACAAGTGTTTATATATGCATTATATTCAGTTTTCAAAATAGTAATTTTAATTTACAAACAATTGAGCTTCAAAATACATTTATATGTACCTAGCAATTAATTTATTGACTGTAAAAATGAATGAATGATTAAAGTTACAATTTAAAATTGTAAAAACATATTATTTTGGAAAATTAAAACAACAAATTAGTCAGTAAACTGATTAGATCATTAGTAATGACAATGAAAGCACGAGGTAGTCATATAACTAATGTCAGAATAAAGAGCCTGTCCGTGTAAATAATATGACCTCAAAGAACAGAATGAAACGTATATACTCAATTCCTTAAATCATTCATGCTTGAAAATATAAGCTCTAGCTTATACGTATACTTGTGAGGTTTTAGCGTTCATTGGTTCTAAAGTAGATGAAACAATTAGTAGATATCTATAGAATTTGAGCAATAAATAAATGAATTAAAGAAAGCGCTGCAGGTGATTCTATATCCAAAAACAATGCTGTAGTGGGATTCAGGTGTTAGGTGACAAGGCTTGGAGGTGTGTCTCTGGACTTCCGGGAGCCTGAATGGAGCATGGTCAGGCCCCACTAAGAAGCTCAGCCCTGTTTTGTTCCTGTGTTCTCAAAGAGTGGATCGCCTGTCACGGGTCAGTTTCTATCTCCAAAAATCGTCCTACGGTTTAATTTGTATCATGAGTGTTCATATAATCCTCAATAAATATTAATCCTTTCTATGACATACTGTGAGTATTACTGCAATACAATGCCTGTTCTTTTATTATAGCATTCATTTTCAAATGAATTACCATACTTTTTCTTACATTGATTTTAATAATAAAATCAATAACATTGATTTAATAATAATAAAAGGACAGATAGTACTCCTGCTTCATAAATAAGGAAATCAAGAAACAAGGAGGTTTAAAAGATTATATAAAGTAACAAATACACTAAAACTGTAAAAGTCTCAACATCTGGCTTTCTCAGTTGATCTAACATAAAACACTACTAAGAAAATCCCATCATGAGCTAGCTCAGCAAGGAGAGCGCTTTCTGTGATAGGTATTAACTAGCACACTTTTTCATGGTCAAAACTAGGCATTGACTAATTGGGATTTCTCCTCTAGTCACAAATCTTGAGGAACACAGGATAGGATAAGCCATATAAAAAATGATCAGGAGAAATTCCAGTCTTTGAAGAGATGTTTCACTGAACTACCAGCAAGTTGGAAACACTTTTTTCTCTTAAGTCCACTCTATTGGATATTCCCAAATGCTTAGGGTATTTACAGGAATTAACTTATTAATTTACAGATTAAAAAAAAAAAAACCTGAAACTTGATATAGAAAAGTCAAAAAAAATCACTTTTTCTTCTTTAGTTATTGTCTGTAAAAGGTTTTCATGACACTGAAAATTGTCAAAGGGGGAAAAAAAAACCTTGTGCCTTAAAATAACATTACTTACATTATCCCATTTGGCCTCCTGGGAACCTGTGTACTAACCCCACTTGTATCCATATTTAATTTGCAACCAATATATAATAATGCTTTTTAACAAAATATACTTTTTTAAGAATTCAAGATAACTACTGAAATTTTTTTTTTAAAGCAAAAGAAAATTTCTCCTTTCTCCACCTCTGGCTATACTGTTTGATGAAATTCTTTAGTAATTGGACTAACATTATAAAAATAATATCTAAGTTCATAAGAGATAAGCTTTTTGAAGAAAACACCAAGAGAAGTATAACTCTTTATGCTTCTTTTATGTATCTCAATTTCTTTTCTTTACTTTCCTTTATTAATCTTGGTTTCAAGAAGCTTTCACTTGTCTCAAACATGCTGGTCTTTGTTTTGTTTGTTTGTTTATTCGGTTTGGTTTTTATTGTTATTAACAAAATATGTTACAAAGACAGAAAATATAAAAATGAGTGGTAAATTCAATTTGTAATTACTATTGATTTTTAAATAATCTTCTATGTTGTATTCACTGATACCATTTGCCAAAGAATGCAAATCTAAAAAAAATTTCAATTGTTTTTACTATTATGAGAACAAAAATTAGTTTCAAGCAAATTACATGTGGAAGAAAGATCAACTTAAAAAAATTAGGGGTAATTTCTCATTAAACAAAGAAAAATAATCAAATAATAATAATGAGTAGCATCATTGCCTCAAAAAGACATTTAAATTATCCTTTTCTCAAAAGCAAACAAACAAACAAACAAAAAACCAAACTTACCCAGTGTTCCACAGGGCTTATTTTTATAAGTGCAGATATCATATCTACGGAGGAGAAAAAAGATAAAATTTGTAAAATATTTGTATATTCACTGTATTTCTTTTTTTGGAGTTCTGTCAAATCAAAATCAATTCAATTATGAGCAGTCAGCTAAAGAGTTGTATGGCCAGCACTATGAGGAAGGCAGACTGCACACACTCACAGTTCTGCCTGAAAGTAAGTAGAATACCTACCAGAAAAAAAATAATAAAGAAGAGAATTCTATTAAACAATCTATCACATTGTTTTTAATAGCTCAACAGGTTGCTACTGTTCCTAGCTCAATGTGTATGTTTAATAAATATTAAAAAAAATCTCATTGATCCTGCTAGACGGATAAAATATTTTCTTGTTCTAGCCATAGACCGTATATCTCTGAGCACCATCTGATGTTCTTTCAACTCTAACATAAATACTTGGCTTAAAAAAAAAAGATTAAAAAATATAAAAAAAGAATAATGCCTCAACAGGAATTAAATCAATGTTACATATAGTCCTAGTTGTATACTAGAATTTACATGGTGAAAATACAAAAATTTTAAAGAGACTTAACAAATAGATAAATGAATGCTGAATGAAATGTTTTCTTAATGTTAGACTCTACTACTATGTTGTATCAAAACTCGATACAAAAGATATTAAAGAAATATTGCATATTTTAAAACACATTACCTTGGAGATGTTAAGCCAAAATTGATATATTTATGTTATTTTATTACTATCTCTTGGAATCTTGTTTGCTTCTTAATGAGAGACAGAAAGACAGTGGATTTGGATGAGACAGGCAGGGAGTAACTGGGGACAGTAGAGGGAGGAGACATGTAGTCAGGACATATTATGTGAGAAACAAGACCACTTTCCATAAAGGGGGGGGGGATGCCAGAGTATATACTGGATGTTATGATCCATTTATCTTGTGATCACCATGTTACATATTATATTACATAGACGTAATTCATCCTATAAATATTCAAGTTAATTTAAACAAAGTCAGTTCATTGATGATACAGATACATATATTTGAATGGAATTTACTTCCAAACCCCAGGTATCAGTCACACCTTCCCTAACCCTGCTCTAATACACCAGATTACTGGTGCCCTTACTCTTCCACAGTGACTATGTTTCACTTTAAAGAAGAAAGCATACTTCCATCACAAACCCAAAATTTCATTACAATGCATTGACTATAGAAATCTCCAGAACATAAAACAAAGGGTAATTCAAAAAAGAATTGATGCTAGAAAGTACATTAAGAGCTAAGCAAGAAAAATTGGAAGGAAATATCTTTATTTCACCCTGGGAAGGCTCTGTACCTTTCTGAGTATCTTCCTGTTACAAGTTAATCAATATATCTCAACTGAAATTCAGAGAGGGAATATTTTCATAGAAAGTATTAATAATGAAGTCAGGCTTATTATTGACAAACAAGTTATGCCATAAGAAGTTGGCAATGATGATTGATTTAAACAATTAGATTATATAGTCAACATTTTCATAATTGAATGAGCAGAGTTACATATCATATTAAATTTATTTAGGAGGTCAGTTAAAAAATTTAAGTGATGTATAATTGCATTCTAAGTTTCACATACAAAATACTTATAATTTTAAGTCACTACAGAGACATTATACGTGTTACATATAGCTTATATACTTTAATGAATATTGTCAAAAGCTACAGATTTACCTCATTCCAATTCTGATATTGGTGAAAACACACATACACTTGCATATATGCACATGTACTAACATACATGCACTCATAGGCTCTCTCACACACACACACACACACACACACACACACACACACACAATTTGGGTATATATTGCTTCAGTGGGAACTGGAAAAATAATAAACTAAAGAAAGAGTGTACTTTTCACTCTCAAGATCCCTTACACAAATCAGTATAAATCCTAACTAATGCAATGCAACAGAAGCCCTAAATTTGAGGGTAAATTAAAGTCTCAAAGTAAGCCAGGAAGTATATTGAAATCCAAAAAATAAAAATAAAAATAAAAAAAAAAGAAGATGATGAAGAAGTACAAAAGTTGAAATGCAATTAGAAAAAGATCCTTTAAGGGCTTGGTGGATGGGTCAGCCACTAAAGTGCTTGTCAGGCAAGCATCAGGACTTGAGTTCAAATACCAAGCACCCATATAAACAGCCAGCTGTGCCAACAAGAGCAAGTCATCCCAGTGATGAGAAGCAGAGGCAGAAGCACAAGAACCTGGAACTGATTCCCATAACTCATGAAGCACTGGTGAGAAGAGAACAAGAAAATTCCTGGGGCTTGCTAGCCACCCAGCCTAGTCTACTTGGTGAACTTCAAGCCTGTGAGAGACACAGGCTCAAGGATAAGGTAGATAGTGCCTGAGGCTATTCTCTGGCCTCCACAGGAAAACATCAGCACTCACTTATGCATAAGCACACAGGCAAACACACATGTGAATACACAAAGAATTAACAAATATGATCATTAGGGAATCCATATGTGCTGTATAGTTTTATGCCAACTTGACACAAGCTAAAGTCATCAGAGATCAGATTTTATGTCTCCATAAGATTTGGCTGTAGGCAAACTGGTCAGGCATTTTCTTAATTATTGATTGATGGGGCAGGCCCAACCTATTGTGGGTGGTGCCATCCTGGGACTGGTGGTCCTGGGCTCTATAAGAAAGCAGGCTGAGCAAACATTGAGGAGCAAGCCAGTAAGCAGCAGCCCTCCATGTCCTCTGCATCAGCTCCTACTTCCAGGTTCTTGCCCTGTTTGAGTTCCTGTCCTGGCTTCCTTCAACTACAATGTGGAAGTTTAAGCCAAATAAACCTTCCCTCTCCAACTTGCTTTCTGGTCATGGTATTTCATTGAAGCAATAGAAACCCAAACTAAGATACCATATAAACCCTAGTGTTCATAGGAAATCAAGTTTCTAGTTTGGGGTAAATGATGCTATTGCAAGCATGAACACTAAGTTAATTATTAACTCCTTAATTTACATCATTAGTTACCTCCTGCTGAGATGACACAAACATCTTATCTTGAAGTCTCTCTTATGAATAACTCCTTTTCTTAAAGACTTAGTGATTATGTGTATGGGACAGGAAATATGTGCACCTGTGTTCAGAAACTTGGGGACAGCAGAAAACTAAGATCTCCTGGAGCTGGAGCTGTGTGCTTTGAAAATCGAGCAATAATCTTGTTTCAGCTTACCCCTTCCAAAATTATTTATTACTTTCTCAAACTTATGTCTACTTCTACAGAATTTACTCACTATACATTCACCACTTCTTAAAAAGATTTTGAATTTTCCTATATCCACAAACAATTCATGAAAAATTCTTCTCCCATTTCTCCTGTGAAATTCAAGATATCTATTAGATTAACTTCATATTTTATCCTTCATAAAGTAAGAAATACCAGAACTAACTAATAGAGCAAGCATGAGCTTAAATGCTTTCCTACACTAGAGTTACTCAGCCTCCCAGACTATCATCAGGATTTAAAGAATATAAAATAGGATAGGAGAAGAAATGTGTTAAATAAAACAACAACAAAAAATAGTAATAAGCTTATCTTTGATTTTAAAGAAAAATTACACTTATTTTTTGTGTATATGTGTCTGTTTATATGTGATAATAAACATGCTAATTTCATAGTTTATACGAAGACCTATATGTCATTGTACACAGTTCAGGTATATAACTTGTATTTGCTAATTACATCTTATTAAGACTGCAATAGAGCAAAAACAATTACTCTGTAACAGTCACTGTGAGATACAGAGACGAAATAAGAGGAAGATCAAAGAAACAGGCAAGCAGCACTATCAAAGGTGTAACACCCTCTCTCCCTCACACGTGGACAGCTCACCACCTGACACTGTGCTGTGTGGACTTCTTTAGTGTTGAAGACAAACTGCATAGTATTTCCTCAAAACAACCTGTAAGCTGTAAAAAATATACGCACGATACTATAATTCTCTTATAAAATACTTCATATATTTAATAACTTACTCTGTTGGTCTAATGTCTTTTCATTATTAGTTTTGGAAAAACACTATTTTTATTTTTCAATGAAGACAATTTTCCTGAGAACTTAATTGAATTTTGTGACTCCTCAATAAGAAAGCAGAGCAAACCTCTCCAGAACTTTTAGAACCTTTCAATATGAAAGAGGAAGACCCTAAACTTAAAAAAATGCAGGCTGTACAATAAATAGTAAAATCAGAATGAATAGTTTTAAATACTTTATACAAACACGAGTGGGTTTTGTTTGTATTCTAAATTTGTAGTAAATTTACAAGCCATTGTGCTCCAAAATTCTTCTTTGTAAGATGTACAATTACAATGAATGTCTCAGTATTCCAAAGACCTTCAACAAACACCAAGATATCCACCTTTTAAAAAAAGGTTTACATATTCAAAATCTGGCATTCAAAGTTCAGCACCAACAGCACTACATGGAACAGGCACCTCAGTTCTAACTAGAACTTCCAAATGGTTTCTGTTTCTACACCACTGAACTAAAAATCCTGCCAGACTACACAAAACCATCAAGTGGCTTTTGTCTGATGTGGAAAAAAAGACCAGAGAGACTAGGAGGTGCCACCAAATTCATGCCACGGTAAAGCTCTAAACTGGCTGCACTGCCTTCCCTCAGCACATCACTTGTTTCATTTTTTTTTTTTTATCTTTGTATAAGAATTATTTGACTCAGTTAATTTAAAATTCACTGGAGAATTTAAAGGAGTAAGAGGAAGGAAAGGTTGCTTGGAGGAAGTAACTATAATATATCTGAAGTAATTGTTGTGATAGGATTTTTTTTTTTGAAAGAGCCAATCTATATAACTAAAGTTATACAGCACAGTGATCATCAGGTCATAACATAACTTGTGTTTGACTGAGAACATATGAACTTAGCCTATCAGATCTGAATTCAAATTCTGGTGCTGCCAAAAAACTGATTAAAGCCCTCTTCTAAATCATCTCACTATGCCTTAGTTTTCTTGTCCTGTCTGTCTCAAATTCACACCACTGCTGTGAAGCCAGATAGAATATTCTCAAAGAACACAAAAGCACTTTTAAAATAGTATAATTTCATTGTTGATGTTCAGCCAGAGAGAATTCTGATGACTCTTTTTCTAATAAACAAACAAACAAATAAATAAATAAATAAATATCCAGGGATAATTCTTCTAAGACTGTTCCTTAAAATAACAAATTATAAAGTAAGAAAAGTGAACACTGCTCAAAGCCATATTCAAATGTCTCAAAGACATTTCTTATATTCTTTCAACATTGAAAAGTAGAGCTAGAGAATTCTTCTGTATGTCCAGGATGAAAGTTCCCATCATTTGGTAGTTTTAACCACACACATTTCTTTTCACTTCCTCACCTCTTACTGATGCAGAGGAGTTTCCAATTTCTTAAAGCAGTAACTCATAAATGCAACTTTAAAAATTAAGCAGAGCTTTCTTGACCCAATCAACAATTTTTTTAAGAAGGTTATAAATATCATAGAAAAATAGATTGTTTTTTAAAGTCTGGCATCAAAGAACACTGAAGGAATACATTTAAAATTTTTAGCAGATGCTAGAAGGAGGGTTCAAAGTTAAGGGTACTGGCTGCTCTTCCAGAGGTCCTGAGTTCAATTTTCACTACTTATATGGTGGCTCACAACTGTGTCACAACTGTTTGATCTAAACTGGAATCTGATGACCTCTTCTGCTGTGCAGACATAGAGACAACAACACACTCATATGCATAAAATACACAAGTAAATCTATTATTTTAAATTTAGAGTTAATTATTTTATTTTATGTATATAAGTATTTTTCTACCAGCATATGTGTACCTACCTGGTACCCATAAGTGTCAGGATAAGCAATAAGATGCCCTGAAACTGGAGTAATAAATGGTTTTGAGCTGTGTGGGTACTGGGAACCCAACCTGTGTAGCAGTGAGATTTCTTGGCCCCGGGTGGCCAGAGGTCCAGACCCACAGACCTGCAGCCCCAGACCCCTTAGCCACCCCACCCACCTCTGCTCAGGCCCCCAGAAATGATTCAGATACTTATATTAAGTTCATGCTGTTTGGCCTATGGCTCAGGCACATTGCTAGCTTGCTCTTACATCTTAACTCAACCCATTCTCATTAATTTGTCTGCCATGTGGCCCGTGGCTCACCTGTGTTCCTCACATGTTTCTTCTTTGGCGGCTGGCTCAGTCTGTCTGACTCCGCCCTGCTTCTCCTACCTATGCTCTGATTTCTCCTCCTACTTTTTCTATGGTGCCTATCATGAGCCAAACAGCTCCTTTAGTTAAAGATTGATACTCACAGCATACAGAAAGGCATTCCCACAACACCTCCCTCTTTCTGTCTAATCAAAAAGGAAGGTTTCAATTTTAACAAAGCAAAATTTCATATAACAAAATAGCCATCAAGCAAGAATTACAGTTACAATATCTAGTCTATTTGTATTTAGCAAAATTAAAGAAAATACTCTATCATCTACCTAATCCTTATGAATCTAAAGTTTCATATTCAATATAGCTTTCAAATAAATAAGAAAAGTTATACCCATAACTATCTAATCTTCAACTACATCAAAGACCAGAGAAGGATATATTTACCCAAGTAAATGGGAAGTGCAAGCAACTTCCAAAATCTAGAAATGACAGAGATGACACCTATCTGCCTGACAGTCACCCAAAGTTCTTTTATAAAGTTGGGGCATCCATCTTCAGTCTACAGGCCCAGAGTCTCTTTTCAGTTCAGTGGGGCAACTGGCTTGGTCTAGTGGTTAAATTCTGTGCTCTCAACATTGCAGCCTGGGTTCGATTCCCAGTCAGGGAAAAAAAATAAATAAATAAAAGAGAGAGGGAACGGACCCCAAGATCCCAGCAGCCTTTTACAAATGGAGTTGGCCACTCCCCCTTCAGGAACTTGGGACCCTGGATAAGCGACTTTGAACCTTATCAGCTGACACCTGAATCCCACCACAAACCTGGGTCTTCTGCAAAATCAAAGTATTCCTAAAGATTGAGCCATCTCTAAAGCACCATAAAGAAATATGCTTTAAAAGTTTGTACATAAAAGAAGAGCAATATTAAAAGTACTAGCATTTCCCCAAATTACTATATAGTATCTAAAATTCATAAAGTCATACTCAAGACATTAACAGGAGCCTATATCATCATTGGTTATTCATTACATACTAAATTAAAGTCATTTGTCTTTTTTATTTCTTGGTGACTATAGTTTAGTTCTGTAAATACATTCTAATCCACATGGGAGATATAATTCTCCAAAAATTAACTAATCTCTATATATTTTGGAAGTTATTAGAAAATACCATAATGTATCTCTTATATAGTTTCAAAGTAGATTGCTTTAATGGTGGCTATTACTATTTTTATACTTTAGAATCAATATATTAAAACATAACATACTAAGTTGGTTTAATCCATTAACGAAGAAGATTATAGGAATAAGAATCTTCTTTTGAGCTAGGAAAATTATACTTCATTAATGTACTGTCTGAAGATAACACCATTTGAGGTAATTTTTAATTTAGTGGAAAAGTTTAAAAAATATTTAGCATTACTGTGTACTTTTTAGAAATAATGTTTTTCCCAAAAAATAATGTTTTCTGCAATAAGATAAAAGTCTATTGGTAACTGATTTCAACCCAATTTTTTTCTGTTTGGCAATAAACATTTCAATATCTTGAAAGCACTGTTTAGTATATTTTAGTATTAATAACTTCTTTTATCAACTTTAAACCAAATTTATGAATAATCTACTAATGCCAATAATTTTGAAAGCATGGGTTAATGAACTTCTATGTTATCCAATATATTCAATTAATTAGAGACTGAAAAATAATTTTTAGGAAACACTACCTGTCAAGCAAGACAATGTTCATGGTAAGAAAATTATCTCTGAAACTTTAAATTTTAAATAAAAATAAATCATCAACTATTTTAAAATATATTCTGTGTCAATGCAAATGGTTACACATGAAGTTGAACCTCTGAACTTTCAAATCATTCCAAAACAGTTCTAGCTAATCTAAACTAAATGCTAAAATTTTGACAGCCAACTGAAAGATACCTTCAAAATATATTTTAAACATTAATTTAGAAAACTAACGTTCAAAATTCATATAAGGATGATAAGGACCCTGGTATCCTCAACTGCTAATGCCTTCCCAAGTATGGCTCATCTATCCTGAAAGCCAATATCTCTGTGTTTAAGCATTATAAATATTCTTAATATGACTTAAAGATATAGATTTATCAAAAATGAGATGTGAAAGATTTTGGCTGATATGTCACTATTTTTCTCAGGAAAAATATTATAATAGTAGAGCTCTGCCTTTTAAAATGAAAAGATTCTGTTTGTAAAAATGATTTACTGATTATCAGTGATGCTTTTCTTTAGTTATTGATATATCATGGAACACCCACAGGACAGCATGGAGAAAGCAGTGCTGGTATAGCCCCTGGAGTTCTGAGCTGCAGTCTGGTACTATCATCAATAACAAATGATACATGATTTAGTTCTTGATAATGGAATTGTAACTTATAATAACTATAGATTAAAATGACTTAATGGGTTATGACTCTCATCCAGCTGACCAAACCTAAATCTTTTAGAGACTCTACCACAATACTCTGCCTTTAAAAAAAAGCTGTTATGCTTGATTAAGACAAATATAAATACTTCTAAAACATGGAAAACAGTATGATGTGACAGAAAGTCCACTGTAGTCAGAAAATTTATCATTTACTAATTATACCTCAGATAATGTTAGAGACAATTTTAAGAACCTATATTAGGGAGCTGTTCTAAAGTACTCTAAAGAAGCACTTGACAGAAGTGCTTATGCAGTTAGTTCAACTTGGAACTATCACCTACCTAAGTCCTTCCTATAAGGTAAGATGAAGGCCATTATGTGAGAGAATATACCAGTGTTTTCACCTATAACTGCTTCCCTTGTTTATAGGCTTTTCAGAAATTTAAATGTTTGATGTTATCATCTACTTTCAGTAAATGAGCAAGATTACATAATAAAATGATTACAGATAAGTTACTTAGCTCTGGTTTTAGCCTCATAATCATCAAATGTAACTTTACAACTTTCTTTTTTAAATACCAAAGGCAAAATGATTGGGAAAATTCTGTGTGCACAATCTTGGGAGTTAAACAGAGTTGGGCCTGGTCAGTACTTTGATAAGAGAAATGCTAACAAAATCTACTAATAATATCTGAATCCAGCCAAGAACAGAAAAAAGTAAGTCCCAATACTCATGGCAGAAAAAGGAGGAATATGCTTGAACCACTACTTGATGGTTAGTTTTGTGGATTTATACACCACACAAAAGGTAAGCGAGTCTCACCTAGTCAAGTCTCACCAAGACCAACAGTCCTAACACTCTCATCTTGCTGACCTCGCATCCTCAGTAGTAATAGTTTTTAAAGTTCAGATTATACTAAGTGTTATTGAAGTCTGATTCAATCCATGTGACTGCTGTTCATATGGACAGTACAAACTCCAAATACTTCCCATGTCTACATTCAGTAGCAGAACTACTGCTCTGCTCCATAAATACTGTTGGTCCTGGATGACTTTCAGGGAAAAACCAAAAAGAAAATAAATTATAGCAATAAATCCAAGAGTCAAGAAGGCATAGTATCAACCAATACAGAGTCTCTCCTTTCTGAGCACCAATTCCAAGAAAAAGAACAAGGAAAGAAATTCTTTTTAATATAGGCCACTTATTTTGCAAGACAAAACAAGGGGAAAGTTATGTGTTGCAGCAGAATTCTTCAAACTAGTACAAGATAATCAGAGATACCATAAAATTAATATCTCTATGAGCAAACTGAACTAAAAACTTAAAAATCTAAGTGACAATTATATTTCTTATTTCATGTTGAACAAATACAAGGTAAGTGATTTTAAGAAATGAACTTATTACTATGGCAATGGGGGAGTTCCAATTAAGTTAGAAAAGGTCACCCTTAATAATGGTCCACACTCAAAGACATAATTGAAAACATGTATGTGTATAACTTGCATTTATGATTCACAAAATCTAAAAGGTATAGTTAATGCTAAAATTAATCTGATTTTCCAAAGTGCTCCCAACCCTAACCTGTCAGTAGAAACCACCTTTAGTGGGACAGCGCACCTTACTCAAAATGAGCTGTTTTCGTCAAGGCAGAAGGACTATTCTATTTATTTCAACCTTAAACAACTTCAGAACAACCTTCTGGGTAGTTGCTGCTTATGCTCTGACTTCATCACAACTTAACTTTTGCTCAGTCCTGTTCCTTTTTCTTCCCTACAGCTGTAGATGACAGAAGTTCCCATAAAGGCTTGTAATAACCCTCTGTTGGGGGGGGGGGGTAATTTGGAACTATCATAAGTAAATGAAGCAGGGCTATATAGATAACTGTCTTCGGGTTTTTATTGCTACCATGAAATATCATGATTCAAAATCAAGATTGGAAGGAACGGGCGTATTTGGCTTATACTTCCATATAGTAGTCCATCACTGAAATAAGCCAGGACAGAAACTCACACAGGGAAGAACCTTAGGCAGAAGCTGATGCAGAGACTATGGAAGGTGCTTACTGGCTTTCTACCCATGGCTTGCTCAGCCTGCTTTCTTATAGAAGCCAGGACCACTGGTTCAGGGATGGCACCACCACAATGGTCCCTCCATCAGCCACTAATTAAGAAAAGGCCCTACAGACTTGCCCACAGCTGGATCTTATATAAGCATTTTCTTAATTGAGATTCCCTCCTCTCAGATGACTTTAGCTTAGATCAGGTTGACATAAAACTGGCCAACCCAGTAATCAATCACACAAAACTCCATTTAGAGTTCATGTTATCCCAACAGCTTGGAACCAGAAACATCTGAATTTCTGATATTTTCAGATTTGAGAGTATTTGAATATACAAAATGAAATATCTCCAGATATGCCATCAACTTTGACACAAAATTCACTTATGCTTTGTCTATACCTTAAACATAGCTATTGATAACCATTTGACACATTTTTTTTTTTTAGAAATAAAAATAGATCAGAAGAGGTTTGAGGGGGCCCCGATCCTTTGATTTCTGATACTGAGGTCTAGTATGAGGAGGAGATGAGGACATGGGTGGAGCCTTGAGGGGAGGTTTAATGGTGGAGGTTTGGGGTGCCATCCTCATGATAGTAAGCTAAATCCTGAGAATGCCCGAGCTCCTTCAGAAAGAGGATCCTGTTAGGCATCCCTTCCTTTGGACATTAAAAAAATGTAAATACTGTTTCTAAGGGATGTCTGATTTGAATCCACTAGTACCTGGAAATACAAGTAAGACAACAAGACAAACTCAATGTACTCGTTTAAAAATGAATGTTTATTTTATATTTTGGTCCAATAATTTGTATTAGTTACTTTTCTTATCATCATGGCCAAATATCTGGCAGACACAACTTAAGAAAAGTGTCTACTAATTCACGGTTTCAGTCCATCTTCGCAAGAAAGGTATGTCAGAATTAATGGCAGTGAAAGTATAATATGATGAAAGCTCTTACATCCTAACAGAACAAGAAGCAGAATGCTGACCCAGAGTGGGGCTGGGTTCTGCTCTCACATGTCTACCCCCAGTAACTCACCTACAAAAGCCAAACTCTGATGTCTCCTTGTTTACAACCTCCCAAAACACACCTCGAACTGGGGACTAAGTATTCAAATACCCTAGCCCCTGAGGGGGAAAAAAAAGATTTTAGATTCAAATCGCAGCAATCTGCCTTTAACTCCTTATAGGCTTATGGCCATCTCACATACAAAGGCTTTAATCATACCTTGAAGAGGACTCATCTTTAAAAAAGCCAAAGTTCTTTCTGATACTCAAAACAAGTGCCTTGCTGGAAGCCGCGGCAAAACATAACAACAAAATACTAATAGATTAAGCCAAAAACAAAAACTAAGTTAGGTGCTACCTATATACAATGAGAGAATAAACATTATTATTCTCAAAGAAATGAGAAAACAGCAATAGAAGATAAGACCAAAACAAGATTAAAAGACAACAAATCAATACTTTAATCCTGTACCTCTGTGTTCAACATTCATAGTGTGTGATGGCATTATCTGAAATCCAAGAGACTTCAGCAATTTCTCCCCTATTGATCTGACAACTTCAGCTCTAATTGATAGGTATAGTATTACTTGAAATGGCCTTGATTCCTGGTATTTCCATTATCCTTGGTTCTATAGTACAACTTAGGTTTTACATATACAACTTTGAATACTGGCCTCACAGTGCTTCGTATCTCTTGGCCTCATAAGCTTTCTTTCTGGACATGGAGCAAGTTCCATGTTCCCATAACTCTTGCATTCTTCATGACTGCAAATCTAGAACCATGTCGGTAGCACAAAATTTTGTGCTCCAGTGGGAGGTATCTAGGACCCTTGATACCAGTGATTCATAATCTGAGAGTCATGACCCCCCTTGGCAAGCCATGAGCTCTAGAAATATTTACATTATGATTCATAACAGTATAAAAATTGGTTAGTAAGTAGCAACAAAATAATTTTGTGGTTGGGAAACACCACAGTATGAAAACCTGTATTAAAGGGTAGTAACTATATTAGGAAGGTTGAGAACCACTGCATTAAACCATGACTATGGCAACCTCTAGGTGTTTGTTTAGCAGAACCTATGAAAGCATTATCTCTAAGAGGTCATTTTCCAGAAAGGAAACCCTACTATTCTAGGTTTTCAGACATTCTATTTGTAAAGCAAATTCAGTCACACATACTTATATTTATACCTGGAGCCTTAAGAATAAAAGTCTTGCCTTCAAGCTACCTTTACTACCCTCTCTGTATAAAGCCCAAATTCTTTGCAAGGAAAGGTATTAATTTCTTTAACAGCCAATGCCCTTCATTGGTGCCTGCTTTATCCATATCTACCCTGTCTACAACTTTAACACACTCATGCTCCTTTGCATAGCAAATGGTACAATTTTCACATCTCTCTGCTATTTTTGGCTTCAGACTCCTGCTATAAATCCAGTTAAAAATCAGTCAGTAATAAATGCCATAGCCTAGAAGCTATGAGGTCTTGAAAGTTTCTCCACCAAATAAATTAGTCCATTACTTTCGGATTCAACCTCACTCTAATTTTCAGGAAATTGGAAGAATGTGGCCAGATTCTTTGTTTAAATGTAACAAGCATAGCCTCTAACCAAATTTATTATAGGGACCTTGTTCCCTTCTATGACTTCATGAGCATGGCCTTTACCATGTACTTTTCTAGTAACATACAACATTGTGGTTTTACAAACTCCCATCAGATGGTTCACTAAATTCTGCTTCAGTCCTCTGGGGATGGTCTAGCTCATAGTCCTAAACTCTATATTCATCCCACAAATTAATTCTGAAATCCTACATGCCCCATCATTAGTCTTGACCACCGTAACAACCCTATTTCTCAGTACCAACTTTCTGTATTAGTTATTGTCCTCATTACTGTGACCAACACATGACAGAAGCAACTTGAGAAGGAAAGATTTATTTGGGCAGGTGGCTCCAATCTATTATAATGAGGAAGGAAAGGCAAAGCTTATGTCAGTGGGAATGTGAGGAAAGGCTCCCAACATTTTGGCAGATTTGAGGAAGAAGCTCCTGATGTTTTGGCAAGTCAGAAAGCAGACTATTTAATCAGAGGAAGGACGACTATACTCCTTAAACCTGCCTCTAAGAGCCTGCTTTTACCATCCACACCTTACGTCCTTAAGGTTCTAAAACCTTCAAGAACAGTGCAACTAGTTTTGAATCAGATTTTAAACCATAACAACTGTCAAATTTAATTTGGAATTTTTATTTGATGTTGGATCATTGTGTTACATTCTATATAAAACTGTTTAAAGATATTTAAATATACTTTTACTACTAATAATAATTTCCATGGCATACAAACAGTATTGCCTACAGTATTTGCAGAACCCTTTGCAAAATGAAAATTGGGCAAAAGTTCATAAACAAAACAAAACCCTCAAACCCTCAGAGCTTTTCTACATATGAGAACCTGGCACTTTCAATTTCCAACTTCATTTTATGTCCATTTCCACAAAAACTGTTATTATCTGACACCTGAACCACAACTTCTCTCCTGCTTGGAGCATGTTTATATTTACGTCTGCATGATACTTCACTTTACCCTTCACAGATATTTTTTAGGCTTCAACTAAACAAGCTGCTGTGTCAGTCCTAAGAGACTTTTACAGATCATGCCACATCTGAATACTTTTGTTTATTGTTTTCTGACATGATTATTAGTCTTAGTGTGTCTATAACAATATGTCATACACATGGGCAACATAGAAGCAACAGAAAACTATTCCTCGTGTTTATAGTCTTAGAAGTCATATCAAAGCACCAACATTTGGAATCTGCTGTGGGCTTTCTGATTCAGGGATGCAACATTCTTACTGCATTTACATAATCAAATGGCAAAAGAAAGCACCAACTTCCCTTTAGCCTCTTCTGTAAAGGAAATAACCTTATTCATGAGGACTCTGTCCTCAATAATTACTCCTACTATTATGAATTACATATGTTCCTCTTCTGAATACCATCACTTTGGTGATTAGATATTGGCATATACATTCTGGGAAAGTGATGGGTAAAAATATCCAGATTATATCACAATATATATTTTCTATAGTGTTAATACTAATGAATATCAATAATAAATTTATAATTCTTCCCTTGTTTATCTAGTTCTCTTCTAGAATATAAATTCTACCAGTAAGGCTGCAAAATGGTCTTAGTATCTGGCACAAAATGAATTCCAATAAGTATTTGAACCCTAGTGACCACACACTAAAGTCAGATAGACCTAAGTTTGAAACTTAGATCTGTGATTTCTTTTTTAAACCTGAGTGACACAAAGTCTCCTTTATGCCACACATTTCTCAATTGTGAAGTGATATATGATGGAAGCATAAATTACAACATTACTATGGATTTATAGGAAGTAAAATACACAAAGTGCTTAGCAGACTTCTGGGTAAGATCATGTATTGGGAACTGTCTCTGCTTCTATGAGTTAGAAGACCTGGAGGCAGAAGCCTCTATTACAAAGAAGGAATAAAAGAAAGAGCATCAGGAATCTCAAAAGAAGTGACAAGACAGATTGAAAGCATAGAAAACCAAAAAATTACACAGCTAAAAGCACAAGACAGGAGCTCTGGTAGACTCAAGGCTGGCTCCCTGTGGAAGGGGCTAAAGCTATGGGTACAGTTTCACTACTCAAGACGGCTTCACAATTGAAAGACCCACAAGTAAAATCAGAAGAGAAAATCACAACAGATGTGCAAATCACACACATAAATATATGAAACATGAAAAAGAAAGGGGAAAAACTCTTCCAAAAGATCCTAATTCTCCAATAACAACTCTAAAATATGAAATAAAAGACATTACAACCATAGTTGTAAATACTGTCTGTGAATTCAAAGAACATTCAAACAAAGTGAACAAAAACAAAGTCAGTTAAAGACTTATGTAAGAACATCAGGAAACTTGAATAAAAATGCTCCTCAACAGGATTTAGAAATTGATCAAGGAAACAGATGTGTGTGTGTGTTTATGTGTGTGTATGTGTGTGTGTTTATGTGTGTGTATGTGTGTGTGTCTATATGTGTGTTTATGTGTTGTGTATGTGTGTATGTGTGTGTCTGTATGTGTTATGTGTGTATATGTGTATGTTTATGTGTTATATGTGTTATTTGTGTATGTGTGTGTGTCTGTATGTGTTATTTGTGTATATGTGTGTGTTTATGTGTTATATGTGTGTTTGTGTATGTATGTGTCTGTGTATGTGTGTGTCTGTGTCTGTGGGGGGTGGCGCACTAGCATGTTGGAAAGAAAGACTCAATCAGTCAAGTAAAAGACAGTAGAAAGGATCAAAGTACACTGATTGTGAAAGAGTATATTAAAAGTAAAATAAACATACTTGTTAGCTTTCCATTAATATAAACTTTCTTTTCTGCATATTGTTATTCAACATACTGAAAAAAGTAACATGTGGCAGATGCCACTCATATCTTGAAAAATCATTAAATAGAAACCTCCAGCCAGAAATAAAAACAAATATCAGCTTTAAAAACCACTCCCAGCAACTCATTTCTGCTGTCATGTCTATATGTACCCAAAGTCCCACAACCTCCCAAAAATGTCAAACACATAAGCTCATGAAAGATATCTGCACTAAATCCATATGAAACATAGAACATTTTTGAATGTATAATTAGAAATGCTTTCTTTTAACTTAATGAATAGAACAAGATGTCAGTGATTAGAAAGTTTCTTAGATTACAGGAATAATTAGAGTCTAACACTTTATACACTAATCCCAGTACTCTTAATGTAAAAGTAGAAATAAAAGCAATTTTAAACATTAATTTACTTGGCCTTGAGTTCCTGCCCTGGCTTCACTAAAACTTGGCGAAGAAGAATAAATTTATGGATCTGCATCTGATGGAAACCAATGATTGATAAGGAGCCCCTCTAGACATGTGGTTAACTCTACACTCGATAGGGTACAATAAGGCTCTGGGGTTGACAAAGTCTTGCCCATTCATCAATACCTATGCATAAAGATGCAAGCCAAGAATTAAAGCTGTCCATGTGGAGCCATTCAGTGGGTAACTTGAGAGGGCCATTTGCAAATCTGTCCTTGACCAAAGTGATGCTAAAGTCATAAATAGCTATAAAAATATAATTGTACATACTTGCAATTATGACACTGGATAATGTCAATCAATGAAAATAGGCCAGATGACAAACTAATTATACACATCTGTTGCAATGGGGTTTCTTGGTCCCTGGCGGCCAGAGGCCCAGACCCTGGTGCCACACCAGACCCCTTAGCCACCCTCTGCTGCTCAGGCCCCCAGAAATGACTCAGACAATTATATTAACTTCATGCTGTTTGGCCTATGGCTCAGGCACATTGCTAGCTAGCTCTTACATCTTAAATCAACCCATTTCTATTAATCTGTCTGTCACATGACCCGTGCTCACCTGTGTTCCTTACATGTTGATCCTTGGGTGGCTTGCTCTATCTGCCCCTGACTCTGCCCTTCCTTTCCTACCTATTCTGATTCTTCTGCCTACTTTTTCTACGGTGCCTGTCAAGGGTCAAAACAGCTCCTCTATTTAAAGTTTGAGATTCACAGCATACAGAAAGGCATTTCCACATAACCTCTTACCCAGGGTCCTGGGCCACTGAAGGGGGACCCATCAACAATGCACTGAGTAAAAACTTCTTCAACAACAGAGGACTCAACATCTTTGCAGTAGCAGTGGCAACAAGACCTATGGTTGGCCAACATGTAAATGCCCATGAATGAACAAGAATGAATACAGTAGTGTGTATATCTCCTTATATCTTAAATAACCCAACTTTGAGCTACCAAACTAGAAAGCATTTTAGGCTGAGGTGGCTTTGGGGAACTAATTCCCCATCCTGGATTACCGTTTCCCAGCCTTAATACAGGGAGATGAGCTTGATCCTGCCTCAACTTCATGTGCCATGCTTTGTTCATGCCTATGGGAGGCCTGCCCCTTTCTGAATGGAAACTGAGGAGGAGTGGATGGGGAGGGGGATTTATGGGTGGAAAGGCAGGAAAAGAGGAGAAAGGGGAAACTGTGGTCATGGTCAGTATGTAAAATAAATTTTAAAAATTTTAATTAAAAAAAGAAATATTTTAGATCAAATATGTTATTTAGTAAGTAAATGCTGACCCATGTAACTGGTACGCTTAATAATCTATTTCATTTCTATGTATTTATTTTTATGTCCATGTTACATATTTAATTAGTCAAAAAATAAAATATAAAATAAATAAAAATTTATTTATTTAGAATCTCTTTCTACATATAATGTATTAAATGCTATAACTAAATCATTAAAATACATAAATGTCGTCTGTACTGTGAGATTTCACCTGGTCCTATGATCTAGTCAAGCATTTTAATTGTTCAAGATCCTCTCAACTCAACAGTCCATAAGAAGAACTCTATCATAGAAGCAAAGACAAGAGAGAAAAATAAGAAAAGCACTGTTATATCTTTTGACTTCCAGCGATATCAGTGAAGAGTAACAAATGGAGCACCTTAGGGAATTAACCAGGGTAACCCTGGAGCTCTAGGGCAGAAGAAAAGGAAGCAGAATCAAAGCAAAACAGAAACAAAACAAAAGAATGGAGAAGATCTCAACAGATGTCAAGCAAATGGTGTCATCATTGAAATCATGTCTGTAGCTGTTTCTCTAATTCTACATGTACCCTAAAAGGAAGGACAGACCAATGGATCCCTTTCTTGCACACCAGGAGAACATAAATAGAAAAGTATGAACAACTCAAACTAGTTGGTATTTTTCTTTTCTTTTACCATATCTACCCTTTTCCTCCTTGATTACATTATATACAAAAACTGGAGTTATAGACAGCAGAGGTAGGTATCATATTTTCACTTTGATTTTCCAAAAGAATCTACTTTATGACTTCATGTTAAATACTAGTTTCAAATGTCTCAAAATAATAAAATGCTTATAAAAGTATTTTGTATTTTTGCTTCTTACACATACACAGAGAGAGAGAGAAAGAGAGAGAGAGAGAAGCTTCCTGAATCTTTTGAACCAGGATTTATTAATCCTAAATATTTTTCAAGATGTAATTTTTTCCCTTTAGGCATATTTGCTCATATAGCCACAGAGAAATCACTCATGTTTACAATACGTTTAGCTAACCTATATTCTAATTCTGACATTTGACCTAAAGATGTCCTTTTTCTTCTTCTAAAACAGACTCCAACATAAGCTAGGTACTGCATTTAAATGTTTTCTCGTTTTCTCTCTCTCTCTCTCTCTCTCTCTCTCTCTCTCTCTCTCTCTCTCTCTCTCTCTCTCTCTCTCTCTCTCCTCTCCTCTCCTCTCCTCTCCTCTCCTCTCCTCTCCTCTCCTCTCCTCTCCTCTCCTCTCCTCTCCTCTCCTCTCCTCTCCTCTCCTCTCCTCTCCTCTCCTCTCCTCTCCTCTCCTCTCCTCTCCTCTCCTCTCCTCTCCTCTCCTTTCCTTTCCTTTCCTTTTGTCTTTTTGGGGTTTTTTGTTTTTTTTGACTTTCGACACAAGGCTTTTCTGTGAAGTCCTGGCTGTATGTCCTGGAACTCTGTAAACCAGATTTGCCTCACAGAAATCCACCTGACTATCCCTCCTGAGTGCTGGGATTAAAGATTTGCACAACAATCATCACCTGGCTTTAATAGTCATATTGCTTTAGCCTTTTAATTTTTATTTTCCATGGCCTCTATTTTTTATGATATTGTCATGTTTAATATTTTTAAAGAAATGACGCTAGTGTACTATTATAATCAATCAAGCATTTCTCATTTCTCTGAGGAAACTCTGAGTTTCCTCTGCTTTGCAAACTTAAAATTTTATTATTGTTTTCAGCAAATTCTAAAAATGGAAAAGGTAACATTACAAAACAAACTAAAAATTTAAAACAAAAAGTCTCCAATTATATGAGTTTAAATGTATCAACAAAGCACCCTTATGATCATTCAGAATATAATAAAAAGGAAATATTAAAATATTACATTTCATATTTCCAAATTATCTAAATTCTTAGAATATTCCAAATATGCCCTACAAAGTCTGCCAAATTTTCTCATCACTTCAATTTGGCAATACTTTTTTTTCCTGTTGAAAACTGATTTTCAAAATAGGACTAGTATATCTCACTTTACAAACATTCCATGTAAGCCAACTTTGAAAGTGTCTTTAAACCTCAAAGGTAAAAAGAGTAATCAATAAGTTATTCTTTTTCAGAGAGCACAAACACCAATATGCTACAACAAATGTCTGTTGTTACTCTCTAGGTTTAGAGTATTACATGTATTAAACTCAGGGAAAGTTGGCAATGCTTAAGATTGCTTAAGAAAATTTGTAGGAAATACATGTCACATGAGTGTAACAATCTTCCCATGACCATCTCACAATTTAAGTATAGCAACTCTTGTTTATGAATATATGTTATGCAATGTGGTTTTACATTCATAATTTTAACATTTAGGTCTATTTAAATTTACTTATCCCAAAACACATGGTTTCTTAAGGAACATTAGCACATTTCACTAGGCAGAGCTGCACAATTTTCAAAATATCTCCTATATACATACCACTCCATTAAAAGTCTAGCATGTTGAGAAAAAAGAATAAACATCTTTATTATCTGTGACTACACAGATGATTCTCCAAGCATGAACTTCTAAAATGAAAGAAGTGGGATTTCAAGTTAAGTTGAGGCTTTTCTTTCTCAGTATATTTCAAATAATCTCTCCAAATGAAGAAACAGCAATGTGCAAAGCAATTCTGTTACTGTTAGTCAGCTTTAATCTCTGCCTTATTTGTATATTACATGAAAATATATACTTGCAAAAGAAAAGGGAGAGCAAACAGTTCTCCACACAGTCCTGGAGAAAGTCAGGCTAACAAGGAGCAAGAGCTATACATAGTGATGGGATCAATCAATGTTTGTGTGCAAAGGTGGTCACATGGGTCCACAGACAAATGACTCATCACAGAAGGTGTGTGTTTAATCTTCAAGAGGCCAGACAAGTTGTGATGTTAGAGAAAACAATTCCCATGCCTAAGACAAGTTCTGCTTCTTTTTTGGAGGACACTGGCCATTGTTTCCTCTGTTTAGGGAAGGTGTTACACTAAGGCCGGAACAGACCCAGAAAGTTTAAACTAGCCAACAAAAAGAAACTACCTTATTACCCCGCTACTACAGTCTCCAATTGTTCTATCTCAAGTCAGAGTTTAGGTATAATTATACTAGAGACCAACACAGAACTGCCCAGTTCAGTACTCTCCAATTTCACTATCAAAAAAGACCCTGAGAAACAATAAAAATGATGGTCCTTGTTTTAATACCCTAAGTTTTGGTGTGAGTTGTTATGTAGCAATAGATAAAGAAGAAGTAGCAGCATTGCAGTGAATGTTATGGAGTGAGCTGACAAAGAATGCTCAGATAAGGAATCAAACATATGGAACTCATCATCCTTAGTCACAGGCTTAATCAAGATGGTCAATGGTAGAGCATCTGCCCAGCATACATGAGGTCCTGCGTTCAGTTTCAAGTATGACAAAATAATAATAATAACAATAACAACTCTTATTCAAGTTTCTACAGGGCTCATACTTTTTTCAACTTCCATTTTTAATTGATCTAATATAAAAACCAAAGCAAAAAAACTCATGAAACATAAGTTATAAAATTCAATGCTGAGTGACTAGCATTAAGTAGAACTGTATTTTCGATATTTGAACCCATGTACACAGTTCCAAGGACTTAGCTTCAGATTTATCCTGTCTAACAATGATGTTACATAATGTAGATTTGTCATTTAATAATTTATTGAGTATTAAGGTACATGATTTCATGTGAATATGAAAAAAGTCCTATGAAGTTTCCGTCAGAATCTTGTAGAAACAAAACTAAGTCAAAGAAGTTACATGAATTGCTCAAGATTGAAGAAGGTGGAAGAAGTGTTTACTCTGCTCAAGTAATATTGGCCTGAGCTGATGGCCAAAATTTAAGAGTGTGCATATAAAACAGGTGGTATATTAGATCTAATAATTACCAATAATATAATGCATGTACACATGGATCACAAGAGATGTGTAATAATAATATGTTCCAAAGTATATAATAAGTCATATGTATGATAAATAACTGACATATAATAAATAGTATGCTTCAAAGTTCTGAACTTTTCACTTTAAAAATACCTTCCTTTGAAAATCTTGCATGTTTATTATACTCTGGAAAATCACTAAAGGCTAATCTCAAGGGTCTTATAATCTCTTAAAGTTAAACAAAGTAGGTGTTATTTCAAAGTCTTTTTTAAGGTTTGAGTTAATGAATACCAAGCATGTCAAATCCACAGGGAGAAATTTTCCAGCACAGTCTCTCCAGCTATCTTCTGAAAAAGAAAGTTAGCATATACACCAAATGGAATTCTTGCTGTGCTCCAAGTATTGGTGATCAGGGTGGATATGTGTTGCTTCTGCCCTTAGAAATACACAAATATATATGGTTTAAGAGTTCTCTGCCCTGTGCTTTCCCATTAACCATGTCTCCCTAAAAACTGTTCCATCTCCTTTAACAACTTCCCATTAAACCTCATGGACCATATCCTGAACTTAATGGGCTGTTAATATTTTAAAGCTTCTGTACTTCTACTGTAAATCCCTGGTCCCTATTGAAATGTTGAAAATATATACAAAAAGATTTTCCCAGCTGAAGCAAAAAGTTCACACGACTCACATTTTGACAAACAGTAAACTGTCCTATTCTACTAGATGGTGTCATATCAGTAACAGAGTAATTATGACAGCTGTGTATCAGAGAACACCGAATATTGCTGGGAACAAGCAGACATTTTACTGGCTTCAAGCCACATACTTGTCATGTTAACTCACCACAGGCCACAAAGTACTTGCTTAATCATTAACATGGCACTTGAGTGAAGGAAAAAAAAAAAAACTAAAATTAAGGTAATTTAGCAAGAAAATTTAACCTTACTATTTATTTCAGTTTAATAAATACACACATACCAAACATAATGAGATTAATTATCTGAAGAAAACAAACTTCAAAAGTGTTTGGAACAATGCACTTTAGAAGGCAAGGGGTAAAAAGAAATAGACAAGATAATTTTATTTATTCTACCTAACTAACACATTTAAGTACAGAAAGAGAAATAGTGAGATAAAACTTCACAAGATTTCAAATGGCTTCATCATGAGATATCTTGGCCCTAAGAAAGGAGACAACTCTATCTGACTGAGCAGAGTGTTTCCTTTCCACCGTCCTCTGTTTGAATCCCACCCACTCCTCCCCTTCTCATAGCTGCTCCCCTCTCACTGGCTGTGTTTCCTATCTTCTATCCTGATGTCTCTTTCCCCTTCTCTGACCTTTAAACATTGAATTAATCCAAATCCAATCTTCAGAAGGCTTCTCTACAAACATTGGATTCCTAGTTCAGTGGCTTTAAAGTATATCTATGTACTGATGTTGCCCATATTTTTAATTTCAGTGCTCCTACTAAAGTGTAGCCAATGGCCACTTGGCATTTTCTCACCTACCTAGTAAGCATCATAAAATTAGCAAGATTAAAATCAAGAAGTCTTACCCTTCACTTATAAATCTCTTCTTCAAGCATGTTGCAGTGGGCAGGGGCACCCAGGGACTTGTCAGTGTAAAATTTAGTGGTTATTTCAATTATTTTCTCTGTGTATCTCTCTCTCTTTCATTGTCAATAATGGGTGGGGAGATGGTTCAGTGGTTAAAGTGCTTGCCAAGGAAAAGAAGTAGAATTCAAATCCCTAGAAATATGTAAATGCCTGATAGAAGAGCTAACCCAAAATTACAGCCTCAGAAGTGAGATATATAGCTAACAAAGCAAAATGCCAGTGTGTTCTTAATTAATAGGTACTATATACCAAGCTACTCAGAAGTCATTAACTTAAACTATGGATAAAATTTATAACTAAAGATAACTAATAGCTGTTAGCTGTCTTTTAGTAAATTAAGTTGCATTTATTTACAGTATATGTTTTAATGTACAGATTTGTACAATAGCTCAATCAACCTATTTAACATATGCATTATCTAATATATTCATTTTTGTTTGGAAAAAAGAAATGCTTAAGGTCCTTTCCCTTACTATGGTACACTGAGCCATAAATGGGACATCTACATCACAGACCCTTCTTTCCAAAACTCAAGAGATCATCATAAAAGAAGTGTGGAGATTTTAAGAGGCAGAGGTAGCAGAGGACTGCAGCAAAACTGTGTTTTCTGGACATGACAGGGAAGAGGAACAGATGAACTGTGACAACATACAGAGCACCTACACAAAGTCAAGTCAAACAAAACACCCTCATAGATGGGAAAGGAACTCATGAAGTCCCATCCCTACATGAGGAACTACTGGCAAGCAATGGCTGCTGAAAGAGCAAGAATTACTTTTTTCTTCAGCAATGTGGCCCCTGAAAGGCTATCCATTCTCCATGACAGAACAGCTATGCATACATTGGCAGTACAAAATGGAAAGGGTGGGTTTTAAATAAACCTGGGCTGAAGAGATGCCCCCACGGCCAAGAGAACTGGCTGCTCTGCCAGAGGATCTAGGTTCTGCTTTCAGCATCCCACATCAGAGCTCACAATCTTCTGTTAAGTGTAGTTCAAGGGATATAATGCCCTTTACAGGCACTAGACAACATGTGGTGCACATACATACATGCAGAAAAACAACTATACACAGAAAATCAAATAAGATAATTTAACATTTTTTTAAAAGGGCATATAGACTTGGGAAGAAAAAGTAGTGGAAGGTACAAAGGAGGAACTAAAATTGGGGTGGATTTGACAAAAACACCTTATATGTATTATGCTACTCTCAAACAAGATAAATAAAAATTTAAAAAATAAAGCAAAATCCAGTCTCTTAGTAATTTTCAAGTATTGTAATACAATTAACTGTAGTTAGAAAATACACACTAGATTTCTTGAATTTATTCCTTTTATCTAACCAAATGCTGTGCACACTTGCCAACATCTTCCTAAATTTCCCACTATATCTGGGAACTAGTATTTACTCTCTATACATTTTTTTTTTAAAAAAATCACCTTTAGGAAGTAATTTGGACAATGCTTTTGTTTAATTTTTTTTAATATCTCACATATAAGTAAAACCATAGGTAATATTCTATGTTTGGCTTTTCCACTTAGAATGCTCTAACAATACTTCCTTCTTCAAACAGAGTAGTATTTTATCGTATGTATATCTCATATTTTCTTGATTCATTTGTTTATAATTCTTAGGTTAACTCCACATGTTGTAATGAACAAGGAATTGCAGACATCTCTTCAAAGTACTGATTCCATATCCTGTGTATATATACAAAGTAGCAAGATTTGTTTCCTAAAATAATTTTGCTTTGAGGAATGTGTATACAGTTTTCCATAGTGATTGTATATGAATGCTTATTTTTCTGAATGATTCTTTTTTTACTAGAAAGTTTCTAATTGGAAGGAAAGTGTTCAAAGACCAGACTCTATAAAGGATTCTGATCTACAAATATCTTATTAGGGCATGAATATTTTCTTCCTGTACCAGCGTCCTCTCATTCATTACTACCAATGCTTCCTGTGGTTTAAAGGGGCTTTTTGCTTCTCAGATTGGAGTATGAATGAATAAGAGAGTTTGGTGGCTTGGCATAAACTAACAAAAAATTGATTCAAGTTTATTCGAACATAAATTATATCAAGTTAGAAAAAATAATTTAGTAGGCAATAGTTTAAAAAATAAATATAGATTTATGGAAGGTTTTCACAAGCTAAACATCTAGTTTCTTCTCATTTTACTTGTGCATAAGGGGACAGTGCATTGATACAATTAATGTGTTCAACTGAAAGAATTTGAGAACTTGATGGTATAGAAAGTACTCTCTGGACACCTCTGAAGCAGGTCACAAGACTAAAGTGCCACATAGCCAAGGAAAAGGGTGTCACTGTCTCTAAGACAGAACGATAGGGAGAGGACTATGAGAAGAATCAGAATGAATGAGTCTTTCAAGTTAAGCTTCTCCTAGTTTACTATTCCTAGCTCAAACATTCATGTTTTATTACATATTTGACAATTCAATGCACCTCACACAATTTTATTTTTAAAAAAATTTCAGGTTAACAAATTTCTTCTGAATGAATAAAGAAAATGTGGTACATTTAGATAATGGAGTATTTATTACTTAGTGGTTTTAAAAAATGAAATCATGTAAGATCTCCTAGTAAACTGAGAGGGTTAGGGGAGGTGGGAAGAGAACAGAAGGGAACAGGATGGTAGAGTCGGGAGAGGAATGAAGGAGAAAAACAAAGAAGCATCTCTTGACAGAGAAAACCATTTGGGGTTAGGGACAAACCAGGTGCTAGGGAAACTCCCAGGATTCCACAAGGATGACCTCCAGCTAAGACTCCAAGCAATAGCAGAGAAGGTACATGAACTGGCCTTCTCTTGTAATCAGACTGATAACCACTCTAATTGTAATCATAGAACCTTCTTCATCCAGTAACTGATGGAAACAGATAAGATCCATAGCTAAGCACTGGGCCAAGCTCCCCACTGAGTCAAAGAGAGGAAGGAGGGATTATAAGAGCTAAAGGGCAAGATCATGAAGGGGAATCTCACAGAGAGCTCACTGACTCTGGATTGACAGTGAGGGAACCTGCATGGAATTGAAATAAAACTACTGAATGTAGATGACAGTTGTGTGACTTGAATAGTTTCTGGGGCCTCTGGCAGTGGGACCACGATTTATCTCTAGTACATGAACTGGCTTTTTGGAACCCATTCCCTATAGAGGAAGACCTTACTTAGCCTTGATACAGGGGTGGAGGAGTGGGGGTGGGAGATGGGCTTGGTCCTGCCTCAACCTGATATCCACAAACAACCCTGGCTATTTCCAAGACTATCAGTTATTCTCAACAAACTGATAGCAAGTAAACACCTACGCAACTAATCGAATTTAAGCTGGTGCCTGCAAAGAACCTTCCACCCTATGTTCTAGTGTCTTTGTTACAGGAAAGTACTCTGAATGATATCAAACAAGAAACAGATACCAATTCAATCAAAAGCATGTTGTTCTACAATAAGTGTCCAGCCTAAAAGATATGCTAATTGTCAGTGGGCACATAAAAATAGAATCAAAATAACAAAAAAAACCCCCACAGTTACCATGTGAACCAGAAAAATTCATTTCTACATATATACTTAGGAAATTTTTAAAAAATACATGAACAAAAATATATATTAACGTTATTTATATGAGCATCATTCAAAATAGACATATAAAAAGAAAACTTAAAAGTTCAACTAAAGAGTCAATTAAAATGTATCCAAGAAAAATTCACTCAACCATAAAAAGGAACCAAGTGCTATTTCTGAATACTGAAAGCATTATGCTACAAATAGATCAAAAACAAAAGGCCATATATTGTTCCATTTATATGCAATGTCTAGAATAATCAAATTTCTAAAGATTAAGTAAGTGGTAATGTGCTGATCATTAGATCACAAAACATGTACCAAAATGGCAGTACTGCTGACAGTATCCTAAAATGATGGACTATATGTTTTTACCAAGTAAGATTCTTATTAGGTAAACAGAAACCTAAACTCAGCATTCCTCAGAAATCTCATAATACAGGTTCTTATTTGTCAAAAAAGTCACTACTTGCCTTCTCAACCCCCCAGGACCTTGGTCAAATTGCAACTAGTCCCAGATTAACCCTACATAAGACACATAACTCCCAGGCTTTTCTAGCCACAAGGCCACCTCCTTCTACTCCCTGCCCCAACAAAACTGACAAGGCTTTTGCTGCTAAGCTACTGCTCTACTGCAGTTTGTCCCCAAATAAGCCATCTTTTCTACCCATAAAGTGGTCCAGTTCAGTGGTTTCACTGTGCCTTGCTTACAATGAGGACAAGAGAAAATGGTTGCTAATAGGTACAAGGTTTTTCACAGGGACAATAGAAATGTTCAGAAACTAGATGGTAGTGAAATGGCTAATTTTAGGTATCAGTGGGATAAGAACATAGGATTACACCAGTGAGAATGTTTTCAGAGAAAGTGGCCTTGTGAAGAAATGAACTAAAGAAAGATCTGTCCTAGATGTAGGAGGGAATCACACAAATGGGCTCCTGGGCATAATGAAAAGGAAACTTCCTCTCTCACTGGTGCTGACATACTCCATTCTCTTGGCCTACACATCAGAACTCCAAGGAGTTAGTCTTTTGAATTCTAGTATTTAACACCATTAGCTGTTTAAACTCAAGCTTTCAATGACAGAGTGAAAGCTACATTTTCAGCTTCCCAAGTTCTGAGACTATTGGTAACATCTCAGACACTCCAGTGCAGACAGTTTCCTAAAATTTCTAAGATCATGATCATGTGAGGCAATTCCTCTAATAAATCATATCTCTGCATAACTCTAATATGGTGGTGATGGCTATACATCTTTAAGAATATGATAAAGCTACCAAAGTAAATATTTTGACAGGTGAGTTTTATATGATATATGACTTCTAATGTCAGTTTTTAAAGGGAATATTCTTTAAAGTACTATAATTTGTTATGTATAATAGGAGTACAAGCTAGAAAATTAGCTAAGGAAAGATGATGAAATTTGAATATCTCTCTCTCTCTCTCTCTCTCTCTCTCTCTCTCTCTCTCTCTCTCTCTCTCTCTCTCTGTGTGTGTGTGTGTGTGTGTGTGTGTGTGTGTGTGTGTGTGTGTGTGTGTGTGTGTGTGTGTGCGCTCATGTGCTGGAGAACATGACCGATAAGATAAGGAATAAGGAAGTGTGTCAGATTCCCTGAAGCTATAGTTACAGAAAGGTTTAAGCCACCTGATGTAAGTGCTGTAAACCAAACCCCAGTCCTCTGAGAGAGCAGTAAATGTTCTTAACCACAAAGGCATTCGTAAAGCTCCATATAACTTTAATTCTAGCCTAAATTTTGAATACTATTTAAAAGTTAAAAAGGCTATTGAGGATAATAATAATAAGTCAAAGAATAGGGGAAAAGTCCACAAGTTTCTATTTTTTCAATTAAATATTATTAAATGAGCACTAGGTGAATTATGAAAAATAAAATTGTTTGGGTTATCCAACTAAAAGGGTAACAAGTAATGTAATTTTGGCAAAATCCAACTAATACATTATTTTATGACTTCTTTATATTAAAAAGTTACATTATTTGCTTCTAATTCCAGTAATTTGATATTTTTAGATTTAAATGTTTGAAATTTTCTACTGTTAATAACAATTAAAGGCAAAAACTTATACAAGAAATCTATTTTTAAAGGTAAAATAGTTTCTTCTTGAGATTCTTTTTATTTTAAATCCCAGAAACTCAATCATATCATAACTATTTATTTAACTTATTCTTTCCTAAAAACCAAAATTTTGAAAAGCAGCTAGATATATAAGAAATAAATGGTCAATTAACAATTATCTCATTGCAATTGTTTACCAGAAAAAAATACAATATAAAAAGGTCAAAATTTTTTTAGGCTCTGGCTGAATTTTAAAATTATAGCATACATGATTTTCCCCTTTTATCATTATAAAAACACTTATGATAATCTCTATCATTGCATTTGAACACTTGTTTCCCAGCTTTGGGTGCTATTTTGGGAGGCTTAGGAAGGGTGGCCTTGGTAAAGAAAGGATGTCACTGTGAGAAGGGGGCTTTGAGGTTTCAAAGCCATGTTTCCTTCCCAATAAGTACTCTCTACTCAATGCATGCCTATCTACATGCCTGCAGGCAACCATGCTTCACAATGTGATGGTGATTGACCTTTATTTACCTGATTTCTTATTTCATAAATCCAAATAAACCCTTACTTCTGAAGCTGTTTTGGTCATGGTCTTTTATCCCAATAGGAAAGTAACTAATACAATATAATCAAGCAAGAAAAACTGTACTTTGAAATCTATTATCATGAAAAGAAAATATATAAGGCACGGGATATGGCATAGTTGGTAAAGCACTGATCACATAAGCATGAAGACCTGAGTTCAGATAAAAAGTCAGGCATTGGGGCATGTGTCTGTAATCCCAGTGATGGGAAAACAAATAGGTGGGTCCTAGTCAGCCACTGGTTCAGTGAAAGATCCTGTTTCAAAAAAATTGAGGTGGACAGAGGATTAATTGCAGTGTCTTCAGAGAAAAGACAGTAAGTTGTCAGAACTCAAAAAAAGTCATGCTGATAATGATAGTTCTTGCCTATAAGCTCACACTTGAGAAGCAGAAATGAAGTTTGAAGCCAGCCCTAGATTTCACGCAAAGATCCTGTCTCAAACAAATGAGATGGCGTTGCTTTTGCAACTCTTCCAAAAGTAACTAAAAGGAAAAAGACTTTGAAAAAAAATGGTTCTTATACATAACCACCTTGCACTAACTAAATTATATATATATTTTAATCTTAGTTCCTACTTACAATCTGTTTACTGCATTTGTTTTAAACAGATATATTTTACCTAAGACTGAGGTGCTAAAACAGGAAGTTGGTAAATGTAACTAATCTGATAGAAATGAAGATATTCTAAAAATCCACCACATCTTGCAATCTGCCCATTAGACAATTGAAACAATGGACCCAAAGAAATGAAAACTTCCCCAGTAGTCTCATGCTGGTAGAAGGGATGGGGATTAGCAAAAGAAGGATATTTCTCCTAGAAAGAGATCTCATACAGGTCTAATAACTTGTCAGACCTTACAGGATGAGACTGCAACCCAAATAATAATGGGCTAATGTGGGTGGGATCACACCATGAATGGGACCACTTAGACATGTATATCTTTGGTCCTTTATTTAAACTTTGATCTTACTTCTGGACCCCAAAGGTGGGCTTGAGGAGTTTACTGAATTGTTTTGTTCCTCTTCTCAATTTGAACACACTGAATATATCTTCTTTTTCTAATTTCCACTTTTAATTTGGCTCTATTAATTGGGTTATTGAGCATGCATAGCTAGACTTGATATGGGGGTATATATTCTAACCCTCTAGTTCTGATTTATTTTATTTTATTTTATTTTATTTTACTTTATTTTTGTTTTGCTTTTTGAGTCATGGTTTCTCTGTGTCACTTTGGGTCCTGTTCTGGAACTTGCTTTGTAGACTAGGGTAACCTCGAATGCAGAGAGATTTGCCTGTCTCTATCTCTCCTGAGTGCTGGGAGTTTAAGACATGTACCACTGGGCTAAGTCCTGAGTTTTTTTACGTTTGGGGCTTTGAAGGTTTGTTTACAAATATATTTTGACTTCTGTGGGAGGAAAGTCCCACAGGAAGAGTGACGGGATCAAGTAATAAAACATCCTTTTCCCTCTTGCACATGTTGCAGAAGGGCTCCCTAAAAGGCTGAAGTGACAAGCAACAACTCAAACAACAAGGAAGAAAAGCAGTTTCCCACATAGTGGCAGTTGCACACACCATCATCTTTGATTTTCAATGAGAACTGATAACTCAAAGTCACTGTAGTATTTATTTATTTTCTAAAAATTGAAGAAAAGACACCATTTGTTTTATAGATTTTTACTGCTATTCAACAAGAATCTTGACATCTCACCTTTATCTACTTTACCTCTCCTTATGTGAACTCAAAGAAGAAGAAATTAAAACTCAAACTATGCTTCTAGTTTAAAATAAATAAATGAATGAATGAATACGGTGGGGAAAATTGAAGAAAATAGCCAATATTAACTTATGGCCTCTTCATAAACACACACAAACACACACACCATGCATGCACATACAACACATAAACACAAAATAAATGCTTTTTAATTTAAAATAGTAAAAAATAAATCAACAATTTTCTTTGAAACGTTCTGTTCTCCAAAAGATCTACAGTAAAATTCATAAAGCAGGCAATTAAATGGACAGTTTTAGTCAGAAAATCAAAATGTAAAAGACTAAGTATATTTTCAGCCTCATTAACATATGAACCAGATATATTATTAATAAGAACTTGAAAGCTAGCTTATATATTGTCCCTTGATAGTGAGACAAAGATATATTAACAAAGTCTCTTAGTCTTACTATTAGCAATCCAGAATAATTAAACGGATTCTACATTTCACAATTCTAAGAATGGGTGGGACATGCTTTTCACTACTGTTTCATTTCAAGTTAAAGTTATGAAAACCATGCTGCTGGGGACACTCCAGAGGAGATCGGGTCTATGATGCACAGTAGCCAGCTTTAGGGTTGTAAGGACAGTCTGTCCACCAAGGAGGCCAACAGTAAGGAGAAGGAGCCACACTGCCTCCTCTTCCCTCTCAGACATTTGAGTTTCCTGGACACCCTCAACTCGCTCCAGCCATGGGCACCTTTGCAGAAGGTCCAGTTTGGACACTTCTCTGCAGCCTTCAGCCAGGCAGGGCAGGCTGGGCCTACACTCTAGAGGTGACACTGGACCCCTTGGCCTGAAAGCCTGGGCAAGTAGATCAGAGTGGAAGGTGGTGGTCAGAGCTGTGCCTGGATCCCCTAGGACGAGTTCAGCCAAGATACTTGAGCAAGAATCAGGTAGGTTTTTTTTTGTTTTCACACAAGAATCAGCATGCTGTGTTCAAACTGACCCATATATGGATCTGTGCATCACAAGGAAAGCTTATGACTGACCAACAACTGGAGACACCAAAGCCTCCTGGTCCACAGCTGACTAAGAACCAACTAAGACTCTACTAATAACAACTGGAGACACATAGCTCTTGGGTCTACAGCAAACTAAGAGCTAAGAGCAGGCCCTGCAATTACTGGAGACACTCAGCCCCTGGGCTCACAACTGACTAAGAGCCAACAAGAGCTAAGAGTGAACCAAGTAAGCAATGGACAGACACCAGTGCAGGAATGCATATGACAATATAAAGAACAACGAGACACCATCAGAAGAGAGTGGTTCTACAACAACAAGACCAAAGCACAACAATGAAGAGGAAACAAAAGGAAAGGACCTTAAAAATAATTTTATGAAGATAATAAAAGCTTTAAAAGAGGATATAAAAAAAACTCCTTTAAAGAAACAGAATAAAATACAAACAAAAAAATGGAAGAAATGAACAAATCCATGAAAGAAAATAAAATAAAGAAAATCAAGAAGAAGAAAAAAAACGGGTGAAAGAAACATTCTGGGAATTAAAAATTGAAATAGAAGCAATAAAGGCACAAACTGAGGCAACGCTGGAAATAGGAAGCCTGAAGATATGAACCGAAACCACAGATGCAAACGTAACCAACAGAATTCAAGATATGTAAGAGACAATTTCTGGGGTGGAAGATTCAGTAGTGGAAACAGATACATCAGTTAAAGAAAACACTAAAACCAAAAAAGTCATATACCAAAATGTCCAGTATATCTAACATACATGAAAAGACCAAACCTGAGAATAATTGGAATCAAAGAAGGAGAAGAATATCAGCTCAAAGACACAGAAAGTATATTTAATAAAATCATAAAAAAAAAAACTTCCCACCTAAAGAAGGAAATGCCTATAAAGATGGAAGAAACTTACAGAACACCAAAGAGCCTAGACTCCCCCCCAAAAATCTGCTTACCACATAATAATCAAGCCGCTAAACCTCCACAACAAAGAAAAAGTACTAAGAGCTGCAAAGCAAAAAGACCAAATTACCTAAAAAGGCAGACCCATCAGAATAACACCTGACTATACAATGTAAACAATGAAAGCAAGAAGGTCCTGGTCAGATATTATACAGACACTAAAAGAGCATGGCTGCCAACCTAGACTACTATACCCAGCAAAACTGTCAATCACCATAGATGGAGTAAACAAGATATTTCGTGACAAAACCAGATTTAAACAATACCTATCCACAAATTCGGTCCTACAGAAAACACTAGAGAGAAAACTCTAATCTAAGGAAACCAGATATACTCATGAAAGTACAAACAATAGATAATCACATAGAAGAAAAATGCAAAGAAGAGAAATACACACAAGCTACCACCAAAAATAATAGGAAATGACAGTCATTGGTCATTAATATCCCTTAATATCAATGGACTCAATTCACCTATAAAAAGACATACCCTAACATGATAGATACAAAAATAAGAAGTCATCCTTCTGTTGCATACAAGAAACACACCTCAACTTGAAAAACTGACACAGGTTAAAAGTAAAGGATTGGTAAAAAACTTTCCAATCAAATGGTCCTAAGAAACAAGCTGGTGTAGCCATCCTAATATCTAACAAAATAGACTTCAAAGTAAAATCAATCAAAAGAGACCAGGGCAGACATTACTTATTCTTATCCACCAAGATGAAGTCTCAATCCTGAATATTTGTGCCCTCAACACAAGGGCACCTACATATATAAAAGAAACACTACTAAAGCTTAAACCTCACATCAAACCCTATACACTAATAGTGAGAGACTTTAATACCCCACTTTCACCCTTGGATAGGTCATCCAGACAGAAACTCAACAGAGAAATAAGGGATCTTACAGATGTTATAGCCCAAAGGGACAATATATATATATATATAACACTCCACCCAAACACAAAGGAATACACATATTTCTCAGTATTCCATGGAACTTTCTCTAAAACTGACCACATACTCGGTCATAAAGCAAATATCAATAGATTTTTAAAAATGGGAATAACTCATATCAGATCACCATGGTCTAAGGTTAGAGTTAGAGTTCAACAACAAAAATCACAGAAAGCCTACAAATTCATGGAAACTGAGCATCTCTCAATTGAACCACCTCTGAGTTAAGAAAGAAATTAAGAAAAAAATCAAAGACTTCCTAGAATTTAATGAAAATGAATCCACAACATACTCAAACTTATGGGACACAATGAAAGCAGTGTTAAAAGGAAAACTCATAGCACTAGATGCCTATATGAAAAAACTTAAGAAATCTGACACAGGAGACCTAACAGCACAGCTGAAGGCAAACTCACCTAGAAGGAATAGACAGCGGAAAATAATCAAACTTAGGGATGAAATCAGTACAATTAAAACAAAGAGAACAATACAAAGAATCAATGAGTTGGTTCTTTGAGAAAGTCAACAAGATAGATAAAACTATAGGGAGATTGTGTTGCTTCATTGTAAATAATTGTCCCACCCACTGGTTTAATAAAAAGCGCTGATTGGCCAAAGGCAGGCAGTAAGTGTGGGTGGGGCTACCAGACTAAGAAAATTCTTGAGAACAAGAAGCACAGAACAGAATGCCAGAGAGAAGCCAGGAGAAGCAGAGGACAACTATGCTGTTCTAAGAAAAGGTACCCAGCCACATGGCTGAACAAGATAAGAGACATGGGTTAGTTTAAAGGTAAAGAGTTAGAAAGTTATATGCCTGGGCCTTAGGCCAATCAGCTAAAAACTATTGAAAGCATCTGAGTGTCTCTGCAGGACTGCGGGTCTGTGGTCCTAAACCTTGAGATTAGGCCCGAAAGTGTGGGCCAGAAACCTCCTACTACAAATGGAACCCAAATAGACTAGATATTATAATTGTAATTCTTGCTTGATGGCTATTTTGTTATATGTAATTTTGCTATGTTAAAATTGAAACCTTCCTTTTTGATTAGACAGAAAGGGGGAAGTGATGTGGGAATGTGTTTATGTATGCTGTGAATCTCAATCTTTAAATAAAGGAGCTGTTTTGGCCCATGACAGGCACCATAGAAGAAGTAGGAGGAGAAATCAGAGCATAGGTAGGAGAAGCAGGGCGGAGTCAGACAGACTGAGCCAGCCACCCAAGGAGCAACATGTAAGGAACACAGGTGAGCCACGGGCCACATGGCAGACAGATTAATAGAAATGGGTTGATTTAAGATGTAAGAGCTAGCTAGCAATGTGCCTGAACCATAGGCCAAACAGCATAAAGTTAATGTGAGCGTCTGAGTCATTTCTGGGAGCCTGAGCAATGGCAGTGGGTGGCTAAGAGGTCTGGGGCAGCTAAGAGGTCTAGCGTGGCAGGTCTGTGGGTCTGGGCCTCTGGCCGCCCAGGACCAAGAAACCACACTGCAACATAAACCTATATCCAAACTAAGCAAAAAGCAGAAAGAGAGAGAGAATCCAAACTAACAGAATCAAAAATGAAAAAGGGATATAACAAAAGACACCCGGGAAATCCAGAGAATTATTGGATTATACATCACTAAAATGGAAAACCTAAAAGAAATGGACAGCTTCCTGTACAAGTACCACTTAACAAAATTAAATCAAGATTAGATTAAAGACCTAAACAGACCTATAAACACGAAGGAAATTGAAGCTGTTATTAAAAGTCTCCCAAGCAAAAAAAGCCTGGGACCAGATAGATTCAGTGAAGAACTCTACCAGACATTCAAAGAAGAACTAATACCACTACTCAGCAAACTGTTCCGTACAGTAGAAACTGAAGGAACATTGCCAAACTCTTTTTATGAGGCCACAACCACCCTGATTCCCAAGTCAATCAAAGATGCAACAAAAAACAAAAAAGAACAATAACAAAAAAAGAGAACCACAGACCAATCTCCTCATGAACATTGATATTAAAAATACTCAATAAAATTCTGGCAAACCAAATCCAAAAACATATCAAAAAAATCATCCACCACAATCAAGTAGGCTTCATCACTGAGATGCAGGGATGGTTCAACATATGAAAAACTGTGAATGTCATCCATCATATAAACAAACTGAAATAAAAAAACCACGTGATCATTTCATTAGATGCTGAAAGAGCCCTTGACAAAATCCAACACTCCTTCATGATAAAAGTTCTGCAGAGATCAGGAATACAGAAAAAATATATAAATATAATAAAGGCCATATACAGCAAGCCGGCAGCCAACATCAATCTAAATAAAGAAACACTCAAAGCAATAAGGGAAACATCACCTTTTATAATAGCTGCAAATAGCATTAAATATCTTGGCATAACTCTAACTAAAAAGTATCAGAACTGTTTGACAAGAACTTTAAGTCACTCAAGAAAGAAATTGAAGAGGATATCAGAAAATGGAAAGATCTCCCATGCTCCTGGAAAGGTAGAATCAACAAAGTAAAACTGGAAATTTTATCAAAAGCAATCTACAGATTCAATGCAATTCCCATTAAAATCCCAATACAAATTTTTACAAATCTTGAAAGAACAATACTCAACTTCATATGGAATAACAGGAAACCCAGGGTTTCCAAAACAATCCTACTCAATAAAAGAACTTCAGGAGGAATCACCATCCCTGACATTAAGCTTACACTATAGAAGCCACAGTAATAAAAACAGCCAGGTACTGGCACAAAAACAGACTTGTGGATCAATGGAATCAAATCGAAGAACCCAACATTAACCTACACACCTATGAAGACCTGATTTTTGACAGAGGCCAAAAATATTCAATGGGAAAAAGATAGTATCTTCAACAAATGGTTTTGGGATAACTGGATGGTAGTATGTAGAATGCAAATAGATCCAAACCTATCACCCTGCACAAAACTCAAATCCAAGTGGGAGCCATCATTACCCAATGGCTCACAACAATCTGTAGTTTTAGTTTCAAGGATATATTTGATACACTTACTAAAATGCAGGCAAAACCTTCGCCCACCAAAAAAAAAAAAAAAAAAAAAATACAGAGAATAAGTTAGGAGAACATGTTTTCACAAATAAGAATACATTTTGAAAATATATTGATCAATCAACTAAATATTAAAGTACCATTCACAAGGCAAAAATGGTTTATTAAGAGAGAGAGAAGTGCATACGTACACAAAACCCTCAAATCAATTCTGTAGGAAAAAAGAAAAGTAAACTTAACTTTAATTAGATTGTACTGTTTGTATTGTTTTGTAGTTTCTTCACCAATTTCAAGAACTTAATTTTGATTATATCCCAGACCTCATTCACTCGCCTTTCTGTCTGTTTGGAGCTAGGCTAGCTGGTCAGTAAGCACTTGCCTGTAATGTTGAATTAGAAGTGTGCCTACCAACTCTGGGTTTTCACATAGCTTCTAGGGATCAAACCCACAGCCTGGTGCTTACAGAGCAAGCACTTTACTGATGGAACTACTCCACTCCCAGTTCAAAAAATTCCATTTCAAAGTGAAACAAGAAGTTCTAAAAGCAAAGAAACTTTCAAATGGTTAGAAAGACTTGAGAAAAACCAAACCTTCTAAAACAAATAGGGTATAATTTTACAAAAAAAAATGGTGAATGAGTATAGATTAATTACAGCAGAAAATGTAATTAAGAACTTGCAATTGTAATATATATTATATATGTGTGTATATAAAACTCAAGAGAACTGTAGGTTAATTGAGGTTAGATAATAGACCAACCATAGATCAATAGGCTCATAAGAAAATTGAGAATCTTTGATTAACAGGTGTCAATAATGTCAAAGTTTCTCTACATAATTATTTTTGCTTAACTATTTTGTTAAGTCCTCTTAAAAAAAAAAAAAAACCTTGTAAGCAGATTACATAGTTTGTTTTAAACCATGCTTTCACTAAACATTGTGAGATTTCATTTAATTTTTCTATTTCTCATCTTCCTCATCAAAAATGGGAGTTAATAGCAATATCTGATTTATGCAGTTAAGCTTTAAATAGAAACCATTTACAAGACCATACATATTGGGCATGTAATAAGCATGTTTATATACATGTACATTGGTACAACTACTGTGGGGTAATGCTCTTGTACACTGTAAAAATTTGTCACTTGAATTGGCTTAATAAAACATTAATTGGCCAGTAGCCAGGCAGGAAGTATAGGTGGGGAGACTAGACTAGGAGAATTCTGGGAAGAGGAAGGGCAGAGTCAGGAGTTGGCAATCAGACACAAAGAAAGCAGAATGCTATACTAATAAAAGGTATTAAATCACATAGCTAAAGATAGATAAGAATTATGGACTAATTTTAGTTGTAAGAGCTAGTTAGTAACAAGTCTAAGTAATAAGCCAAAGAGTTTATAATTAATACAAGCCTCTGTGTGTTTATTGGGATTGAATGGCTGCAGAACTGGTCAGGACACTGCCCATATACAACCACAGAAGAAATGTTAGTTCTCAAGTTACCGTTTCTTAAAATGTTTAATAACAATACACCATCTTATTTCCATTTTTAGTTCAAAGTTCACAAACTTGCCAGGCCATAGTTGTACCTATATTCTAGGCCTATAAATGAAATCTACATTCACTCTTAAAAGACTCTATTTGTACAGGAAATTACAGTTATTCTACTTTGCCATAGTCCTAGACTGGAAAGCAAATGACTGTTGATAAATAGTTATGAGTAAAGAACCAATAATACAGGAACAAAGGAAAAGACACCAGAGAGGAGAGGACAGCAAGAATGGTGGCCATAGAGGGAGAGGAACACATGCATCAAAATACCCAAACAGCCAAAACCACCTCTCTATAATCCAAACTCAAAACTATGCATGTTGCCGTTAATCCTAACAAATTCCTAACAATGTAATGATAAGTTATAAAATATTTAATATTATTTTTCCAAGAGCATTTATTTCTTGCGGATTATGTGTTATTAAGTGTTATTAAGTGTCCTTCTGTCTGTTGATCCTCACACATCAACATGAAGATAGTATGTAATACAGACAGATGGATTCTTTTAAAAATATGCGTTTAAATCCAACACATTATAGGCTCTATCAAAAATCACTTTTATGTTTTTTATAATTTCTAAGTTTTATACAGTTAATTTACTTCAGAAAATCCCATTCCTTATGATCTAGGAGCACCAAAGTAAACAGTCGTAAGCACTTATGAGAATAAATAAATATACCAAGTTGAATTAAGGATCAAATTATGTGCATTTTGCATATATACTTTAAGATGTACTTCTGATTCCTATGCTTTTCATTAATAAAAATGATAAAAGTATATTCATTAAAAAAATAAGCTAATAGGAGGGAGTAGAGAATTGGCTCATAGGTTAAGAGGACTTGTTCTTCAGAGGACCCAGGTTCCCAGAACCCACTTCAGACAGCTTACAGCTGCCTGTAGTTCCAGTTCCAAGACAGCCAATTCCTCTTCAGCTTTCCAAAGGAGCTTACACACAAGTGGTACACACACACACACACACACACACACACACACACACGCACGCACGCACGCACGCACGCACGCACTGACACACACACAATAACAAGTAGTAAATAAATTTTAAAAAGAAATAAAAACGTAGCCTAATGAACAAAGAATTTCCTAACTTTGGTACATTGGATTTAAGCTAGGAAGAGGAATAGAATATAAACAAATGACACTTGATAGATAAATCATCTCTGTGAAAGGTCCAGAATGGGAAAAAGTGTAAGAGAAAAGGTTACATTAGCTGTTGTCTGAAACGGGATCAAGGCTAGGGCTGGGGGTGAGGGGTCAGGGGATGGGCTTGACTTTCTTTGCAAGTAACAGAGTACTGTAAAATTAATTATAGTGAAGGTACACAACCTTGTGAACAAGTACACAAGATCCACTGAATTGTCCTTTAAATGGATAGATAGTGTGATCTGAATTTTATCTCAACAAATTGTTTACATGCAAAAAGGCCTTAAGTGATAATTTCTGTTCCAAATATTAAAAGTACATTATGTTAATACCTTAAAATAGAAAGATGTTTCCAATACATTATAGAATAAAACAAAAATATACAAACTAGCTTATACTAATAATCTAACATTAACACTGGTACATTCTACACCACTAGCTTCCTACTGAATTTCAAACTATATGTAAATTTCTAAAAGATTTTCACCACAATATAAATTCAAAAATTGGCTTGACTTTATGATTAATATTTTCTGTCTTCATGTGTAAATAAAAAATAAATAATATGTTGAATAGGAGGATTTTATACCTAAGTAACTTAATTTTCAGTGTGTTAATATGAACATCAATGAAATACATAATACATATCAAGCTAATATTTAATTAAGCATTCCACAATTGATACATATGTAAAAACACCAAATAGTAAATACATACAACTTGATCAATTTATAAAATTACAAAATTTAATTTAAAAGATTTTTAGCATGTTAATATGTGTATGCTACTTTACCCAATAACTTGAGTTTCAAGAGTTTCTGATACAAACTTTATTTACTGGCTGAGTTATATAGTGCTTAAAAGTTGATCATTCTGGGGCTGGAGAGATGACTCAGAGGTTAAGAACACTGACTTACTCTTTCAGAGGTTCTGAGTTCAATTCTCAGCAAGCACATGGTGGCTCACAACAATCTATAATGAGATCTGGTGCTTTCTACTGGCAAGATACTGTATGCATAATAAATAAGTAGTTCTGCCAGTCTGTGGTGGCATACACCTTAATCACAGCACTTGGGAGGCAGAGGTAGGTAAATCTCTGTGAGTTTGAGACAAGTCTGGTCTACAAATCGAGCTCCAGGACATCCAGGGATATGTCTCAACAAACAAAAACAAAAAAGTTGATAATTTTGAGTTAAAAACTAAAAAAAAAGAACGCTATCGAACACTATCCTACAATTAATGTTTATTTAAAACATACTTATAGAGCTGGAAAGATGGCTTATTATTTAAGAGTACTATCTGCTTCAGTAAAGTACCAAGGATCAGTTCCTAACACCTAAGGGGTAGCTCAAAATATCCATCCCAATGGATCCTATAACCTCTTCTGGCCTCCATGGGCATTAGGCACTCAAATGGTACACAGACATACATGCCGGCAAAATACACATATACATAAAAAATATATAGTATATAAGATAGAACACATTGAAATTTGCCACATTTCTGCACATCTATACATGATTGCACTAACCAGTTGGTAGTCAGAGATAAGAGAGAAGGTGATAATCATATCATTAAGAAGAAACCGAATATCATTTTAAGAAGAGACATGAAGCTACATGTCAAATTTTTATAAGTCTAAGTGATGACAACAGGTATTTGCTACATCATATATTGTTATTATTAATAACTATATATATAGTAATTATATATATAGTGGTTGTTTGAATAGAAATGGCCTACACAGTCTCATATATCTGAATGTTTATTAACCAGGCAGTGGCAAGATTTGAGAAGGATTAGAGGTGTAGCTTTGCTGGAGATGGTGTGATCGTGGAGAAAGTGTATCACTGGGGGTGGGCTTCAAGGTTTTAAAGTGCACACCAAGCTCAATGTTGTTCTCTCTGCCTCCAGATCAGGTAGTAGCTCTTAGCTACTGCTCCAGTCCTGACCTGTATGCCACCATGCTTCCCTCAACAATGATAACGGACTAAGCCTCTAGAACTGCAAGCCAACCCCTAATTAAATGCTTTCATTTATAAGACTTCCCTTAGTCATGGTGTCACAGAAAGAGAAAAGTGACCAAGAGGCCAAGACACATGTATTTACATGTAAAAAAGTACATATATATCAAAATAGAATATGTAAATAATTTGATGAGTTCTTTGTTGTTGTTTTCCAGTATTACTGCTGCTAGATAAAACAATTATGTTTTAATTTGGCAGTACATTCAAATCACAGTCAGTGGGCTGCATGTAGCTCAGGATAGCTATAAATGTGGATTGGCCCAACACAAAATTGTAAACTTACTAAAATGCTATAAACCATTTTTGTGATTTTGTTGTTGTTGTTGTTAAAGCTGGATCGCTCAGTTCCCAAGGGAGAACTATGTCGATGACAGCATAGTGTTACAATGTCAAAGGTTAGACATACCTATTTTCTTTCTGTCTAGTCAGTGACCTAATAACTTTTCAGGGTACATCTTAAACTCAAACAAAATAAAATATTATCATTTTTAACAGAGCTCTTAAAGGTAACTTACTGTCTCAGTGATTACAGTTCCAAATGACTGAACTTAAAAATTTTATGTTCTTGGAACACATTTGGTCTTGTGAAGTTAAAAATATCACTGGTTTTCTTCTGTAATCCTTGACAATTACATTACACATTCACCCTAGTGAACTGACATTTCAAAGAAACATAAATCATGCTCTACAATAATGGGTGGAGTTACATCTCTGAGTGTACCAGTTATATGCCACAGGTTTCAACCATAATATAAGATCTGTGGGGAAATTCAATAAATTTTAATAAAAGTAGCACCATTATTTAAATGTGTTCAATACAAGTACATAAATTCACAGATAACGCTCATTTCCTCACTAAAAAATAATTATATAAAAATAAAGAGAGTAATGATCTCATTTTGATTAGGCATTTTCTGACCCAAGTATATCAAGAAACATCACCTTAAGGTGTTAATAGTTGTTTAAAATATATACTGTCCCAAAGGACATGTGTGTACATGTTCATGTGTATGTTTGTATTTGAAAGTGTATGTGTATACCTATGAATATAGTGGCAGGAGGTCAATGTCAGGGGTCTTCTTCAAGTATTTCTCCACCATATTTGTTAAAGATTTACTCATTTGTATTTTACATGCATGCATGTTTATCTGCATGCATTTGTATATACCATCACATCTGGTGCCCATAGAGGCCAGAAGACATCAGATCCCTAGAATTGGAGACAGTGGTAAGCCATTATATTTATGCTAGAAACCAAACCCAGATCCTTTGCAAGAGGAAGAAGTACCCCTAACTACTAGCTGTCTCTAGCCCCTCTCTACCTTATTTTTGAGACAGGTCTCTGACTGAACCTAAAACTCACCAATTGGCTAAAGCCTCCTGTCATTTCATCCCCAGCAATTTGTATAGCTGTATCTGTGGTTTTTTTTGGGAGTGGTAGGAAATATGAAACCAGGTACTAATTAATGGTTCCCCACCAAACATTTTATCAAATGAGCAATCTTCACATTCTCCAAAAGGGACTCTCGTAACATCTATTACATGAGCCAATATAGATTAGTATGAGATCTGAATTCTAACTTCTATCAAATTCTGAGGGCATTTCTACTACTAGTATGACTGGTCACCAAAGACAATAAAGGAAAGAAAATTACGTTCAAATTTCAGATACCAAAAAGCCACACAAAGCGGCCTACAAAGCAAAAAACTCAAGAGGAAATTAGGAAACAAGCTGGGCAAATTCAGAGTTGAATACTGCAGCTTTAACAGGGTGGTGAACTGCTCAAATCCATTTCCTACTTAAATAGTTATGGATCTGTAGTCTTGGTGTAACTTCTGCTATTTTCTTGAAAAAAGGTGCAGGTATATTGAAATTGTGTAGTTGTGCTTATATGTGAGACGAGAAGAAATATAGAAACCATGTAAATATCTGTGATCATTTTGATAACTATATACATAGTAGATATTTTCCATGAAAATTTGATTAACATTAACCATATCCATATATTTTAGTGAATAAAAGGTTTCTACATTAGCACAATTCCTATTATATTTTTAATTTCTTAAGTGTATTTGATAGTCTTTCAAGTATTAATACTGTGAGGAATTAGAAAATTGATCAGACAGCTGTACCAGCACATACATATAGAACCATAAGAGGTAGCTTTATTCAGCAAGCATATGATAAAATTATCTAGTTTCTGATATCAGGAAGATAAAGTTAGTTCAAGATTAAAGTATACTTTTTAAAGCACTTGTTTTTTTTCTAAAGGTTAAATCTCTTTATCTTACTGAATATCAAGATTCTGGTGTTACTTGCTTTATGATCGCTCCTTAGATGTTAAAGTATAGAAGCCTACTACAGATCATATATATGTTAATTATGTACTTGCAAATGAAAAGAAATAATCAAAATAACAAAGCTAGTCCACTCAGTCAAGACTATGTAGTTTCCATTTGCTTACTGTTCATTTATGTAAATTCATTTTGTCTTTTATTTGTAAATACAATTAAGTGGTCAAAATGATTATATTACAATTATTAAAGCATAATTTTTCAACCCAATATAGTCAGAATACAAATAAAAACAATGTTTCTCATGGTGGCACACACCTGCAGTTACAGCTATTTGAGAGACTAAGATTGGACAGCTGGATTCGTCATGCTAAATGTCAGCTTCACAATATAGCAAGATCTCATCTCCAAAAATAAAAAATAAAAAGGAATTAAGGCATACAGGCTAGTAAAAAGAAAGCAAGATCATCGAGGATTAAGTCTTTTTTTATTTTTTAGTTGAGTGACTTTAAAAACTTTTTAACTATTTTGATTTAGCTTCCTCATTTCTAGCGTTCAAAAAATCTATACTTCATAGAGCTGTTGGAGGATAAATATAAACAGCATTGTAAAACTAGAAAACAGGGATGAATCATTGGGTTACTATAAAGTAATGACTTTTCTTGGAAGAGAACTTTACAAACAATATAATAAATCTGCTTCTTAAAGATTTTTTTTAACTTATGTGTGTATTTGGGTAAATGTATGCATCTTGTGTACCAGCAGCTGCAAAAGGCATCAGATTCTCCAGTACCATAGCTACAGGCAATTATGAAAGCCCAATGTAAGTGATGGGATCTGAATGAGTCTTTTCCAAAGCAGTACAGGCTCATACCCACTAAGCTACCTCTCCAACTCTGGATATGCTTCTTTGTATTTAAATGCTTAATATAAATAATGTAACTAAATAGACAAAAAAAATCTCTGCCCTTTTAGTAAGTTAACATGAATTAAGACGACTAGGAAGTACATAGAAATAGATATCAATATTTATAACCAAAAGTGACAACTTATTTTTATACTTTTAAATCTTGCTTTTAATATTTTGTTTAATTAGCAAATGATATTTGCACTTCCAACTAAACATTACAAATAAGACTTATAAGAAGAAAAGTTATTTAAATCTTAATCTTTTTTTTATTTAGCTCATTTGATACAAGCACATTAATAATAGACCATACTCTTTCACAGTAATAAAAAAAAAAAATTAGCTACCACTTTGCTCTTTCTACACTCAGTATCTGAATGAGGTTTTAGATAGAATCAAATATAGTTTACAACATCAAGAAAACACAACAATCAAAGGAAAAATACTTGCAACAAACCATACCTAGTAATAAGAACTGCATTATCGTGGTGGGCAATCCCATTTTCTGGAATGGTGTTTCCATCACTTTGGTGGGAGAGAATGGATTTCTGCCATTTACAGAAGCTATCGAGGGACTTGTCTGCATGATGGTTTATCTCCAAGTTTGGCTGCAATACAACATGCATACCAGAAATGTTCCAAACAAATTACTAAGGTCAGTTGTCAAACTTTTGAAAACTAAAGTGGGACTATAATTAGAAGCAGTGGTTTCTAGGAATACTCTCTTGCCGATTTTTATCTCCACAACATCTGACCTAGGATTCATTTAATTTACTACTGAACAAACTTTTCTTCCAGCTCCAACTTCAACAATAAAGAGAACATATATGAGATCATCAGCATACAAAAAGCAACCAAAGCCATTATTATCAGGTAAGCAATACAAAAATAAAATGCTCATCCTTAATTTTGAAACATGTAGCAAGTATGCATATAAGAAGAGAAAGCTTTAATAGACAAGATATATATTATTACAAAGTATTTTTCATTATTACAAAAAATTAAAGTTTAGAGCAAAAAATATTTAACTAGGACTTTCTAAGAGAAGTAACAAAGAAATATATCTGTTCATAATAATAATCCCATAGTATAAGAGCTTTGATGTATAATTAATCCATCCTTACCTGATCTTCTGTAAGAACAATTAAGCGAGCCACTATAATATTCACAACGTTTCCTAGACTGGAGTCACGGTAAAGTTTGGCAACCTGACCTCCAGAAAATAAGAAAAGACAAAAAGTCAGACAAAAATAATGGGGTGATACTTTGAATTTCTAAAAAGAAAAAAAGGCAATTTTTAGGACTTTATGGCACATATTAAAAGGTATTCTTTTACCCTATGCCACATAGGGTTCCACCTTTAAGATGCTTTGGTTAAAGAATTTTATGTAAGTCTACAAGAAGTATTTTTCCCTAGAGATACATCACAAAATCTATAATATGAGCTGATGTTTCAATTTTCTTAAATAAGAATTAACAGCTCATTTTTAAACATTCACATTAAATAAAAATAAACAATAAAGCATTTGAAATTTTATTTTCCCTAAACTTAAAGGTTAATCAACCACCTGTGTATGGTGGTGTATGCCTTTAATCAGGCAGATCTCTGAATTCAAGACTAGCCTGGTCTACATGGTATATAAGTTTCAGATTGCCAAGTTTACATAGGAGACCCTACCTAATAAACAAAATAAATAAATGAATAAAAATAAAAGAATTTTTTTGAAGTTGGTTGATAAATTCTTAGTTTAGGGAAAGGAAAGTCAATACAATTCCATGGCAGAGCATGTATATATTTTCTGTGTACAAGTTTTAGACTCAATCCCAAGCAGTAATTAAAATAATAATACAAATTTGTTTTTAATCAATTTATACAAATGAAAGTGTATCATTATTTCAGGAAAAATTCATGACTCTAGTATAAAACACAACAAACTACTTAGTAAGATAATATATAGAGGGATCAAACTTACAATATTCATCACACTCAAAATATAATGTTCAATGTCTTTCCGGCCATGGTAGCCAACCATCATTTTGTCTGCTACTACCAGTGTCTCCACAAATCTCTCAGTGCTCACAGACCTTCTCTGTCTGCCATGAATATGTGTGTTATTAATTGGTGATAAAGAAAAAAAAGAAGATGTCTTATTCAGCCACCCAGGTTTGCCATTTCTTGTGAGATCTACAAAAAGAAAAAAATTTAAAAATTAAGTAATTCAGAAGGATTCACTAAAAAACTACACTTAGCATAGATTTCATGTAGATAGGATTCACATAACTCCCTAATGGAACAAGATATTCAAAGTAAGAGAAGATCTTCAAATTAGTTATTTTACCTGGAAAATTAATATTAAAATTCAACTGATCAAGAAAATAAAATAAATATAGCTATGAGGTAAATTAATTAAAAGATTTTTTAAATTCATATTCTATTATCCTAGTGGCTAGTTATATTATATAGATAATTATATATTTTCTATAATGAACCACTTAAGATTTTAAATAAACTAGAACCTAAACTTTTAAAATAGACTAAAGCAAAAATGATGATGCTACAGGATCTATTCCTAATGTGAAAAAGCATCTGTAATACAGTAAGATACTCTTGTTAAAATGTTTTATTCAAACCAATTCTGTTCTCAGTTTTAAAAAGCTTCGAATTAGGTTTCCTAAATAATTTATGTTGGTAGAATACACAGAGTATTACTTTTAACAAGTCTAAAAGTGGAGTTGTTCAGTGGTTAAAGACCATGTTATTTTTGACCAAGTTGAAATCCTCATAAGCCACTTAAATCCAGGTGAGTGACGCAAATGCCCTGTAATTTCAACCTCAGAAGGCAGAAACAGGAAATCCCAAGAGCAAGCTGGGTAGCAAGGTTAATCATATAAGTGACCTGTAGGCTGGCTTTAAAAACCCTGACTTAATAAATAGGATAATTTAATCAATATATAATTGACAGAAAGTGGCACTGTTTTAATTGTTCTTCCATTAGGCTTTTGCCTTTTTAAAATTTTGCATTGGTAGAATGAATAAGTTTTACAAAGTAAGAAGAAACGAGAAGAAACAGTTAAATATTTTAAACGCTCACATAAATTAAACAATTCTCTTTATTTCTAAAGGTCAAAGAAGACAGAGACTGTAGTAATAGGTTTCTGGCCTGGACTTTCAGGCCTACCCTCAAGGTTTAGACCCACAGAGACACATAGATGCTTACATTAATTTTAGGCTGATCGGCCTAAGGCCCAGGCATATAACTTGCTAACTCTTTACCCTTGAACTAACCCATGATTTTTATCCTGTTCAGCCATGGGGCTTGGTACCTTTTCTCAGAGCAGTATAGTTGTCCTCTACATCTTCTGGCTTGTCTGGCAACTCTGGAGTCTCTGTGGCATTTATGCTCTGTTCTTCCTGTTCCCAGAGTTTCTTAGTCTGGTAGCCCCACCCACACCTCCTGTCTGCCTTTGGCCAATCAGCGCTTTTTATTAAACTCATAGGCGGGACAATTATTTACAATGTAACTTCATAAATCCACTACATATCCCCTTTTCTCTTTGTAAAACAAGAACCCCAAATCTAATTTCCTTTGTATAATTTATTTTCACTGTTATCTATAACAACTTGTAACCAATACTGTAAACAAACACAAACATCCATAATCCATGTTTTGGGAATGTGGGCGTTGTTCTCTAGGCTACTTCCTGCTGAATAGGGGCGCTGGCAATCCCATGGGAATCCAAAGAAAAATTTAGGATTATGCACAAGTCTTTAGTGGAGTAGTCTGTAAGGCTGGGTCATTTCAGCCAGTCTCCTTGAAATTGTTCTGGATACAGAGCTCGAGAAACTTCAACAGAAGTGTTCTGAAATGCTGAATCATCTGGGCCATCCATTTCCATTGGAGATTTTTCAGGGGGTCTTCCTCTATCAAACTTTATGTTCTTTATCCAGGAATAAATCCACAGCCTCTCATTTTCTGTGAAAATAAAAAGAAAACCTCTTCTCCAAAGTTGCATATCTTTGGATTTCAATTTTAGAGTCAACTCATTTACAAAATATATACATTGAATTAATCCAACAGCATTTATAATCAACTGTCTTTTAGCAGCTTTTACTACTTCATTTTCAGTCAAGAAGCTTAAAGATAAGACAATAACATACAGTATCCAGACACTCTTTGTATTTTCCATCTTTACATGGCTTTTTTTTTTTTTTTACTTTATTTCTTTTTAAGGGCTTTATCTTTTTTTTTTCTTTTCTCTCTCTAAGCCTATGTATATACATTTTCAACACTCTCTAAACTACTTAGACTTTTTAAAAAACTGTCTTTACTGTATATTCATTTCTTAACTTTTTCTGTCTCTGACCACACCTTTGCTTGGCTAGGGTGATTGACTCTACCCAGATTCTTCTATTTCTTTCTGATTCTGAACACACCTTTAATCTGCCAAAGTCCTTGGCTAAGGATTAAAGGTTGGTAGGATGGATGGATGGCTTTACCCAGCTCCTAGTCTAACTTCATAGAATTTAGATTTTAGCCCAGGTTTTCTGGGGAATTTTAGGGTTCATATAATCACCAAGTAAAGCTTTGCCATCTGCTTTTTATTAACTCCATTTAAGTATTTGGCAGCAGTGCCTCTTAAAAGACTCACAGGTGTTTTTTGCCTCTAAGGCTGAATCAGGAAACTTCTCTTAAAGAAGCCAAGCCTCTACTTGCCTCCAGCAAACAGAGCTGATTCAAGAAAACATCGCTACTAGAAAGCCATCTTTGATTTTGTTCCCTTTTTCTCCTTATGAACAAAAACCTTAAATCCATCAGTTACAACTTTTTGCTTATATTGAGGGTCCTGTGAGACTTCAGGAACAAGCCATTTTATACCTTAAGCTGCACTCCAAAAGGCCACCATTGTAGCCCAAGCCCACATGCCTCAGCAGGGCGTCTCTGTATTACATACAACTCATGTGAGAGACACAACTCCGAAGCTGCTTTGAGCTTCATTTCTGTGCTCTAGACCACTTTTAAGCTTTCTATGGCTTTATGTGGGTATATTTTACCCACATAGGGCTGCTATTTGTAGTAAGAGGTTTCTGGCCCGACTTTCAGGCCTAGCCTCAAGGTTTAGACCCACAGACCCACAGACCCACAGAGTCACACAGATGCTTACATTAATTTTAGGCTGATTGGCCCAAGGCCTGTGCATATAATTTGCTAATTCTTTACCCTTAAACTAACCCATGATTCTTATCCTGTTTGCCATGGGGCTCGGTATCTTTTCTCAGAGCAGTATAGTTGTCCTCTACATCTTCTGGCTTGTCTGGCAACTCTGGAGTCTCTGTGGCATTTATGCTCTGTTCTTCCCAGAGTTTTCTTAGTCTGGTAGCCCTGCCCACATGTCCTGTCTGCCTTTGGCCAATCAGCGCTTTTTATTAAACTCATAGGCAGGACAATTATTTACAATGTAACATCATAAATCTGCTACAGAGACATATCAATTTTTTCATTCATCTAGTCCAAAACAGTGTTTGCTCACGTCCAGTTGTGTCAAAGCCATAGGTTAACACAATGACTCTGCCTTCAATACTCTTGTGAGTATGGGAAGGACCCCAGCTTGGACTACAAGTGATGACATACATACAAATACATGATAGTGTTACACAATACTGTAGCATTTGTCAAGTCTAGATTCTTCCTTACTGGCTTGGAGAGGGCAAGCAAACATGTTTTTAAACTCAAGGGAAGGAACTACAGGTTCCCACTAGTAGGCAGGTCAAAACTAATGCTATATACAACCACAAAGACTTGAATACTGGAAAAAACAAGGGAATGGAAAAGTAGATTATCTTAGTCAAGATCCCACGAGAAAGTCTAACTCTAGGTAAAGCTAGGTATATAACCCATCTATTCAGACTTCCAATCCTCAGAAGCTGTGGATTAAGAAGTGTTTTTCAAGTGGTGTTTACAAAATATATTTGTAATAAATATTGCTGTGATCATTTTCAACATGTTTTTATATTAATATAACTTCAGGTTCTCCTGTTAAATCATCTGTTATCATAAAATTATTAACTTATAAGTTATGCCTATCATTCATTCCTCTGGCTAGACAACCGACTATCTAGATATAGAATTTAAGCCCTATCAGTCTGGTCAGTCTTATTTCTCTGAGCCATTGAACTTCTATTTATTTTAACATAAAGCATTGAAAAATTATTTAGGTATATCTGAACCCCAATTAGTAATGTGCTTCACAGTGCTACTATCAGCACCATTCTGATTATTATAATTTTCAAGCTTTTAGCTTTTTAAATTGTTAGTTTTCCTGGTTGTCAGTATGTCAGACAATAAATTCTGCATCTTCTTTTTAATAAATGTCCAATAAAGCAAATTTATAATATATAATTATATATACTATGATATATGTTTATATAGAAAGACTATATAATATTCTGTCTTGTTTTTTAAACTAACTCAATGTGATAACTCATTAGATGCTTCCTTCTATACTTTATACATTTTCAAATCACATTCATATTGATAAACACAACAATTTATAACGCATATATGTCTAGTCAAGAATAGAATACAAGACTGACTTGTTTCAACATAAAGGTAAGAAATTCTTTAAATGATTCTTGCTATTTTTTCTTTGTTCAATTTAATATTTTATCCTTTGTAGAATATTTAAAAATTGCTCCATAAACATACATATACAGTAACTTTTCTCCTTAAAACTGATAAATGGATCTCACTGACATCTAAAACAATATCTTGGCATTTTGATTATTATTTAATAAATGTCTGATATATGTGGCCATGTACAATTGCTTTAGCAACCTACTACACTTTTATTTGTGGCATTTATTTGTTTACAAGTTTACTTCATTATCTCTGCCCCTTGTTGAAAATAAGCCTATGAAACAGGAGTCTAATAACTGCCTCACTCCTAGCATCTAAAAGCATTACACATAGTGCAAATATATGAATAAATAAAATTTTAGAGACAAAATATTATCTATTAGTGGGCTGAAAAGATACCCATTATCCCTGGTTACAAGAATAACAGTGATTTATTTTTTATAAATTGTTTTCTTTTTCTATATTCTCTAAAGTTTCTAAAGGAGACAAAAGTTGTTTCTGTAAAATTTTTTAAATTCATATTTTGAATAATTAAATTGTAAATAATTTATATGAGTGAGTATGGCATAAATATGCCCAGAATCAAAGGCTTTTATACCCTATATTCTCTTCACAGCAAACTAGCTGGCATGTCCCATGTCTCATGTCCCACTTGACCTGTGCTATTGAAATATATTGCAATTTAGTTCTTGGCCAGACATTTGCCAAATTTACTAAACACATGCTTTTTGCTTACTAAAAGTTAGTGGCATTTCTGGAACACAGAATTATACTATAATATTCCCACCAATTGGAAACCAGTAAAGTATATGAAAATGTGATATAGCCATATTGGTGAGTTTGAATAAGAATGGGCCCCACAAGCTCATAGATCTCAATGCTTGGTCATCAGGGAGTGACACTATTAGGAGGTTAGGCCTTGTTGGAGGAAGTGAGTCATTGGGGGAGGGCTTTTCTCAAGCCAGGCCAGTTGTCTCTTTTTGCTGCTTGTGGATCCAGATGGAGGAATCTCAGCTGGCTCTTCAACACTATATCTATCTGCATGTGCCATGCTTTCCACATGATGACAATTGACTAAACCTCTGAACTATAAGCCAGCCTCAAGAAAAGGTTTGTTTTTATAAGAGTTGCCGTGCTCATAGTGTTTCTTCATAATAGTAACCCTAACTAAGACACATATTGAAGAGACAGATTTGACTGAAATTAGGAAGATTAAACCTGGAGACAGAAAAAGAGCTACAACATCAGGACAATAGTTTAGGCAAGAGATGATAAGGAACTGAACTGGACTAAGTGTTAGAAGAATGTGGAGAAATGTTTAGGAAATGGTCTCAGTAATCCAGAGGAGAAATAGATAAAACAAAGTTAATCTTCTACCTCCAATAGGCAGAATTTTTTATTGTTGTTTTGTTTTTTGAGACAGGGTCTTTCAACATAGCCCTGGCTGTCCTGGAACTCACTATGTAGACAAAACTGACCTCAAACTCACAGAGATCCACCTGCCTCTGTTTTCCAAGTTCTTCAATTAAAGGCATGTTCCACAATACCTGGCTCTTCCAAAGAAAAAAATTTTGATAACAATTGAAATAAGTTTGAAAGTGTTTGAATCATGCCAAAACCACTGAAAAATAAAAGTGTCACTGAATTAAAACAATAGGCCCTTAAATGAACAATATGGGCTGCAGAGAGGGCTCAATCATTAAAACCAAGGCTGATAACCAAAATCACAACAGGAAAATAATGTAGACATCAAAAATTCAGAAGTGTGTTTCAGAATGGGATTAAATCATTATGAATATTTTCCAAAAAGGTATTTCCTTTATGATCACATAATGGAAAATTATACCAAAATAAGTATTTGAAATCTAGTTTCTAAAGAATGTCTCTAGAAGTGTAATTACAGCCTAAACTTTCTTGACTATAAAACAGATATCTCTAGTTTTATTATCAATATAAAGACAAAATCAAACTTTCACAGTGTTTACTAAGGAATCGTTTCATGAAGTGTTTTAAATGTACTTAACTTTGGGTAGCATTTTTCTAGTACTAGTTCTTGATCAACAACTTTACATAATTAAAAGTTTGGGAGATTTTAAATATTACTCAGTAAGAACGCATATAGAATTAGCAAAGAACTTGAAAGACCACTTGATGACCTATGAAAGTAGAAAATAACCCTGTGAAGAATATGGAATGAATCCAGAGGATGATGCGTTCACTGATTCATAAGCCAGCCTCAGCAAAATGTTTGTCTTTATAAGAGTTACCGTGCTCTATAAATAAAATGAAAAATCTTTTTTAAAATGTGGATTTGTTCAAGGCCCATCTGGTGTACCTAGAAGGTGCCATGCCAACCGGAATTACAAGTAAAACCCTACCAAAAAAAAATCATCTTTAAAGAGTAAAAATGGAGCCAGATGTTGTGATGCATACCTTTAATCCCAGCACTTGAGAGAGGGAGAGGGAAGGAAGGAAGAAAGGAAGGAAGGAACGAAGGAAGGAAGGAAGGAAGGAAGGAAGGAAGGAAGGAAGATGATGAAAAGTAAAATTTGAGTAACTAATGTATGCTGAGATAAGCAAAAGGGGGTTGAGAAACCTGTCCAAAGCTACATCAGAACCCATGTACTTTATTAGCTACCAGAACAGTCTTTCTATAATACATATAGATTTATATATTCCTGCTCCTTGAAACCTTTCAGGGGATTTCCAAAACACAGTGAACTCAGTAACATGGCATATAAACTCTTCCTATTGGCCCTTTCCAGTCTAATTTCATTTCCTATAACCACTCCCCTAGACCACCACAAAGTTCATCTCTGTATCCCCCAACCCACATTCTCATGCCTAATGTATTAACTATTAATTCATAGAATGTGACAGTCTCTTTTGGCTCAAGACCTCATAACTCCTGTCTCCTCTCTGTAAAGCACTGTAGCAACTGACTTTCCTCTTTGACTCAGATGAAAAGCCTCATCTTCCATGAAACTTTCCTTGATGACTGAAGCCTGGGTTTGTTGACCCTGCTATGTATCCAGTGCTATTACAGCTCAGGAGTACTTCCTAAATGCTCTTGATGTCCTCCGAGAGCGTGTTTCCTGATACTGGGATAAAAACATCAGGCAAGCAGTACAGATGCTATGAAATACCTCTGAAGCTGTAAATAAAATAGGGCACTGCTCTTCTCTTCAAAGGAAAAAATGTCAAATTTTATATAGATACATCTTAAGGATTTCTTAAACCACCTCCAAATTGACTTAAAACTATTACTAGGTAATAAAGCTTTTTAAGATGGTTCTGGACATTATAAATCTAAGCACTCAAGTTTGTATGTTTAGTTTTATTAGTAGTAATATTTTACTTTCCCAAAAAAGGAGAGAGACATCAACAATACACAGTGTTTCCCAAAAGTTTGCACTCACCTGAAACTCCACAATGAGAATGATCATAGATATGTCGTTGCTGGAGTGTAGACTTTTTGTAAATAACATGAGGATGGCCATTTTCATAACTAAAATGTTTGGAATCCTCTGTGGTATTCTTTAGAGGTTCAATAAAATATTCTTCATCTTCTGTAGCAATAATACCATGCTAAAAGAAGAAGCAACAAAGGATTTACCTAGAAGGGTCATTTTAATAAATATCTTTATTACCAAGATTAAAAGGTAAATCAGTATTTCCCCAAAACAGAGGTTAAAATGCATATTAATTTAAAATTTGCTTATTTTCTATATTCGGGAGAACATTTTATAAATTTCTTCATGTTTTAAGAAAGGCAATTAAATACCTGTACATGTTCTGCACTACACTAAATATGTCACGTGCACATCTCCTCACAAACTCATTGATGACCAGAGACAGCTACAAAACCTAAGTACTTCCCAAACTGTGAACGATTCATTTTCTGTGTTTAGGTACAGCTTTGTTATTAAGCTTTATCCAATATAAAAGGTCAAAAGGCTGTAAATCACCTTCCGGATCAGTCTCTGAATACCATTCCGGTGAAATTCTCCACTCCCTGCTTCCTACTGCCAACTGAATGGAAGGACTCCCAAATTTAGAGGCAGTGGAAGCCAACAACAGAAGGCTGCTAGGTCCCTGAATGACCTCTTATAAAACTGGCTGATGTAAACATTAACGCAGGGAAAGATGAACTTCCTCAGTGGTAAACCATGGACATTTGAGGTTTCTGAAATACTGATTAATATGTTTTTATTTGACATATGTTTCCTTATGGATATGAAATAATAGGCTCAGATAAGAAAATATTGTCCAGTGGCATATATATAGAGAGGAAGAAAACAGAATTTGCCACAATTCAAGAAAGGCTCCTGTTTCCCAGTAAACCTCCTACTCAGCTGTCATGTCACTCCTTAAAGCTTATTGGGATTAAATGGAGTGGCATCATTCTCCTCTGAGCTGAGTTAGAGCTCATCTTTTATTTTATCAACTTTTTTATTTTCAGTTAATTTAATACAAATTTATTTATTTAATCTAGAAATTCATTTAATTTCAGTAAATTCACATTGTTGCAGCACAAATCTTGAAGCTAATTAAGCTCAATGCAATGTTCCTACTACATATTTTAACTCTCAAGTAAACAACTTGCTTTCTTTGAGAAAATCATTATGTCTTATATTTCTATTAATTACAATCCCAGAATGTGTCTCATATGCAACAGGTGCAAATAGTTTTCTGGTGAAAAGAAATAATATGGCAAAACTTGGCTGCATGAAAGATAACAACTTTACGAAATAAATAAGAGCTCTAGTCCTTTAATCCTGTTTTCTAATTATGGCATATGAAAGGATGGCTCTTTATCCAACTACCTTTTAACACCAGCTAAAATAAAAACTCTCTGGAGTTACTTCCAGAGCTGAGAAAAATCAAAGAACTGGTCTAAATTACTTATTTTAAGACAGCACTCTAGGGAGCCCTCAGGGTTCCATGAAATACCCTTGATGGATTGTCCCAGACAACAAAGGACGACCTAAATGATTTAAATTCCAGGGCTCAGAATCAGCTGTTTTTATTAATCAGTGTACTAAATGTCCAAAAAATGGTTCATATGAGAAAAGGGTTTCCTTCTCTAAAAACAAAAAAAGCTTAGAAACATCTGGTTCAAATAATCTCAAATGCCCTTGATTTCTAAACATCTATGATTCTATTTAGAGAAATTCATTTAAACTACTACATGCTTAGAATGATAGATACTACATGATCAGAAATGTTAAAACTTACAGAAAAGATTGTCATTCATTCACTCACGACATACATGAAATGAATCTCAACATTAAATACAAACACCAACAAATAATTCAATTTTCTGTTAACAGACTTCAATATCTATGTGAGAATAATAATAAATAAATAAAACAAAGATAACTTCTTAAGATTTTGATTAGAAGAAAGTGTAGAACAACAATCTAGAGTTTGATCCACAAAGGCTAGGACATTAATCATCAGTATTAAGTTGAAAGCCTGGAACAAAAACTCAAGTTATTCAGAGAAAAAAGATTCAGAAATCTAGTAAGTAAGAAAGAAGAAACCCTGCAAGAGTGAAAAGATTCTGAAATGGAATTTCAGAGGTTTTATGTATTATGTATCCTACAAAATGTTTCTACATTTCTCATGAAATCTTAATAGCTCTATGAAATAAACAATATGACCAACTTTACTCAACAAATAAGCAAAAGGAACAAAATTTAGCAGCAAACCCACTGACTGACTTCAGAGTGTAGACATTTAATCACTAAATTATAATTATCTCATCATCTAGGGGTTGGTTCTGATTGAGTGCCTATGGTAGTATGAAAACTATACTAGTTGGTGGAGGTAAAGTCTGGGCTCAGTCATAATGCTTATAATCTATCAGGAAAGGTAGGAGAAGGAAATTAATTAATTACATCCATAAATGATATATCAGACTGTGATACTAATATCGGGAAAATGGCAGTGAAAGGGGGCAGAGAAGAATTATAAGGCTATACAAACTATTTAGGATATTTAGAAACATCCTCTCTGATGCACTATTTGAACTGCAGAGACAACTAACTTATTTGGTGAAGTACTTGTCTCATACACATGAAGACCTGAGATGAAGCCCCTGAAACCATGCACAAAGAAGTCTGGTGTCACACACTTGTAATAGTACTTGCTAGAGTAATCCCAGTTCTGAGAAAATGGATAAAGATGGATCACTAAGTCTCAGTAGTCAGATAGTCTAACTTATTTTGCCAAAGTCAGTGAAGGACTCTGTCTCAAAATCCAAAGTGTATGGTACCCAAGGAACAATACCTGAGGCTGATTACTGATGTCCACATGCACGGAAACCACATGAACACCTGCACATGTACATAAAATATAGTGGTATTTGAACAGAAGCCTGCATAAAGTAAATTAGGAAGCAAAAAAATGTATTGATAAAAAAGACTAAGCACAAAGAAAATAAGGTGTTGAGGGATATTTGTTCACACTGTGTGAAGATGTGTCTGTTTTACCTCTCCCACTTAAGGCACCAGACTGGTTTAATAAGAGCCAAATAGCCAATAGCTAGGCATGAGAGATTTGGCTGAACTTCTGGGCAGAGAGAAGAACTCAGGGGGTTAGAATCTAGGCATGAGAGAGACATCAGCAAGACTGTATAGGATGAGAGAGGTAAAAGCCATGTGGCAGAACCAAGATTAATAGAAACAGGTTGAGTTACAAGAGCTATTTGGGAGCAAGCCTAAGCTAAGGCCAAGGTTTCTAAGTCTCTGTGTCATTATCTGGGGTTTGGTGGTCCCACAGGAGAGATAAGCTACCATGAAGTGTCAGGGATGGGGAAGGAAGGGGAATGACCATAAGATTAGAAAAGAGGAGCACGTGTCTAAGTGGAGCCAAAACCGCTGTGTCTGGCTGTCAGGAGCACTGCTCCACTTACCTCAGCACCCTTGCTCATGCTCACTCTAACTGTATCAGGATCCTGAGGACTAATGTATCCTCACTGCTGGAGTTCCTGAACTGTATATCCCATATGTTATGTACATCATTTTGATTCTGTGTCCTGCTCCTTTAGCCATCATCTTAGACACTTCCTAGTATTCCTTGCCAAATATCCAGCCATCTTCAGTCTCATTTGTGAACATTCTAACAAGAATCTGAAGTTCTCTAAATGACTTGGTGTAGTTATCTGGAATGGTGGTCATTTTCTAGCTTCTTGTGGTTCACTGACACTTCAATAGTTTTTCTTTCTTTCTATGTGAAACACCAGCTTCTCATGCCATAATCTTCTCTTTTCAGTTGCAGTTCTGAATCACTGTTAGTTTCTGCAATGCCATTTTTCAAATAATCACTGGTTTCAATATTTTATATGACAAATCTTAAATTTTGTTATGTGTACATATGTGCTCAAATTCCTTTACCATATCTTTTGATAACTAGAGGACAAAATTAATGAAACTTTTTGGAATATTTTACTCAGAGACCAACATATACAATTGTCAATAAAACTGTAATGAAATAATTCATCAAAATATTTTAAATATATAACAGTTAAGAATATTTTCAGTAGCTCTACAATAATAACAATATTTTCATAATAATAAATACATAATAACAGTTTAAAAGCAAAAATTGTAACATGATACAATAATATATTTAAATCATATTAGAATAAAAGCACTATATTGTTTTGTTACTTAAGCCTTATAATTAAAGAAAATGCATTTTTTAGTTAAAAACTAGTGTGATTTCAAAAAGACCCCTTCTGAGTTGTCAGCTTGCTGACCTTAGACCCTCAGTGAACTGCACATTCAGGAAACTCGTAAATGTCATATGACTAGATTGTGAGACTGGCAGGAAATCATCTCTAGACTATACTAAGAAACTTTACTTCAGAACTGCACATGGTACTCAGCAAAGTGAAGACCTGGCCAGAGCCTGAGTGTGCAAGAAAACACAAATTCCAGGCAGTGCAGTGTAGTGGGATTATGTAACATTGTAAATAATTGTCCTGCCTACTAGCTTAATAAAAATGCTGATTGGCCGAAGCCAGACAGGAAGTATGGGCAGAGCTACCAGACTGGGAAAACTCTGGGAACAGGAAGAACAGGGAAGAGATGCTGCAGAAATGCCAGAAAAGCCAGCAGATGCAGATGACAACTATGCTGAGCTGAGAAAAGGTACCGAGCCACATGACTGGACAGGGTTAAGAACCATGGGTTAGTTTAAGAACAAGAGTTAGCTACCAATATGCCACAGCCACAGGCTGATCAGCATAAAATTAATACAAGACTTTGTGAGATTATTTAGGACTGCTGGTCCGGGATCTTGGAGTAAATCCAGGCTAGAAACTTTATACAACAGTGCACCTAACATCAAAAGGAACAGCCCAAGGGTCTGTCTGGCATTCGGCTAGACTCCTGATGAACCCAATGGCATGGCCAGCATCTGTGATCTAATGTGTGAAGGACTGCTTATTGATACAACCCACATGTTTCCTGTTCCCACAAAGGATGGCTCAGAGGTGAGAAGAATGTTCATGGTCCAACTTCTGAATTTCCCAGAAGTATAACCAGTATCTGTGACTTGATGTGCAAATGACTGTTCAGACAAAACTAACATCTTCATAAAAGCCTGCCCACCATAGAAGAAGGGGGTGGTTGTAGAAATGCCTCCATGGTTCAGGCACTGCATCTGTGACCTGACTTTATAAAAGTCTGCCTAACATGGAAGAAAGGGGTGGCTGGAGAGATGGCTCCATGGTTAAGACACTGGCTGCTCTTCCAGAGAACCAAGATTCAATTCCCAGAACCCATATGGTGGCTCTCAACTGCCCTCAACTCTACTTCCAGGAAATCTGACACCCTCTTCTAGTCTTCAAAGGTACTAAAGCACACACATGGTGCATAGACACACATGCAAACAAAACACTCACAACACAAAATTGTCTTCAAAAATCCTGCCCAGAAGTGTGAGAGAAGTTTAAAAAGGAACTGAGAATGGAGCTTAAAACCAGCAACCAGGGTAATGCTCAGACATAACACCCACCTCAGATTTTACAGCTTCATGCTAATTCCCTTTATTAAACACCCCCACCACCGTTTTTCTCTTTTCTTTTTCTTTTCTCTATTTATTTCCCATTTTAAGATCCTTAGATAAGTTTTATCAAAGAATATAAGCTATCTGTTTGGTGGTGCCTCTATATCTTAGTGTCCTAAGACTTCAGACAACTTAAGGTTATCTCACTGTATTTTGGGGTTTGTTTTGTTTTTTGTTGTTTGTTTGTTGATTGAAGGGTTTTTAATTGGTTTGATTTGGTTTGGTTTGGCTTGGTTTGGTTTGGTTTTCAAGACAAAGGGTCTCTACATTATCCTGGCTCTCCTAGAAATCACTATGTAGACTAGGCTGTCCTCAACCTCAGAGATCTACCTACCTCTGCTCCTGAGTGCTGAGATTAAAGGCATGTGCCACCACCCTGGCAGAGACTGAATTTTTAATATTTCTCTTTTCATTCTACTTTTAACCAAAATTCATACACACACACACACACACACACACACACACACACACCTTTTGTTTCACCTTTCTAATTACTCTTCTCTGTTCTATACTTTCTCTATTAATTTGATATTAACTAATCTTACTCTCCTATGCTCCCTTTTCCTCATACAATATATAATATCTGCACATCAGTGTTTCTCGGCTTCCTGTGGTGATTAGAGTATAAAGGTCTTGTCTGTCATTTGACTGTCTCTGTATGTTCATAGTTGACCTACTTTTTGATAGTGATTCAATTTTCAGAGATGTAATGGGGACTAAGCCTGGTCTCCTAAACACAAATCTAGTTCAACCCTATTATAACAGAGTCCCTCTCTAGAATTACAAATACCTCCAGTGAGAAAAGAGGTGGGGAAAATATTTAACCAAGGATCTAATCCTAGCCAAGATGCATGAGCCTCAATGCAAAAGCATGAGATATTTGAAATACATGAAAATAAAAGGCAATATGTTTCCTCCAAAAATAACTAGATACATAATGATGTCCTCCAAGAGTAAATTAGATGAAAAACAACACAACAGAGTCAAAGAAATGGATTTAAAAGTATTAAAAGAGTTCAGAGTACACAAATAAACTCTTGAACACAAAAGATAACCTTAAAGAAGGAGCTAAATGAAATACATTACTCAACAATATTTTAAAGGTGAATTCAAGGAAGAGAAATCCTGGGGAAAAAAAAGTACCCGAAATATTGAAAAATCAAAATTTCAGTAAGTCAAATAAAAATCTCCACAAGCAGCCTCACCAATAGATTTGATCAAAGAGAAAATAGATTATCCAGGCTTAAAGACAAGGTAATGGAATTGGAACATTCAAACAATGACAAAGATAATTAATGAGAAAGAACAACTTCAGACCTATGGGAAACCATGAAAATATAATCTATGGGCATAAAAAAAGAATTTTATGCTAAAGGCATAGAAAAATATTTTCAAGAAAATCACAACAAAAAAAATGCCTCAAATCCAAAGAAGGAAATGTGCATCCAAGTATAAGAGGGATTTTGACAACCAAATATACAAGGCTGTAGAGGAACATCTTCATGAGCTAGTACAATGAAAAAATGAAAAATACATAGCAAAGAAAGTACATTGAAAGCTGCAAGAGAAAAACAAAGTCACTATAAAGGGTTATCAACAAAAACTTTAAAAGCATGAGGACTCAGAATGATCATTACAAGCTCTCAAAGAAAACAACCGTCACCCTAGAATACTTACTACATTCAGAAAAACTGTCATAATCAAAAGAGAAAAAATTTCCATATAAAAATAGGCTAAAGGAATTGATGGACACCAAAGCAGATCTACAGAAGATACTTGAGAGAATCCTTTCAACTGACAAGAAAGATAAACACATCTATAAAGCTATAGGAAAGAATAAAGCACACTATAACAAGTAATTGAGAATAGAAAAACACCAAATACAACAAAACTAACAGAACAACAGGAAACTTTTCAGTGATAACTTTCAATATAAATAACTATCAATTCTCCAGTACAAAGCCAAGACTAAAAGACTGTATTTAAAAGGAAAATCTATATACGAGTACATGATAATAACACTGAATCCCACCTAGGTTTGCATCTGCAATAATTGAATAAAATCAACCTTGAGTCAGGAGGTAGAACTAGTAACTAGCTGACAGAAAATAATCAGAGTCAGGGGGCCTCTGGACCATGGAGAGAGAGAGAGAGAGAGAGAGAGAGAGAGAGAGAGAGAGAGAGAGAGAGAGAGAGAGAGAGAGAGAGAGAGAGAGAGAGAGATGCACAGGAAGTAGTAGGGAGGGACTATGAGCATAGTGATCTTTTTGGTTTGGTAGAACAGAAGAGCTGCACTCTTTCTGAGACCCTTACAGAGGTAAGTTCAGGCAGTTGCTCCTCAACCTCTCTGAGCTAGCAAGTTTTAGCCCCTTAACCTTATTGACAAATAGAGAACTAGTTAACACTACATTTGGTGGCAAGGGCAGGAGGCAGATCTAGGGGGATATAAAAGCCCAGGTGGTGGCTACCAGAGAAGCAGACCAGTAACAGCAGAGCCTCAATTGTTGGCTGAGAGAGAAGTAGATTCAGGTGCAGCTACTATGCCTGAGATAAAACAACAGTGCAGCCTTGTGTATTTGTGGGTCTCTTCACATTAGGAGTAGGGAGTGTCTCTGACTCTCCCCTACTCTTGGGACCCTTTTCCTCCTACTGGGCTGCCTCATCCAGTCCTGATATGAGGGCTTGTGCCTCGTCTTATTGTAATTTAGTACGCCATGTTTGATTGCTATCTCTGGAGACCTGCTCTTATCTGAAGGGATACAGAAGGGGTATGAATCTGGTTGGGGGATGTAACATCAAGGGTTGACACCTGGGCATGGTGGGAGGCAGGAAGTACTGGGAGGAGTCAAGGAAAATTGCAATCATGATGTAATGTTTGAGAGAAAAATAAATAAAAAACAAATAAATATTCTAGAATGTGATCAAGGGGAGAAAAGAGATTAAACAATAAATATAGAGACTTTTCTTCCACAAAGTTATTACAAAAAATGTCCAAAATCTAGAGAAATAAACACTCAAACATAGCATTAGCATTCAAACCAAATAAACATGCCCAGATAACAAAACAAGACAAAACAAACAAACAAACAAAAAAAACTGTCGCTAAATTTGCCTTCAGAGCTAATGTATCTTAGAATAAACCTAACAAGGAATGAAAGACCTCTACAAAGCTTTAAAACACTAAATACAAAAATTAAAAACGTCTAATAATAGAAAAACTTCGCTTGTTCATGTATTAGAAGAATTAACATTGTGAAAATGTCTATGTTCTATCACCAAAACAATAAATAAAAATGAAACTATGACATTTTCCAAAAAAATGGATGCAACTGGAAAACATTACATTAAATGAAAAAAGCCACATTCCGAAATACTGTATTTTCATGTAGAACCTAAATTAAAAATTACATATATGTGCATGTGTTTGTGTGCATATGTGTATGTGTGTGTGTGTTTATGTGTGTTTATAGATCAGAAAACTAGAAATGGGATCCTGAGAAGAGAAGGAAAGATTACTACTGTGTAACAGAATGATACATGTAACAGGAAATCAGAAAGGAGAAACATGGTGGGAGCTCATCAGCTGGGTGGAGAGGAAGCCCTGAGGAGAGTGGTCACGGAGGGGAATGAATTAGAATCAACTGTGATGACACATCTGTATAAAAATCCCATTACAGAACCCTTTGCTTGTATAGACTTAAAAAAAAAAAAAAAAAAAAAAAAAAAAAAAAAAAAAAAAAAAAAAAAAAACCTAAAATTTAAAAATTTCCACATAAACTCCTAACATTATTTATAAGTAAAACCTGAGTATTAAAATTTTAGTAATTATATTAGCTCATTTTACTCAGCAGTCGTAAAAAATATAAACCTGAGCAAAAATAGTGAAATTTATTTCCAAATTATACAGATTTTTTTTTTTAATTTAAAATTTACTTAAGGGGGCTAGAGAGATAGCTCAGTGGTTAAGAGCACTGGCTGCTCATCCAGAGGCCCTGAATTCAAATCCCAGCAACCATAGGGTGGCTCACAGCCATCTATAATGGGATCTGGTGCCCTCTTTTGGTGTGTAGGCATATATGCAGGCAGAGCACTATATATATAAAATATTTTTTAAACTTATTTAAATTCTATTGTACTTAGATTTTTATTTTCTACTGAAGTTAAACACGAGAACGTTGGTCTGTTATAGTAAGCAAGAAAAATGATTGCTAAAAATAGAACTAAGACATGGTGTTTGTATTCCTTATAGATAAAGTTTTAATGGAACATCTATATTCGCCTGAACAGTAGTATTAGGTTTCTGGCCCAGACTTTCAGGCCTAGCTCAGAGGTTTGGACCTGCAGACCCACAGACCTACAGTCCCACAGAGACACACAGATGCTTATATTAATTGTACACTAATTGACCTGGGTCCCAGGCATATAACTTGCTAGCTCTTGCTCTTAAACTAACCCATGGCTCTTGCTCTTAAACTAATCCATGATTCTTATCCTGTTCAGTCATGTGGCTTGGTACCTTTTCTCAGAGCAGCATAGTTGTCCTCTACATTTGCTTCTCTGGTGTCTCTGTGGAATCTCTGCTCTGTAATTCCTGTTCCCAGAGTTTTCTTAGTCTGGTAGCCCTGCCCACACTTCTGTCTGCCTTTGGCCAATCAGCATTTTTATTAAGCCAGTAGGTGGGACAATTACTTAGAAAATAAAGAATCCCACTACAATGAACAGTTTAAGGAAGTGGAGGAGTATTTTAACTGAAATCATTACTATGTGTAACTGTGAACTGTGTGTTTATGATTTTACTATAATAGACTCAAATATGCAGCATTTAGGAATACCCTGAACTCTTGAACCCATTTTCAGAATAAAGTAGGCTTAACAATAGTCTCCATATAAATAGTAAGAAAATATCACATAGACACTGGTACAAAATTTTGCTCTAAGAACTCATAACCATGGCTTACTTTAAAGATGGGTTACATACCAGAGACAAATGCGGAAAAACCTAAAGGGTAGTTAGTGTTGTGGTTTTCTGAACACAAATATACCTTGAAACTGTTCATGAATGATGAAGCTTTGCTATTAGAACAGGAAATTCTGAGTATAAAAGGATGCCTAAGAGGTCACTCAGTCTCTCGTTCTAAATGAATCTAAAAAGTTGACTTGTGAAAATCGTTATAAGTATTATGAAAAACAAAGACAAAAAGTAAAAGCAGCAGAAATAATGAGCATTAGACTATTATCTTTCTACTTAAACAACTTACATATATAGTTTAGCACAAGGAAAGACATTTGTATTGTGAATTGATTTTTCCACCAAAAATTTAAAATCATATCTACTTACCAATCCAACGCAGTTGCTCAAAGCCACTTTAGTTGTACTACGTTGATCTTGCAAGTATCCTGTGTAGTGACAGTTGTCTAAAAAATCATGTTTCCACTGGGGTCCATCTTTCCCCCAATATTCCACTGTAAAATGTTTGGACACAAAATTTGTATTGAGAGTCAAGTTTAGGTGAAAGTGCTTGCCATAGGCTGAAAGTTTAAAAAATAATTTAGACACTGCCTGCTGTGGCTCAGTAAGGTCCATACTCCGTCTTCTCCTGGAGTGCTTATCATCTTTCACAGTAAAGCTGAGAAAAGCTCCATTTTGATCAACTCTTATTGGAATAGTTAGCTGGTAGTGTTCAAGGTAAGTCAGGAATTCCTCTTTGTAGTCACAAGGCAGAGAATCGAGAAAAGCATATGGAAGAAAAGAAAATTTAGCAGAACAAAGAAGTAGCAATATAAACAATAGTGTCAATTAAAACTATACATCATTATATGTGAGGTGTGGAAGAAACAGTATATTAAACAAAAATGAAAGAGTGAAGGCATAAAATCAAAAGAATTAAATTGTTTAATTTCTCAAAAGAGTATTACTTCTTAAAATTATTTGTGAAGAACTAATCTTCTTTCCTAATTTTTGAAAGTTCTTCTAGAAGTATGAAAATGAGACAAAAGGTACATACATTTAAGAAAATGTTTAGCTCAAATAAAGTTAACTTCTGAAAGCTATCCAAAATGTTCCTGAAGAATCTCTACAACTCTGAAAAAAACTGTCTTCACAAAACAAAATCATCACTAGAAATGTGAAAGGCCCCGGACACTTCAGAGGTCAATCTGATAGCTTCTCACAATGTAAAACATGAATTACCAAATCATTTAGCAATAGTTAAGTAATCCCAGGTACTTACAAAAAAAGAAAAATACTTATTTCTGGGTATAAATGTATGTGTGAATGCTTTTATCATGCCTGTTCATCACAGCCTAAGAAAAGAAATAATGCAACCCCTCATCAACTGATAAAGAAACAGGCTGTGGTAAGCCAGATAGTACTATTCTCCAATAACAAGGAAAGCAGCACTGATATGTGCTATTGCAAATGAATGACCTTTGATAGCAATGCCTTCTCTCTTCTTTCTACTTCAGTAAAATAGTCAAAAAAGACAAATCTCTAGAGTTTAAAGTGTAAAAATTGCCTAGAAACAGGCAATTTGGGATGACTCTTAATGGATATGGACTTGTTTTGTTTTAATTTTTTAAAAAAATATTAAAATGCACTAAAGTTCATTATGACAACTTTATGGTAAAGTTCTAAAACCTACTATAATCATTGAAATGTATACTTTAATAGGTGTACTATATATATATCAATAAAATGTTAAAAATCAAGTATAGAAAAAATTAAAGAACTATTAAACATTCTTTATTTTTATTTATTTTGTTATCTTTTATTTTATATGCATAAGAATTTTATCTGCATATAAGTATATACCCTATGATCAGACCCAGTTTCCATGAAGGCTGGAGGGCATCAGACCCACTGAAACTGGAGTTTTGGATAGATATGAGTAACCTTATAGGTGCTTGTAGTGAGCAGGGACCCTCTGCAAGAGCTCTCAGTGATCTTAACCACCGAGAACCTCTGCAGCACCATGGTTTTCTTACTTAGATTAGTCACCCATGTCTTTAGTAGTAAAACCTTCATTCAATTAGTTTACCATTAAGAGAAACCAGATATCATCCCATTGTCTAATTGACCAAACATGGAATTTATTCCATAAACTTAAGGTCCAATGAAACTATAACCAGTGGAAATATTTTAAAATACGGTAATTTGTTTTTTATATATGAGTCAATTAAGTACTATGGCTTTATTGATCGCCATTCAGAGGTATACTCTTCACACAGAGACTTCCAAGTATGTACCAGTCTGTAACACCTTCATCAGCACCAAAAAATTATTTGTTACTGGGTATTCATGGGAGAAAAGTTGACAAGGCATGGCTTTTAATAATTCTATGAGAAACTGTCTGGTCCATGGACTACAATATGTCATTTCCTCCAAGGGCTTTCTATATTGAGGTCATTTCTATGATATAAAGCTCAATGTCTGAATTAAAATTGTAAGAATGAGAATCCTTATGTTTGGAAAGTATTTTGTTGTTATTTTGTGCCTTAAATAAAGTGTCCATGTTTAAAAGAATCTATGTCAAAATTTATATTATTTGTCTTCTACAACATAAACATTTAGAGTCTGTCAGAAAATTACTCTGGCTCAAAACTCTAGCAAGGAATAAGTCTATTCAAATTTAGAACATTGGAAAAGCAGCAGATATGAAGAGTGTATCATTTTCTAAGACCAATCAACTCTAAAACCCACTGAAGAGTTATCTCCAAGGAACAAGTTCAACATCATCTTAGCACCTTTGTTTCTGCTCCATCTGACTAAATCTTCTCAAGAAACTATTTACCAAACTATATATTCAGAGTTTTTATTTTTTGATAATGTCTATCAAATTTCAAAATCAGATATCCTACCTTGAGAACTGTATGAAAGTCTGTGGTCACTATAAAATTCCGAAGAAGCCATGATGAGGCTCAAAATCCAAGTCAACGTTTTCCACGAAATTTCCATAATTTGGAAAACTGAATGATTTTTTTTTTTTGGAGGGCTACCTATGAGCTAGAGAGTCAATGTTATACCAGTATCGAAGCATAACAATTTTAATTCTTTAAATCTTCTTGCAAATGAGTTGTTAGATGCTCCAATGTTTAATAGGTACTTTTCCCCAACATCTTTCACTTTCTTCTATGTCTGGATTCATTTTCAGAGAATAATGATGATAAAATTTTCCATAAGCAAAGCTCAGAGTGATGGGTCACTTAAGTATAGCCATTTTTTAACCTAGAGGGAAAAATGTGAGTTAACTGAAAAAAAAATATCATGAATGGACATATTTACTAGAGATTAATGAATATTTGCCAAAGGACATAAGTTCAAAAGAACTTGATGTAATTAAACACACAATCAGAAACCTAAATGGCTAGTAGGATAATTTTACAACTACCGAATAGTCAAAGAAATAATGTTGAAACTGGAGATTATAGAATAGCTGTCAAGCATGCATAATATTTTTGGAATCAAGAGACAGGAGAGGAAGAGAACATAAGAAGGAATCTGAAGAGGAAACTAATAACTGTTTTAAAAATAATGAGAATCTGAAAAGAATAATGGACAGGCACAGTGTGCCAGCCTCCTTTTAGTAAGATAAAAACACAGAGAAACTGTATAATCTAAGTCCATAATACATTCTAAACAAATAATATGTGATTCCATTCCTCTACAAAATGACATATCCAAAAAATGACATATCTACAAAATTCATATCCAATACTGTCATGTTGCTTAATGGGGTTCCTGTGTTTTGTTCTGACAAAACAGATCTATAAAGACACAGTGAGATCTATGAACTGTCTATGATCACTTAGTGATCACAACCTAAGCCTCTAAAAATTGAACTAATTTATGGTAGAACAGAATTTATCTAGAAGTCTTGCATGACTTATTAGGCAACTCAAATAAAATAATTTCAATTTTGTATAATGTACCTGAAAAGAGGTCTTTACAGCTTCATTCCAAATATCACAACAGTTCTAAAGGCCTACCTCATATGTCTTACTTCTGGCTAATAACCTCATTCAGAATACATAGACTCAAAATATTCACATACGCGGCCACCTGGTTTCCCAACAGATAACACATCAGAAGAAAAAAATAACTATCAAACTAAAAGCTAGCTCACTCACAGCAAAAACATCTTAAATGGACAAAAAGTTCAAATGTAATTTTAGAATCCCCAAGTAATACATCTTAGGATAAAAGTAAACCATCCTTATATAGCTTGTGTATACAATTGTATTATAGCTTACTGTCTGATTTTTATAATATTATATCTGACTTTGGAATAAAGTCATTATGTAAGACATATTAGTATACATAAAATAAAGAAATATGTATAAGATATTTAAAAAGTTATCTCAAATTTCTAACATATGTAGTAATTACCTAATTAAACATTTGCCAAATTTGTTGATTTAAAAATAAATAAATGAGTAAATGAATAGTGAATATAAGTTAAGCATATACACAAATAACTGGAAAATTAATGTTTGGGAAATGCTTCATTCCTTTTGGAGCTAGAAATATTGGTGATTATAACTACCTAAAATGCCTAACATTATCTCTATAAGGGACCAAACTGCTGACCTTTGGAAAGTTAGATCATTAATCAACAAATATTCTCTCACCATGTTTAAAAATGACATTATAACAATAGCAGAATACAGAAAAGATTAAAACATCATCCTTCCCCTTGATGAGGATTTTATAATCTAATCTAAATGACAAAAAAAAATCAAAGTAAATGGATAAATGTCCAAGTGAAATTCAAAGTTGTGCTACAGGTGATTAGAAAGGAAATAACCTCTAAGTCAGTGGTTAATGAAAGCTAGTGCAAAGGAACATCTCAAGTCAATCTTGGAAATGAGTGGAATGTCATGAGTCAAACTGTTGGATATAATCATTACTGATAGAAGAAATTCATTCCAAAAGGCCTAGATGGCAAGGGGGTAGAGATGGTGGGTATTAACTAGTATTAGTAATAATAGAAATAGTAAATTTGGTTCCTGGGCAAAAGCCTAACTACTAATATATAGAAAAGTAGTTTAAGGTCAAACTAAAAATAAAATATTTAAAATATAGATTACTTTCTTTAATATTCACTGAAAAAATAATAGCACACTGTGGTAAGGCAGATTCTGGCAATTCAATGATCCTGCCTCTTAACACCCACACTCTTATATATCATCTTCGTCCCTTTAGTAATTTAATTATGGTCAAGAAAATACCTCAATATTAAGAGGATGCAATTTCCATCATTCGATTACAAAAGATCCTGGCTTACAACTTGGTACCAGACTTTGTTTCATTGGCTTAGATGAAGCAACTTAATACTTAGATGTTCACAAAAAGGAAATCCACATAGTACTGGCAAGAAATTGGGGCCCTATCCAATAGCAAGTCACTGAATCCTGCTCTAGAATACATGAGCTTAGAAGTCCATTCTTCCCCAGTGAGGGCACCTAGAGAGAACTCAGTCTTTCTCAATACTTTGATTATAACATCATCAGAAGTATGTAGTTAGTCATAGCTGGACTCACAGAAACTGGTAACAAATGTGTATTAAATTATTTACTCTGTGATAATTTGTTATGCAGCAATTTATAACTAATACAGCCATCAATTAACACAAGAAGTTGGCATTCACAGAGATCAGGTAGCTAGAAAACAAATGAGTCCATGTTCATACACTTGACTATCTAACTCAAAATGTAAGGTCTATGCATTATATCACATATCTAGCTTAAAGTACCCTTGAATATTCATCAGTCTCTCTATGGCCATGCTGTACAGTGCAATCACAAATGCAACCATTGTTATGAACAGTTCTGTCGGTCTTAAGCAATGTTGGACACAGTTGTTTTATGTCACATCTATTTCTGTTTAAGAAGATAAAAACTATATTTTCAAGCCTAAATTCTATAAAATACTAAATTCCACTATTATTAAATCACAAGAAAGCAAAGAATCCATATTCTTGGCTTGTAACCTTCTCAGACATGGTTTTATACTTTAAACAGAACCAGAAATATTAATGTATAATTATTGTTTCATGAGCAGCACTCATCCTTAGTTTTTTCAAATCACTAGAATGTATTCAGTAATAACATCTGACATCAAATGGGTCCTCCACTAACTTTAATTATAGTCTTCTTTTAAGGAGGAATTTACAATTAGCACATTTGAGCTCATTTTATAGCAGTCATGATAGATTTGTATTAAATCATTCACATCTTTCCTTTGTTTTCTTGGACACTGATGGTAAACTTACAATAAAGTAGGCTTGATTTAGAAAACAATTTTTACACTTGAGTAATGTCTTGATCTTCAGTTTTGTAACCTTCACTCCAACCCACTCTAACACTAACACTATTCTATAAACACCTAAGTTAACTAAGCCAGTAGCATTAATAGGAAAAGTAAATAAACTAAAGCGACTAATTCAGCAAGAAGAGCATTGGTACTTAATAGAAAGAACAGGAGTTTCAGAATTAAACAGACTGGAGTTATGGTCTTGTTCATGACTAGATACAGTATTGGTATATGGGTGCCCAATAAATTGGATGCCTTGCTCATTCCCTTCTCGTTATCTTTTAAACCTCCTATGTTCAGAGAACAAAAAATACTGTATATTAGTGCTCAGTTGGCCAGAGCTCAATTAAATTATAAGCAGGATATCTACATCATTCTTAGTCACCGACACAGTACCAGTGAATTGTAGTAAACTACTTTCTGACACCTGCTGGGAAAGTTAGTCTAGATGCAAGAATAAAGTATGTGTAGAAAAATTATTTTCCAAGTTCCAAAGTTCAATTAACACTAAAATGCTAGATAACTGCTCTGAAATCACAATGCACTAATAAGCCTTTCCAGTTGTATAAGAACAGCAGTGTTACTATGTTCAGGGAAACACAAAGGTTTGTTACCCCTGTTTGACTTTAAGTTACAAAACCTCCCTGAATCTGTTTTCCTAACTATAAAATTGAGACAATAATATCTTTCTTGCAAAGACTTTTTGAGAGAATAAATTAGATTGCACCTGATAGCATGTCTATATGCTTCACTGGAGTGGTTAAGTAAAAGTTATCTTATTATACATTACTTTTCAAAGCTTTACCTTCAAAAATTGTTTCATATTTCTCCTTCCCTGAAAAATGTGAAATAGTAGGATATCATAGAGCCAATATGGAAGCTGTCTTCGCTTTTAAAGCAGAATGAAGAACCTAGACTATGATAGTTATAACTTTTAATTTTAAAAATACAAAATGTCCAGTTCACTTTGACTTTTGTATATAATTTTTATTCATAGTATAAATGCACTGGCAGGAAAAGTTAAAAAATAATTGAACTGCTTCCATGGATTAAAGCTACACTAGTTATGTATAAGAAATGAGACCAGACAACTTGTACTTCACTGATTACTCAGTAGTCTGCCCTAGTTGAAGCCTGTTACTTGATTTTTCTTTATGGTTTGACTTCCCACTCAAGTGATGTAGTAGCTCAAGTAGTAATTTCTTCTCATTAGCTATTAGTATAAAGCTAGAGAACATAGTTAACATCTTAACTTTTTTTCATCCATTTTAATCTGTTTTGTTTTGTTTTTTTTTTTTTTTTTTAAAGCTGATTTGGTCTCCATGGCAAAAGCAACAAAATCCTAAACCCATCAGGTCCTTTAAATTTTAGACATGAAAAGCTTTTCATTTCATTTTCCAGTCTTTTTCTCAACAACTATTTGTTAATTACTGTATGCTAAAGACACAATTAGATTCTAAGTAAACGATCTTGATTATTTACAAACTTTCTAAGATTAGTCACCAAAAAAGCATAATTAAAGACATAATTTACTCAAAACTAACCTATTGAGAAAAGCAAAAATTCAAAACAAAATTTCTTAAAATAAAGCCTAGAATTACATAATTCTCCTAATGCAACCTGATTATAACATTTTCCCTTAAAAAATATGTTTTTTTCTTTCTTGACATTAGTGAAAAAATTGATGACCAGCTTTGTTTTTTTAACTGTGACAAGTTATCTACATCTTCTTTTTTCTCTTCCATCCCACAAATTCCAAATATGCTATTAACTTTCCTTAATATGATAACTCAATTCATCTGTCACTAAGATCACAAACAGTAAAATGTGGCACACAGACCCCCCCTAAGCCACTAATAGCTACTTTTGGTTGCTAAGGAAATGAAGAGGAAACAGTAAGAACAGACAAAAAAGGTGATTAATTTGCAGCTTTTAGAACAAACTAAAAATTATTTACAGTATTTCGGGTCTTAACGATTCTAAGATTTTCCTTTGGAGAATCACAAAACTATTAATACAACTACACAGAATAATCCACTGCCAATTGAGGAAAATGAATGATTTGCTTATATACTTTAATATAGCATTCTTCAAAAAAGATCACTATTGCTCACACTTAAGCACCCAATTAATATAAACAAGACTGCACTACTACTTTGGTGAAAACAATTATCTTTAAAATTAATTTTCTTAGTTGCCTTCCAATGCATCAGTTTGCACTGCCTTTCTTTCCCTGTCCTGAATTTTAAGGGCTGCCAATTCACCACTAATCAATATAAACTTAAAAGAAAATGACAAAAAGGAAAAAGTAAAAGTTGGTTAAAAATAAACTGAACATAAGAGAGTAAGTTGACAATTATATTCAATATTTTTTTTTAAAGTTCCAAGCAATGGTTTGTTGTCATCTCCTCACCACCACCACCCCTGGTTTTGCACACCCTCACCACCCCCCCTTCCCATTCCACTTCATCCAGACAGAGGGTAACAGTCTGAGCTGCCCTGGTTGAGTTGATCCTAAAGTTAACATTCAGCAGCCCATTTCCAGACAGCAGCGCTAAATCTATTTGGATAAAACGCGTGTGACCCAGACAGTTGGCATTTGGCCCAAACTCCTTGCACCAGCAGCTCAAATAAAAACAAGAGTAAGAAACTTACTCTCTTGTTCCTTGCAGTGTGCTTTCTTACTCTAGCTTGCTTTCTTTGCCCCTAGCCCAAGTGGAAAGCTTATCAAAGACAGAAATTATAGCACATATTATCAAAAAGGATTCCAATACTTCCTCCAGTACTCTTGTACTCTCTCCCAATCCCTAAGCTTTAGTCTCACTCACATACCATATATATACAGACATGCCGTGATAAACAGACTCCAGAGGACTGAGTCTAGCATGGCCCAAGTGGGCAAAAGTAAATCAAAACCACACGCTTGCATCTCTGATTAGCCTATTAAGAGCTTAACATATCCTAGAGCATCAGTGCTACAGCCAGCACACTTATGCTGGCCTGAGAACACAGGCATGAAATATGCACTTGCCTAATATTAAAGACACTGACATGAAACGGATTTGCAGCAGGCAATTGCACAAACCTGGAAATCGATTAAGAACACACATCATCATTACTTTCTCCACCACTATCCGGTGATTAGTTAAAAGACCATGATGATCATAATCAAGTCCACCTCTCACAACATGGAAACTCATACAATGAGCACGTATTTTTTCACATCATAAAATACCTGTAAACCCCGGAATTCTACATCCACGAGTAGTCTAGAGTTTAAAAGATTTCTGTCTGTAAAATGAGTTTAGTCAAACTCACTCTTTGCCATAAAGCACGCGCCCAAACAAACACACACACACACACACACACACACACACACACAGAGAGAGAGAGAGAGAGAGAGAGAGAGAGAGAGAGAGAGAGAGAGAGAGAGAGACTGAGAATCTAAGCGTTATTCGTAAGACAAGCAAAGCACAAGTTTTTTTTTTTCTTAAGGTTTCATTGAATATTGTGAAGTCTTCCTTACCGTTTTCATCTTCAAATTCTGATAAAAAAGTAAATTTCAAACAATAGAGATTCACTGGACGACTCACGTACTCCCTCCTCTCTTTTTTTTTGCCCCCCCCCCTTTGCAAAGCCACACCAGCCAGTTATTCTGCAGCCAGAATAAAACCCTATAGTCTCGCTAACCGGAGCTTTAGAGAACTGACTGCCGATTTGGCAGTTAAAAAAAAAAAAGAAAAAAAAATTTAAGAAGAAAAAAAAATGTTTTCAATACTTCCAAGGCTATTAACCTGAGACGTGCTTTGCAACACCCCCACTCTCCCCTCCCCCCACCCACCCACCCCCCCCAAAAAAAAGGAAAGGGAAAAAAGAAAGAAAAGAAGAGGGGAAAGGCTTATTGGGGGTGGAAGTGGTGCCCTCTCTTCCTGGACAGCTTAGTGCCTTTGCTATGCAAATAACATGTGCAGAGCATCAAAAGGTATCAGGAGAGAGAAGACAAGAGGAGCAGGAAGGGCAGGAAAAGTTTTGTTGAAGTAGCCCTCGAGCTCACTGCCGGCCCCCAGCCAACTTCAATTGCAGCAGAAGAAAATTTTGGCAGCTTTCCTCAGAGGCAGAACAAACTGACGTCAGTCTGCAGATGTGCCTGAGCGGCGTCGGGTGCGCATGTGTCCTGGGTCGTCACGTGGAGGGGGAGGGGAAGTAGAGGTACAATCGGGGTATCCAACTACCAGCCATTCAGAAGGGCTTAGACAATGTCAACTTTTCCGCCCTAACCTCTCTCCCCTAACCTACTCCTCCTTCCTCCTCCTCTAACCCCTTGCAGAGTCTTGTCTGGTTTGTTGGAACTGACTCTTGGAAAAGGGAGAGAGGTGAGCAGATTGGGTGACTTTAGATATTCTAATGTCACTGTTAGGATTTTCGGTGTCATTCCGGTTTGTTTTGTTTTTTAACAATAAAAGCGTTTAAAAGTTACGACTAAAACTTGTCATGTAAAAAGTGCAGCAACTAAATTTCAAGATTTGAAAGCAACATGTGTACAAAATGCCTGTGTGTTGAGTACATACTTCACTAAGTGAGGTTTCCACCAAAAGAATGAAAGCTAAACAAAACTGAGACCTGCACATTTTTCCACGTGATTATCGACTTCAGGTTATGTGGAGCTTTAAAAGAAAAAAAGGATGCGGGGTTGCATTATTTCCAGATGAGAGACTGGATGGTGTTTTAAACAGCAACCGGGAAGCCAACAAGTGAGGTGTATTTTCTTAGCGGTACATTGAATGAAACTTCAATGACTACTCAAAGGAAAATAAATCCGAAATCAGCCCCCTAAATCGGTAAGGGGGATGGGGACGACGACACGGGAGCCCTGCAGAGATCTCAAGATAAACAAACAAAACTTTAGAACTGGTTCTTCTAGCTTTCCAATCCCACCTCCCCCTCCACACCAGCTGCCAATCCAGCTTTTAAGAGTAAAATGCCACAACCACGTCGCACTTTCACTTTCCCTTGCTGGGAGAAAGCCCCTGGCATTAAACTGTAGAAAAAAAAATTCCTTTCCCCGTACTAAGCAAGCAAACAATATGTGGCGCAAGTATCCTAAGCGGGGAGAAAAATCGAAAATATTTGAAGACAAAAGTTGCCTTTGAGTGCTGTAATCTGCTGCATCATTTATCTGTCCGTCCGGTGGAGTGTGAAGTTGGGAGTTGTTTAATGGTTGCCAAGGTTGGGGGAAGGGAAACTAAGCCTTGAAATTCCAGTCTTTAATTAAGATCATGTCAATTTCCTATGTTCAGAATCAGAACACGGAACTGGACCTAAAAGAGGAGAAATAAGGTGGAGGCACTTTCTAAATACCAGTTCTTAAATCTCTAGCTTCTGCTAATGTTGTCCATTTGATTTTTTTTTTTCCTACAACAGAGGGTATGTGTAACCGTTCTGGAAACCTATGTGTATGGGTGGTTCGCTTAAAGAAGGCATAGGTCAGACTGGGAACTTGGAGCAATACATTTACTTGAACACTTTCTCAAGGGGTGGAAGGCAATAGCATTTGCCCAGTTGATAGCTCCTCATTTTGACCTTAATCTTCATTATCTCATTCAGTGCACAGTAAACGTAGAAGTGTGTTCTGTGGTTGGTACTGACAGTTTTAAATAAAGATGATTCTTTGAGCTGTATGTGTATAAAATACATTGAGATTGCTAGACTTCACAGCAATACTAGCAAACACCAAAAAAAATAAATGTGGAACAGAGCTAGCTGCCTTTACATAAAATTGCAAGTTAAATATGTCAGAGCTTCAACTTTCGTTAATGTTGCAAACACTTTTATAAGATGGATACAGCCAATACAGAAAAGTAGACAAGGGGTCACCATTAATCACCTATGTCATTACCCGAAAGGCTTCACACTGTTAAGCAAGGGCTGCACTGTAAAGCAGCTTTGTCAGTGAGAAGTGGACTCCAGCTAATGACTTATTCAAAGAGTGCCATCCTGCGTCTAAACAGGGTAATGAAGATGTCCTGAACTCCCTGGCCTCCTCCAAGTGCTGGATAAGACTATAATGAGTATCTGAAAGATGATTAACATAGGAAACGGAGTGTTTGCTAAAGCGCATATATGTGCTGAACGTTTTAACTTTATTACAGAAACTATCAAGAATAAGAAAAACACAGGGCAATGAACCCCAACATAACCATCATCCAGCTGTAACGAGTATTGAATGAAGGTCAATTCATCTCATTATTCATTCCACCTCAATGGAGCATTTTTAAAGCAACCACAGATACTTCATTGCCTCCACTAGGAACTCCTGCATTTCTAAACTATAAGGATTAAGGTTTTAAAAACTAGTATATAACTGTTACTCTTAAAGCAATAATTCCTCTGTGTAACCAAATACCACTACTTGAATTTCTCATCTTTAACTGAACTAAGGACATGCAATGTATTATGCTGATATCCCCCCCACACACACACAGCCCTGTGTTCTAAGACAGGATCTCCCTTGGGCTGCCCAAACTTGCCTTGAATTGATGGCAAGCCTCCTGCCTTAGCCTCAAAGGTGCTAGGATTGCAAACATGAATAAACACACTCAACTCTGCCGCTCTATCTCTGGTACCTGCTTTTCCAATAAACCCTGTATGATTTTCTGTTCTGTGAGACAGTCTCTGAGTGTAGCCCAGAATGACCTTGAGCAATCTATGTAACTTGGGCTGCCATCAAACTTGTGATCTTCCTTTCTCAGTTTCCCAAGGGCTGGTATATATTAGGCACCTCCATACTAGGCTCTATCAGTAGTAAACCTTCAGTTAAATTAGAAAAGTTATACAGAGAAGTAGAGGAGTTCATAACCTGGAGCTGTGTTCTGTCTAAAAGCATTTAACAATGTGAGTGTTTCCTTTTTTGTTACTTATATTTTAATTGAGTAATAAAAAAATATATATTTATGGCATGTAAACTGGCATACAGATAAATGGTAAAATGGCTAAAACAAGCTACTTAAGAATTAGGTGTGTAACTCAGTGGAAGAATAACTTTCTAATATATGAAGCTCTAGGTTTGATCCTCAGAACAGAAAAATAACAAATTTTAAATGAAAATTGAGATATTTATCATATGTATTACAGAACAGAAAAATAACAAATTTTAAATTAAAATTGAGATATTTATCATATGTATTAATGTACATACTTAAATTTCTTTATTGGTAAAAGACTAAAAATTATTCATTTAGTAATTTTCAAGTACATAAAAACATCATTATAATAACCAGGGCTCTTGAACTTTATTGTAAATGAAACTTTGTATCTTTTAGCCATTCTTCCTTCAACCCACAACCCACAAAATATTTTCATTTAAATAAATTTAAATTTCATTTAAATGGGTGTTTTCTTCTTTGTTTTTAGAGACAGGGACTCACTATGTAGCTCTGGCCATCCTGGAACTCACTACATAGACAAGGTTGGCCATGAACTCACAGAAATCCACCTGCCTCTACCTCCCAAGTGTAGGGATTAAACACATGTACCATTACATCTCCCTGAAATATTTCTAATCTATGGGTCTATCTCGTTTATCTTCCCTATATTAATTTGTTGCACAAATAAAGGAAACTCAGAACCAGATCTCAGGAAATGGCTGAGATATCAAAGAGAGGAAACACCACAGTCAGATCTCACCCAGCTGTCTTCCAGCTTCCACAGCCTCGCTCCTCCTGGCTTCTACTGCCTGCTCTGCCTTTCTATGCCTGCCTTAAATACCCTCTTTACCCAGCTGTTTCACATCCAGGTTAAGACTAAAGGAGTGACACCACCACTGCCTGTGAAACTGGAACTCCTTCTGTAAACTAAACTGGCCTCAGACTCAGATTTGCTGGGATTAAGGGTGTAGGTCACCACTCCCAGATATTCCTTGGGCTAGGATTAAAGGTGTGAGTTACCACTGTCTGATCCTCCTAGACAGAGTGTGGGTAGATCCCTCTGATATCTCAGACTGGTTTTTATTAAATTTGAAACATATCACCACATTAATGTCTCGGCATCCTTTTCTAAAGATTTATTTTTAAGTGTGTGTCTATGTGCATGCCTGTGTGTGGGTATATACACTTAAGTGCAGGACTTCACAAAAACCAGGACATGTTGGATACCCTGAAACTGTAGATACAAGTATTATGAGCTGCTTGCTTGGTATGGGTGCTGGGAAGCAAACTCAGGTTCTCTATAAGAGTAGGATGTGCCCTTAACTACTGAGTCACGTCTCCAGCCTCTTACCACAGTAGTGCTATATTCACCACTTCTGTAATATTTAAGACCTATAACTACATATTGTTTTCATTAAAATATATGAGTGCTGGTGATATAACTCATTGGTAGAGCACTAAACAAGCATGTATGAAGCTTGTTCAGTTGAATCCTGAACATCATGGGAGAGAGGAAATAATTAAAGCAAATTTAAATATTGAATGAAATTCAGTTATACAAGAAATTCTTCAGAAATCTTATAGCAACCAATATTTTTCTCTTCAAAACTTCTGCCTCTAACTTTTATTTTCTTTCTCCATTTAAATACAAGATGAAGATTATGATAAGAAACAGGTTGATAGTTAATCCCCTAGTTACACTCTCAAAAAATTTAAAAAAATAAATAAATAAATAAAAACACCTTTTCAAGCAGTCTTTAAAACTTTAGTAAACTGCCTGGGGAACAGACCCTTACCGCCCCCCCCCCCCACCCCACAATGGCAGCCCCAGCAACCTGTCAGCAGCATACACGCACACACACAAAACCATCTGCTGCCCCGGAGGCACTAGCTCAGCCTGCACCAACTGAAGGAGGAGATGGGTAGATGTCTAAGAATACACGCAACAACATAAGGAACAATACAGCATCACCTAGTGGTACTACAACAGGAAGACCTGAGCATTCCCATGCAGGTGAAGCACAAGAAAACTGAAGATGATAGAGGGCCTTGAAGGGGAAATAAAAAAAACATCCCTTAGAGAAATGGAGGAAAAGACAAACAAAAAAGTTGGAAGAAATAAATCCCTCAAAGAAAGCCAAGAAAAAAAACAATCAAACAGGTGAAGGAAACAGTTTAAGACTAAAATCAAAATAAAGGCAATAAAGAAAATAGAAAACTAAGGAAAATCTGGAAATGGAAAATCTGGGTAAATGAACAGGAATTATAGACCAAACATAACCACTAGGTAACAAGAGATGGAAGAGAGAATTTCAGCACTGAAGATGCAATACAGAAATAAAGTCATTGGTCAAAGAAAATGTGAAATCCAACATATTCTTAACACAAAACATCAAGGAAATCTGGGATACCATGAAAAGATGAAAGCTAAGAATAATAGGGATAGAAGAAGAAAAATGCCAGTTCAGAGGCCTAGAAAATAAATTGGACAAAATCATAGAAAAGAAAAATTCCTAGCCTAAAGAAGGACATGCCTATGAAGGTGCAAGAAGCTTACAGAATGCCAAATACACCATACTGGAAAAAAAAAATTTTAAAGTCCCCTCTCCACATAATAATCAAAACATTAAACATACAGAAGAAAGAAAGAATATTAAAAGCTTCAAATGAAAATGCCCAAGTAACATGTAAGAAGGGTAGACCTATCAGAATTACACCCAGCTTCTCAATGGAGAATATGAAGGCCAGAGGTCCTGGTCAGATGTTATAGACACTAAGAGACCATAGATGCCAGCCCAGACTACTATATCTAGCAAAGCCTTCAAAGATATTCCATGACAAAACCTATCCATAAATCCAGTCCTACAAAAAGTACTAGAAGAAAAACTCTAACCTAAAGAAATTGGCTGCACCCACGAAAACACAGCCAATAGATAAACTCACACCAGCAAATCCCAAAGAACAGAAATACACATATACTACCAACAACAATAACAAATGAAAAATAAGGGGAATTAATCACTGCATATTAATATCTCTTAATATCAATAGATTCAATTCACCTATAAAAAGACACATTCTAACAGAAAAATAGGATCCATCTTTCTGCTACATACAAGAAACACACCTCAACCTCAAAGATAAACATCACCTCAGAGTAAAGGATTGGAAAAATATTTTTCAATCTAATAGACCTAAGAAGCAAGTTGGTGTAGTTATCCTAATATCTAACAAAGTAGACTTCAAACTAATATTAATCAAGAGATGGACAAGTACATTCCATATTCGTCACAGGAAAAATTCAGCAAGATGGAGTCTCAAGTCTAAATATCTGTGTCTCAAATACAAGGGTACTCACATTGTCAAACAAATAATACTAAAGCTTAAATCACACATCAGCCCACACATGCTAATTTTGGGAAACTTCAACACCCTATTGTCACCAATGGGCAAGCAGGTCTACCAGACAGAAACTTAACAGAGAAATAAGAGAACTAACTAACATGTTATGACTCAAATGAAGTTAACAGACATCTATAAACATTTCACCCAAGCATAAAAAAAATATATTTTCTTCTTCTCACCTCATGGAACCTTCTCTAAAATTGACCACATATTCTGTAACAAAGCAAACCTCAACAGATACAAAAAAATTGGAATAATTCCCTGTATCTTATCAGACCACCATGTATTAAAGTTAGATTTCAACAATAACACACATTGCAGAAATCCTACAGATTCATGGAAACTGAACAATGCTCAACTGAATCACCAGTAAGTCAAGGAGGAAATAAAGAAATCAATTAAAGCCTTCCTAAAATTCAATTAAATTGAATGAACATATCCAAACTTATGGGACACTATTAAAGCAGTGCTAACCTACATAAAAATTTAGAGAAGATTCACACTAGTAACTTAACAACAGAGGTGAAAGCTCTTGAACGAAAGGAAATAAATGCACCCAGAAGGAGTAGAAGGCAGAAAATAATCAAACTTGAGGCCATAATCAATAAACAAAGAAACAATATAAAGAATCAATGAAACGAAGAATTGGTTCTTTGAGAAAAATCAACACGATAGACAAATCTTTATCCAAACTACCAAAAGGCAGAGAGAGACTACCCAAATTAACAGAATCAGAAATGAAAAGGGGGACATAACAACAGACACTGAGGAAATTCAGAAAATCATTAGGTCATACTTCAAAGACCTGTACTCCACGAAATTGTAACATTTAAAAGAAATGGACAATTTCCTGGATAAATACCACATACCAAAATTAAATCATGACCAGATAAACAATTTAAGTAGTCGTATAACACCTAAGAAAATAGAAGCAGTCATTAAAAGTCTCCAACCTAAAAAAGTCTAGAGCCAGATGTTTTTCACACAGAATTCTACCAGAATTTCAAAGAACAGATAATACCAATACTCCTGAAATTGTTCCACACAAAAGAAACATGAGAAACATTGCTAAACTTTTTATGAGGCTACAGTTACCCTGATACCCAACCCCTCCAAGACATAACTAAGAGAATTACAGACAAATCCCCTTCATGAACATTCATGCAAAAATACTCAATAAAATACTGGCAATCCAAATCCAAGAATAAATTTTAAAAAAATCATTTACCATGATCAAGTAGGCTTCATCCCAGAGATTGAGGGATGGCTCAATATGAAAATCTGTCAATGTAATTCACCAAATAAACAAACTGAAAGAAAAAAACCCGTATGATCATCTCACTAGATGCTGAAAAGCCTTTGACAAAATCCAACATCCTTTCATGATAAAGGTCTTATATAGCTGGAATACAAGGGAAATATCTAAACACAATAAAGGCAATATACAGCAAGCCAACAGCCACATCAAACTAAACAGAAACTCAAATAAGTTCCACTAAAATCAGGAACAAGACAGATACCTTGATAGAGAGAGTCATTATGGAGTTGGGGAGAAATTTGATGCTAGGGAAATTCCTAAGAATCCACAGCTAAAACTCCTAGCACTAGTGTAGAGGGTGCCTGAACCGCCCTTCCCCTACAATTAGAATGGGACCACTCTAATTGTTACCATACAACCTTCATCTAGTAACTGATGAAAGCAGATAAGCACTGGGCATAGCTCATGGAGTCCAGTTGAGGGGGAGAGGGGTGTTCTTTAAGATCATGATGAGGAAAACTACAGAGATTGCTGACCCAAGCTAGTGGGAGCTCATGGACTCTGAACTGGCAGCTGAAGAACCTGCATGGGATTGAACTGGCCCTCTGAATGTGGGTGACAGTGATGTGGCTTGATCTGTTTGTGGAGACCCTGGCACTGGGACCAGGACTTAGGATTTATCCCTGGTGTATGAACTGGCATTCCTTGCTCAGCCCTGATATGGGGATGGGCTTGGTCTTGCCTCAATTTGGTATGCCAGACTTTGTTGACACTCCTAGGGAGGCCTTACCCTCTCTGAGGAGTGGATTGGGGGGAGGGATGTGAGAAGAGAAAGGAGGGGAACTGGTTGGTATGTAAAATTTAAAAATTTAAAATAAAAAAATAGTAAATTTAAGTAAAAAAGGCACATTTAGGAAACCAACAGTAGAATAAGGGGGCTCTGGAAATGGCTCAATGATAGAGCACTTCCCTAGCATGTGAAGCCCTGCCTTTGATCCCTGCACTAAAAAAAAAAAAAAAAAAAAAAAAAAGAAATGTGCATACATGTATAATATTTCGAAGACTGAAAACTAGGAGTAAATAGACAGAACTCTGAGAGTCAAAAAGTTAAAAGAATTTATAGAGGTAAGAACAAAGATCCTTTGAATTTCTCCCTGTGTCTACCAGGGTTTGGGGGAGAGGGGGCCACAGGGGATGGGACAAATGAGAAGCCTATCCTAGAATTAGTTTTGTTGACCAGACTGGCCTCAAACTCACATAGATCTGGCTGCCTTTGCCTCCCAAGTGTTGAGTTTAAAGGCATGTGCTACCACCCCTGGCTGAAATATAATTTCTTAATATATGTCAGTTAAATTTAAATTTCTAGGTTAAAGGATAAGGAATTTCATAAAATTAAACTATGAGTATAGTTAACAAAATGAGATTAAAAAATCTGATTTTATATTTTCTTGAAATTGTAAAAGTGAGGAGGGTGATTAACAAGATAACAAACTATTACTTCTTCCTCTGAGGTATTGAAACAAAATTCAACATATTAAAACTCAATTTAAAATCTACCTTGTTGATTCATAGCTATAAACCTAATACTAGGCAGGGTGAGGCACAAGGGTTGCCATACACTGGAGGATTACCTGGACTACATAGTGAGATACTGTCTCAAAAAACAAAAGAAGCTGGATAATGTAACATAGTTGGTAGCATGGCTGTCTGACATGTATAAGGGTCTGGATCCTTCCCAGACATACGTGAACCAGTCTATAATACCAACACTTGAAAAGTAGAGGTATTAAAGTAGAGGTAGGCAGATCAAGAGTTCAAAGTCATCCTGGATTGTACCAACCACGAGTCTGAGGTCAGCCTGGGCTAGAGACCCTGTCTAAAAATAATTAATGAAGATAAAATCAATTCAGTATACTTTTCATTTTTTAATGTGCATAGTGTGCATGAGTGTGTCAGTAGGTTCATGTTTGCCTACCACACATATGTAGTAAGAGTTAGAGGACAACCTCTGGTGTTGACCCTTGCCTCTCCCACCTTACTTGAGGAAGTATCTCTTTTCTATTGCTATGCACTAGGCTATCTGCAGCCAGACCTCCCAGAGTCTCCTAGGTCTTCCTCCTATCTTGCCTTAAGTGTGCTAAGAACTATGGGCTCCAGCTTCTCATGGGTTCTAGCAAGCTGAACGTGGGTCCTAATTCTTGCAGGGCGAACTACTTAACCATTTGAGTCACCTACCCAGCACTAATTCCATATACCTTCTGAACAATACATTTAATTTCTTCAGGGATATAAATTTGATAGAGTAAAATAATGTTTTCTACACTTTTAAAAGATTGTTGCAGGATTTCTTTTAAAAGTGCAAGCTCTTAAAGCATCCAGAAAAGGCCCAACTTTGTTAAATAAAATTTACTTTGACCTTATTAAATGAAATTTAAGAAACCATTAAAAATAAAAAAAGCAAGGCAAAACCTAGGGGGAAAATTGGAAATGTTATCATTAAAGCAGTCTAAAAACCTGGAGTGTTTAAAGAATTCTCCCATGAGTCTCAGAGGAGATGCCCCCTCATATAGTAATGGTATAAACAGACAAGTTACAAGAAAAAACAAGGTAACAAACAGCAGATGAATAATGTGTTCAAACTCACTAGAACACATAGAAATATAACTGCTTCTCTCTCACTAGGGACAAAAGTGTTGACCCTTCATGCAGGCATTGGGAGGATTAGGCACCCACTACCCCCTGACGGAGGATCTGTCCTTATGTACTTTCTGCTGTTTGTTTTGCTGCAGCAACTTTTGTTTGATTGATTGTTTTGTTGAGATTTTTTTAGAGGTTGTGTGTGTGTGTGTGTGTGTGTGTGTGTGTGTGTGTGTGTGTGTGTGTGTGTGTGTGTGTGACAGAACCTTACTGTGTAGTCCATGTTGATCTTGAACTTGCTATGTAGCTCAGGCTGATCTTTAACTCATGAACCTTCTGCATCCAGCTCCCAAGTTCTAGGATTACAGATATGCTCCACCACACATGGCCATCGTCATATATTTCTGATAGAATATAAATAAATACAAATAAAAGAAGTGGATAGAAATTTGCTATATGTACCAAAGCAGTATACATAGAAATATAGTTATATATAAAATCTTTAAATCAGTCCACTTTTAAGTATGCAAGATTTTAAAATGCCACAAATGTTAAACTTCCACTAATAACTATATCAGCATTGTTTGTTGTAATGATTAATTGGAATACAAACTAAAAAAATATAAATAAGAAAAATAAATAAGTTGTGATCTTATTCCTATGTGAAAAGTTAAAGGAATGAATTAAATCTACATATGCCAATGTTAATAAGTTATATAACAATAAAAGTGATACCTTTATGTAATACATTTATATATATGTGTTATGGTAGAAATTAAAATTTGGTATATATAATATGCTACTACTAAGTCTTTTACTTAAAAAATCTCAAAAATCTCAAATATTATTGTAAAATGTAGTATTTCCTAATTCAAAATGTCAGATGAATATAGTGACATATTATCATAATCTCATAATAAATTGAAATAATTTACAACCTTAAAGGGGAAACTGGGCATGGTGGTCAATCTTGTAATCATAGCCTTCAGGAGTCTGATGCAGGAAGACAGATGCTAGTTCAAAGCCAGCCTATACTACACGCTTAGCCCCAGGGCAGCCTTAGTTACATAGCAAGACCCTATCTTGAAAAGGGACAGGAGGCTATTATTGTTTTTTACAATTTATTGGTTAAGTTCAGAAATTTTGTTCATTTATGTGTAATTAGCAATATATTTATATGATATGGGTGAATGAAGTAAACTAAGTTTCAGGTGTTAGAGACAACTGAGATGGCCCAGGGGGTAAAGACACTTTCCACCAAGATTTGCAAAAGTAAATTCAATCTCCAGACAAATCATAATAGAACTTGAAATTAGATGTATATATGTTATCACTTACAAATTTTGAAGAAAACACTAAATATATACCACAAAATTACAATGCTCTTCCAAGAAGAATAAGTAGTGGAAAGATAGAATGACCTCACACAAGTTGTCCTCTGCCCTCCACACACATGCTACACATACTTATCCACCCACTCACACATTTACATTTGAAAATAAATTAATTGGCCTGACAGTGGTACCACCTGACTTTAATCTCAGGGAAGCAGAGGCAGCCAAATCTCTGACTTCAAGGTTACACAGTGAGTTCCAGGACAGCTAGGGCTACAAACCCCTGCTCCTGGGCTCCACACTAGGGCCCACAGTCCTGGAAGCTTTACCAGAGGCCAGAGTGGTCCTAGGGACCCCAGGTAAGATACTGCCCACCACCCACTAAACCCCTTTAAACCTATGAACAGCCCAGGCTGTATCCCCACCCACCTCTGGGCTCCATATCTAGGTCAACTACTTTGAAAGAAGTCTTCAGCTTTACCACAGAATAAGCAGGATCTAGGAACCCCAGGTAAGACAGTGCCCACTGTCAGCTAACACTCCTGAAAACTTATCCAATATCCTAGACTACACTCCCTCCCCGGAGCTCCAGACTAGAGCCCATAGCCCTGGTACCCTTACAAGAGGTCAGGCTAGTCCTAGGAATCCCAGGTAAGAAACCATCCACTACCCACAAAACCCCTTTAAGCCTACTCAACAACCCCAGACTGCACATACTCCACTACCCACCCCTGCCCCAGACTCCATATCCTGGTCGACAGTTTCAGATGAAGACTTCAGCTTTTCCAGAGAACAGGCTGAATCTAAAGACCCTGAAAGACAAACCAAATCTAAGGACCCCAGAATGCACCCATTCCCCTGGGCTCCATATTCTGGTCTACACCTTCAGAAGACTTCAGCTTTAGTAGTGGGCAGGCTGAATCTCAGGATCCCTAGTCCAAAATACCCCAGAAGAGATGCCCTACTGGACCTGAAAACACACTAGTCACCAAGAACCCTTGGCATTTAGGCCAGAAGACCAGAGAGGAAAGAGAAACAAAAGAAACAAAATACCCATCTACAAAGACAAATGCAGGAACAAACACTTAGACCTATTATCATCCCAAATACAGAGAGCTAAATGCCAGTGTGAGAACACAGTCAATAACTGAAAAAGCAATATGGCATCACTAGAGCCCACCTAGTCTATAACAACAAGACCTAAACAATCCAACGCAACTGAAGCATAAGAAAACCGACCTTAAAATTACTTAACAGAGAGGATGGAGGTCTTTAAAAAGGATATGAAAGATTCCCTTAAAGAAATTGAGGAAAAGACGAACAAAAAATGAGAAGAAATCAAGAAATCCCCAAAGAAAAGCCAAGAAAAAATAAACAGATGAAGGAAACTGTTCAAGACCTGGAAATGTGAACGGAAGCAATAAAGAAAACACAAATGCAGAGAATCCTGGAAATGAAAAATCTGGGGAAGCGAACAGGAACTACAGATACAAAAGAAGGAAGAGAGAATCTCAGGTGTTGAAGACATGAAAGAGAAAATAGATTTATCAGTCAAAAGGTTAAATCTAAAAAAATAAAATAAAATAATTAAAAAAAAAAACCCTAACACAAACAAGATTCATCTGCTTCTTCCGCCTAAGTGCTGAGATTAAAGACATGACAAGCTTCTAGCATTTCCTATCTATGGTCTAGTCTTTCATTTAGGGATAGGAATTCTGTGTCATGGTTTGTTGAAAACATAGAACTTCTTTTAGTTTTTATTTTTTTTAAATTTATATTTTATGTATGACTGTTCTGCTTGCCAGCAGAGGGCATCAGATCCTATTATAGATAGCTGTGAGCCACCATGTAGTTGATCAGAATTGAACTCAGAACCTCTGGAAGAGCAGCCAGTGCTCTTACACACTGAACCATCTCTCCTGTCCTTTGTTTTGGTTCTGTGTTTTCAAAGGACTTACAGATGAGTTTGCCTTGAGTCTTAAAGGAGAATTTGAACTTTTGAAGAGTGTAGTATCTCTAAGACTAGGGGACTTTTGAAGTCGGATGTTACCTTATGAGGTGCCCATGAGCCTACAGGGTCCAAATGTTATGATTTGAAGATAAAATGTCCCACAATAGCCCATGTGTTTGAATACTGACTTTCCAGATGGTGGTAGTGTTTGTGTAGTCTGTAGAACATTGAGAAAGTGACCAAACTGGGAAAAGGGATCTTTTGGGGGATAGCCCTTACAGGTAGTTTCTAGACTGACCTTCTGTTTTCTCAATTACAACAACATATAACTGCTCCAGCTACAAACTGCTCCTGTTGCTGTGCTTTCTCCACTGTGAGGCACTAAACCTTCTCAATTTGAGAACCAAACTAAAACATTTCCTCTAAAACAAAACAAAACTTCCATAAAGAATGTTATCTCATGTTAAATATTTGTTATAAGCAGGAACTGTTTTTCCTTATTCATGATAACACTGTCAGGTTTGAGTAGTTTTCTGATTTCCTGATAGCTGTCAGACACATTCCTTGACTCTAGTTATGGTGGCAGCTTCCCAGGAGCAAAACAGTGTGGCTAGTTGAAGAGACGGAAGCCCAACAATGAGCTGCTGTCATTACCTGCAGTTTAGCAGGCTTTAAGGACAGTAGTTATATTACAACAGCTCCCGAAGGTCGTATCAGAGATTGTAACTCCAGCCCTGTCATTTCATGGGGAACCTCAGGGCCATCAATCAAGCAGCCTCTTAGAGTTTAGTTTCTTTTTTCATTAACTCATATCGTAACCAAACAGCTATAGCTGTTTAAAAACAAGCAAGCAAAGCAAACAAAAAACCCAAGATTCTCAAGAAGACTTTGATTCAGCTTCAAATTCTTGGAAATGACTTCAAATAAGCTGCACACAGTCCAGAGGTATTTTGTTCCAATGTTGAGGAACACTGCAAATGTTGTAGCTGCAACTCCAAATATAGCTTTGCTTCAAGACTTTACTTCAGTTTCAACAGATGTATGTACCTGAAGAAGATTTAGAAAACTTCTCTTTGGTCACAGCAACTTCATATGTAACTTAAACGGTGCCACAGAGAACAGCTTCAGATGACCATACCCACATCTATGCAAGACTTCCTACCAGCAGTTCAGTTGAACTATCTATTGTTGTTGTGGGATAACCTTTTTGTACATTGTAAAGATACATCTATGTTTTACCTCACCTGGCTAAAGCATTTGAATGGCCAATAGCTGGCAGGAGAGACTAAGCAGGATTTCTGGGCAAAGACAGGAATTCAGCCTTAGAATCTGGCACTGCAGGAGACTCCAGCGAGATTCCATTCTGTCTGAAGTACAGAATGGAAAAGCCACATGGCAGAATGTAGATTAATAGAAACAGGTTAATTTAAGTTATAAGAGCTAGTTGGGAACAAGACTACTCTAGATGCTAAACTTTCGTAATTAATAAGTCTCCATTTTATTATTTAGGGACTAGCGGTCCCAAAGAAAGTCTATAGCAAGTATGCACACATGACTCACTACATAAACAGAGCTCCTCTCCCTTTCTTACAGAAGTCTGAGAACCTCCCCTTTGTATACTGTTACAACCAAGGTACAAATGAAGCTTAATTGAAAAGGTAATAAAACACCTTTCCAGTGGGTAGAATGAGATGAGGTAATAATGACAAAGAATACACAACTTCTGGGACTGACAGCCCAAGATACATTAAGCAGCAACAGCAAAAAGGTTGCTAAAAAGTTGCAGAGTGGCCAGGGAGCATCAGTGAAAGAGAACCAAGACTTTAGAGGATGTGAAAGTTCTGAAGTGTGTCAAGCAACAGTGGAGAGCTGAATTTGTCAAATATAAAAGGCTGTGAAGAACTTAAACTATAAGGAGACACAAGCCCTTACAATGTGAATAGTTCCAGGAAGGAACCAAGAGTTACTGAAGATCTGTAACATTAGGAGCTGAAATGTCTGACATCCTAAGATCAGAGGTGTGACATTCACGATTCATGTTTGGCCACTGAAATTTACAGACCCAGGCTGTAGCATTGGAAGTAGAAGTCCTCCTCCCAAGTGCTGGGATTAAAGGAGTGTGCTGTCAATATTAAGGACCTTGTATTTCAACTATTTGTAACTTCTGAGTAGAATAGAAACCTCTTGGCGATAAATAAGGTTATATCTTTTCTAGCAAGAATATTAAAGAAATGGAAGATATAGTGGCATATGCTATAATCTAGCATTCAAGAAGCTGAAACAAAAGGTTTATGAATTCAAAGTCAGTCTGGGAAACAGCAAAATGCCATGTCAAAACAATTAAAAAACATTAGGGAGGTGAGATTAATTCCTTGTTAGTACAAATGTCAAGGATTTCACATTATCAATTTATCTTATTACCAGTAATGCTAAACTCCATTACTTGATTAAAGTAGTATCTATTGGTTATCTCCATTTGAAATGTACTATATTTTCTTTTGGAGAAAATAAAAACAAGAAATTATAGGCTATGAAAATTTACACTAAATGTCCCCACTGTTAAGCACTTTCAGAAAATGTTTTCATCTCCAAAATTATTTTGAAAGTGACATGACAATTCACCATCTGTACTATTACATGTAATGCTATAAAAAATTAATTAGCAATTATTTCCCAATAATATCTCCCATATATTTGATTATAACTTTAAATCATTAAAATCTTGTGGGTATTTAGTCTATGGATCCCATTATCACATCATACACAAAAATCTTAAAGTGATTTACGTACTTAAGTATAAGAGCTATAATTTTAAAACTTTGAAAAGAAAATCATGTTTGGTTTGTAAGATGTGATACCAAAACAAAATCTATAAAAGAAAACACTAAGAAATAGGTGTTATTTGAATTTCAAATTTTTGTGCTTCAAGATATCACTAAGAAAATAGACAAAGACTAAGAGAAAGAATTTGCAAATTAAATAGCTGATAAATGAGTTACTTTATTTAGAATACTGAAGTCTACAAACTCAGTAAGGATAAAGGGCAAATTGAAAATGGCAAACAATTTCCATTTGCTTGATACAGATTTTCCTATTTGTTAGTCTTCCTAAATTATTTTGCCATAAATGGGTCTCTAGTACACTAGATAGGCTATCAGTCATCAGAATATTAGTTATAACTAATATGTTCAATTTATATTTGTAAACTTTTTATAGCAATGATTTGCTCTTGTTTTGTAGCAATGCAGTCCTCTTCACTCTGAAACAAGGCAATTTCCCCTGAGCACTAAGATTCCCTGAAGACTCTAGCTGATTGAACATTTTGTTAGAGTGACAACATTTCTGAGAAACAGTCACAGTGAACCAAGTCTCTCAAAGATAACTGTATGGGTTAGTGCTTTGTGTATTTGTTGTTTGGAGTTTTTGTTTTGTTTTGGTCAACACAGAACCATCTGGATTATCTGAAGAGATTCTCAATTTAGAAAATGACCATCAGATGCCTATAGGCAAGTCTGTGAGGCATTTTCTTGACTGATGATCGATTTGGAAAGGCCCAGCTGACTGTGGTCTTAGTCTACATAAGAAGGTAAACTGAGAAAGCCAGCAAGAACACAGCAGTAAGCAGAACTCTGCTTGAGTTTCTACCTTGGCTTCCTTCAGTGATTGACCATAAGCTGGAAGTACAAACCAAATAAACCCTTTCTTCCCCAAGATGATTCTGGTCATGATCTTCATCACAAAAATGGAAAGCAAACTAAGACAATGCCTAGAGTACAGATTAATATATATTATTAATATATAATATACTAATATTATATATAGTATGTTTATTGGTGTATTGCCTACATGTATGTCTGTGTGAGGGTGTCAGAGACCCTGGAACTTGAGTTATGACAGATGTGAGCTGCTATGTTGGGAATTGAACCTGAGTCCTCTGATGAGCAGCCAGGCCTCCTAACTGCCGAGCCACCTCTCTAGCCTTAATGAATTCTTTATAAGCACTTGCTTCCCAGAGAAGAGTACTACAGTTCGCCAAACCAAGAGCAAAACATTGCTTGCTAGAAAAGGTTCTAAAGAATAGTTTGAGCCTGGCTTAGTTATGTGGTAAAACCTGCTGCCTCCCTGGCCTTCATCTAGCTCCATCATATTGTTTCACAAGAACCCAGATAAATCCTATGTTCCTGAGCTTCCTCCCTACTTCCTTTTAAGTACAATTAAGCTCCCAGCTTATGGGAGTCTTCCAAACTTCAAGAATGTCCTGTTTCTTCACTAATCCTCTCTAAACTCTTGCAAAGGGAGAAATACACATAGAAGGGTGTATCCTAGATACTTTTCAACCAAATCAAAATTAAACATCAGTATTTTCTTAGAGACATGCAATATTGAGCACTTTTCAGATGCTTATTTGACATCTCTACATCTTTTTTGGTGAACTCTAACCTAACATTTTAACTAGTTTACTTTGTATATTTTGTATATAAACCCTTTACAAATATTTTTTACAAATATTTCTCATTTGTGAGAAAATAAAGACTTTTTTATTTTAGTAAAGTGCAACTTATCAAATTTTGGTATAACATTGTATTTTGATATTGTAGCTACATAGTCATCACTAAAATCAGCATTTGCTCCAAATTTATTTTTGATTTTTGTTGTTTAGGTTTTATACTTTGAAGCTATTCTGAGTATTTTCCCTTTTCACAAAAACTCAAAGATTCAGTTATCAGGATCTCAAAAGTAATTAACTAGGATTTTTATTGAGATAGACATGGACATATATATCATATAAAGGCATAATTTCTTATCCATAGATATGTATTTTTTCATTTACTTAGATATTTGATTTCTTTTATCAGATGTTTGTGCTTTGCTCACAAGAATATTTCACTTTTTTAACTAATGTTTTAGTTATTTTTCCCGGTACTCTGATAAAATATCCGGACAAAAGCAATTTAAGGGACAAAGGGTTAATTGGTTCACAGTTTAAAGTCCATCACTGCAAAGAAGTCATAGCAGCAGGAGCATGAAGCAGCTGGTAATGTCATACTTACAGTCAAGCAGGGAACAATAATGTTTATGCTTAGATCATATTCCCAGGTACCAACCATCTTGGATGGGTCTTCTCACCTCAATTCACTTAACCAAAATTCCCTGAGCTTTCCCAGAGGCCTATTTCCCAGACGATTCTAGATCTTACCAAGTTTACAAAGATGATTAGCTATCACATCAAAACCCTATTATCAATCTGACATTCAATTACATCACTTTAAGTCATAGGCCTACTTTAATCCCAGGACTCAGGAGGCATAGGATGGATCTATGTCTGTGAATTTGAGGCCATCCAAGTCCACCTGTGAATTCCAGGAGAGCCAAACAGATACACCTAGTAAGACCGACTCCTCTAACCACCAGCCAAACCCTACCCCCTCCCATTCCTGTGAGATACACACACACACACAAACACACACACTTCTCATGCCTGGTTTCCAAAATCTTGTGTTCATTTCAAAATGCAAACAGGCAAACTCTGAAAATCCCTCAAATCTTAACAATTCCAATTGTCTAAAACTCCAATACTCATCTAAAAATAATCTCTTAAATGAGAACTCATAAAATAAAGAACACACAATACCACAGAGTAAACATTCCTATTCTAAAACGAAAAAATCAAGACATTGCAAGAAGAAATGATCAGACTAAAATCCAGCAACCAAACACCAAATCCTGAAGCTCTTTGTGTAGTACGAAGTTTCTGGCCCAGACTTTCAGGCCTAACCTCAAAGTTTAGGTCCGCAGGCCCGCAGTCCTACAGAGACACACAGACGCTTTCATTAGTTTTTGGCTGATCAGCCTCAGGCCCAGGCATATCACATGCTAGCTCTCTACCCTTATTCTAACCCATGTCTCTTGTTCAGCCATGAGGTTCGGTACCTTTTCTTAAGGCATCATAGTTGTCTTTGGCTTCTTCCAGGCCTCTCTCTGGGATTCCCTCTGGTGTTCTGATCTGGCATTCTGTTCTCAGAGTTTTTAGTCTGGTAGCACCGCCTATACTTCCTGCCTGCCTTTGGCCAATCAGCTCTTTTTATTAAACCAGTGGTTGGGACAATTATTTAAAATGAAACAACACAACCTCCCACACTCTTTGTCTTTCATCAGAGGTTTGTGATGAATTAATTAGGCTCCAAAGAACTTGTATAGCTCTGCTTCTCCAACTCTGCCACATACAGTACACACAGCTTTTTCTTTCTTTTTTTTTTTTTTCCTGGCTGTACTCTGCTGCAGCTTTATTTTGCAGATGTTCCATGTTCACAGCATCTCCAATATGGTGGGGGTGGGTGGGGAGGGGTGTCCTCTCTCGTAATTTAGCTTCATGTTTACAAGACAGCTTCTCAGAACCTTCTTTCAGGAACTCTGATACTGCAATATATTGGCTGGTCTCAGTTTCTCTAAAACTATGGAGAAAGATTCCATGCCCCCCTCAGTTTTGTATCATTTATGCTTACTGTGGTGCTATCAACAAGAAATGCCACCCCCCCCCCATATCAGGTATTTGAACACATGGTCTCCAGCTGGTAGCTCTGTTTGGAAGAGGTTCAGTAGGTATGGCCTTGCTAGAAGTATGTCACTGGGGAAGGGCTTTAAGAGTATGTAGTCTGGCCTCTTGGACCACACTGTCAGTTTCTGTAGTGCTGATCCTGGAGAAACACTCTCCTTGATTGGTAATCATTTTTTGGTGCAAATGGATTTGACTCTTCACAAGATGGGAGTGTCCAGTGGAAGAATTTGCCCTCAAAGTATCCTATTCGGCCAGTGCAGTATACTTTTCTTTATGGTTCTGCTAGCTAGTTTTGTCAACTTGACACAAAGTATAGTCATCAGAGAGGAAGTAGCCGCAATTAAGAAAATGCCTCCATAAGACAGGGCTGTATGCAGGTCTGTGAAAGCATTCTTCTTAGTGATTGAAGCAGGAGGGCCTAGCCTATTGTGAGTGATGCTACCCCTGGGCTGGTAAGAAAATAGAATAAGTAAGCCATGGGGAGCAAGGCAATAAGCAGCACCCCTGCATGATTTCCATGAGCTGTGCCTCTACCATACATACATGCTTCCTTCAACATTCTTGTCCCCAGGTTCCCACAAGAACAGCCCATTAAGCTCTTCTTCCAGCACACTCAGGCTTTTCTGGTCAAAATTCCAAACTTTTCAATATTTCTCCCGCAAACCAGTGTCAAAGTTCTAAGAACCATATGGTCATGTTTATCAAAGTAACACTCCTCACTCAGTACCAACTGCTGTTTTTCAGCTCCTGTGAAAAATATTGGTCTCAGAGAGAATTGGTCTGTTTAATAAAGTCCATCACTGTGGGGAAGTCACAGTTGTAGGAGTTCAAAGAAGCTATTTAAACTACACTGAGTTAAGAATCAGAGTTGGGTGCTTATGCTCTTACATTTATCCAATTCTGTATTGTGGAGCAGGCGTATGATATGATATGATGCATTAGGTCAGGGTACAGCTTTCAGAAGTTGATTCAATCCTTCCACCATGTGAGATCCAGGGATCAAACTAAGGTCCTCAAGTTTAGCAGCACTTTTACACACTGATCCATCTCATTTGCCCTCATTTCCTCCTTTTTGTATAGAATTGAACTCAATCTAAAGTAAAGATATTGCCAACAGTGGTAACTCAATCTAATCAAGATACTCCCCATAGAAATATATACCATAGGTGACTCTGGATCTTGAGGCCACTGAAATTAAATATCATGTTACATATCTGATTTTCCTTTTGGAGTGCTGATACAAGGTTTTTGATTTTAAAATTCTAAGTGTTCACTGATATACAGAAAATTAAAATTTGGACACTAGAAAATTATGTGCCTTACAACCATACTATAAATGAATTTTTGTTTCAAGAGATTTTTTTTAATTCCTAGTTTTTTGTCTTATTATATTAAGTATGATGCTGAATAAGGATGATGAGGAAGAAGTATGAGAGATAGCTCAGCAGTTAGGAAGGAGCACTGGCTACTCATCCAGAGGACCTGGGTTCAATTGCTAGCACCCACATGGCAGATAACTGTAACTCCAAGATCTGATGCCCTCACACATAAATGCAGGCAAAACACCAAAGCACATAAAATGAACATATTTTTTAAAAAGGAAAAAAATGATAAGGGCCACATTTGCCTTGCTCTGAATATTAGAGAAAACACCTACACCCTCACCATTAAAAATTATTCTTTCTCAAGACTAAGATACCTGAGTTCTAAAGGAGGTGTCAGGTCCCCTGGACATAGATCTATGGGCAGCTATGAGCCACCTTACAGGGTCTGGAAACTAAACTTGAATCCTCTAGAAGAGCAGGAAGCATTTTTAAACACTAAACCATCATCTACACCCCCCATTACAATTTGCTCTTAAATTTTATCACAGATGTTAAATCTTTAAAAAGCTATTTTCTGTATATTTTTGTGTGACTAAAAGACTTTTCTGCCTCACTTTTGGGGTGATTAACTGAAAAATTTTGGTACAGTTTTTTTTTCTCTCATTAATTAAAAATTACAAACAAACATACAAAGTGTAGTATGAGGTTTTGGCCTGGACTTTTGGGCCTCAAGGTTTAGGCCCACAGACCCACAGTCCAACAGAGACACACAGATGCTTCTAATAGTTTTAGGCTGATCGGCCTAAAGCCCAGGCATATAACTTGCTAACTTCCTACCCTTAATCTAACCCATGACTCTTATCCTGTTCAGCCATGGGGCTCGGTACCTTTTCTCAGAGTAGCATAGTTGTTCTCTGTTTCTTCTCTCTGTTCTGCCTGTTCCTAGAGTCTTCTTAGTCTGGTAGCCCCACCCACACTTCCTGTCTGCCTTTGGCCAATCGGCGATTTTTATTAAACTCATAGGCAGGGACAATTATTTACAATGAAACAACATAATCCCCCTACAACAAAGTAAGCAAGTAAGTTTTATTAACAGAGAAAGTCATTGAGAAAGCAAAACTAGATACATTAGGAGCATTGTTAGCAGTTATCTGTGAGTCACCTAAAGTTGGTAGTCAGGGTGTTATTTTATGATCACAGAGTTGTTTATGAGAGTAGATAATTTTATTAGTTCTACCTTTTATGAAAATTATGGACCAAGTCATAGAACCATGTCTTGAAGACATACATATTTTTCACTTGTAATTGATGTGCAATTAGAGTCACTTTTCCCTCACCAACTAAATGTCACCAGTGGTAGGTCACAAAACTGTTATTAGGCAAGAGCTTTAAACACTGCACATGCTTAGTTTTTTTTTGTTTGTTTTTTTTTTTTTTTTTTTTGTAGCTGGCCAACTATGCATGAAATGACCTCTAAAACTCTTTAGCCCAAGAAAATATTTCCTCAAGTTATTTTTTCTCAGATATTCTGCCAATGACTAATGCATAGTCAGAAAATTAAGTCAAGTAAAGTAATGGAATAAGAAATCTAAGGCAGAAGCACATCAAATAAAATATAATAGTCAACAGTATTTATTCCCTGAGGCTTAGTTTCTAACCAGACAGACTGTGGCACACTAAAACAAATTTTTGTTTGTAAATTACACTACAACTATCATTTGAGGAAAATATTCCAAACCTCAAAATATTGATATTACTAACCTGAAATACTCTGGTATTCAAAAAGTTCATAATTCAGATTGTAGATTAAGAATAATCCAGTAAAGTCTATACAAATCCTCCAAATAAAAAATACTCAACATTTCTCAATCTCTAACACTACAAAAAAAACCCAGTTTTCAAATCTGAAACACACCGAGTCTCAATGTTTCAAATACAGAATACCCAATCTATTTCCTATCTTAGTCAATGAAATAACAAATTCTATACAGAGATCTACACACACACACACACACACACACAAACACTTTTTAAAAATATTTGTTGGTTTTTTGGAGGCAGAGTTTCTTTGTGTAGTTTTGGCTGTCCTGAAACTTGCTTTGTAGACCAGAGTGGCCTCAAAATCACAGAGATCTACCAGCCTCTGACTCCTTATTGCTAGGCATAAAGGTGTGAGCCACCACCACCTGGGTGAAATAACAAGTTCTAAATCTTTTTTAAAATAGATTTTTAATTATGTATACTAAAATAAATTTATAAATCTAAGGTAAAGAATGTTTACATAGACCATGTACAGAGTTAAATATACATACAGGCAGAATTGAAGCTAGCATATATTCACACATATAGGGTAATTAAACAGGGGTTGAATAAATAAGAAAAAAAAAAAAAGAGAGAACCAGTAACAGAACCAGTCCTAGCATGGTGAACAATTGGGGCCCTGATTTAAAAAAAAAAAAAAAAAAAAGTACTTTAACTTAAAAAAAATATTTATTTTCCTTTATTTTGAGAGTCTAATATAACCCAGGAAAGTCTCACATCTCTGTTTAGCTGAAGACCACCATGAACTTCTGAACCTCCTGCCTCCAACATCCAGTACTGGGATTATAATCAAATGCCATCACCAAACCTGGTTTATGTGTTGCTAGGATCAAACACAGGGCTTTGTAGATGTTGGCAAGCACTTTACTGAGCAATATCCCAGCATTCCACAAGTTGTTTTTGTTTTGATTTGTTTTACAGCTTAGGCTGGTTCAACCTTATTCATAAGCAGTAGCCTCAAGGCACACCCTTTTCTGCTATCTTAAACAGCAAGCATCCTAAGCTAGGGGTAGTGTTACATGTCAGTATTAGCAGTATAGAAGAAAGGCTAATGGAGAAATTTGACTGATTTCAAGGTCAGTGTGAACTAGAGTGAGACTATCTGAAAAATCAATAAGCTATCAAACAAAAATACCAAGAGATCAAGTATTCCAGGCTTGTTTATTCTGTGCTAAGGATCCCAACAAGGGCCTTCTCTAAGCAAGCACTCTACCAACTGAGTTAGATCCTCAGCACCTCCAAAAACTCACATAAATAAAAGTATTTCTATTTTCTAAAGTAGACTATCATATTTAGAATATTACTTGCTTATTTTTAAAGAGAAGTAAATAAAGTAAACAAGGAAAGTCTGACTTCCAATAAGTAGAAAGCAGAGAACAAAAGCTCACATAAGCTCTGAGAAAACTTGATATTAAACTTAGAGTCCCCTAGTTTAGTGACTATATAATCCTGAGTCTTCAGACTATCTTATCTGAGAAAATTATATGTTTATAAAAATATATTACACCATCAAAAGCTAGATTTTTAGAAAAAATTATAGAATGCTCAGTTTTAATAATTAAGAATCAAGAGTAAATTAAAGTAAGTTATCTAGCATATAATACTTATTAAAATAGTTTTGGGAGCTGAAGATGTAGCTCTGTTGGTAGAGTGCTTGCTTAGCATGAATGAGGCCCTGAGCTCAGATACAAGCACAGAATACCTGCTGTCCAGGTGCTTAGGAAGCTGGAGGGTTAGCAATGTGAGGACAGCCAGGGCTACAGGAGACCCACAAGTAAGCAAGCAAGCAAGCAAAGAAGGAAGAAAGGAGGGAGGGAGAAAGGGAAAAAGGGAGGGGAGGGAGGGGGAGAAAGGAAGGAAGGAAAGAAGGAAAGGAAGGAAGAAAGAGAGAGAGAAAGTGAGAGAAAGGGAGAGAAAGGGAGAAAGGAAGAGAGGGGGAGGGAGGGAAAAAGAAAATAAAGAGAGAAAGAAAGAAAGGAAGGAGGAAAAGAAGGAAGAAAGGAAGGAAGGAAATTCAAGCTAGCTTTAGCTTTTAATATTAGTTGTTTATTTGTTTTGGTATTTTGAGACAGTCTCTCTATATACCCTGACTCTCCTGGAACTCACTATGTAGACTCAGTAATACGCCTGCCTCTGCCTCTCAAGAGCTAGGATTAAAGGCATATGCCACCATGCCTAAACATCAGGTTTTTATATTCCAACTTATAACACATCTAGAAATAAAATAGATTTGCAAATATATCATTTACTATATCAGATTGCTTACCAGGCATGCATGAAGTCCTGAGTTCAATCGCCAACACAAGAAAAACAAACAAACAAAAAACCCTCCAAATTAAATAACTTTTCATTATACTATTAAAAGCCAAATGGAACTCAAAATATTTAAATGATAATAAAACAAATATAAGAAGAAAAATGTTACTAGCAAAATCATGAATTTTGTTGTTTTACTGTTGGGGTTTGGGGGAGATTTGGTTTATTATTGTTATTGTTGTTACTTCAAAATCACACATTCATAAGAATTTTCCAAAGAGTATTGAATGGGGTAAGGTACATTAAATACTTTAAAAGTCTAGAATATTTTTACTTGCATTCTTACTCACATAGTTTAAAACTTCAACATATTGAATAAATGGAAAAGGCTCACTTTGAACATGTACAATGGCAGTATAAGTCATTTCACATAACAAGGAAGACAGCCAGAGTATGGTGGTGAAACCCACAGCTGGGATACATGAGACCCTATTTCTAAACAACAACAATAATAACACAAACAAACAAAAAATATAGACTATGCCTTTGATTTTCAAATAACTCTTTATTTAAATAGACCTGTGTTTTCTTTATCCATAGATGACAGATTCCACACTGTGTGATAACAGGCCATCATTTTACTGATGGAAGGCTTCTAATCTTATTCGTGTTGGATCTTCTGGATGTCTCAAAGCAATTCCATAACGCAGAAGCAGCTCAATATATGGTGGCCAAAAGGAATCATTAATTTTAACATATGGATCATATGGAACATCAAACATCCTATTTATAAGTATCTAAGAAAAAAATTATTAAAAATGAACTTTTGTGAGAAAAGGTCTACATATTTTCATAAAACAATAAAGTTTTCTACCAAAGAATACTGACTGTTCTTCTCTTTGAACCACTGTTCATAGACATTACTTTTATATACTGAAACAATATCCAACTTTAAATGCTACATTATTGGATGGAATATGTATTAAAATGAAAACCTACCTAAAATTATATCTTTCCTACTGCTCTTAGTAGAATTCCCTTAGAATAAAGGCAAGAATTGTAAGAACTAAAATTTATATATATGAGTTACAGAAAACTTAGCTAGCTACATAAGGCCCTCAGTTTTCTAACAGTCACTGAAGGAGAAAAAATTAAAATTTGACAAATAGCATACAAATTTCAAAAAAAAAATCTAGCAAAAGTCTTAGAATATTTGGAGGGAAAAAGAAAGCACCAGTTCAGCTCTTTAAAACATCTATTCTTTTGATAAATCTTCAAAATAGGTAAGCTGGCCATCATCATTTCCTTCACTCTCTCCGAAAATTTGATTACTTTATCAAGGATGTCAAAGGCTTAAACCAAATTTAACAAACTTTGAGTTTTATAGGGAAGTTTTTCACAAGCCAAATTCTATATCAAGTAGTGTCCCTTATTAAGTTCTAAGATATTGAAAAACAAGATTCTCATCCTAGGTGAATATCAACAAATAAGTCAATAAAAAATAGTATATATACAAATGTAATTTCATTCATCACTTATAAATGAGAGTATGCCATTTTCAGGAAATTGAACTAGTGAATACCATATTAAGTGAAGTAAGTCTTGCATAGACAGACAAAAATCCTGTTTCCTTTCTATGGAATCTGATTTAAATAGGAGTATATGTGTGTAAACATTAATGACATGAAAGCAGGGCATAGAGAACATCTGAGAGAGAAAGCAGCACAGAGAAGACAAAGTAAGAGACAAAGAGAGGTGATGAGGAGAAGAAATACATAATAAGAGACACTATTTGGTGGAAAAACTAGCAAAAGAAAGAGAGTAAGAAAAAAATGGTAGTAATTGCAGCAAAAAGAAGCAAGGCACAATGATACATGAATATGAAAATACCATAATCAAACTTAGTATTTTGTAAGTTTTCTCAAAATCTTGAGACAAGGAAACCAAGGTTTTATTATCAACAGAAAGTTTAGCAAAGCTAGCTAATGCAATCTAAGAAACAATGGCTTTCTACAAATCTATTGGCATTTACAGAGATTATTCATGAAGCAATGATATTTAACTATTTGAAAATTAATGTCTTATGAAATATAGTAAAAATGGTGAATGTCTTTGCTTATTTTGTCTCTTCATCTACCTCCCAGTGCTTTACTAATTTATGAAACTAGAACTTAGAACTAAGAGGGATTAGGGACTCCTTAGGTACACATAATTCATGACAAATCATTAACTGCCAGGTCAGTTTTAATTAAAGATATTATTTTAAGAATTATGAAAAGGCATAATTTATACAAATATAAAGTTTTGTACAAGTGACTAAAATTTACCTTTCAAGCTCTAATCTCAACCAAACTCATAAGATCAACATTTAAATTCATAGGATAAAAATGTCAACTAGCACTAGTTTTCCCATTTCAAGCCCTTTGTCCTGGGGAATAAAAAGCTCAGCATCCCCTTTCTTTTAAGTATCACGATAAAGAAATATTTTCATATTTTAGAGTACTTGTTTATCTTAATATAATTTAAAAGTTCAGTGATATACTTGTCTCAGAACTTGCATTCTATCCCAATACCACAGAAACCTAACATGTAAAGTGATCTTATTTTATACTTTTAGTTTTTATTAGATTACATTAATTAAAATTCTAATAAAAAAGACTAGAAATAAACTGAAAATTCACATTTAAAATGAGTAGGCTAGGATTTTCACTAAATTGTAGCTTAAGCATTATTTACTTTTGTCACTGATAATATGAACTGCAGAGAGATATTTGGTTTTCTAAGTACTATGTTGTATCCCATGGCATAATGTTAACATTTATAACCATGTAGTGCAGTAATAGTCTTAATATTTTCCATAAAGTATAATTTAAATTTTTATTACACTTGTTTCTGTGTGTACATGCATCTCCCTTTCCCTCCCTCCTTCCTTCCCTCTATGTCTCTCTGTGCCTGCATGTGTGTGTATATGCATGTTTTATAGAGTGCATGGATAAACTGGAGGGAAACTTTCAGAAGTTGGCTCTCTCCATACACCACATGGATCCCAGGAACTGAACTCACCCCACTGGGCTTTGCAGCAAGCACATTTAAGTACTAAATGAACTCATTGGCCTAACATGACTTTTTTTTTCTTTCTTTCTTTCTTTTTTTTACTTAAAAAAAAAAAAAATACATCCAAGAAAAGTTTCAGTTTCAGCTTCAACTAGTGAAGTCAGAAATATCTTAACAGATTCTACTTATAAATCAGACAAGTACTTCTATCTTGTTTTTAATACCAAAAATATTCATTAGGAAAGATTCTTAGGCAGCAAACCCATTCTTGTCAATTTCCTAGTCCTAGAGCTGAAAGGAGAAGGGAACATAGGCCCCTATCCCTAATCCAGAACCTATCTCCAATTGATAGCCACTTGCAAATGAAAATTTTGTTTTCTCCAAGAGAGTTTCACTGGGGAAACAAACTACTCTTAACCGGTAGGACTGACCCATGCCCAGAAGTAGATAATCGAGAATTCAATACCACCTTTGGAGGTTCTTTGTTTCATAATATTGTGTTAAAAACCTTATAGATCTTCAGCAAATACATATTGACCTCGGGATATTTTTTTAACAGGATTCCTTAGTATGTGAACATGTGTGTCTCTGCACCTGTATATGTTTCATGTGTTTTTTTCCTTTGGCTGTTTTTCTTTTGTTTATTTTGTCCTAATCAAATTTTATTGTTTTATTGTAACTCATTTTATTTTACTATTATTTCTTAAATGCCTGTTTGTTTTCTAACCAGAGATAGAAAGGATATGAATCAAGATGGGAAAGAAGGGGAGGAAAAACTGGAAGGACTTATAGGAGGAAAATCATAATCAAAATATATTGTGGGATAATGCTCTTGTACACTGTAAAGATTTTTACTTGTATTGGTTTATTAAAATGCTGACTGGCTAGTAGAGGAGGGACTACCAGACTAGGAGAATTCTGGGAAGAGGGAAGGCAGAAAGTGGCTGCCAGACAGACACAGAGGAAGCAAGATGAGAATGATGGACTGAAGCAAAGGTATCATCAAGCTATGTGGCTAAACATAGATAAGGATGATGGGTTAATTTAAATGTCAGAGGTAGATAGTAATATGCTTAAGTAATATGCTACTGGCCCAGCATTTACTACAATGTTAAGCCTCCAAGTCAAGGAGCCGTGGCTGCCGGGTATTTGAGAGTATCTCGCCGGTACAGAACTTCCAACTACAATATATTGTATAGAGAAGTTTCAACAAAAGAAAAAAAATTAACTATAAAACACACTACTACTTACATTTCATAGATTTCTCTGCCTAAGATTTTCTACAGTAAATCATATATTTAATAACCTGGCCAAAGTTCAAATACATTGTGACAATGCCAAAGATATCCATTTATAAAACAAAATAAATGCCAAACTTAAAAGGTTAGAATTAGTCATTTTATATAAGGAAAATTTTTATATTCATTTATATATTTTAGGTACAGGACTGAGTTGTAAACTAAAATTCTATCAGCATAGCAGCACTAGATGTTAGCGTGCAAATAGTAAATTACCAAATAAGAAATTGCATTAAAGAATCAAATATTCTTAATAGAAAATCAAGGTAGAATTTTTTTTTAAGTCTAATTTTTCATCAGAGATAGTTCTAATTAAAAAAAACTACACTTACCTCTACCATTTCATTTAGTGTTATCAGCTGTGCATTTGATTGTTGAGAATTTTCCTTTGAGAAATGTAAATAATAATTAACACTGGCAGAAATCAAACTAACTATTACAAGACTTAAAACCATTTCTTAGCTGTTATTGTTGATGTTGATCGTAATTAAAGTAAATTCTGAAATTAGACAACTATATGGTACAAGCTAAAGTTTTTTTTTAAATGCAGAAAAAAAGAAAAACATCTTCTAAGACAGTGAAAGCCTTTATAATTATTGTAAGATACAAGTCAAACTATCCATAAATATACAATAAATAATATTTTACATATTGTATATAAGAATATGAAATACAGTAGTATGCTTAAACCAGACAATTTTTTCAAGCAGACAGTATCCTATTACATTTTAGGGAGGCTGCTAAGGGAGTCTTCCTTGTAACCTCCTCATAGATTGACAGTTCCTAAAATTAACTCAATTCACTGAATTTTCTTCCCTTTGAATAACAGAATAATTCATTTAAAAAAATTAGAAGACAGCCATTATAATATATGTGTTTTTCATATTAATCATCCTTAATTCTTTCAACCCTTTTTCTCATGACATAGATTTGAGATACCTCCTACCTATAATAAAGGTTAAAAATTTCAGTATCCCAAATGATCTAGGTGTGATTCAACTATCAAGAATAAAAAGGATACTTGCTTTTGATAACTGCAAGTGCTAGGATGCTATTAATTAAATTTCTGGACATCTACTTAATCCTGCTAAATTCTGAACATTACATCACCTAAAACGCCAAAGTATTGGGCCAGGCATGGTGGTAATGCATGCCTCTAATTCCAACATCTTGAGTTTCAAGCTAACCAGGCTAAACAAAACAAACAAAATTATTCCTAAAGAAAAGATAACTGAGTAAAACTGAATCCCAAATTTTTATACTTTGCTACAATAAAAAGGAACAGTTAAAATACTATTAGTGGAGAAAGCATAGTTACAGAACTGACTAGCCAATAGCAAGACACAGATTACATTTAAATAGGTATGCAGAAATTTTGGGAATTCTTCTTAAACAAATCATTTGGTTAAAATTATTGGTTGAAGGAGCTAAAGAAATGGCTTAGTGGTTAAGAATGCTGACTGTTCTTTCAGAAAGTATAGGTTCAATTCCAAGCACTCACATGGTAGCTCACAACCTATGTAATTCACACATCAGCAATACAAATACATATGCAGACAAAATACGAAAATGAATAAAATTAATAAAGAAAAATGAAAAGTTAAAAAATATTATTGGCTAAAATTTAAAACTGGTTAAAAAAATAAGTAATGAATCCAATACAAAATAGAATAAAAACAAAACACACATATTAAATGTAGTTTTTAATATAATATAGTGGTAGGTTAAAAAAAACAAAATTAGTATGAAATACAGGTTAAAGAATGTTAATTTTCTCATTTCCATATCAGCATATTCATACTACTTAAGATTAAGAAATGAAGTTTAGCAAACTTAGAATATTTCATATTTTTCATAATTTATTGTCTTTCTATTAGAGGTCCCTAGTGCTCAAATCATTTGAAACAAAGAAATACTTATCTAAGTTCAACATTTGAACTTCATTTTTTTCTATAAAAGTTAATTAAAATCACATTTATCATTCATAGTATAATAACATGTATAAAATTTCACTGCTCCAAACAGCTATCAACCTGTTTCTATACATACTGTGTTTAGAACAATGACTCCATTTTAGTAAAAACCATGTTAGTGACTCAGTAACATGCTAATGATAAACAGGAACTTGGGTATTTAACTCTTTTTTGTATTCAACATTAAGTTGTATAGTTCATGTTGTAAGTGGAATTATTTATCTCAAAAGTATGTGTTGAAGCTCAGATGCAGTTGTGTATGCAAACAGGACCATGACAGATAATCAAGTGTTAAATGAGGTCATCAGGGTAAGGCCAAATCCAAAATGAAGGTGTGTGTGTGTGTGTGTGTGTGTGTGTGTGTGTGTGTGTGTGTTCTGTAACAGAACTTAAAAATTTTTTTTCTCCATGCATGCAAAGCAGAAATCAATGTGAACAGAATGAGAAAGTATCAACTCCCAACCAGGAGTAGACCTCAACAGGAACTAACTCTGACAGTACTTTGGTTTTGTACTTCTCTAGCATTTTGTTATGGCATCCACTAATAAAGTTATCAGTGCTGTCCAGATAAAGAGAAGCAGAAAGGGACGGAGGTAAACAAATGTACTGGAAGGAAAGAGAGACTCTCATTATGTCCTCTGATCTCCATACACAAGCTATGCAATGCAAGCACACCATATACACACAAACAAATAAAATGTAAAATTAGTAAAAATGTCTTAAACCAATTTCATTGTATTAAATGACAAAGCAGCTCTAATTTTTTAGTAACTCTGATAGGATGAAGGCATATTTATGTATGTCTCGTTATGTTTTCATTCCTTTGCTTTTATTTATACACACGCGTGCGCGCACACACATATACATATATCCAACAGTTACAATTATAACAATCTAAAAGAAATCTTTTCTGAAACTTACCTTTTTCTTTTTAATATTTCCATCAGGCAGAGGAAAATGATCTTCTAAAAACTCACCCAAGGTAAACAGGAGTTTTTCCTTAAATTCTTTTATACTAAGCATCTTAGCTTTTAGCTCATTAAAGATTCTAACAATAAAAATAATAAGACATTATTTAACTGATGAAATACATTTGTGCATGCTTCTGGTTATACATGAGGCTGATCAAAGCTGTTGAAACTTCATTTGATCCCTATACATAGAGAATATTCTTTATAACATGTAGTGAAACTAGTAAGTTAAACCATTCAAAAAAGAAGAAACAATTAATAGTTGGCAAACATTAGGGTATGTTATCATTCCTAATCATTCCTTAAAAAAAAAACAAAAAAAAAAAACCACTTTGTTTCCAAATTCAACTTTTTATTAATTCTTTCTGGATTTCACAACATGCATCTTGATCCCACTCATTTCCCAGTCCCTTCCCATCTGTCCTCTACTCTTGCAACATCCTGCCCCCAGGATAAAACAAAATAAAATTTAAATGAGAAAAAAAGAAAAAAAATCTCATTGTAGAAGCTGTAGTGTGACACAGTGAGTCACAGTCCTTTACTTCATATATTGTTGACCTACATTGAGACTCTGGTCTAGTTTGAGGTCTCTGGTTTTTGCTACATCAATACTGGCTCCTCACTCATACTTATGACCTTGAGGTCAGCTCTACTGGGTTGCCCAGGTGAGGTGCAGGGCCTGCTTTCTCAGGTGGTACAACCCGTGAAATGCTGGGCCAGATTACCAATTCTCCTGACCTCAGAGCTAGCTCTCCACCTGCAACAAGTGGTAAGGGGTGGAGGGGGGAGGCATCTCTACCTTGTTCACACCACCACATGGTAGATGAGGGACAGGGCCAGAGCTCCCACAATGAACTGGGCCACCTTTTGACCTACTTTATTACAAAAAAATACTTGCTCAAAAAAAAAAGTCTATTTGAAAAAAATCTAAAACACAGTATCTAGTACCTTGATTCAGAAAATGTCACAACCTGGTTTTTCAAATCACTGTGCAATACATTAAGAGATTCCAGAATCTGTTGCTGTTCATCCAACCACTGTTGTTCCCTTTAAACATGGAAAACAATATAGTCAAATACAAATTTAAGTGTTGACTCAGTATGTTATTCAATGATTATTACAAATAATTACAAGTTTACCTTTCTAAGTCTTCCTTTAATTTTTCATTCTTTGATTGAATAGTAGATACTACCATCTCAAGATTACATCTCAATTTTTGGAACTAAAATTAAAAAAATGTAAGTTAATGTTTAGCATTTTTGTTTATACATAGGTTACTCCCCAAATAATAGAGAACTTTTTTTATTTAAAAAGTTTTTTCCCATACCCCCCATTGCTTCCCTCCCTCCCTTCCTCCCAGTCCTCCCTCCATATCCCCATCCCATCCTCATCCATTCCCCAGGGAGGGCAAGCACTCCCAAAGTGATGTAGAAGCCAATAATAAAAATTGCTATCCAAAAAGGATTTGAAATGATAAATATACAGCACAAGTGGTAAGTTTTTGGTAACACACCAATAATAAATATAAAATATAAGAAGTTTCAAGTTACATATTTTAATTTCAAGCTTAAATTAAACCAGTGAGCGTTTTTAGTAAATTAGGTCTCTTTTTAATGAGGTTTTTATTGTTGTTTTTATATAATTTTATGTGAGTGCTTATTATATATATGTATTTTATTTTTATGTTCATTGGTGTTGTGCCGGCATTTTTGTCTGTGTGAAGGTATCAGATTCCCTGGAACTTAAGTCACAGACAGTTATGAGCTGCCATGTGGGTGCTGGGAATTAAACCGGGGTCTTCTGGAAGAGCAGCCAGTTCTGAGCCATTTCTCCACCCCCCCCCCTTTTCTAATGAGAACATACAAAACTAAAGGCAAAAAAACTAACGTGATCTTTCAGTATTTGTTCAACCTGCTAATACTCATTGCTAAAGGAGGCGAGAACACCAGAGTGAAGGAGACAAAGAAAAGTACTAAATAGCTACAACAGTGGTATATACTAGAGATTTAAAATAATAATAATAAAATTGTGAGGCTCAAAACAGCTGTTTTAAGGCATTATAATTTGGAAAGCTCTCTAACCAAATGCTATGTAAGAAGCAGGGGGAAAAAGCCAAAACAAAAGGAAGTTACTAGTAAAAGAAAATTCCAGACAAAGCAAAAAATAAACTCAAAGGCCCTCTGACACGATACAATTGAGATACCTGACCAACATAAAAGGCCATGTAAAACTGAGTTATAATAAACTCTGACCTCTTATTTAACATTCTTTCCTGGGAAGAATATATTAACTAGTATTCTTCTATTCTCTGGATTGCAAGGGATTCCACTAATTTTTTTCTAAGTGTAAATCAGTTATAAGTTACAGATGTATATTATAAATACTAAAGTAACTGAAAAATTAAGGGAAAAAATGGAAATAACTAGTAATTCAATATTGTAATATAATGGCCTTTAAAAAAAAAAATTAATGCAGGGGACTGGAGAGATAGCTCAGTGGTTAAGAGTACTGGCTGTTCTTCCAGAGGTCCTGAGTTCAATTCCCAGCAATCACATGATGGCTGACAACCATCTATAATGAGATTTCATCCCGGCATACATGCAGGCAGAATACTATATAAATTATAAATAAATCTTTTTTTAAAAAGCACAACTAAACCAAGAAAGGTGGAAAATAAGACCACAGAAAAGAATTTTAAAAAAGAGTAGACATTGTATCACTGTATCAATGAGATCAACCAATATCACATTGATACTATATTAAGTACAATCTAACAATGAAATTAAATTAGAAATTAACACAGAAAAGTAGGAAAATTACAAATATATGGGCATTAAAAATGTCTAAATAACCTATGAGACAAGCAATAAACAGGAAATTGAGAATTTATAACTTCAATCATAGGTTACTATGACCACAAAATAAAAATACACATTAAGATTTGTAGGAGCAGGGCTAGAAAGATGGCTCAGGGGTTAGGAATACTGACTATTTCGTTCTTCTAGAAGTCTTGCGCTCTATTCACAGCAATGACATGGTGGCTTACAGCTGTTACAGCTGTCTATAATGGGATCTGATGCCCTCTTTGGTGTGCAGGCATACCAATAGACAACAACTCATACATAAAATACATAAATAAACCTTTAAAAACTTTTCTGGGAACGTTCAGCTAATAATTATAGCACTGAAACGTTGTTAGAAACAAAGAAACACTGTCAAATTAATGGTCTTGTTTTATAACATAAACTAAAAAAAATAAAGAAATAAAACTCTTAAGAAGTTAAAGAAATAATGACAAGGAACACAAAGCAATGAAATGTGGGGGGTAAAATGACCCAAGAGATGAGGAGGTAGTAGAGCCAGGGGCTCAGTAGTGCCCAAACTAGCTCTTTGAGAAATATTAAGTCACTGTTTCAATAGACTAAATGAAGTTCATTGCAATGAATTCAGAAAGCATGACAATTCACTTACTAATCCCTCTAAAATAAAAGAATAAGGCTAAGATGGAGCTCACTGGTAGATCTCCTGCCTAAATGCACAGAGCCCTCCATTAGGTTTGATGTCTAGCATCACAAAAACAAACTCTTCGGAAACTATTGTAGAAGGAATTTTTCTCTTTCAAGTTAAATACATCTATGATAAACCTACTATAAACCTTATTTTATCTTTATTTTGCTCATTCTTGCACACTACATTTCAGTTATCCAGTGGTAGTCTGGAATAAATCCCTTTAGAATCACTACCCCTCTGAGACTGTGAGAATGAGAAGAGACGGGATATTTAAAACATGGTCTAAAGAACAGAAGAACAGACACCATGAAAAAGATGACAGAAGAGCTGAAAAGCATGCAGAGAACAGTATGAAAGGCCTCTAAAGCTCTATCTCTGCTAGGGGTTTAAGGAGCACTCTGACAGAAAGGAAGGGAAATCAGGCAGAGTCACAAGCCATGCAGCTCTGGTGACAACAGACTGGCAATCCTAGTAAGAATAAGCCCAAGGTTCTCACAAACTTTAAATTCAGGTGGTGTGGACAGAAGAGCAGGGTGGGAGTGGTATGGTGGTGATTTTAAGTAGCAGGCCGTACTTAGAGAGACTATCTATTTTGCTCTTCCCCATACTGCTACAACTCGGCAATCGTGGAAACGGAAGATAACCCATTCAAGTGTCTGTCTAGGAATTGCCATAAAAAGCATCTGTAAACAGTGATATTATAGTAGACATACTGAAAAGTTTAAGCAGCAGGGGCTCAATCGGAGCAAGTATTTAGTGTTTCAACTTTTGTAGAAGGCAGAAAGCCCCAACATTTAAGTTTTACTGTAAAGTTAAGAGCTTGGTGCCTATAGACAGCAACTTTTTGGTCTCAGGAGCTGTCTCCACCTCACATATTCTGTGCTGCTATAAGGCAAAGACCGAGGGCCCTGAGCCCAAGTTCAATGGATCACTCAATTTCTGCCTCTAGCAGAGTGGTTTATTGCCAGGCACTAAGACTGGTAGGCCAAGTACTGGGTCCCCTTAGTTTTCCCCCACCCATTGCAGATCCCGTGCCTCCATCTGTTTTCCCAGCTACCCTAAGTATCCCTAGGACTGAATGTTTGCCACCCCTGTGTATCATACCTGTGTAATCACACTCTCTTAATCTTGATAATACAGACAGCCTGAGTTTTTCAAACCTTTACATTTGTTTCCTTTTTCATTAGTAATTCTATCATTAAGTCATTTCTCTATTCTTCCATCTTACAAAGCTAAGATACACCTACACTTTGTTTAGAAATGCACTTCATTGTTTCACAGCTTCACTGCTAACAAGTTCTACTTTTTAAAAAAACACTAGAACCTGAACATTCTATTACTTGTTAACAGACAACCTTTTCTCTATTGTCTAATACTATGATATAAATTCATGTTTTAGGTCCCCTCCATATTTGGAGACAGGTAACACAGACTGGCTTAAAACTAACTGTGATCTCTAGGCAATTCTTGCACTTCAGTGTCCCAACAACAGGTATGAGCCACCATGCTAAACTATATATTGGTCTTAACCTGTTTATAACACACTAGGAATCTCCAACATGGTAAGTACCTTGTTTATAATATTGAATGACAAGCAGAACCTAGGCAGTTTTAAGATGAGAGCTAGACATTATTAAAACAAAGGCATGATCAAATGACCGGGACTTGCAGCTCTAGCCTCAAATTTTTTGAAAGAGAAAAAGCTGAAAGTCAAGTTAATCAATGACCAATTATTTGGTCAATTATGCCTACATAATAAAGTTTCCATATAAAATCAAAAGGATCAGGTACAGGGAGCTTCTAAACACCTAAATGCATGGAGGGGTGGGGGTCTGGGATGGTGGCACACTCAGAATACAGAAGTTCCATACCCTTTCCTATATACCTTAATCTATACATCTCTTTCATTTGGCTATTCATCTGTATTGTGTGTGTGTGATGCCTTTTATAACAAGTAAGAAAGTATGTTTCTCTGAAAACTTTTTAGAGTCTCTCTAGAAAATTACTTGCAACTAAAGAGGGGGACAAGCAAAATGAATCAGTCATTTGGTCAGAAGTACAACAGAAAGCATACTACTGTGACTGTCATCTTCAATGAGACACAGTTTAATGAAATGAATAATTCATCAAAAAATTAAATTTTGAACTAAACTAGAGGACATCAAGCTGACACCTTCTATAGAATCATCTGCTGTAGAATCTGCCAAAGAACTGGTTTCTGCTGAGGAGAAAGCTCCAAAGCATAGTCTGTAATCCCAGCATGCCTATGGCAAAACGACATGCTGAGGTAAAGGCCTCAGAAGCTGCCGGCCAACAAACAACAAAGGCATCCTAAGACAAACAACCCAACAAGGTAAAAGCTGAGGACAACAGTCAAGGCTGTCCTCTGGCCTCCACATGCACACTCTCACACTCTCACACTCGCACCAGAAAACTACATATACAAAAGACAAAAACAAAAAAATCCAAATCTGCATGTAAATTTTAATGTGTTTTTGAAGTGGTTCATTCTAATACTTATGTCATAAACTGAAATAAATAGTTCTAATTATAGGTGATTTGGGATGCTACAAATCATAAATGACTCACCTCTTCTTTTCCTAATGTTAACAAAACATCTTCAGTCAAGGGAGGTACTACAAAAATAAAACAAAGCTCTTAGTTAATTCTTAAGTTGACTTTGTAGCTTTCCTGAGATAACTCTTTTTGATTACACTGTCTCTTACCAAATTTTTGTAAAATTTATTCAGTTTTGTGACTTGTAGATGAACATTTTTGCATGTATAATCCCAAGAATATAACACTGAATAAATTTTATACTGATGCATTTTGTTTTTATTTCTTTTCCTTCCTAGGCCTTAAAAGCATGCTTAACAATACTTAATAATGGACTCCTACAGCATTTTTCTCTGTCTCTATATGACCCTATGTATGTGTTCATATATATTGAAACAAACATACACAAACACAAAAAGGTTATTTCTTATCATTGATGGTATTATAAAAACAGGACATCAGACATATTAGCATTGTTCTGACTCAGCAGAACTACCACAGTATAAAATCATTTAATAACTGCATATTTGTTATGTATGTATGTGCATCATAACATGGTAGTAATTTCCAAAATTGAGTACTAATGTTGTTCTAGACATTATTTTATGTCTTTATGTACTACTGCTTTTAGTTTCAAAGGGCATATGAAATTATACAGAATGAAATGGGGGTTAAAACTTTTTAGACCATGTTAGACTTCTTTCTAAAAATGCATCTATAATCAATAAATTACATACAACAAATTACTCACTTATAACTTTTGCCAAACAGGAGAAACAAACATTCAATTTCCCATAAAAAATTAATAAGCTATTCAATACTTATCCAAAATTTTTGCTTTTTTAACAAGCATTATTTGAGATTATAAAATGATATATTACTAAATACTTGTCTACTATTTTAGAAAGTCTCCTAAAAGAAAACGAGACTATATGTACTTTAAAAGCCAGTTTTAGAATTGGTTATAGGTAATTTTAGAGTTACACTTGTATGGTTTGGAAAGGTGCAGATAACAAAGATCCATGCATTGAAGGCTTGAGTGCCAAACTTTGAAACTGACTTGAGCTAAGAGAAACTTTCTGAGGTAGAACATAGAAGAAAGGAGTTATTAGGTAACTAGAGAGGTGCCCCTGAGGCACGGAAACCTGGTACCTTTTTGTCTCTTTCTAAAGCCTGGCTGCCATGATTTAAGCAATTTCTTCCAATTTGTGCAGTCACCAACTTTTCCCTTGTCACAGGTCCAAAAGCAATAGAGCCAACCAACCATCGACTGAAATTTCTGAAATCACAAGCCAAATAAACTTTGGCTGTTTAATAATTGTTTACTCCAAACATATTTTTCAGTGACAACTGCCTAACACAAACACTAGGCCATGTCAACAAATGCAATGCAAAAATTTCTGGAAACTGTTTGCAATGTGAATATATACTTATCACTATACCTATGTGACAGAATACATTTTATGTGTATTTTGCCATAATGAAACATTTATAATGCAGAATTTCAGGGGACCTATGGGACTGTAGCCATCACATACATCACGTTACTGGAACTTCAGTAAAGAAGAAAATAATTAAGAAGAGGCTGAAAGAATAAGGAGAAATAATGTCAGAAAGACTCAAATTTTGCAAAAACACGTAATCTTATAAATTTAAGGGAGTGAATGTCAGATAAGCCCAAAGAAATCTATGCCAAAATACATTATAATTCATCTGAAATCAAAAGACAATGGAAAAAGAGTCTTATAAGCAGCCGGAAGGAAAAAAAAAAAAAAAAACAGCAAAACCGTACACAGAAAACGCTATTTGGCCTTCCCTTATAGGAGAACTATGAGTGCATCCCTCATCAGAAGCCAGAAAGGCACACACAGCACATTGGTCACATGCTAAGAAAGAGAACTCTGATTGCATAGTCAGTGAAAATATTATTTAAAAATGATGAAAAAATAAAGATAATCACAGACAAGGGCAACTAAACAGAACTTGTTACTTATTATCAACCATAAAAGGAATGATTGAAGTACTTGAAACAAAAACAGTAAGCTCATATGCCTAATTTTTCTTCCCACATCTTCTCATAAGACCTTTAGAATCAAATGATTTTTGGCCAAAAAACAAAAGCAGTATCATTCCATTCTCTAATGGATTCAGATGAAAACTTGTAACAAAAACAGGTACAACTCCAAGAAAAGACACTGGAAAAGCAGAACCTGACTGTTCATACTAAATCACAGTCTTCCATCAATCCTACCAGATAGAGTTCAAAAACATAGAATAAGGGTTAGAAAGATAGCTCAGTTGATAAACTGCCTTGCAAGCAATAGGACACTAGTTTGATGCTCACAACCTATGTAAAAACCTGAGCATGAGCTTGATGGTATAAGCTTGTAATCCCAGAGCCAGGGAGACTGAAATAAATAGCTGGGGCCCACTAGTCAGCCAGCCTAGTCTACCTGGTGAGTTCTAAGCTAGTGAGAAACTCTGCCTCAAAAAAGAAAAGTGTTAACATCCAAGGAACAACATCCAGGGTTGTCCAACAACCTCTACATCCATTTGCAGACAGGTGCACACAATCACAGGCATGTATGCTATTGCTACCCCAATGCATACAGACCTTAAAGTGAAGCTACCATGACTTTTTACAATCACAGAAAAATATATCATCCTCACAACTTGAGAAGAGGTCTGAATTAGATGTAAGCATCTTAGTCTTCAATGAATATCTATTATTTTAACCTTGAAACCATTAAACAGAGGTCAGAGCCAAGCTGTATTGATTCCTGACCTACACAGAAACTCTAAGATTATAAATATGCTCAGACTCTTGACCTATAAAATCTGAAATAATAAGTAAATATTTTACACAACTTTGAAAAAAATTCAAAACTTAAAAAGAGTTTAATAACAGTTTGAAGCTGGTCTTTAAGTCTACTGAGGTACATTAAACCAGTCTCCTAATTTTAAAAGTTTAAAAATTTCAATGATGAAAAAAAAAACATTAAGAGACTAACAAAAAGTTCATTAATCATACTACCTAGTGGACTGATGGCTGAGCTCAGTATTTAGTAACTGGCCATGTTTGAAATACAAAAAAAGGATCTAAGAGAAATCTAAAATGTATATGTAGCTCCTCAAATATTAGATCACTAACTGGAGATATCATGAATCAGATATTTTAGATAAGATCTAGGAGGTACAAGGATAGGTAAATCCAATGTTGCAGAGGCTAGTTTGAAGTTATTATGGACTGGAATATATTCCTAACTCCAAATTCCTGTTTAAAATCTAATACCCAATACCTCATAATGTGACTTTACTAGTAAGTTAACATGATATCATAGGAGTGAGCCCCAGTCCAATGAGATTAAGACAGGGAGAAGCACAGGGAACCATGCATGAAGACAACTACTATAGTTGGAGCAAATGTTCCCATAGGTCCATGTGTTAAAGGCTTGCTCCCCAGAACTATCTACTTGAGAGATACTATAAACCTTGAGGAGATGGAACCTTGTGGATGATCATTAGATCATTAGTAGCATGATGAAGGAGACTGTGAAACCCTGGTTTCTTTTTCTCTACTCCAAGACTCATGATTTGAACAGTTTTCTTTGTTGCAGGTATACCACCATTGCTACTAAGCAATAGGTATGTCTAATTTTAGATCAGAACTTTTAGGGCATTGTCTAGGTTCCATATCTCAGGAATTTTCTTAGTGATGGAAAGCTGACAGTACAATGGCCATTTAAAGCCAAGGAGAGCCCACAAAAGAAATAAACTTTGCTGACAACCTGATCTTAGGGCATGTGGTGATTAATCTTTATTGCCAAATTTGTAAGATTTAGAATCTCATGAAAATAAATCTCTGGGCACAATTTGTGACAGATTTTTCTATACTCTGCTAATGGAAATGGGAAGATCCATTCTAAATATGTGAATTACTATTCATGGGCTAGAATTACAGATAAATAAAAAACAGAAAGCAAGTTGAGCATAACTATCCATCTCTTTCTGCATTTACCTGGACACCAAGTGTCCAGATAACCCTTGTTCCTGTCACCTTGCCTTCCTTGCCATGATTGACTATATCCCTAGAACTTCAAGGCAAAATAAAGCCTTCCTTTTGTAAGTTGCTTCTGTCTGATATTTTATAACAATAAAATAATTAATATACACTTCTAGAATCCATAACTATGATAAAATAAATTTCCAATGTTTAAGCTACACATCCTATTACATTTTCTAAGATCCTTTGTCACAGCCTTAGTAAAATAATTCAGAAGTCATTATTATAACACACAGAAGATTAAAATATAATGCTGGTACAGCATATAGGAAAACAACTGCTAAATCTAAGTATGATAGTGGCACACACCTGCAATCCTACTACATGAGAGGCTGAGGCCCAAGCACCTCAAGTTGTAGGCTAGACTTAGGCTATGCTTTATAGTGGGATTATGTTCATACATTGTAAATAATTGTCCCACCTACTAGTTTAATAAAAATGCAGATTGGCTGAAGGCAGACAGGAAGTGTGGGTGGGGCCACCAGACTAAGAAAACTCTGGGAACAGAAAGAACAGGGCAGAGATGCCACAGAGAAGCCAGAGAGACACCACAGAGGCACAATGATGAGATGCCAGGAGATGCAGAGGAAAGAAGTTGAAATACTGCTCTGAGAAAAGGTACCGAGCTGCAAGGCTGAACAAGATAAGAATCATGGGTTAGTTTAAGAGCAAGAGCTAGCTATCAATATGCCAGAGCCATAGGCCAATCAGCATAAAATCCGTATAAGCGTCTGTGTGTTTCTGTGGGTCTGTGGATCTGTGAGTCTACAAGTCGAGTCTGGACCACACACCAGACAGGCCAGAAACATAATATAATGCTTACATTGTCAAACCTTGGCTCTGAGAAAATAAACAAAAGAATAACAGCTGAGTACACTTCTTTAAAGAATACCAACATTTTTAACAGCTGTATAAGAGATGCTCAAAAAGAAAATATTGCTAAAGAGAAAATAAATTGCTAAGAAGGAATATGTATGTAAGCTTAAGGTAAATGACGTGTCAAAGTAGGGCATGAACATTCACATAAAGCCTGAGAACGTTTTTTTAAAAAGTTCTAGGACACAGAAACAAAGCCAAATCAGCTTCCTAGTTTTGTTTCTCAAGTGGGCCAAGGTACAGAGTGATGGGCCAGCTTGAATTGCAACATGTCGAGGCTGCAACATGGTGCATTTCAGCAGTCTCACAAGAGCTTTGGTACAAGCATGAGCTGCATATGACAGATTTAAAGTTTCTGTTGCTACAGACAAAAATAAAACAGAGTCAAGCACAGCTTCTTGGTAGCAGCTTCTTGGGCTGTTTGCTGGTGGTAAGAACAGCTCCCTTAAGAGAGGCTTCCAGAGTTAGTGTTAGCAGCAAGAATCTCAAAAGAGGTCCTGCTGCCTAAAACACTTATATGCTTATAAGTAGCAGGTGGTGGTGTCTACTTGGTGAAAATATGGACCCTAAAATTCTTCAGAGTTGGGAAGGTAAAGGTGGTTCCTGCCGGTACCTCTGCCATGAAGATAAGCTCTCATAGACCAAAAAGCTGGGTGGAGCAAGCCACCATAGCCAAGCCTTTATTTAATACTAGTCATGCCTTAGCAGATTAAAGGTGCAATCAGAAAAAAAAAAAACAGATATGCAGTAAAGAAAGGTTCAGATGGGGGGGCATGACATTCGATGACACATCTCTAAACTGTTTACAGTGTGTGAAAATATACGTAAGCTTGAGGGAGAAAGGAAAAAGAGAAAAATGTTGAGGAAGGTCTTTAAAAAATAGAGTTAAAAAAAGGTACATAAAGATGGAAAATACACACAGAATCTGGACACTGTCTGTTATTACTTTGTCTTTGAGATTTTTCAGTGCAGAGGAAGGAGCAAGAGCTGCTAAAAGACATTTGCTTATAAAAGCTACTAGATTAACTCAAACTATATATTTAAAGATACCTTGACTTTAAAATTGAAGTCAAAAAATATGTTACTCTGGAGAAGAGGTTTTGTTTTTATTTCCACAGAAAATGAGAAGTTGTGGATTTATTCTGGGTTAAAGAAAATAAGTTCTGATCAAGGAAGACCCCCTGGAAAATCTCCAATGCAAATGGATGGCCCAGATGATCCAACATCTCAGAGCACCTCTGCTGCAGTTTCCTCTAATCTCTGCATCTAGAACAGCTTCAAAGAGACAGGTTTAGATGACCCAGCTTCATAGAATACTCCAGTCAAGACCTAATCATAACCCTGAATTTTCCCAGGATCACCATGAGATTACCAGGGCCCCCAATCAGCAGAAGGTAGTCTAGAGAACTATGACACCCACATTCTCCCCTCCACCCCCCGCCCAAAACCGATTGTGGATGTTTTTCTTTGTTTGCAGTGTTAATTACAAGTTGTTATAGGTAATGATTAAAAAAAAGCTATACAAAGGAAATTAAATTTGGGGTTCTTGTTTTAAAAAAGAAAAGATGGGGGGAATGCTGTGGGATTATGCTCTTGTGCACTGTAAATATTTGTCACTGTAAATATTGGTCTAATAAAATGCTTATTGGCCAGATAATACACAGTGTAGGTGGGGCAACCAGACAAGAAGAATTCTGGGGAGATGAAGAGAGAGCACGTGCCAGCAGATGCAGAGGGAAATGCTGCAATGAGAAAAGGTACCAAGCCATGTGGCTAAACATGGATAAGAATCATGGGTCAGTTTAAAAGTTAGCAAAAAATATGCCTGAGCCATCGGCCAAATAATTTATAATTAATATAAACCTTTGTGTGATTATCTGTGACAAATGACTGAGGGACCAGCTGGGCGGAACAAGAAACTTCTGACTACAGGCAAATGTTAAAATTACAACTGTACACCAGTATATTCATACCATAAGTGCTAAAATTAAAGGCTAACAAGCAACAAAGTGAATGAAAACAATTAACCAATTGGCATGAATAAAGTAATCAAACCAAGGACATAGTTGATACTATCTAAAGAAAAAAGACAGCCTAGGACTACTCCCTGGAGAATCCTCAAAACTGGCACAAAGAATAATATAGAAAAAAAGAGGCTAAAACTGAAAGTCATTGTGGTGGGGGAGTCAAAGAAAAAGTTATGAAAGAACAAGAAAAGAAGATAGATGTAGAAAAAAGACAGAGCAAAATACATATAGAAAACCAGATATGCACTAAATCCTGATTGGTCTTATTATAAAAACCTGGAGTCAAGTATGGGGGTAAAGCTGAAAGATCAGAGAGACTGAAGAATAAGCAACAGCCACTTCTCATCTCTACTGAATCCTCAGGCCAAAAGGGTTAGATCCTATCTCCAGCCTGGTCCTCAGCCAAACGAGAAGGGGGAAGGGGGAAGGGAAGCACAGGGCCAAATCCTGTCTCCTTTACCTTATAATCCTTTCTCTGCCCAGACATATCACTTTTTGTCTCAACCTTCCTGGTGCTGGGATTAAAGGCAAGTGTGCTTCCCAAGTGCTGGAATTAAAGGTGTGTGCCAGCGCTTCATGACCTCTATGGCTAACTCTGTGGCTGACTCTGCCCTCTGATCTTCAGGCAAACTTTATTTCTTAGAGGATACACAAAATCTCACCACAACCAAATATAAAAATACATGGCACAGGAAGCTTAGATTTTAAAAAAATAGGCAAAACTGTACTTGGTTCTCATTCCAAAAAAGAGCATAAAAACAGTTTCCTATTCTAAAAAGCATATAAACTAATTTTTCCAACTGTGAGTTTCAGTAGTAATTTATGGTTTCTACTCAACACAAGGCAGTGTTTTTGAGGGTAAAATAATAACTGTAAAAAGGTCCTTCATATTCCAGGTTATTAGACTCTAACATAAGAATTTAATGTAGAAAGGAAAGAAAAATGGAGTGGCTCCTAGTATCAATGACCATGAGCAATTTCTAGAACAAATGGATCTTGTCATTTATGATAGCAGTAATTTTTTTTTTTTCCCAAGGCAAGGTTTCTCTATGTAACATAACAGTCTTGGCTGTCCTGAAACTCGATCTGTGGATCAGGCTGACCTCGAACTCAGAGATCCGCCTACTTCTGCCTTTTGGGTGCTGATATTAAAGGCAGATGTGCACCACTACTGCCTAGCAAGGTCATTAATTTAATATTCCATTAATTTGTCTACAAAAAATATGAACCTAAAAATAAGAATCTTACTTTCAAGTGTTTTATTGTTCCAATGACCAAGCTCGGCAGTCAAACATTTCATTTGCATAATGAGTAATGAGAGCTATAAAAAAAAAGAGAGAGAGAGATTTCAAGGTATTTCTTATAGAATATTAATGAAAATATAATCAACATTGTAATACTGGACTTAAAATAAGTGGTTATCAAAATAGCATCATCAAACAGATTCTACTCCCATATTAACTATATTGCTCATGAATGACTTTCACAGCAATGTTACAGTGTGCTACTGAAAATGAAGAATTCTGCTTTATAACCAAAACTACATTTACTTCCTAATTATACCTTTAAAAAAATGCTAACATAGCAAGACATCCTCCCCCACCAAAAGAAATAAAAATAGGATGCTATGTCTTGTCAGAATTTTCACTCCAATCATCCTTAAATATGTTCATTTCCTCCTGTTATCTTTCAAAATATTGTAACTGCTTTTAATTGAAAAAAAAAAAGAAGTGTGTGTGTGTGTGTGTGTGTGTGTGTGTGTGTGTGTGTGTGTGTGAAGATAATGATCAGAATGGTTCTAGAACCACATATAAAAAGCTTTTTTTCACATATATTAGTAGTTTGCAAAATGTATATACTTTATCCTGAGACAAATTTGATTTTGCTATAAAGTTAAACTCCCTTAATATTAACTCCCTTAATAATAAAATAACAATATTTTGAAAGTAATATAAAAGTTTTCTCCATAAAAATGTCTAGCTTTTTGCTTCAGAAAAGGGATTAAAGAGCTTCAGTTCAGGTCTGAGTTAAGGGACTAAATTCAAGGTCCGCTTCAACAACACAGCAAGTTCAAGCCAGAACAGGCTGCATGAGACCCTGCCTTTGGAAACAAACAAAACACAGAAAACAAGAGTGCTAAAGGTATGATGGTACTATTCAGAAATGAAGTATCAGAGCAAACCAGAAACTGCTACTTCTTAAAAGGTTTGCTCATAACATCAGCCCTTGATTTAGATTTGTGAACTTGGAATGATTTCAAGATAGTTTTCAAATGCCTAACTCTTTAAGAGTGGCTTCTAGTACCAAAACTATTCAAGCAGAGAATGGTTTATAGTGAATACCTGCTTTGTTTCCTGGTATTTTGACACCTACCAGGTAGAGGATGACTATATCACTAGTTCATACTGGACAGCAGTTTTCTCCAACTTTAAGCAACATTTCACCCCACAAGTTGATAGGCTAAGAAGATGTTTAGTGACTCTATTGTGAGACAACTGAAAAAAATACTTGTTTCCTCTCAACTTGGCCCATATTCCTTTTCCCTTTGCTGATTGACTCTGCATCCTTTCATGATAATAAATCTTAGCCACAGCCAACTATATACCCAGTCATATGAGTCTCTTGAGGAACCAAACTTACAAAAGATTTTGAAGACCAGCAACACAACAGGAAACCACAAACTAAGTTCTTTGGCTGTTTGTACCTTAGGACAGCATGTTTACAGGTACATAAACATTCCTCTCAAAGTCAGTGCTTGGTATACTGGGTAGAAACTACTCCCATTCCTTTGTAGTCTAGTGTCCAGTGATTCACATTTAGTAAGGTGTCAATTTCTACAATAAAGGAACCATATTATGCAACAAAAATGATTTGTTAGTTAACACATAATGAATGGTATATCAAGTTAGACCTTTTACAGTACACTGTATATGTACAGACTGTAAAATATTTTAATGTATACAAAAATATTTGGTTCATGAAAGTTTACAATTGTATTTTCTTGATGAGTTGTTCTTTTTATAAACGTTTTGTGTCCCTTTTTAAAAATCGCTTCTACTTAGTTCTAGTTTGAAGTTTGCCTGTTTGTTTAAATTTTCTATTTTCTTGGCCCTTTCCCATCATTTGATAGTAAGTTTTGAGATATCTTTGCTGGATAAGTGTATTTTTTTGGAGACAGTTTTAATTAGTTCTTGGAGGGTGGGTTTATATTAAAGGTTTCTAACTGTTCAGAATGTTGGTCTTAGAGTCAGTGAAATGGCTGCATAAACCTGGCCACCTAATTTCACTCCTGAGAAACTATGTAAAGGTGGAAGGAAAGAACTGACATCCCAAAGTTGTTCTCTGATCCCTCAACACACACTGTGATATGCATGCCCCCCATTACATGCATGTACACACACAAACACACATAAAACAATTAATGATAAAAGAAGGGTATTAATAAAATTGTTATATTGGAATAAATATAAACAGATATACTTCTCCCCCCCCCAAAAAAATGAATTCTGCTTACCTATTTTCTAGAACAGAATATAAGTTCATACCTGAGCATTTGAGTTGGTGAGTGTCTCGGTTCCAATAAGTGATAATTTATTCTGACACTTGATTTAAAAAGTAAAGAAAAATGAGTGACATTCTTACAATCCACAGACAATTCCTTTCCCCTCCCCTTTTATACTAGCCCCATAAAATATCCTTCTAAAAAAATCATAAATATGTGATACAGAATCTATTGTAATTTCCATTAGCAAGATGAGGAAGGCAGTCAAATTGGTTCCAAAGTGAATATATAAAAAGGAAAAAGGAAGAATTTACTTGTAAATCAATGGTAGAGCACCTACTCAAAGCCTTTGGTTCCTGCCCCTCACAATCCACAGGACAGGGACTATTAACTCATGTGACCTGGATGGAGAGCAATGGAATCAAATCCTTTAACTAAAAATTTGTTGTTTACAAAAAAAAATTATATATATATATATATATATATATATATGAAAGAAAAAGAAAACATGTGTACCTAGCATGAATGGGGTAAAATGGGAAGTGAGAGAACACATTATAGAATAATAAAACAAAATAAGAGGATAAGAAAATAAGCCTCCATGAAATATTGTCTAATTTTAAAGATATATAACAATGTTAATGATTGTATTTGATGGGTAAAAATATGAGTAACTTAAGTCTTACTGTCCTCATTTCTAGTTGCAATAATTTTCTGTAAATTTTTAAGTTATTGTTAAATCCAAGTTTCTATAGAGACAATAACAAAAAAGAATTATAAAAGTTATCTAGTAAGTACATTAATGGTATACGGTACAAAAAATTTTGCCAAATGATTTTTTTTTTAAATATTTTTCTGCTCGGACAGCAAGGTAAAAGAACGGGATGCCATATACATTAAAAAAAAAAATCCAGCACTCCTGCTATGACACTTTATTGAAGTACTACATATATATCTGTGACTTATATACTGTGGCATGCTAAAGAGAAATTTTACCAAAATAACATAGTGTATCAAGTGTCTCTAGTTCATTAAAATAATATACATATATATAAAACTTCAAACTCAACATTTGTATTCATGTTTCACTTGTAATTCTTAATTACATCTATTTCTATATTCTACTGACCCAAAACAGATACTGAAATAATTTATGATTCTCTCTAATCTTACATTCACTAACATCTGTGTCCTTTGGATCCATCCTCTTTAAAACCGATTGAATTTATTCCTTTTTTTTCTTTTTTCTTTTTTCTTTTTCTTTTTTTTTTTTTTTTTTTTTTTTTTTTTTTTTTTTTTTGATTTTTTGAGACAGGCTTTTTCTGCATAACAATCCTAGCTGCCTCAGAACTGACTTTGTAAACCAGGCTGGCCTCAAATTCACTGAGATCCACCTGCCTCTGCCTCCTGAGTGCTAGGATTAAAGGTGTGCACCACCAACATAATACTGTTAATGGTAAATTATATACAATATGTCTATAAGAAAAAAAAATCTTGTGAGCCAGAACTACCATCATTTTTTTCTCTTTCTACAGTTTATCTAGTATAAAGTTTCTTAAGAGAATGCTTTTAGTTTTTCTATATAAATATATATATGCACATATATATATAATTTATAAAATAACAGCTATTGGGACACAGTTTGTTTCCTAGGTTTACTATGTAAATCTTATATTAATTCATATATCACTTTTATCTGGTGGTACTTACTTCTTCCATGTCTTTCCACATTTCTTCACATTGTTTAATAAGTTCTTCCTCTGTAGCAACTTCTGTATCTGTGGTAATTTCTGAATCCAGTTCTTGTTGATTCTCTGACATATCCTTTAGTTTTCTTCACCTTAGTGCAAAAACTAAACAAAAGGGGATACATGCATTTAACAGCCATTTGCTGAATGTAGCAGTGACCACTAGATAAAAAAATCCTTTGAGAAACATGAACACACTACTGTTGGAGGGAATATTTTAGTATAGCCAATATAAAAAAATATAGATGTAACAGCAAAAACTAGAAACAAAATTACCATACGGTCCAGAAATTCCATTACTAGACATATATCCAAACAAATGAAACCACTATTTGCAAACTCTTGTTTATTACAGCACTATTTACAATAGTCCAGATATGCAATTATTGAGATGTCCACCAAATGAAGAATCAATAAATAAAATAAAGTTCTTTCACTGTAATAAGAGGGTCAGTAGAATAGTAAGAGTGCAAGATACAGGTAAGTGAGTAGATGTGTTGGCAAGAGCTTGTAGCACTCCTGTTTGGATTACTTGTTCCTACTAAGTGAAACAGTAACTATGGTAATCAGTTGTGAGTAAGGGTAGAGAAAATGTGAAATTTTAAGAGTATATACAACTAGGTGTGGTGGCCCATGTCGTTAATCCTAGCACTTGGGAAACAGAGGGATACACATCTCTGTGAGTTCAAAGACAGTCTGCTATAATAAATTCCAGGACAGCCAAGACTACATAAAACAAAAACTATGTCTCAATGAGGGAGGAAGGCTGGAGAGACACTTTATCCCTCAAAGTTTTTACAGCCAAAAATGTAAGAGTAGAGGGGGAAAGGTGTATAAAATGATTATATAAGAGACCTCAAAGAAAATAAAGCAGCTTTGGATAGTGGTCCAATTAAAACAATAATAAGTTGTGGGTAGTGGGATGCCTTTAATCTCAGCACTTGAAAGATAGATAGGCAGGCGATCTCTGTGAGTTCAAGGCCAGGCTGGTCTACAAATCAAATTCCAGGATAGACAAAACTGTAACAGAAAGAAACCCCATCTTGAAAAAATATGAATAATATCTAATAAAATGTGTAATAAATATGTAATCAATATATATTTTGACTGGCGGAGCGGAGTTCTACTTCATTCTTTTAAGAAAAAGTTCCTTCCCAGGCCGCCCCTCCCCCACCCCTCGTCTTTGCTGGGATAACCAGTTTGGTTCTGGAATGCCATAGGCCCGGGAGGCTGAGAAGAGGCAGTTCCCAGACTGGAAGTATCCGATTAGGGTGGACTAGGTCCCCCAAACCCGTGAGCTACCGTCCTCCACAGAAAACCGGGACTGTTAACGGCGCTCTCCCGTCCTTACCCGGCCAGACTTCAACCGACCAGAGGCAGCATCAACTCACGTCAGTCCTCAGACCTCCTGGGCGATGCTGTCAACGCAGCCAGGCCGGGGCTTTGCGCGCGCTGCTTGCTGATTGGATCAGCTCCGGCTCGTCTCAGCCAATCAGGAACCGCTCCCGGCAGACGACTAAAGGCCGAGCCGCTGTTGCACGAGAATTACAAGCTCGCTCGGTCGTCGCGCCTCTTGTGACGTCTCAGACAACATGGCGGCCGAGAGTGGGAGCGACTCTCAGCTGAGGCGGCGGCGGCGCCGGGAGCCTGAGGAACGCGAGAAAACGGAACTCAGCGAGCGAGAACTAGCAATGGCGGTGGCGGGGAGCGAAGATCATGAGGATGAGAATGAAGAACGCTGGGTTGGGCCTTTACCGGTGGAGGCAACGCTGGCCAAGAAGAGGAAAGGTAGCTACTACGGAGAGCCCGCCCGAGGACCAGCTGGAAGGCTCCGTTGGCGGCGTGGGAGGGTTGGTTTCCAGCGCGCACGCAAGCGGGAGTGAGTGTGGGTTGTGCGCTTAGCACGGACGGTCTTTACCTCATTTCCTCCCCAAATCGTGAATTGGGCTGAGTGACTGATGCTACAGCTAGCACTGGTCTGTATTTTTGTGTTTGGGTGCTTTTGTGGACCTCATAGCTGCCCCGTTAAGTTGGCATTCCTAACTTCGGTGAGCAGGTGTGGGAAGGAGTATGGGGTCTCAGAATCGTGACGTAAATTCTCAACCCTGACGAGTCTGCTAATGAATTTTCAAACCTAGGGGGAAGTTGCTTAAGTTTGTTGAATTTGAAGCCATATTCGAGACAAAATAAAAAATGTTTCTTTTTTTTTAAGGTTGGACAGAGAATAAATTAAATTTTATTGTTTTAAACGCTTTTCTGAGAACTTTTTTCCTAAATGTGTTCGGAGTGTGTATGTCTGTCGGTCTGTGTATCTATCTCCTTTTTTCCTAAATGTCGGGTGTGTGTGTGTCCGTCCATGCCTTTTTAACATGTAGCCTTCTGTGCTTTAGGTGCAGTGGTTGTTAAATTCTGTATAGTGACACCTTTTTAGTTATTAATTTTTTCCCTTCCTGTTAAGTTTTCTCCACAGCACCTTTCTTAGCTTTCATGGCACTTACTACTTTTTGTAGTTTTGAATATTCATGGGACTTTCTGAAAACTAAACATGTAAGGATGTGGATCATTCTCACTTTTTGTCCCAACCCTTTGTACAGTGCTTTATAAAAACTTTAATGAATATTTTATTACACTTAATACTGCTATTATTTGACTTAAATGTTCCTACATGTTCTACTTAAATGGAAGGAATGGGAATAACTAGCAAAAGATGAAAGAAAAACACTACTGAAATACTAACACAGGAAACAAGTGTCTAATAAACAATACAGCTTTGACACAAAAATCTTTAACCAAATGAGTTTTTAAGCCAGCCAATAGTGTATGAGTTTGGAAGGGAAAAAAAAAAAAAAACCTCTGAAACTACAAACTAAAGAATAGCTACAAAAATATGTAAAACATTATCTAAAGTGGCAAATGTTTAATGATTTTAAGCTTCTAGAAATGGAGCTAAGATTGGACTTTTTGTGTATGCTTTCACAGTGATATGTAGTTGTATGGCACTACATTAAATAAGCTATTTCTTTAAAATGTTCCCTTTTATTATTTTATGTGTATAAATGTTTGGCCTGCATGAATGTCATGTAGGTGTCTGGTGTCCAAGGAGTCCAGAAGAGGGCATCAGATAGCCTGGAACTGGAGTTACAGATAGAAGAACAATCAGTACTCCTAACGCAGAGCCATTTATCTGACCTTAAATTAAGCTGTATTTAAATTTTATTTATTGTTATTGTGTATGTTGAAGTTAGAGAGGTGGGAATACACATACCATAGTGCTAAAATGGAGGCCAGAGGACAACTTTGGAGTTGGTTCTCTCTACCTTTGTGTGGGTTCCAGGGATTGAACTCTGCTTACCACACTTGGGCAAGCATCTTTACTCTCTCAGCTGTCTCACTCATCTTAAATACTTTCTTAAGAAAAGTATTTCCTTCTCTTCCTTATGTCCAAGTTCCCTTGAACACATCAAGGGAATTGACGAACAATAAAAACTATGTAGAACAGATAGGGTAAATTTATTACAGTAAACTTCAACTAACAACGGTATTAAAAAGATAATGGAGTACTACTTTTATGTGAAATAATGCCAAAATAAGCAACAAAGGATTGGTGTGGAAACTCCAAAAGTTCCTAGGCAGCTTTTGCCCTAACATAACAAGTGTATGGCCCTCATTTTCATTGTCCTGAGTTCTTAGAATGACAAGATTAATAATCTAACTCCAGGCTAGGGAAGAAAAAAAAAAAAAACTTATTATCACAAAACACTTATACCTTATCCCCTTATGTAGTGCATACAGTACTACAGAGGAACATGAGAAAGGCCATTTAACCAAATGTTAGTCACAAATCAAAACTGGGTATTTTGTTACTCAAAAAGTTAATAGAAAATAGTTTTGAGTGTGCTATATAGCAGTACATGAATCTTAACAGTTTGTCATGTTTAATTTACCAACTTGATAAAGGCATGTTTGATTGTCTTATTTGGAAATTGGAAACAATACATTTTTTTTAATTGATTTTATTAGTAAGATTGGCTTACTGGCTCATAATATTTTTTTTTAATGTTCTTCAGTTTTCCATTTTTCCATGTGTTAATTCCTAGAAAAATTCCAGAAATGCACTCAACTAGATGTGCTAAGATTTCCTCAACCCTAAATATCTAAGTATTTCATTTGTTTTCATGTTTCAGTTCTTTTTCAATGACATAATACAGATTGGTCTCTTTGAACCTTCATATTAAGCCAGAACCATTCACAATTTTCAAAACCTTTGAAACAGGAGCTAGTAGTATAGCTCAGTCATTAGAAGCACTTGCTGCACTTCCAGAAGACCTAAATTTGATTCCCAGCACCCACATCAGACAATTCATAAACCACCTATAATTCTAGTTCACACGAATCCAACACACTCTTGAACTCTTTGGGTACCTGTACACACACGGCATACAATGGCACAGATATAAAATCTTTGAAACAGTATCTATATAATCTCTGAGGACCTGCCATAGTAACTTCCGAAATAACACTATAACTGGAATGATAAATATTGTACATTTATCCCATTTGTTAATTGAAAGAAATTAAAAATTTGAACAAAGTTTAGAAAATTCTAGTCATGTTCATTTCATTCATTAAATATAATTTTTACCCCTCCCTCCAGTTCTAGAGTTTGAAAGAGTCTATCTTGATAATCTCCCCAGCGCATCCATGTATGAGCGCAGTTACATGCACAGAGATGTTATCACACATGTGGTATGTACCAAGTAAGTGTATCATCCTTTTTTAAAAAATGTTATTAATTTTATTATGTGTATGAGTGTTTTGCATGTCTGTACCACTTATGTGCCTGGCACCTACAGAACTGGAGTTATAGACCTATGTAAACTGCCATGTAGGTGCTGGGAATTGAACCTTGGTCCTATGGAACAGCAGCCAGTGCTCATAACTACTGAGCTATCTCTCCAGTAGCTCATATTATATATGCTCAGAAGAAAAAAGAAATCTAAAGCTTAATTAGTGTATTTATGAAAGTAATTTGGGGGATTTTATAGATTTAATGCTTCAAGTTCTATAATTAAAGTCCTGCATGTTTTATTATATGAAAGACATCCTCTCACAACATCCTAGTATATGTAATGTACATTTAGTGATAAAACCATTAATGGATGAACCAGTATTTTCAGAGCTTTCCTAAAGAAGGTGGATTCAGATAGGAATAATAATACTATTATTACTGGCCTCGTTGGCCTTTATAGAGAAAATGGTGGAAACTCAGACCTGGGATTATCTGGAGACCTTCAAAATAGGTGAATAGGAAGATTCAAAGAGTGATAGTAATAGTAATAATAATGTCCTCTGGTTTTTAACTCATTATGATATATTTCATTAATTACCTGATTTATCTTAAGAATAGTTTTCATTTTATAGGCCGAAGAACTTTGGAATAAAAAGTTAAATGGCAGAAGAAGCTAAAGGAAAAAAAATGATAATCTAAATTCCAAATTTCCATTCCTTATTTGGATTTTAAACTTGTTGGCAAAAGTAATATCAAATTTGTATTTTTAAAAGGGACATTTTGGCTGTTCTCAGATGAATGCTTCCAAATAGGACAAAAATGAATAGAAGGAGAGAAGGAGGTTTGTGTAGAAATTTGTGAGCTGTGATTGGGGCTTGGATGATATTGATAGTGATCAAAACTGGATGAAATGCTTCAGAATAGTCTATTCTTGATTCCTTAAAGCAAACTGCATTTCAGATGTACATTTTCTTCATAAGAATAGGATAATTCTGACAAAATACAGTTCAAACTTGTTAATGTATAAAGCATCTTACAGATACTGGCACTGCTCTTCTCCTAAATTGGATTTGTTTTTAACCCAAAGCTATAGAGTTTAACAAAAGTTTTGGTTTTTTGGGGTTTTTTTTTGTTTGTTTGTTTTTTTTGTTTTTTTTGTTTTTGTTTGTTTTTTTTTTGGTTTGTGTGTGTGTTTGTGGTTAAGTAAATCTGAAGAAATTCACCATAGATGTAATGTAGTGTGAATAATTCTGTTGTCAAAGTTAAGTAGTTTTAAGTAGACCAAACTATTTAATGTTAAATCCTTATTCAGTTCTGCACTAGGCACACTCTTTACTTATTTATTTAATGTAAACTCTTCATTCAATTGTGAACTTAGCGCTTGGGATTAATATCAGTTGCTATTATTCCTACAATTCTCTTCAAAAAGGAGAGTTCAGAAAACAGAGTCAAAACAACAAGAACCCTAAATTAGATGGGGTAGGATATACCTATAGACCCAGCACTAATAGGCAGAGGCAGGCAGAAGGATCACAAATTCAAGGCTAATATGAACTACACGTAGTGTAAAGTTAGCTTGTACCATGTAGTGAGACCTTGTCTTTAAAAAGAACAAAGCGATAAAAGCCTATTATTGAAGTAGTCAGTTACTGTCAGTGCATGTTTGCTTCAGAAGTCCCTTTTGGAAATTAAAATTAAAATTTTTATATTTACAGGACAGATTTTATTATCACTGCTAGTCATGATGGACATGTTAAGTTTTGGAAAAAAATAGAAGAAGGAATTGAGTTTGTTAAACATTTTCGTAGTCATCTTGGTAAGAGTTCATATTTTTTATAGCTCCTGTTTAAACTGTACTAATTAAAATTTCCTTTAAAATATTGTGATATTTTTCTTTGAGTGATGCACATTTGTTTTATTAGACTGTTATTTTTTAAAATAGGAATAATTGAGAGTATTGCAGTTAGCTCTGAAGGAGCATTGTTCTGTTCTGTGGGTGATGATAAAGCAATGAAGGTGTTTGATGTAGTGAACTTCGACATGATCAATATGCTGAAGCTTGGGTAAGTTTTCTATAAAGTATATTTTATATATATGTATATATACTTAGTAAAATAATTTTAAACAAAACTCCACCATATCATAGGTTACTTTTGAGCAGAATGTATTATCCCACTATTTGGGGTTCTACGTGAGAAAGTTAGGGAAAAGTCCTTGTGTTGTTTTGAGACTTCTACTCTAGTTTTTCTCATTAACATAAATTTTCAGTCAGTATCACAAAGACTCACTATATCCAACTAATCCCACTTAGTAAATTGATGAAGACTTATCATGTCTGTCTAGTTAGAATAGCTTCCTTTGAAGATACAAACTTGTGTTTTTACATGGTTTAAAGATGTTTAGAATTTGCTGGTGGTTTTAAACGTCAGAGTTTACCAATACTGATGCGCAAACTATGTATGGTTAGCACAGTATTAAAACTGGTGCTTTAAGTATGACTTTTTAAAAGATAACATGCTAAAAATAAACATATCTAAACAAATGTCAGCTTAAAAGTCATACCATTATCAGGATGTCTGGGGACTTGTTTTGCTTGAATGACATATTGAAAGACCTTTGTTAAATAACTTTAAAAAACAAACTTTCTCCCCACAGCTCTAGAGTCTAGACCCAAGGCAGTCTCATTTCTTAAAAGGGCTCTCTTCCTGGCTTTTTGTTGTGTCCCACTTGGTTGAAGAAAGGAGGTGGGGCAGGGTACCCCATTTTCTTCTGAGAAGGCCCAGATCCTATCAGATTAAGACCCCACCCCTAACAGCTCATTTAAACTTAATTGATTCCTAAAGACTATCCAAAAAGTCCTACTGTGGATTGTATTATGTCTCTAATTCAAATCTAAATTTTGGAGTTTGTATTGAAATCAGATTTTATGAGCACACACACACACACACACACACACACACACACACACACACACACAAAAAAAAAACAATGTTACTTTATTTGGTGAGGATTCTTTCTTTTTGTTACAAATGCCATTATTTAATTTGATCCTCTCTTTTATTCCCCAGTTTGTTTGCCCAGACATTTGCTATTTTAAAAAATAATAAATATTTGAACATTAGTTCTTTGAGAAGAATACTCAAAAGAGTCTATTTCAGGAACTGATAAAAACTGTAAATGAATTTTAAAAAGGTTTTGATCCTCAACACCATGTGGTTGGTTTAACAGTGTAACTTTCAAAATGACTTGTAGTAAGAGGTTTCTGGCCCGGGCTTTTGGGCCTAGCCTCAAGGTTTAGACCCACAGACCCACAGAGACACTCAGATGCCACATTAACTTTAGGCTGATCAGCCTAAGGCCCAGGCATATAACTTGCTAACTCTTTACCCTTAATCTAACCCATGACTCTTATCCTGTTCAGCCATGGGACTTGATACCTTTTCTCAGAGCAGCATAGTTGTCCTCTGCATCTTCTGGCTTGTCTGGCAACTTTGGAGTCTCTGTGGCATTTATGTTCTGTTCTTCCTGTTCCCAGAGTTTTCTTAGTCTGGTCGGCCCACCCACACTTCCTGTCTGCCTTTGGCCAATCAGCATTTTTTATTAAACCAGTGGGTGGGACAATTATTTACAATGGAACATCATAAATCCACTACAATGTCTACTTTGCAAGGGACAACACATATTGTAAGTTTAGTATGTAGATTAAATGCATCAATTTTTTTTTGCACATTGCTCATCATATAACATGTGCAATGCATGCATCCAGTTTTAAAATCAAGATAGGACAGTAGTTTCTTTTGAGCATAATCAGACCCTAAATATTTTGATTATGTTTCAAGAATGGATTTAATGCAAACCCACTGAAAAGTTATAAACTGTTTTATAGATACCCAATGCCTGAGACTACCTTAGAGCCTAGATATGATTAAGTTTCTTCTTTACCCAACAGAAATAAGTATGCACTTCTTTTCTGGGATTTGGTTTCATCATGCATTGTTGTCATTACACTGATGACATGAAAGAGAAAATTAAGGACTGGAGTATATTACAGGTAGAGCACTTAATATGCAAGTGGCCCTGGATTCGATTCCTAGCACTCACTGTAAGAAAAAGAGGAAAAAGAAATAGAGTAGCTATACTGAGTTGTTCCTCCCTATCTTCTGCATTTAAGCAAAGAATCCCAAACTGCCTAAATGGTTGGCAGGACATTTTGATTTTTAGTAATGGGCCAGGGAGGGATGCTTGTTGTATTGACTTTTCTTTTTCTCCTCCTAAATTTTTAACTGCTTTAGCTATTTTCCTGGACAATGTGAGTGGATATATTGCCCAGGAGATGCCATATCTTCAGTTGCTGCTTCTGAGAAGAGTACAGGAAAAATTTTTATTTATGATGGTCGAGGAGATAACCAGCCACTTCATATTTTTGACAAACTCCATGTATCACCTCTTACTCAAATAAGACTAAATCCGGTTTATAAAGCAGTAGTATCTTCGGACAAATCTGGAATGATCGAGTATTGGACTGGACCTCCTCATGAATACAAATTCCCAAAGAATGTAAACTGGGAGTATAAAACCGACACAGATTTATATGAATTTGCCAAGTGTAAGGCTTATCCAACCAGCATATGCTTTTCACCTGATGGGAAGAAAATAGCAACCATTGGATCAGATAGAAAAGTTAGAATTTTCAGGTTTTTAACCGGAAAACTCATGAGAGTCTTTGATGAATCATTAAGTGTAAGTGCAATTAAATCAGATTTTACTTTTCTCACAGTCCTTACGTGTTTGCTATTTCATAAAAGGTATTTTTCTATAAAGACCTGTATTGATGCTTATTTTCTCTTGGCACATTAAACTGCTCAGTTGTCTTTATTCTTGGATTGATGCTCTTCCTACATTATGTGATATTTCTTCACTATTCTATTCAGCATTTGTTGAGGTGATTGGACAATATGACAAGTGGTGAGGATGAGAGCTTGGCAGTAGAAAAACACTTATCCCTTCAATACCAGGCACAAGTGTAAATATGTGTATAGGAAACAGTAATAAGTATAGTAACTGGACTCTCACATTCCACTGGAGTGCTGTTTTTGTAGTTGGGAAGGTGGACTGCCTAGGGCAAATGGAAAAACTTCGCTGACTTAAAACTATTTAACTAGTTGTAATAACAGAAATTGAGTGTTACGTTTTACCACTTGGTATTTATAAACTGAGATGTGCAGGATCACTGCCTGTATCAATACAGTGTGTATCAGAGGTCATGCTTTGAATGCCAGAGTATTATAAAAAAGATTCTGTAAAGGTGTTTACCAAATTGGATAAATATTCATGAGATGCACATGGCTAGATGGCTAGCTGCAGCACTTTGACCTTGAAAGCTGAGTCTTCAGCAAAAATAATCATGAATCTCCCACTACTAAAAAGTTGTCTTGCCAGACAGTGGTGGCTCATGCCTTTAATCCCAGCACTCGGGAGGCAGAGGCAGGAGGGTCTCTGTAAATTTGAGGCCAGCAGGGTCTACAAAACAAGTTCCTGGACAGCCTGTTAGAAAGAGAAACCCTGTCACACAGAGAGAGAGAGAGACTAACATTCCTCTTAGTTTCCATTTTGTATGCTTTTCTTCCTTTGTCAAGAAAAAGTTGACAAGATTTTAGTTGACATAAATATGATGTGAGTTTAGCTTATCATTCCTAATAAAAAGTTAGCTTTGAATTCTATTTGATGCCTAAAATGGTGAATAACAAGATTCTATCTTCTATAAAGCTCTTGGAGTACTAACACTAGGTACCCATGTTATAACCCATATCTTGAAAATTGTGGTTTGTCAAACTAAATTTCCAAACTATAAAGGGTACCTATAAAAAAATATGCTCTTAAACGTATTTATCTAATACTAATCTTAAGTGCTGTTATCAAAATACTTGAAACAGTTTCTGATGTCATAATTTTGTATAACAGGATGATAAGAGTTACTCAACAATTGGCTGGAAAGATTGCTCTGTGGTCAAGAGTGCTTTACTGTAAATTCAATTGCTGGTACCCATGTTAGACTGTTCACAACTACCTGTAACTCCAGCTCCAGATCACACATTCTCTTCTGGCCCCTTCAGGCACCTGCATGCACACAGACAACCTATTTAAGAGTTAATTTAACAAAATTTAGTATTTTCCATGTGTTCTTTTCATGATCCTTATCCAGGACTTCACAGGCTATGTGTAACTGCATTGCTTCACAAATAGCTACTACTCCTGCAATTCACTTTTTTGTTTTGGAGGAGTGAGGGAATAGGGCTTCATTCTGTCATCTATGCTGGCCTGGAACTTCCTATGTAGCCCACGCTATTCTCCTGCCTCATCTTCCCAAAAGCTGGGACTACACGTATAGATTAACAGTCCAGCCAGCTACCATGTGACTTGACTCCTTAATGTATCTATACCAGAGATACACCAAAAGCACTATACATGTAAGATTCCAAAGCAGTAATATAAAAGTTTTCTCAGTTTTATAACTGTTATAGAAATGGTAATATTTTGTGAAAATTAGATTGAATAAAAAAATTCCACCTGCTTTTTACTTTGTAATATACCTACTAAAATTTTAAATTTCTTATGCAATTATATTTCATTGAAAGTGCTACAGGCTTCTAAAGAACAGGCTTATTTCTGTAAAGAAAATATTAGTTATATAAATCAACTGTTTTAGTGTGCTTGTTTCTTAAGCTAGAAAATCAATTACTGTTATTATAGGGTGTGTGTGAGAGACAGGGATCAAACACAGGACCTTAATCTATAGCTAAGCTTCACACCTCTGAAATAAAAATTTGTCATTTGTATGTTTGTTTGTTTGTTTTGAGACAGTTTCATACTGTGGGCCAGGCTGAGTTAACACTCACTATGTAGCCCATGCTATCCTAGAACTCGCAGTACTCCTCAAGCTGAGAACCACCATATTGGCCTTGAACTATTTGTGATTGAACTTGGAAATACCTTCCTTAATTTTGTGATTATAGAGTTTAGGATACTTTATTTAATTTTATGTGCACTGGTATGAAGGTATCCGGTCCCCTGGAACTGGAGTTACAGAGTTGTGAGCCATCATGTGGGTACTTGGAATTGAACCCTGGTTCTCTGGAAGAGCAGCCAGTGCTCTTAAAAACTGAGCCATCTCTCTAGCCCCTAGAATACTTCTTAAATTATATGATAATACAAAATCTCGATGATTCTCTTCTAAATGTTCTCTATTTCTGTTCGCTACTTATTGTCTTAACTTATGTATATGTGTGAATATGTATGTATGTAGTTGCTTTGTTAATGCATAGCCTATTTCCTAGATGTTTACTGAACTGCAACAGATGAGACAGCAACTACCAGACATGGAATTTGGCCGACGAATGGCTGTAGAGCGTGAGCTGGAGAAGGTGGATGCTGTAAGATTAATTAATATTGTTTTTGATGAAACTGGACACTTCGTGCTGTATGGAACAATGCTGGGCATTAAAGTTATAAATGTAGAAACAAATCGGTAAGCTTTAACATGATTTAGCTGTATTTTAAATGCAGCTTTATGACACCATTTCCTCCATCAGGGAAACAATAAAAGTTTTGTTCCAGAGAAAGTGGAAAGGTCCCAAAAGCCTAAACTTAACCAAATGTTTTGACTGGATTGTCTATGGTCTCTCATTTGTTTATAATCTTATGTTAACAGTTTCTACTCATATTTATAAAAGAAAAAGATGTGCATAGTTTCAGGGTTTTGGTTAGGTTTCTTTTCTCTTTTTAAACAAATTTCAGTCTGTGTTTTCCTTATTGATTTAAATTAGCCTGGCTTGTGTTACACGTTGCCAAATATTTTAACCACAGAATTCAGCATCACATTGTGCTAGTCATAAAGGCAGAACTAAAATGCATAAAACCACAATAACTTTTTTGTACAAATAGCCCATTTAGTGTTAGTACAGAATATTTACAGTCACATACTATGAATGTAAAGAAAACTAAAGAGAATATTTTGAAAAGAAAATCTTGTGCTGTACATTACTTTATATAACAGATTTGCCTTGTTGCCCTTGGTAATATAAAATCATTAAAAAATGTGCAAAGGATTTCAGTAATAGGAGCATGCGTGTGCGTGTGTGACTCTTCAAATCCTCCTTAATTGCTGGGTCATATGGTAACAGTATTTTTTTTTATAAACCTCCAGATTGTCTTCCAAAGTGATAACCCTTTGTATTCCCACCAACAATGAATGAGAATTTTAGTTGCTTCAAATATTTGGTGTCCATTAATGTTCTAGGTTTGGGCTATTTTAATGTGCTTCAGTACCTTGTTAGTTTTCCATGTGACATCTGATATGAAACATCTTCCATATAGTTATTTGCCATTTGTATGTCTTCTTTAGTGAGGTATTTGCTAAGGTCTTTCAAGCAATTTTAACTTTGTTGGCTGCTATTGTTGAATTTTAAGAATTCTGTGTATGTGATCTATAACAAGTTTTAATTAGATACAGCTTTCGCAAGTATTTTATTCCAGTCTGTTGATTTTTGTTTTCTTGATGACTGAGTTGTTTTGAATCCAATGATAGCTACCAATTTAAACTATTTGGGTACAGGAAAGTAGATATTTTAAGATACTTTCCTTAGTCGTTTGGCTATAGAAAACAGATATTTGATATAAATTTTTTTTACATATATTTACATGTATTGGAGTAGGGGAGCGCATATCACTGTGCATATGCAAAAGTCAAAAAGACAACTTACTGGATGGACCCAGTTCACTCATTGCACCATGTGGATCTTGGGAGTGGAACTCAAGTTGTCAGGTTTGACAGCAAGTGGCTTTATACACCAAACCAGATTTCTGATCCAGGATAGGTGATTTCTAATTTTCATATGTCAAGCTGTTGTGACTCTAATTCTTCCTGGTTGTTTTTCCTTTAATGATTACATAGTATGTATGTATTTGTACAGGTGTGTCTGCATCGTATGCAGGTGGAGGTCGGAGGTAAATGTCAAGTGACTTACTGAGGGAACCCATAACTTAGCAATTTGTCTTGTCTAGCCCAGTTTGTCCTGTGGATCCTAAAAAAGCACTGGGACTATGGTAGGCGTACCTGGATCCAAATTCCAGTCCAGGCTTGCAAATCAGTTTATCTACTGAGTTATCTTTTCAGCCTAATTCTGGCAATAGTATTATATAAAATATTTTATTTTTCCAGGTGTGTGAGAATCTTAGGCAAACAAGAAAATATTAGAGTGATGCAACTGGCTTTGTTTCAGGGAATAGCCAAAAAGCATCGAGCTGCAGCTACTATAGAGATGAAAGCTTCTGAAAACCCCGTGCTTCAGAATGTTCAAGCCGACCCAACAATAGTCTGCACATCTTTCAAGAAGAATCGATTTTATATGGTATGTGATATCCTAGGAGATGGCAGTTACATTGATGTTTTTTCAGCCTTGCTGGGAGTTTTATTTTCTTTGAGCACGTCGGCAGTGCTAGCAAACTTTCTGATCAATGGAAACACCAGCCTATAACAATATTGCAAAATTTTAAAATAGGAATTGATTTCTAAGTATATCTGTATTTTTTTCCATCTGGCTGCTACACTCTTTGTGCTAAGACAATAGGAAACTAATATCATAATTATGTTTACAACAGCTTTTACTGTGGATTTTTAATATTGTTTTGCTTTTCAACTTTTCACTTAAACATATTTCCCAAAACTGCAGTTTCTTTCTCTAAATGTAGTTCTTTGATTTTTTTTTTTTTTTTTTGCCACTATAACAGTGGTATATTGAAGCGATATATTCCTAAAGAATCTTCTCCTCCTGCCACTTGTTGGGGTTGTTGCTCAGTGATCATTTATTGACCTAGCAGACATAAAGCCCTGCAATCACTCCCTAGCCCTGGGAGAGGAATACTAAGAATGGCCTAAATCAATCTTTGAAGCTACTTATGAAGAGCAGTATCATCTAGGCCGACAGTGTAAAGTACAGAGACCTCTGCTCTAGCAGATTGTATCCTTTATCCTGCAACTAGCTGCCTAAGTACTAAGTGTGACTCCTCTGTTGACTGTAACTGGCGTTTATCACTTTTGTGCTTTAGCCTTTTTTATTAACTACACTGACCAGATCAAATTTATTCTATTGTATTAACTAAATATTATTTTTAACTGTTTTTAGCCATTATTTCTTCTAATCAGACTTTCCCTTTCAACTTTTACTTTAGGGCTCAGCTGGAAAATCTTTTAATATCAATACTGAGTTATATGCACCTGCTTGTACTCTTCCTATGCTTCCCTCATATGCAACATGCCTGGGGTATAAATCAATAAGCTGTAAGTTGGGGGAAATAGGCATATCTATGACACTGCTCTCTTCCTCCAGATGATTGAAAATCAGTAATATGGAGTACTGTGTCTTCACTGTTAAGTGCAAAAAATTAAGTAAATGGTGTATACATCCATTCACCTGATGTCTATACAAATTAAGCATCTGTGATAGGTTCAAACTAACAAGTTGATAAATGTATAAAATAGCAGTTTCCCTACCCCAGTCAAGCTTTTAACCTAATATGGATAAATCCTTTAATATGGGAATTTTTTCTTACCTCTGACTCATAGCTAAAAGCTCATTTATGCTAAATAAAAAGTTGATCTTGTTTTGACCTATACTTTAGCTAATAGCTAAAATTATCAAAGGTAATTTTTGATATATACTAAAACTACAATCACTGGCAGTGGTGGCGCATACCTTTAATACCAGCACTTAGGAGGCAGAATCAGATGGGTGTGTATAAATGCATAAATATGTAAATACAGTTTGCTCCATCCTTTGGTGTTACTTGCATATATTTGATTTCAGAGCTAGTTGGTACTGGATAAGCAATAAGAGGATTCATCCCTGGGGAAAATTTCTCCAGCTCTCAATGTTTCTTAGTTGCCTGCAGTTCTTTAAGCGTGGAGACCTAAGATTCTTTACCAATCCACGTTAGCGTGTTTATTGATATAGTACTTATTCAGGTCTTGTTTATGTAGCCATATTGTAAGGGGATCATGAGTAATGCTTTCCTATCACTTCTGGGAAACATGGTCTTAAAGATTTTCGGGTCCTCTGGTTCGTACAGTCTCTCTGCCCCCTACTTCCACTCCATGATGTTCCCTGAGCCTTAAGTACAGTTGTTGTAGATGTATCCATTAGAACTGGATACTACATGATCAGTTGCTCTCTGCATTTCGGCTAGTTGTGGTTTTCTGTAATGGTTTCTATTTATTGCAAAGAGAAGTTTCTTTGATAAAGAATGACAGCTATACTTATCTGTGGATAAAAGGAATACAATTAGAAATTATGCTTATTTGGTAATGGAATATGGTCCTCCTATCCTAAAAAGTTGTGTTTCTAGTACCAGATAGATTTCGCTGATGTTGAGTAGGCCTTAAGTCTAATTAGACAGCTGTTGGTTACCTCCAAGATATGAGTGCCACTATTATAGCCTTAGGGATAGTGCCATACTAGGTATTGTGATGCTAAGTGTCACACCTGGGTAGGACTATTGGTTGCTTCCTCCATATGAAAGCTCATCCTTAGGATAGAGGCTTTCAGGTCAGTCCCAGCTCAGATCCTCAGTCCTGTTTCTAAATACATGAAGCCTTCAGCAATAAGGACCTACCTTCAAGCTCTGGGAGGCAGTCTTTAGCACTGGCAGTAGCCTGTGTTGTTTGGGTGGTTTCTTGGACTCCAGTGACCAACAATTAAAAGGGAGTTCTTCACGTCTGGTACTGGGGTTTATTAATGTATGATTTCTGGGGCCAGCCCAATTGGCTTACCTTCACTTAAACTGTCTATATCATACACTTATGCATTATACATAGCTTTAGATGAATAAAAAAATGGCTTTTTCAAAAGTCCTTATTGCTATTTTCTCCCTCTCCTTTGGTATTAGCTCTCCAGGTTTCTGAAGTTAATCCAGTCTGTTATGAATTCTTACAAGAAAAAGTAAGATTTTATTTATAAATTTTTACCAGATAAGTTTTTAAATTCAGGCACTTGTATTTTCTTTCTTGAGTTTACCAAACGAGAACCAGAAGATACAAAAAGTGCAGATTCTGACCGGGATGTTTTTAATGAGAAGCCTTCTAAAGAAGAAGTCATGGCAGCCACTCAAGCTGAAGGACCAAAACGAGTTTCAGATAGTGCCATTGTCCATACGAGCATGGGAGACATTCACATCAAACTGTTTCCTGTTGAGTACGTATAATCTTGGTGTCTTACATGAATCCAATGTCAATGCTTATATTTGGACTATAACTTAAAATTGTTACTTTAGTGGATTTTGAATAATTTGTTTGGATACAACATCTAATCTGTAACATTCTGTTTCGAGAGAAAGAGGTCAGTTTTAATGAGGCCTATTATGAGAACAAAATACACTGCCTATGAAAGTAATGTCAGTGATAGGACAGTTCCCAGACATGCACAAGGTTCTGGTTCAGTCTCCAACATCATACATAAACGGGTGCTGAAGGAAAATTGTAAAGATAAAAGTGTACACTACTGTTACCAGGAACTGAACATCCATGTAAGCCTTTTGGGCTTTTTTTGTAGACAACTCTTCTCCCTAAACAAATCCTTCAGGTTAGGAGAGTTTTCTCTTTTGGAATTTGTTAGTCACCTACTACAATTTAAAACTCAACTCTAATGGAAATCATAAGGCTTTAAAATTCTTTTTACAGTTGAAAAGTACTCTGAACAGCTAAAATATTGGTAAAATAGATTAATACCGAATATAATGGGATTATTTTTCTGTGGTTATCCTTTGATCTAAAAGAGATATTTTTTATGGTATTTTCACTCAGAAGTACTTATTTTGGATATAATAACTTGGTACTAAGCAAAGAACCAACAGTTGTAGACTATTAAACAATCCCTTTTCAATTCTTGGTGCATTTGCATCTTTGAACCTGTTGCATGTGTACTTGAGGCAAGATTCTCTTCATTCCCTGTTCTATTCTTACCTCAGAGGTATTTTATAATAATGAAAACTAATGAAACATTTTAGTGAGATTAGTAACAACTAAAATAAATACTTTCTTTGGACAGGATTTCTGTCTTTGTGTAGCTCTGGCCATACTACTGGAACCAACTCTGTAGACCAGGCTGACCTTACTCCACCTCCCAAGTGCTGGGATTAAAGGTGTATGCCAGGACTGCCCAGCTAAAAAATTTCATATTCTTAACAAGTGATTGTCACTTAAAGTTGAATAAATTTAGAAGATGCCATGTTTCTGAATAAGTAAGGGAATCATTGAAGTCTAACATTATTTTTGTAAGAAAATTGCTTTTCCCAGAAATAAATATAACTCTTCGTGCATGGATGTATTTATCTTTAGGTGCTAGGGTTTTTAAGCTGCTAAATGGCTTTGAAGTACCACTATCATCAAACTCAACTAATAACCATGTAAAGCTATAAGAACACTACTTGACCTGCCCCTTCCCATTGTCATTTGCCATAAGATTATAACAGAGTCTATCCTTCTAATGTGTTTAGAAGACCTTGAGAACATTAGAAAATGGAAGGTCAAAACATCTTAAAATACTTTGCATAATTTTATATAATAGGTGTCCCAAGACAGTGGAAAACTTCTGTGTTCACAGCAGAAATGGTTATTACAATGGACATACATTTCATCGTATAATTAAGGTAAGTTATACAAATTTCATGTAATTTAAAAATATGCTTCTGTATATCAAGAGTTTAAATCCTCTCAAACACAACACTTTACTGCAAAGTAAAACAGCAGTTGATGGTCATGACTATTTAGTCAAGGCCAAGAAGGGGCATGACTATATTTTTAGAAACAATACTCCAGTACTTTGTCAGCAGCTAAAGAAAGGGTAAAGAATGCATTAAAGGATATATATATACTATTCACCTAGTAGCTCGGTAAGACAGAGGTCTGGAAAATAGAAGCACAATAATCACATGCAACCTCTGGGAACCTGAAGGGGAGTAAGCTTGGTCCCAGAATTTTGTGCATCATTCTAGGAAAGTTAGTGTAATTAGGAAAAGAAAGGGAAGGAGATGGTATTGTGTAAAAAAACAGAAGACATGTAAATCCTAAAACCTTCTGTGGACTTTCAGGAAAGATAATACATGATAAGACATTTGCATTTTTAATTCAGTCACTGAATAAGTAGTGATTCAGCAATGGAAATCTAACATACAAAGTCACTAGGGGGTTAATCTAATCATGATATAATTTAAGAAAGTTGAAGATTTTATTGAGTAAAGGGCACTCACTCTCTTGACAGATACAAAACTGCAGTCACAGACACAGCAATTACATGTATTATTTTTATACTTTCTATTAACAGGGCTTCATGATTCAGACAGGAGATCCAACAGGTACTGGTATGGGAGGAGAAAGCATATGGGGTGGAGAGTTTGAAGATGAATTTCACTCAACATTACGACATGACAGACCATACACACTCAGCATGGCTAATGCTGGATCAAATACTAATGGATCCCAGTTTTTTATAACAGTAGTACCAACGGTGAGTACATTTGCTATAAATGATAGGTTCATGGTTTATGATATGAGAATATGAATTTAATGGGAAATCTGCATTATTCTGTTCTCTGTACTATTAAATCTATCCAGATAGAAAACAAAAAAAGAATTTAGAGATGAGTTTATAAAACATTTCTGTTTAGTAGGAAATACAAATACGATGTTCTACATTCAGGATACTTAAGAGTTCTAGGTCTCTACTGTGCCTCCACTAATTTATGATTTTTTTTTCAACACAAGGTTTCTCTGTGTAGCCCTGTCAGTTTTGGAACTCACTTTACAGACCAGGCTGGCTTTGAACTCAGATATCCACCCGCCTCTGCTTCCAGGGTGCTGGGACTGATGGTATAAACCAACACCACTGGTTTACTTTTATTTCTTTTAAAGACAAGGTCTTCTATGTAGATCAAGCCTCAGTCTGTCAAATGCTAGGGTTACGGATTTGTGGTACCGTGCCTAATTTTATCCATTGGTTAGAAGAATTAAGAGTGCATGAATTTCCAATTTTAAAACAAATTCTTCATAATTTCTTGTCTCTGATAAGAGACTGTTAGTCATAATAAATGGCATTCTAGGCAAGAATTCTTTATTGCCAAGCCATATTGTGCCTTGGAGTTGTAGTTTAGATTTAAAGAAACTCAGTATAAGTTTATGTAGCTCTATTTGTATCCAGTTCTCCAAAAGCAGAAAAGTACACAATTGTGAACAAAATTATATACCAAACAATAAAGGAAAAGCTAAGTATCTGCCAGGCTCATAGTCTAATGTAACCTTCATAATGCCTTCAGTGTTAGTATTCCCAACTCTCAGTAATGAGGAAGAATCATGGTGAGATATACTTAACTCTCTAAAGGTAAAGTTTAGCAGAGCCACCATGTAACTTCCACATTGTGCCAAAGTTTTTAAATCACTCTGGATTGTTTCATTTTAAGGAACCCCATATGGAGCCTTATTTTCAAATGATCCAAAGTAATTTACCAGTGGCAAATATCCCAACTCCCCTTGACTTAAGTAATAAAGATATTTAATTAAACTTTTTTTTTATCATTTCCTCATGTAATGATTTGAGCAACTATAGATTAAAATATAAGAAAAAAATGCATCTATTTTTTCTTGTCAATTTCTAAACAATAGTATAGCATTTATGCTCAGTATTCTAAGCTCTGTGCCATTAAAATGTATAAATACAAGAGACCTTAGCATCTCTCTATGTAGCATGGTGGGCAGCCTAATCCCCAAGGGGTACCAAGGGATAATTTTCAAAAGCTGGGTATTCATTGTTAAAGTATTATGCTTCATTTTAAGTATTTACTAAAATTAAGGAAAATTTAAATTTTGCTTAGTTCTCATAAATTTGATTTAATAAACTTAAGTTATTAAATTTACCAAAATTTTCCATTTGTTCTCTAATACAGCCTTGGCTTGATAATAAGCACACCGTGTTTGGGCGAGTGACTAAAGGAATGGAGGTTGTGCAGAGGATTTCCAATGTTAAAGTCAATCCCAAAACAGATAAGCCTTATGAGGATGTCAGCATCATAAATATCACTGTCAAGTAAAATGGACTTACAGTAACATGAAATTGTTTCCTATTTGGAATTTAATACTTGCTGATATGCAAATCATGTTTTAAAAGATAAAAAACTGTATTTTTGTATTTTAAGTTAAAGGTCATTTTTAAAAACTGCTTTTGATTTTTCTTGGGTCATAAGAGGTGACAAATATAAACTGCACTAAATTCAGACAAATAACATTTCTTATAGGTAAGTTCTGACTCAAATTCAGTATTAAGTAATGAGTTGTACATAATTTTTCTGTTTCAGAAACATACATTTACAGGTTTAATGATTAATCTTAAAGATAAGATTGAAAGGTGTTATAAAATATCCTTTAAATCAAAGTATCAAATGACTACATGAACTTATTTTTTAATGAAGATTCACTATTTTCATTTGTTTTTCCTAATGTAGGTGAGCAACCCTTCTAACGAGTTATATTTTAATTCAGTCACCATCAAGAATAAAGTAAAATTTAGTATCTATCAGTAGAGATCATTAACAGAGAAAGGGAAGCAGTCAGCTGGGTGCAGTGGCATGTGCCTGTGACTCCAGCACATGAGAGGAGGAGGCAGGATATTAAGGTAAAGGCCAGCCTAGACTACACAACACCTGATGTAACAATGCAATGAGTTTAAAATCTTTATTGATAGTATTCTTTACCTCCCTTTGCCATTATGAACTGCTAACAACGTCCTATTCTGGCTTCCAGACAGCCGTCTCAGAAACTTGAGAGGGACATTTCAGCAGTACTTCAGGAGTCCCGTTCCTATCACTGATCAATAGACTTTTGTATGGAAGTGAAACCTGCAAGATGGCAAAGTTTGTCTAATTGTTTCTTAAAAGTGAAGTGTAAAGCCCAGTAGAGGTGGTGCACACTTTTAATCTCAGCACTGGAAGGCAGAAACAGGCAATTCTTTGCATTCCAGGCCAACTTGGTCTACAGAGTAAGTTCCAGGACAGCCAGTGCTTTACAAAAACTGTCTCAACTACCCCCCCCCACACACACACAAAGGGAAACAAAAAGATAAATTTTAGTTAGGTGGTGATGGTGCACTCCTTTAAACCCAGCGCTCAGGAGGCAGAGGCAGGTGGATTTCTGAGTGATAAGCCAACACGGTCTATAGTGAGTTCGAAGGTAGACCACAATACACAGAAACTTTGTCTCATTACCACCACCCATCCCCCCAAAAAAGAATTTGAATTTGGACTGCTAGATTTTTACTTTTTTTTTTTTTTTTTTTTAATTTTCTTTTTAACTACAAGAATTACCCTTATCTAACCTAGCTTTATCCATTCCCAAAGCCTTAAGGTAAAATTTGGTAATACTGCCATCAAGTGGTAATAATGCCTCATTCCTCAAACATTCAAGTATTGTGCTTTCATTGAGGAATCATGTGTACAACTAATAATTTTGTTTTTATATCATTTTACTTGAGATAGGCATTCATGTATCTCAGGCTTGCCTCACAGTTTCTATGTTGATCCCAAGTGCTAGGATCACAGACACATACTGTGATGCCCAGCTAATGCAGTACTGTTGTAACTGGAACCCAGGGCCTTATGCATATTAGTTCTACCAACTAAGCCCTGAATTATTATTAATGTACAATATCACACTTAGTCTGCTTTCTTCTGTATTCTTTTTTGGAAGTATACAGGTGTACATCAGTCTTCCCTGTTAGCATTTTGCAAAATGAGAACTTTTCCAATGTTACATAAGTGTTAAATATTTTTTACAGTTCAGACAAGCTTTTCAAGCCCATTCTCCTTTCTTGGTGAGAGAACCTTGGGTTTTATTAAAGGGATGCCCTTTACCACTGGGCCACATCTTCAGCTCATCAAATCACTGTAATAATGGTCATTACAATGACATATAATGGACCATGTAAAGTGCCATTTCAAATGTTATTTTCCTATGAAACAGGATTAAATTTAAACTTTAATCATATTTTTTTTTTCCGCTTTTGTTATCTACAACAATTTACCTCTCCAAAAGGATCTTCTACTTTTTGTTTCAAGTGTGACCTCTATATAGAGTAATATCCCTATCTCAGTGTGATGGGTTAAGCTATTCTCTTTTGGTTTAGTTTATTTTAGGCATATCACAAATAATAAAAGTTTTATTTTCTTTAAAAAAAATCTTTTTTGCAGTGCTAAGGATCAAACTTAGGATTTCATACATGCTACATAAGTACTTATACTATTGAGCTGTGCCCAGTTATAATAATGGACTTAAGTTATTTACTAGCAATGATGCTAGATGCACAATTTATTAAGCAGTTTTTAGAATAACAGAACTAATAAGTTAACTTTATTGCTTTCTATACTGATCATATATACAGTTGCAAATAATGGCTTCTGCTGGTTATAAATCATTCTTGAATTACAAACCAGGGCTATGCACTTGACATTCCTGCTGTGTATAATTCATACAGTAATAACTAGATATAATATAGAATTTCAGATGTAAGGCAAATCCCATTATACTTAAAACTTATCTATTAATTCTTAAAAGTTGACACTTCCAAGAGGAAACTAGTACAATCTTTAAAAATGAGTAGTCAAAGGTTGTAAATATGCATAGTAATAGGGGCCCACTCAAGAAAAGAATCACACATAAAGACTACAGTATATCTAATATTACAATCATATTTAAGCTCAATTTTAAAATTATGTTTGGTTATATATTTTAAGAATATGAATTACAAAGTTTAACAAAATTGGTGAAACAATAAACTTCATAATTTACAAGAAAATTAAGTTCACATTTTAGTGTCAACACGTTTTCAATTACCTAGTACAGAAAACAGTTCAAGGTCTAACAAGCAATGCAATATTTTTATTTTTCACAGTTACTAAAATCAGTCAAATATTAAATAATTTAGTGACAAAAGTATTACATATGCACACAAACCACTTGTAACAACATGACCGGTTACTTTCTCAAAGAACCAAGGACAAAATAATATATTTTTATTTACATGTTGCCCATTATACTTGATAGGCTTTTTCTAATATTTTCTAAAACTTAAAAAAAAAAAAATACAATTGAAAAAAAACTGAACCAGAACACTGCCACCTAAAACTTACATCCTATTGTCAGACATCACTGTCCCTCTAACAGCTATACTGATTTAAGAGCCAACTTCATCCTAAAGTAAGAAAAGCACTATAAACAAATCTAGCTATTTAAATTTAAGAAATCATGCTTCCGTAATAAGAGCATTCTTTATACATAAGAAACGGTAAAGAATGCAAATTTTAACTTTTATTTACAACACTGCCATAATAAATGTAAACTTTTTAAAATGTTTCTATTCCTGTAGGCATGTTCTTTCTCTTAACTGAGACCTTGTCTTGAAGAGCCTTGATCCTTTTTATTGTCACATGAATGCACTTAATTTGGGAACCATGTTAAAGACATGAGCTTTCCCTACTGTTTGAATACTTTTCCCTAAGCTAGGTAGTTTTCTATTTAGGTCTCTGTCATGTAAAAGTGACTGGCTTTTCAGGTGACTTAGGACTCTTTACCAAAAAAGAATGCAGTATTTCTTAGCCTAAGTAAATGTGTTGAACAACAAAAGGACCAATTTAGGACTCTGACCTAGAAAATAAACATAGGCCCATTTCTAGATATGGTTCTTGCTAGTGAAGACCAATCAGCTTCCACAGTTTTATTGTTCTTGATTTAGTAATGGTCTAATGATCAGATCCACTTACATAGTATCTTATTCTCACTGTATGATATACAAAATGCTTTAGGAAAGAGTTCTAATAAAACTGTAGAAAACACTGATTTTCTATAGTTTATATTCCCCAGCATTAATGATACTATTATACTGAATGTGAAAGTACAGCTTCGATTCCAGTATACAACTGCCATGTCCATGGCCAAAACTAAATAAAAAGGCAAGATAAAGAAGCCATACTTCCCTAAGTTCTGTTAGGCACTCCACTGGCTGTTTGGTTTTGGGTTTTGTTTTGTTTTTTGTTTTGTTTTGTTTTTTCACTGAAATAAAGAACCTTCACTTACTCATTCTCTGTGACTATTCTTCCCGTTATACAGGTCATATAAAAACTGAAAATATTCAGTACCTGATGTACCTTTTAAAAGTCTGTATCCAAGAAATTTCTATTTAACCAATGTAATATGGTCACTTAAAATTGCCACAGAATAATTTTTGAAAGCAATAGCATACTTAGTTCTCAGTCCAGGATTCTTATATACACATTCTACATTAACTATCATATTGAGATATAGAATTTCTTAGGATACATTACATGCAGAGTAACTTTTAACCATAATCTTGAAACAACTGCTGCATTAGAATCAAGCAACATCCAACACTCCAGCAGCCACAAGTTGCCGGGACAGCCAGTCCAACCCTTCGTAGAGCCCCATACCACTTCGAGCATCACAACCCTGAATATACCAGCTCCTACCACAGCATAGTTTATGGAGACTGAGAAGTTCAGTGATTTCTTCTACTGATAATGCTCCAGCAACATCCTAAGAGACATAAAATATAACTTTTATCAATTCTTACAAAGGATCATCTTTTTTCCCCTTAATATTTACATAGAAATATGCTGATAACATTCTTTTTGTTTAAGACAGGGTTTCTCTGTGTAGACTTGATGTCTTGACACTCTGTAGACGAGGCTGACCTAAAACTCAGAGATCCATCCATCTGGTTCTGCCTAAATGTAGGGATTAAAGATTTGTGCCACCACTGACCGGCAGCCAATAACATTCAAATTGAATCCTAACCAAAACCTATATTCATTTTCAGTAATTATTCTGAGATTAATTGAAAGAACTGAGTCCTGGTTAGGATTATCTTTACATTTAAGGATAATATAATGAAATCAATCACAGCTATGCCTCCTATCTGAAAGATACTACACTACCTAGGTCACCATAAAGCATCAGCCATCTGGCCCTGACCCAAAAAGAAGTACTATGTAGCATAAAAACAGTTTATGTAGAAACTATATTATGAAGGTTGTATTATTTCCTATCCTTAATCCTTCCCAGGAACAACAAATAGTAGTGATATCTTACATATATTTCCAGAAAATTTCCATGTACAGTCAACTTTATGTCTTGCTGATTTGGGTTTTTACTTAACATTTTTTAATTTAATATGTTATCAACACATGTAGATTATCTTAACAGTAAAACTGCATTTCTTTGCAAGGATGCATTATATAATCCATGCAAAGAAATGCAGTCCTGATATTATTGAAGTCATGTGTCATATGCTGTAATAAACCTGTATCTATGGCTAGCCCTCTCCATGGATTCACTAACCGGTTTAAGATATTTTCAGATTTTATTATATGCCCAATCTGAACATTCCTTGCTCCTACTTCTAACCAGTAACATTTTCTTACAGAACATCAGACTTGTACTTATTAGTCTCTAAACAATTAAAGCTAACAAGAATTAAAATAACATTTACATTTCACCAAATCTTACAAGTAACATACAGATAATTTCAACTATATAGGGGAATGTGTGAGTAATACACAAATACTAAATTTTATAAAAAGAATTTAAACATCCAAAGACTTTGGTATCTGTAAGAGGTCCTAGACCAATCCTCCATGAATCATGGGGACAACTGTGTACTTACACAATATATACATACAAATTTTCTACATTTACAAAATTATCTTGGGTAGCATGGTATACTACTATAGACCCTTAGAGTACAGGGGGATATTCATCCAAAACTTGAATAGATGTTGCCATTGTCTCAAACTCTGTTTAGTAACTATGCCACCAGTATATGACTCTCTACAGATTTTGACAGTTCACCGTTAGCAACATCACACGTTTATTTGAGTGTTTACTGGTCAAGAAGGGTGTGTCAGTTCTTGCTAGTCTGCCTGTTCTTGTTAATTTTTAATGAGGTGAAAATTCTTTATTCTTCATTCTATTTTTCCCTCCTGTGACATCTGTTGTATTCAACTTCAGAGAACTGGAGAAAGGTTCTACAGTTAAAAGCACTGGTTACTCTTCCAGAGGCCCTGGTTTTATTTTAGTACTCAATTGTCCTCACAACTGTGAGGCTTGTGGCTTACAATTGTGTATTATCTCCAGTTTCAGGCTGGCCTCTATGGGCACCAGGCACACATGTGCACAAACATATGCATAGAAAACACTCATACACAAAACTTAAAGTTCAAAGCCCCAGAACTACTACTTCTAAGCATCCTAACCCTCCTGTGAAGCTTATACTCAAGACCTAAAAGTCTAGCCTGCCCACCTAACCCTTCATCTTCTCCATTCAGCCATTGGATTCTAATTCTACCCTATAAAAGTCCTGCCCACCTTCCTATTCTAATTCAATTATTAGTTACATATCCTGTTTTTACCACCCAGCTTTGTTTTTTTCTACCCCCAAAATTAGTCTTAACATTGTGGTATAGTGTGATCATCTACTAACAAGTCCAAAAAGGTTGGTTTTTTTTTCCTTCTAAATAAAATCTTAACTTTTGCGCTCTAGCCCTGGAGGGCCTTCACAACATGACCAAATGTACTAATCTGTTTTCTTCATCCTCTACATGAATCTCACATGTAAGTTAATTTGATGCTCCTTAAAATACCCATGCTATTTTCTTCCTGTTAATATTATTTGCCTATAGACCCAAAGACATCTATAAATTCATCCTATCATAATTTTAATTCCAATTTTTACAACCCAATCCCCACACCATATCCATTTGAGGGATCAAAACCAAGGCCAATGCCTGTATTGCATAAGAGCACTACCACTGAGCTAAAACCTCAGCCTTTTATTTTCTTGAGACAGGTCTTGCTACATAGCTCATGTTAGCTTTGAGATTTCTATATAAGCCAAGACAACCTAAACTCTTAATTCTCCTTATCTACCTCTCGTAATACTACATATAGATCCTTTACGATACCACTTCATTTAGAATAGCTCTCTCCTTACTGAAATTATTTCCCAGATTATTTTTAGTAGAATATAATGCATTCAAATCCACACACAAGAATGCATTGTCTGCATCAATTATTTGTTTGTGTGTTTAGGTATACTCTAGGATACCTAAGGTAACATCTTCCATAACAGAAATTTATAGGTAGCTACTGAACTGACTCTTTGAAATCTTCTCATCTGACTTGTGACATGGAATATACGAAGCTACTAAATCAGTAAGTGTTCCATTATAAAAATCCATTACCTGTTTGTTAGCAAATATCAGGAGCAAGGCATCTCGGAGTTCTTTTTCTGTTAACAACTTTGCAAGTTCACTGTGTGCTTCACTAATTCTGTCTCTGTGACTGCTATCAACAACAAATACAACAGCTACCAAAAATAAAGATATTCAAGTTATTTGTTCAGTTTCAGTAAATTAACCAAGTACTATTCATTATTCTAGCTAAATTTTGTTTATCATCTCATCTTCATTTAAAGGCTGCTTACTTAATTGTAGGACTTAATAAGATCTTGAGTACATAATTTCACAGGTTTACTTTCTAAGTAAGATAATAACTGACTATCAAAGATAATAACTGACTATCAAATACAAACTGTTCGTGTTCTGTCTGTCTGTCTGTCTCTTAAATGTGCTGAAGAGCTACCTGGAGACTACCTGTTCTTTGAAAACTTCCTTTACAAACATGGGAAGGAAATGGGATGGGACTACTTAGGTGGAGAAAGAAGGATGATATGATGACAAATACATATGAAAATGCCATAATGAAACTCATTACTTTATATGCTAACTAAAAGTTAAAAAAACAAATCTGCTTGGTGTTGTGTGTGCCTGCCTTTAGTCTCACCACTCAGGTGGCACAGGTAGAAGGAGCTTTATAAGTTTGAGGCCAGACTAGTCTACATAGCAAGCTTCAGGCCATAGTGAAACTGTCTCAAAACTTCAAAAAAAAATAGTAATTTAGAAAAAAATATAATCTTAAAAAAATAAAGTATTACCATTATTATTATCTCTAAAGTATTCCTCTCCTTCAAAATTATGACTCATACTAAACATAATTATCAAATTTCCAGGGTAAAATAATTAGTCTAACATTTAAATGGGAATAGGACGGATGATATACAAAACAATGTGAGTATGCTTCATGGGAGGGGGCATGAAAGTGTCCAATGGAGCCAACTGTGATAAAGGCTAGATAGAATGCTGGGATATGTTAACGTTTGGCCAAGAGAAAGCTATGATGGGTTCCTCTAGGATCACACCAATTGTAATGCTGAAGAGGAATTATGATAGGCTAAATGTTGACCTCAGAATACACATATGCCACAAATTCAACTTTATTGTCAACAACCCTACCCATAGAAATACTGATAACAGACTTCAGCTTTAACAACAACCAAGAGGAAGTAATTATGATTTTTTTATTCTACACTAATGGCTTTCATGAGTAAACAAATATACATATCTCAGTTTTACCATTACTTTAAATAAAATACATTTACATCATGCCCTCCACTATCCTTCCCCCGCTAAAATTCCACCATTATTTTAAATAACAGTTTTTCTAGTTAAATCAGAGAACTAAAATCTCATAAGAATTTTTTTAAATTTAAAAAAAAATGCCATACTTGACTCTTACCTTGTGTATTGAGATAATAATGTTTCCACAATGGTCTTAATTTGTGCTTTCCACCCACATCCCAAATGGTAAATTTTAGATTTTTGTATTCCACAGTTTCCACATTAAAACCTGTTTTGTTAAAACATTACTTATATTTAACAATAAATAACACACCAAGCACAAGCAAACCCCAGTTTATATCTCTAAGTTAGCAATTGTCTGCTTATGGCAATAGCTACTGAAGCTAACCCAACTGTACTCCAGGTCCTTGAGAGAATGTCTACCTTTAACAGCTGCTAACCTCTACCGTTTCACCAGGGTCCTCAGGACCTGAGCATCCTTATACCTGCCAGCTCTGTCCCTCTGCCCCTCCTCACTCCTGACTTGAGTCAGATTCTGTGAGCTTCTATTCCATGTGACCTATTAATAGTCAGCCCTCTTTGCTATGTCACCATGCCCAGTTCAGCCCCACAACAATGACCTTATTTTTGTGTGTCTTAGAGACAGAAAGGGGAACCTGCGTAACAATATCACACTCGGAGAATTCAACTAGCTACAAGCCAGCTGTCTTTAAGTATTCCACACTTACCAATTGTTGGGATAGGCTGCATGAACTCATCTTGTTTTAACTTGAATAAAATAGTAGTTTTTCCAGCACCATCTAACCCTAATGTAACTACTCGGATTTCCATTTTGGGTCCAATATGCACTCGGTTGTCCTATGGTTTTGAGAAAACTGAAGTCAGAATATGACAATATTTATGCTTGTTTTTTCCTTAACCACACTGAGTGACAGACCTTGTCTCAAAATGATGTCAGGCACTTGACACTAGCTTCCAGCCTCCAGATGTATGCACACACATGTAAATGCACACACATGAACATGTAAATATCACAAATTTAAAACTTAAAAAGGGATAATTAAAAATAAAGACCACTATTAAGTTTCCAGAAATATCTGTTAATAATACAAAACTGGTATATATTTTTCCAGATATATTTCACATTATGAAAAGATTAAAACAAATTGACACCTCATTTTCTTTTTTGTTTGTTTATTTTTCTAGTACTAAGCAAACTCAGACTTCATCCTGCAAGAAAAAACAAACAGTATATCCCAGCCCTCCAAATATGCTTTTGAAAAACATTATTATATAGATAATATAACTATTATCTTTCACTTTCCATGTATTATGGGAAGCTTTCACTTTAATATATACTGATCAAACTATTTTGATAGTTTACAATCTGTGATCCACAACTTAAACAATCTGTTAGATTTTAAGTCATTTCTGACTTTTTGATGTTTATAAAGAATTATGAAAAGTGCATATACATAGACATATTCCTAGCTGCAAGACTCTAAGTTATAAAAATGAGAGTAAAAGGTAAATATTTACCATACTATGTTTTAAACTTATGTAAAAATTTGTACAATACTTCCAAACATTTAAGTGCTGTATGACCTTAGAAATTATTGTTTTGCTTCCTTTTTAGAGTAGAATTTTTTAAACTTTAGTTTTAAATATATAATTTATTTTTATTTTATGTTCATTGGTATTTTGCCTGAATGTATGTCTGTGTGAGGGTATCAGAAGCCCTGGAACTAGAGTTACATATAAGTAATGGGAAATGAAACTAGGTCTTGAAGAGCAGACAGTGTTCTTAACTGTTGAGCTATCTCTCCAGCCCATATAATACCATGTTCTTAACTTTTATGATAAAAAGATTTTCCTGGCTTTTAAGGCCCTTTTTGGAATCTTATTTTCTTTTTAAATGTTAATATTTGCTAGAAACATATGAGATCTCACTTTTTATTCTACTTAAGCTGCTCCATAAGTGTCAATTTAATATATATGTGGACTCCCAAACCTGCAGTGTAATCTAATACTACATCTCAGAAATAAAATGACACAAGGACAAAAATCTAATTGTGAGAACCCGACATACTAGCTGAAGGCACTTGGATCATTACAAAATCCAGAGAACTGGCTGGAACTAGTAGAAGAACATTATTAGCATGGACAAGGCCTAGTTTGATTCCTATGCTGCAATACATAGATAAATATTGAGGCATCCTTAGTGTCCATCACTGTTCTTTACTTACCAAATATAACAAGATAGAAACTAGAAAATTATAAAATACTAGTAAACTGCATTCAATAATTAATTTAAATGATTATACACCACGACCAAATGGGTTTGTGCCTGGAAGGCAGACATTTGAACATCAACTTAATATACCAAATCAATAAATAAAGAACTGTGGTTGGTTTTTCTTTTACTCTAGCCCCACACTGGGATGCAAAATTGTAGTTGTTTTGGCTCATTTAGGGGGCCTGCCACCCAGCTCCCAAGAACACTTATTATTAATTATAAATGCCTGGCCTGAGCTTGGCCTGTTGCTAGCCAGCTTTCTTAAATTATTCCATCTACCTTTTGTTTCTAGGCTTTTAATTTTCTTACGTCAATATATCTTACTTTCATTCTTTCTCTGAAGCTGACTGGGTGACTATGTGGCTGGTGGCCCCTAGCGTCCTCTCCTGGTTCTCTTGCTCTTCCTCTCCTCCCAGGTTCCTCCTCCTATTTATCCTCCCTGCCTGCCCGCCTCACCTCTCCTTTCTCCTGCTTTGCTACTGGCCATTCAGATCTTTATTAAACCTTCAGATGTTTTAGACAGATGAATCACAGCTTTAAAGTATTAAACAAATTCAACATTAAAAAAAGTAACACGCCTTAAAATAATATTCTAAAACAATAAACCAATTAATGATCTCAATTAATACTAACAGTATTTGAGAAAATCCATGTCTTTACACTAAAAATTAACAAAACAAGAATAGAAACAATACACATAAAAATCCCACAGCTAAGACCTTTAAGAAAAAGACAAAGCTTCCTTCTAGTCATTTCTACTTAACAAGACATAAAAATATCCAAATCAAAAAGAAGCATGTGAAATTCTCCTTATAAATGGCATAATCTTGAGGTAGGAAACCCTGAAGACACCCTCCCACTAAAAAAAAAAAAAAAAAAAAAAGATCAACAAGAAAGAATGAGTCCTATTTTTAAACATCAATAATGAATGATTCCAAATGGAATCTAAGAAAGCAAACCCACTTACAATAGCATCAAAAGCAGTGAAACATAGTAATAAACCTAGCTTAAGACTTCAAAGACCTTATCTTCAAAAGCTATAAAGCATAAAAATAAATAAAACTACTAAAAAGTCAAGGGAAGGGGTTAGTAAGGTGGTTAGTAAGTGGCTCATTTATTGCTCTTGCAGATGACCAAGGTTTATTTCCCAGCATTCACGGTGAGGTTCACAACTGTCTCTAACTCCAGTTCCAGGGAATCTGACAACCTGATTTGATTTCGCAGGTACTAGACACACATGGGTCCACAAACGTATATGGAGTTGAAATAGTCACAAAATAAAAATCTTTTTAAAAAATTAGAAAGCATTGCTATAAGAAATTAACACAAGGATTAGAGAGATGGCTCAGTGGTTAAAAGCACTGGCTGCTCTTTAGAGGTCCTCAGTTCAATTCCCAGCAACCACATGGTAGCTGAAACCATCTGTACTGGGATCTGATGCCCTCTTCTAACAAAAAGGCATATATTAAGATAGAGCACTCATTTACATTAAATAAATGAATCAAAAAAAGAGAAATTAACCAAGACATCTTAGACATTCCATGTTCACAGATCCAAAACATGGAGAAATTATAACCTTTGTGCAACAGCACTAAGATTACCATGTTAACAGTATGCAATAGTAAAATATGAAAATTTTCTGGTAACATAAAAATAAGGCTAGAGATACAGCTTGTGCCTGAATGCTTGCCTAGCATGCACAAAGCTATGGAGTCCATGCCATAGCACTACATAAACTGGGGTAGTGACACATGCCTACAATCCCAGCATTGGATGTTGAGTCATGAGTATCATTAGTTCAGTGTCATCTTTAGCTACTAAATATTAAGCCTGAGGCCAACATAGGCTACATACGAACCTTTCCAAAAATAAAAGTAAACATTTTAATACATGATCCACTAATTTCATTTCACTTCTGGGCATATCACCAGAAGAACTGAAAATGGAAGTTTGCAGAGATAGCTGTACAAAGGTTGGAGAGATGGCTCAGAAGTTAAGAGACTACTACTCTTCCAGAGGACCTAGGGTCAATTCCAGCACACATATGGCAGCTCACAATACCCTTGTAACTCCAACACTGCCTTTTGGCCTCCATGAGTATTTCACACATGTGGAGCACAAACATAAATGCAGGCAAAACACCCATAATGTATGTTTTTTAAAAAATTAAAATGAAGTTTAAAATTAAATAATAAGGAAAGATTGTACAGCCATGAAAACAGCAGCACTTAATAACAACAGAATAAAGCAATACTAGTGTCCATGAGCGGATGGCCAGGTAAACCAAATGCAAGGTATAAACAGAGAAAAGCAATGCAGTCCTTCACATTCTAGAACATGAACTGTCAGTATGGTATGTTAAACTTGAAAAAAGCCTGACACAAAAAGAGAAATGCTGTAACTGTTCTAGTTAGAGGAAGTGAGTAAGCTACTCAAATTCACAGCAGAGACAAGAGAAATTGATGGTTAGCAGGGACCAAACACAAGTTCTTTAAAGTATGTAATTCAGGTTTGTAAGATAAAAAGGCTCTGCAGCTCTGCCTTACTACAGCACTAAACTGTCCTCTTAAAAGAGGTAAGCCCAGGACTAGGGCAATCTGTAACTGGTACGAGTGCTTGATGAGGAACTGCATTCTAGTCCCTAGCACCCAGATAAAAATTAGGGTGTGGAAAACAGAGATGGGAGGGTCACTGTGGCTTACTGTCCACCAATCTAACTCCAAGTTCAGTGAGAGGCCCCGTCTAAAGGTAACAAAGCAAACAATCATAAAAATAAGGCACCTAACGTCTTCCTCTAGCTTTTGCACACATTGGTACATGCATACGTACACACACTCTCACACCAAACATAAATAAGTAAAATGATAAGTCTTTAAAAAAAAATCTATTCATTATGTACACAATATACAGAAGAGGGTACCAAATCTCATTATATATAGTCGTGAACCACCATGTGGTTGCTGGGAACTCAGGGCCTCTGGAAGGGCAGTCAGTGCTTTTAACCTCTGAGCCATCTCTACAGCCCATGGAAAGTCTTATATTACATATTTTGGATATAATTTAGATCATGGTATTTAGAATTTTTATTTGAAAAAAATAAAGACATATATATTGTTATGAAGTGATCTTTAGGATGCACACTTGAATTATATATATATATATATATATATACATATATATATATATACATATATATACAGAGAGAGAATTCAATCATTAAAAAAAAATTTTTTTTGATTGGAAGCCAGACATGGTGATGCCTTCCCATGATGCCAGCAATTTGGAGATAGAGAAAGGAGGTTCAGACTGACCTCAGCTACACAGAAAATTCAAAGCCACTTGCTACATGATACTGTCTCTTCATTTAAAAAACTTTGGGGAAAAAAAATTTGAGAAATTTGAATATTGGTTGTTTACCTGATAATAAATATTAAGAACATAAAGTTACTAAATGTTTTTGGTATGATTCCACTTAAACTGGGAAATAAGAAGAGAGCTCTAATCTCATTTGTTTGTATTTCCCACTGATTTGGCAACTCATGAATTTCCTAGTGTTCTAAGTCAATTTACATTTCATGCTACTTAAAATTTGTAGAAAGCATAGGTAAAAACAGGGACAGTATATCACCTTTGTAAAAGTGACTGGGATACTGGCATCCAGCTGAATGTGATCTGCAACATCTGTAAACTGCTGCTGCTGTTTCTGCAGTGTTTCTAATAATCTTGTAATTTCCTGTTTTGCCAAGACCACTCTGCAATCATCCTAGAAAACAAAATGGTATTTTCCATAAAGTTTTTCTTTTAAAAATGGAGTTATCAACTTTCAATAAAGACCATTTAACATCACGATATTAAAAGCAAAATTTAGAAGGTAAGGAGCCACAGTTCAGCTGGTAAAGGCTTGAGAACTTTGAATTCAATCTCCAGAACCTATGTAAAAGTCCAGGCACAGTGGTACTTGCTCGTAGTCTTGGGGAAGTGTAAGGTACATTACACTGGTAAACTCATGTTGTTTGAGCTCACTGAGAAGCTGGCTCAGGAACTGGGGTTGCTTCCCCACTTCAGAGCCACATCTGTTTATGTTACGTGTTCGCCAAACCCCTTGTTTGGTTATTGGATGGCACCTTAATTCTGTGACAAGAAAGGGAAAAGAGATCAAAAGTAAAACATCAGATTTGGTTAAGTTTCTATTGCTGGGATAAAACAATATAACCAAAAGAAACTTAGGGAGAGTTTATCTCAGCTTACATTTTCACACCACAATCCATCCCTAAGGGAAGTCAAGGCAGGAACTCAAACAGGGCAGGAACCTGGAAGCAAGAATTAATAGAGGCCATAGAAGAGTGCTGCTTACTGGCTTCTCTCCATGACTTGTTCCAGCTTGTTTTCTTATAGCACACAGGACTACCAGTCCAGGGGTGGCACCACCTCCAGTGTGCGGATTCACCCAGAACAATCATTAATCAAAAAAATATACCACAGGGTTACTCAGAGGCCAAGCCAGTGAGGCCATTTCCTCAATTGCCATCCCCTCTTCCAAAATCACAATAGCCTGTGTCAAGTTGACAGAAAACTAGCCAGCATACATCATGTCCTTAGAAACAGCAAGAACACAAGTCATTCCCAACATATGTTACTACTGTTTGTTTATCCAATGATATAAAAGTGCCTACAGTCAGAAAAAGAAATATGAAGTTCTTCCACAGGAAGTTCATCCATGGAAAGAAAGCTCAACTGGGAATTCTAGCTGTCGGCCTCAACTTCTCCAGTTGATTTCTGCTAGATATTCTGAGCACCTGATTTGATGATGCTATCTGTATCTGTGGCTATTTGTTCTTTTACCTGAAGCCTAGCCCAAGGCCCTGCTCTGCCTCAAATTCTAACAAGAACTCCAACTGGCTATATTAATGGGGCTACCCTAGTCGGTTTCTGCTGGATATGTGTTAGGTCCCAGTTTGACTGTTAGGTTTCTATTGTTATTTGGTTTTTTTTTCTGGAAAACTCACCTGAGGGGACAATCTACTCTGCCAGACTCTAGCTGGTTTCCAACAAGGAGCTTCCCGCTGGATATTTTATGCACCCAATTTGATATTATCCTTGCTTTCTATCTATCTGCCTGTCTGTCTCTCTGTCTGTCTGTCTGTCTGTCTGTCTGTCTGTCTGTCTACCTACCTATATCCATCTATCCATCCGTCATCTATCCACCTATCACTATTCTTTTACTTTAGCTTCATATACACTTCATTCATTCAAAACTGAAGGTATGCTGTTGTAAATAGTTTTTAAGACCATATACAACAGGAGTTAGAGAGAGAAGGATCCTTAAGGCTCAAGAAAACCATATGTAAAAGGAGATACACAGCATTAGAGATTGTCCTTTGGCCTTCATTTGTATGTACATCTGGACATACATGAATACTTTCACAATACAGATGTCTGTGCACACATGTACACATAAATAGAAAAGACTTTGATTATTATTTTGAGGTAGGGTCTCACTGTAAAGCTCTGGCTAGTCTGGAATTCACTCTGTAGACTAGGTCAGTCTTGAACTTACGGAATCAAATCTGACTATGTCCTCCTAGTGCTAGGATAAAAGAGTGCATCACCATATCACCATACTACTACACCACCACACCCAGCTAAATCAACTATTTTTTGGATTTTCAATTAGGAACACTTAGCATCAACATGGTCACTTAGCATCATATGGACAAATATCTAAAGTAGGGGAAGAGAAAAAGAAAATTCCATGTGCATGAATGTTTTGCCTGAATACTTGTGCATGTATGCAATGCCCATGGAAATGTTAAAAAAAAAAAAAAATGTAAGAAGGATACAATGAGCTTTTCAAACACTTCATCACTTCCTTTGAGGACTGATAGCAGCAGGAACCCTAGCCAAGACTAACCTACACCGAGATGCTCTTGGACTTCCAGCTTCCCTCTCTCGCTCCCTAGTAAAAGTGCCCAAGAAGAAGCAGGAGACAACAGATATTTACAAGTTTTAACCCCAGTGCCAATCATAGATTTTAAAAGAGTAAGACAAGAAATGGCATGTATACTGTCATAGAAATCTTGGTCATGAACTTGACATAAATAGGAAAAGGGAACCTCAATTGAGGAATTGCTTCCATTGGCTTGGCCCATGGGAACATCTGTGGAGCATTTTCTCAATTGCTTATTGATGTTGGAGGGCCCAGTCCACAGTGGGTTGTGCCATCCCTGGGTAGGTGGGTCTGGGCTATATAAGTAAGGTAGCTGAGCAAGCCAAGCATTAAGTAGCATTCCTTCAGTGTCTGCTGCAATTCCTGTCTCCACCTTCCTTCCTTGGCTTCCTTGATGGACTGTTACCTGTAAGACACTTTCCTACCCCAAGATGATTTCTGTCAGCATTTTACTTAGCAACAGAGAACAAGCTAAGACACACATCAACTTTTCTAAGTCAATATGACAAGGGCTCAACAAACAAGACTAATAATGAGCTTGTACACTGACCACATTCTAAGTATAATTAGAAATTAGGTAAAAATCTCGACATGGTTAAGTTTTAAACTACATTCTGAAGTCAGCATAATTATTAGCAGCATATCATTAAAGACAAAAATAGAGTGCAGTTTTTAAATTTTCCTAAGGAAATAATTAACCCTATACCTCCCCCACTTGTGACATTTTTGCTAGAATAATCTTGAATTTCACTTATTAAAAAAAAAAAGGACATCATCTGCAAACTGGGTAATGAAATAAAGCTTCCAAGAGTAAGCTGAGTTGTTATACCTTAAAGAAGGAAGATTCCTACTGAAAGGAAAGAATACACTCCATATCAAAAGACAGATCATGTGTGATTTAAAAAAAAAAAAAAGGCAAATGGGCTTGGCATGATTAAAGAATGACATTAGAATCAATAGCTTTATAACAGGAACAGCATATGAACAAGAGGACTAATAAGGTTGGTAGAACAAATTAGAGACCATGTCCTTAGAGCAATGATAACACATGCAGTCAAACCCAGTCACTAAATTAATGAAAGTGGAAAGTGTATTTCTGATGACTGTTTACTTAACATTAAAAGTATAGCCTAGCCACATCTGAATTACCTACCTGCTGCAAAGTCTTTTCACAATGGAGACAGGCTGTTGAAACCTGAGACAAGAGAATAGTCATATCCTCTTGTTGCTGCCTGAGCCAAATCAGTTTTTCTCGAACATGAGCATCAACAACACTTAGAGCCATTTCTTCTTGGCGACAAAGAGTTTCATGTAAATCAGAAAAATAAGCCCGGACACACGATCGAGCATTCTCTGCAGTACCTGGGACCTATGAAAACAGAGTAAATATTAAACAATTAAAACCTTCAGTACTTTATATGTAAAATATCAAAATATAAATACCATCTATATCCCCTTAAAGATTTTAATCTCCCCATTAGACCTTTTTCTATAATTATGTATGAAACTGCTAATAAATTATATCTGAAACAAAATGGAACCTAATCTCCATTTTTCCCCATCTCCAAACTTAATTTCAGTAAACAGTAACTTTACCTAGGTTGCTGAAGTTAAAACAGGAAAGAAAGAAAGGAGGGAGGGAGGGAGGGAGGGAGGGAGGGAGGGAGGGAGGGAGGGAGGGAGGAAGGAAGGAGAAAAAACAATTCATTTATCACATCTCTTTCATATTCCATAACTAGTATTGGCACATTCTGCTGACTTCAAAATATTTCCAGAATCTAGTCAGATTTTATTGCTACCATCTCCAGCATACTGGTCCACAAAATATAATTTCTCATCTGATTACGATAAACAGCCTTCTAACTTCTCTTAATTTCCTGAGAAGTGAAACCACCCACCAGTCAATACTGACAACTGATTGCCAACTTAATGATTCTTTAAAATCTCAAATCCATCTTCTTTTTTGCTACTCCACAAATCCATCTTCTTTTTTGCTACTCCAGAATTCTAAGACATAAACAGCTCTAAATTAGATGATTTCAACACTGTCTTAATAGATCTTCCTGCTTCCACTGCTACTGTTCTTTTCACTTTCTATGACAGTAACATTCTTAATGTAAGTGTGATTATTTCATTCCTATGTCAATAGTTTAATGGCTCATATTGCTTTAAGATGAAGTTCTAAAATCCTCAGCATGAGTAACTGATCTCGGCATGACTTAGCCTTTAAGTCTTCAATATTTCTTCTTTTCAGACCCAATTCAAAACTCTAAACATGGTGAACTTCTTTAAGAATCTACAGTCTATCCAGCCCTTACTTACAATCACTTATGGACATTCTTCCCTTTGTGGGATAACTGATTCCCAACCTATTCTTCTTTCTGACTGAATTCCTTTAAATCTCAGTTTAAACATCACTTCTAGAAAGCCTTCCATGAACTACATGATGTGTTATATATCATATGTACTACCAAGTATACTGTACTTCCCTATCCACAACACAAAATAATTATCAAACTTGAAACTCTCTTGTATGATAGATTACAAATACCATGAATACAAAAACATTTAGAAAACTTATGTTCAGCATCCAGTGTGGTAGTAGCACATTGTAACTGTGCAGCAACTATTAGAAGGTGCAAAAATAAGACTAAAAAGATGAAGAAGATGAGGGAAGAGAAGAGTGCATACATGCTCTGTGTGAGCCATTCCGATCCCATCTTCCACTATTTGTTCTCCTCCTTCAATGTGCTGAACAATTCCAACTAATTTTCTGGAATAATCTGAGATTTCTTCAGTGAATGTCCGTATGCAATGAGCCATATCTAAAATCGATGCTCGGATCTGGTTAGCTTCTGGTTCCAGTACTGAATGCTATAAATACAACACAATCATAGAAAGAGTTCATGGTGGTGAGTGGTGTTTCTGATTTACAAAAACTACTTAAATCCCTTTTCATATAAATGATTATCAGCCACAAGTGGCTTTGGTAGAACATTTCAAACAAGTACAACATTAGAAGACAAAATAAAAAAAAAAAATACTAATTGATTTTCACTCCTTTTTTAAGAGACCAATGAAATACATCAAAAGCTGTACATGTATTGTTATACAAAATATCAAGAGTTTGTCCAAAATTATATAAGGGCTATCAATAGATATAAATAATACCAAAGCAGTACAGTATTATAAAAAAAATTCACACAAAGATGCAACTATTTGTCTCCTGCAGGAAATAATCATGAAGCCTCTCAAAAACTAAAATTCTCAATTTTTTTCATATTACTGAGACCAACTCACTAACCGCTTAGCTTTCATCAGTTGTCAGTGCATAAATAGGTCAATGCAAACCAATGGAAGCTGGTAAAATAGCTAGTAATCCAACTGAATTAAGTTCATACCTTGTGACCTTGGTGCTTTCCATATTCTTTGCAGACACAGCACATGAGTGGGCTAGTTTGACAAGCTTCTTCCAAGCAAACAAACTCAATGGCATGCACCTGGTGCTGAGAGCACATGGTTTTCTCATGAGGTTTATCAGCTAGAGGCACTCGCCTATGCTTTGCTAATGTCTTTGTAGAATGAGTAACTTGAGAACACTCTGAACACAAGTGAGTTGCACACACAGTGCAATATACAGATGCAACGTGAGCTTCATCTTCATCACAGCGGATGATGCTCTGGTAAACAAAAAATGAATGCCTTAAAGCTGAACCAACTCATTAAAACATGGCAAATTTTAACTACAAAATCCCACAATCTTTTTCTATTTAATTTTACCAGGCTCACACATGATATTAAAGAAGGAAACTTGTTAAGTCAATCATTCCAAATAAAAACAAAGAACTAAGGAGTTAAACAAAGAAAACCAAAGTAAGCAAAGTGAAATGGTCCTCAAAATAAGTGACTTCTAGAGCCAGAAGTTCTGGAAACTTTAATCCAAATGCAACCAAACACATAACAGAACAGAAGAAACAGTAAACAACCAGCTGTAGTTTAATAACTAGTCAGCTGGATATAGCTTAGATAGTCACAAATAGTTCCTTAACCAACCAAAGATCAACTTCCTCCATTAACTAACCTTTATATTGGTTTGGTCTATTGGACCCAGTACATGCATCAATGGCCTCCCAGAAATTATATTTAATAATGAAAATATAGTGCTACGTGTAAAGGCCATGTGCTACCCTACCCATTTAAAAAAAATTTTTTTGCAGAAAAAAATTAAAATTAGTATCTCTGAGACTAATTATCAACATGGATTAAAATTCTGGGGCAAACATAAATTTATTCTCATGAATAGTCTTTTTCCCCCAGTGTTTGAAATTAAACTAGAACCTTATAAATGCCGGGCAAATGCTCTGCCATTGAACTATATACAAAAACATCTCATAGATCCACAGTTAGTGCAAAGATCTCTTCCAACAAAGTTTCAAAAGAAATAGAACTACAGAGAAATTACTAATTTTTTTTAGAATGACTTAAATTCCCCCTGGGTCAGTTACCTATCATGAGGATGCATAAAAGGAAATTAGCACTATGTTGTATAAATAACCTCACACTAAGGTATGGAATTAGCTTTGGGAACTCTGAAAACAAAAGACACACTTGGCTCATAATGAAAAATTCTAATCTCAATAGATTTTAAGAGCTGAATTGTATTATTTTTCCAAAAATACACAAGAACTTTCCAATAGCTCCACAGGTGAATAAATTACAATCATGACTGAAAAACCACATAATGTAATAAGTCCTATGTCAACTGCTATTAATGTCAAGTTTCTTGAAGTATCATCAGGTATTTGTTATGTTTGTTTGTGATCCTAGGGCTCAAATACCCAAGGCTTCACCCTTGGTAAGAAAGTATTCTGTATCGAATCGTACCAAAGTCTTTGTAAAATGTACTGGACATGTGTAAAAATAGCCTTTCAGATAATGAGGAATGCTTTGAAAATTATATATGAGAATAAGAGGCTGTAATTGGCAAAGAAAACATTTAGTGTTGTTTTCCAGAAATAAAAATTAGATAGTACACAAATGGTATCATATTGTCAAATTAAATATAAAAATGACTCAAAGGTTGAAACAATTTATTTTGCAATAATGATAAATATGTATTTGTATCATAATATATTTGTGTCTTCTGTTTTCTAGGATTTTCAAGAAATTTAAAAAGTCAACAGTACATAACATTCTAAAGATTTTAAAAATAATGGTAAAAGATACAACATATGAACATACTGAAGTTCTGCAGTGGTTTATGAATGAGGAAAAAATGTTTTTCTAATTCATTTTAATAGAAAGAAATCACCAAAGGGAAGGTTCAATCAATCTGTTGGGTTTTTTCCCTTTAAATTAAATAAGCAGGTTTTAAAGTCTATAATATCACTAACAGTTATTTACTGCAAATACTCTTTTATGCAGAAATCTATCATTTGTTAAATAAGTTATGCAGACAACCTCTGAAATGGTAATAATATGTTGTCACATTGTTAATGGATTGTTTTAGCAAGATTTAAAGGATATCCCTGTCAGGATAATGTGCATCAAGCATATTTTTTTTAACATTTTTTTCTCACTGTTTTGAAAATATTTAATAGTAGCACCCTCCTCAGATGTCACTGTTACATTTAAATGAGTTCATGTCTAGACTGAAAGGCCGCTCATGAAGTTGGTCTATCTTTTATTGAGGTTTAGTTTGAATTTTCTGGACTACTGATTTAAGCATTTCTCTTACTCTCTCATAATGTTCTCTTAGAAATAACTGGATTGCGATAAGTAAAGAATTTACTCATAAAGCAGAGTAGATATAGAACTTCAACAAATCTTAGTTTATTTTTGAGAACAGTATTTATTTCAGAACTGTAATGCAGTAAGACGTGTTTCTAAAAACTCACAAATAAAGCAAACAAGGTAATATTGTACTAATATTTGAAAATATTTTAGGATAAGATAATTCATCTTATAATAAATACTTCAACAAGTCCCATAAGTACCTCTCCAGATATCCCAATGGCTTCCTCAGCAGACCCATACTGACCAATATGTCCATTTTGCAATCGTTCTAAAAGCTCTAGTAAAGCAAAGTTTTTTTTCAATCCCCAGACACCTGAATCTCCTAGGAAAAAATATGAAAACAAAAGTAAATGTAACAAAATGGAATTTTAATCAATTTACCTCATACCTTAAGAGTAATTTCTAACACATATTTCAGTCATGAATTATGTCTAAAAGTTGCCAGGATAAGTGCCTGCTAGTATTACCAAAGACCCTCTGGGGGATAAAAAGAATGAGCAAGAGAAAAAGGGAAGGAAGACACCAAGGGCCAGCCGCCCAGCCGCCAAACTGCACGGTCACAGAATAAGTCAAAATAAGATACACAGAAGTAAGGGAAAGGTAAAAGCTCAGAAGCAAAAGGTAGATGGACTAATTTAAAGTTAAGAAAACCTGGCTAGCAACAAGCCAAGTTAAGGCGGGGCATTTATAATTAACAATAAGCCTCCATGTTTGATTTATTTGGGAGCCAGGTGGTGGGCCTCCCAAAAGAGCAAAAGCAACCGACAGCTTTTTGGCATTCTAGAAAATCCTACCACACATATTTCTTTTTAAAGTTATTATAGGAGAAAGGAGTTTGGTTTAATGGTAGAAAATGTACTGAGCATGTATAAGACCTGGTGTCAAAACACACACACACATTCCAGTTAGAGGACAGGAATAAACTGTAATCAATTAAATTTATTTCATGACCACAAAAATAAGTTACAAATTCACATTTAAAATTACTGTATAAAACATACAATGGACATAAAAAAATTCATTTCTAAATAAACTGCAACTAAAAAAGCTAAAGATTCCCTGCCTTTTTAAAAATCTGTGACAGTCAATGATTATATAAATTCTTCATAGTGGGGGCTGGTGAGGATCCATATTTGATTTCTAACACCTACATGGTGGTTCACAATGATCTGTAACTCCAGTTCAGAGGAAGTTAACACTCTCTTCGGGCTTCAGCGGGCACCAGAAGATAAACAGATGCACACAAAATAGCTATCTACATAAAATAAAAGTAATTTTTAATTTAAAAAGACACCTCATAGAGCCTGACCACAAAGCAAGAGAATGAGCACTCTCAGCATAGCCACCAGAGAGGTTTAAATAAAGACAGACAGCTCTTTTATCCCATACTGAGCACATAAGAACATGTGCATATTCATGCACATACTTGCAAAACACCCACTGTTTCTGAGCCTACAAATAACAGTCACATCATTCAGCAGTTAGGGTTGGTGAGTTTCCACAGCAGGAATACTATCTGATATTACTGTCATCAAGTAGTGCTTGTTTATAAGATAAAAAAAATGCAAAAATAACAGTGACAGGGTCTACTAAGTTCCTTTCACTTTGTCTTTTTTTCTTTAGAAACAAACCCCAAAACTTTTTCTGGTTTCTTAAAACTAGGCTCTTTCTCCTTTCAGCTGCCACTGAGCAGTTTTTCTGAAAGACTTCCATATGTCCCATGGATTAACAGACTGAGGTCCATCTACTCCACTTATATATAAACATTTAAGTACTCAAAACAACCAATTAAAAATGTGGCCTTATCAATTTCCCCAAAATGTATTCATTATGTAAGGAACGCACCAACCCCCAGGAGTTGTCTCTGCAGACTCTTAGGGCTTGAGCAGATAAGGCTCTGTTCTCCACTGTCCATGCTGAGGAACACTGAGCGTCCTCCTTTCACATGGACCACTGCACTTCACTGTTGCAGAAAAGATTGGCTTCAAATCATTATCAACACCACAGCCATTACTAATTGTTAGAGGGTAGGGAAGTATACTTCACCACGGGACAGAAAGAAGAAAGCCAGAAGTATTGCTCATGAGAAGAAACAACTTAATGGACCAAAGAGCTCTGATTAGGAACTCATAATCAACAATAAGAGCAGTTTTCTATGGTAAAAATACAGACCTTTAAAAAACTGGAAGCTAATAATCAAAAGTCACTGGTGTATTCCACAGACAAATCACAGTTAAATACACTCACAAGTTACAGTCATTACAATCTTTATTAAAAGCAGAGTTGGCATTGCTAATGTTGGTACGATAGGAGTCAATTTCAACCTGAGATGTGACTAACAGCTCCCTACAATAAACTTCTGCTTTTAACACCAGGAGTAGCAACTACCACATTGTATTACAGAGAAAGTAGGGGCTCTCCCAAACAGCAGAAAAGGTTCTAGCCTACATTTATATAATGTTACCATTTCTACACATCTAGTTGTATATGAAGAAATGATAATGATATTGTCTTACAGAATAAGTCACCTAACTAAACTTTAAAACAGAGACACCTCTCCCACTACTATTATTTTACAGTTTAAAGTAGGTTAATATTATCTGTATGATGTCATTCATGTCTTGCATTAGTTTCCTGGCTAATAGACATAATACTAATTTATATAAGACAGCCAAAACCTTAAGAAAACATGTTAAAGCCATGTTTTTAACATTTTAAACCCTAAAAATAGAGGTACCCTTACTTCCTTTTATACATGGACAAATCATTTAAAATTTAACATATAGTAAGACTATATTGGTCTTTTATGAAATGTATGTTTTTTCTGTGTGTAGATGTGTGCACACACATATAGAAGGGTGCCACAGCAGAGGATAACATGGAGAGCAGAAGATAACATGCCGGAGTCAGTTCACTCCTTCCAGCCCTGCTCTTAAGTAGTGCTAAAGACCTGAAAAAAAAAAATCAGTCTTACACCTAATTTGGGGAGACACACACAGAGACAGACACACACAGAGACAGACACAGACACAGACACAGACACACACAGAGAGAGAGAGAGAGAGAGAGAGAGAGAGAGAGAGAGAGAGAGAGAGAGTTTTCACACAAATGCACACAGATTTAATCTGTGATGAATCCAGTATTTCTATTTTTTAAATCAGCACATATTTCTAATACTATTTTTGTTTCTTTTGGTTTTTTCAGACAGGGTCTCTCTGTGTAGCTCTGGCTGTCCTGGAACTTGCTCTGTAGACTAGAGATCCATCTACCTCTACTTCCCTGAACGCTGAGATAAAAGGTCTATGCTACTACCACCCAGCATTTCTGATTCTTCTTAAAGCTGTTAGCATTTAGTATTAAATATAAAGATCTCAGATTTCCATTGGTAATTAGGAGTGGGCTAGCTTACAGTCAGAATCCCACTGACCTTAATAGAAACTTAATTTCAGAAAGCTCTTATATCTTTGTCTAAAAAGTCAGGTGTAAAGAAGCTGTTTTCTGTGTCATTTGTGCTACACAAACACTTTTCTACATTAACTCATGCAAATAATTTTCCTACCTAGGTCTGTTACTTGTCGATCAAACGGGCAACGTATTGCTCTTCCATGCAGAGGCAAGCGAGTAAGACAGTCATGACAGACTGTGTGGCCACAAAGTAGGAGCCGAGGAACTTTATCTCCTTGCAAAGAGAAGACGTCTTCACAAACCCCACACTCTAGAACCTAGCATTAGAAACAGAAACGTGTTTATAAACACTATTGAAACAATATTCTAATATTTTAGATTTAAAAGAACTGACCTAGTATACTGAATCAACCGTTACTTTATTGCTCCATGAAAGGGGGGAGGGGAACTAAGTAATAAAACCTTAAATCACATTTTTATGTATTTCCATTTGGCAGACCCATGCCAAAGTAAAACCTTGAAATATTCTTATGTTGCAAATTAACGTAACATCATCTACTGAAAACTGAATATGTAACAGCATATAATTCTACTGAAACCTCTAATCAACAACCATTTTATTTTGTTTATCTTTTTAAAACAAATGCTTTGAGATTTATTTTTGTGTATAGTTGTTTTGCCTGCATATATGTCTGTGTACCATATTGGTGCAGTGCCCACAGAAATCAAGACAGCAGCATCAGATTCCTTGGAACTAGAGTTACAGATAGTTGCACGCCACTATGTGGATGCTGAGAATCAAACCTGGATCCTCCAAAAGAGGATCAAGATGACATTCCACTGAGCACCCTTGGATGGCCCTCAGTCCAAGCTGGCCTCAATATGCAGTAATTCTTCTGCCTCTATCTCCCAAACAATGTACCACTATATCCAGCGAAAACACCATTGATTAAAAAAAAAAATCTAAATGTGTATTGGGATGACAATTTTCTAAACTATCAAGAACTTGTGAGTCTCCAAGGAATAGATTCAAGTATCTTCTAGACTTCGCAAAATAATATAAAGGCAAAAAACAAATTAGCTGAAAATTAAACTTCAGTTCCTGTTCTTATTAATAAGTAACCCTAATTTGGGAAATACTTGTCTCCCTAGATGTAATAACAGGTATGTGACAGTCAAACCATGAGGACTGGCTCACTCTGACCCTTAGGCCCAGATGTTTGTGCTGTTTTCAGCTCTAATCACTTTTAAAAATACTCACAATGAACTGTTTCATCGTTTACCTGTACTACTCCTGCTTAACTGCCATATGCAGCAGACCCAGGATAGGACAGTGTTTCTCCAGTCTTCCTTTCTACTAACAAATGCTGAGGAAATAACTAAACATTTACCTTCATGTTTCTGTTTTTAAAGTTTTTTTCATGAACCAAAAAGTTCTCAAGGATCATATCTCACAGTATACCCACCTCTCACTCCAAATGAAACAACTACATTATGCACTGGGTTTCCATGTACTCTGAGTATCTATCTGTCTATCTGACTCAAACACTTCAATAGTTTCATTGACTAGTCCGTCTTTCCCTCTTAGAATAGGAGCACTGAACAGTACAATTCAAATAGCAAGCACCTATGTACCTATAGAAATAAATCCAATAAAAGATTGAAAAATCCACTCATCCCATCACCAAATACACACAACACAAAATTAAAAATAGAAAAGTAAAGTGGAAATCTCATCAGACACATTTTAATTTTAAACCTGATTCTCTAATACATTTAGACTTAGAAATTGATATTCAGGACTGGAGAGATGCATCAACTGTTAAGAGCACTGGCTTCCCTTCTGAAGCCCAAAGTTTTCCCAGCACCTACATGGTGGCTCACAACCACCTATAACTGTAGTCCCACGGGAGCTGATGCTCTCTTCTGGTGTGCATGCATGAAGACAAAACACTCATGTATGCAGTAAATAAATCTTTTTTAAAAAATTGAGATGTAATCATCTTTTTCTGTAATTAAACTGGTAATTCATAGTTGCCTCAAATACTGCTATAGTTCAAAAGCAACTTAAATACACTTTACAGAAAAAAGGAAACAAATTAAATATCTTATATTAAGCTAAATATAAAGAGAAAACTTTTATATTAAGAGTTCACTCTAACTCATTTTAGTGCAAAGAAAAACTACAAGATACTTTGTCAAAAAGTTGTTAATGCTTTGTATTAATGAAATGCAGTAGTTGGAGGAAATGCAGGAAAACAATTTCACTGATAATGAAAAATGTATCGAGTAATAACAGCATCCATGAAAGCAATTTAGTAGTTTAAGGAATTTATTCTAAACTACCTCATACACAAGACAAAATTCAAATGTTTTCAACCTTTTGATAGGGTTGTCTCTACAGCTGAGGATCCCATTTTTTTGCACGTCAGGCAAATGTTCTACTATTGAGTCACATCCTAATCCACATGCGACAAGATCAATGTGTTGTTCCTTAAAGCACCACTATAAACACTAAAGAATTAAAAATGTACATATAAACACTAAATTAAAAGATAGTCTTAGTGTATTCATATGCTATAATTGCAGGCAAATAAAGTTTTTATGTATATATACAGAATATAGCCATGAATGAAGTAAAAAGAAAATGCTAAGAATATATGACACCATACTTATTCTAATTATGAAAAAAAACTTTAAAATTCACAAAACAGTCTGTAGATATTCTCCATTTGGCAAAAGCACAGTTGAAATATTAAATCTCAAATATAAAATATGCCTAAGGGAGCTCCTCTACACTTCAAATCTTTGTATCTTCAATGTAATTTGAATTCAATTCAATACAAAAAAAAATCTCTGAATCAACAACCAATAAAAAAATTACTAATAATTGTTAGCATAAATTCCTCCAAGGAAAAGACCTTTGTTTAAAAAAAAAAAAAAAAGATTGTCTACCATTTAACGAATTAAAAGAATGTACAAGTGGACTTGGCTCACTGTTGTCAATCCAAGTGTACAATAAGATCACCCCTGGAATTTAAGAAATGTACTGATGTCAACAAACTCAGAAAGAGAATACCAATCTCTTGGTTACAGATGATCTTCAAAGTTACTCCCTAAACCACTCACAGTGCTGGGGGAAAACAAGTTTCATGTACTTCAACTTCACTAAAAGCATTTTATAAATATATGGTAGACTCTTCCAGGCAGAGGGTACACCATCCATCTAGTGTTAAAAACTCAACTATGTCGAAGTTGGAAACTTTTCACACTCTTGTACTCAGAGGCAAAGGGCAGCTCAAAAATGTACACGGATGATAACAGAAACAATGCAAGGTTGAAAAAAAAACTTTTACAACCAGCAAACACTGGACCCTTACCACATACTGTATTAGCCTAAACCTCGGGTTCCTTCCACGTAAAATGTAATATCTACCTTTTAGGTATATACTGAAGAGCTGAGACATCTACCATAGTACTTGTCAAGGCTGTTTAATAGATCTACGCCAACTAATGCCTGTTGAGGCTTCACTAGAAACAGAAGAGCAGGGGGAAGACTAATCCGGGCCAACTTAAACAGACCCACGAGGTGTTTTCCACAAACAGCCCCATGGACGACGTTGACACCCGAGTTAGAAGACCAAGCAACTTCAGGCCACCCGGGCAAGGACGGCGCCGCTGGGCAGAAAGGGCTTGGACCGCCCACCCGGTTCCAGAGGCCGCGCATCCCGCCCGGCCAAGCCTAACTGGGCCGCAGAGTCGCCACCAGGTCTCCAGGACGAACGAAGGGAGGCCGCAGGTAGAGAACAGAGCACGCAAGTTCCCTCACCTTCACTACAGCCGTCCCCCGGCTGCCCTGCCGCCCACTGTCTACTCCGACTCCGGGCTTGTTTACAGCTAGGGCAGCCATCCTGGAAGGAGCGGCGCAACAGCAGCAGCAGAGCCTTTAACTGAGAGGAGGGGTTGAGCGACCTACCCAGAAGCCTTAGCGCACGTCGCCGGCACGCGTGCGCAGTACGGGCGGGGCGGCGCTCCGCCTCCTCCGGCCTTTTCTCTTTCGTCAGTCATTGGCTGTTCGACCTGCGTGTGGACGGTTTTTTTTTATGTGAAGGGATCTGCGAACAATGAAGGGACGAGAGAAAATAAAACGAGTGGATGGGGCATAAATAAAACTCAGGGGTGAAAGTGCCGCTCCTGTAATGACTTGTCTTCCAGACCTGAAACGAGTCAGCGTGAAGAAATCAGCTAATCGCCCACCCCCGACACTGCTGAATTTGTATAAAATAAACTACAAATCCCAGCATGCCACTCAAGTATTTCACCCCCGCCCCCACCGCGCTGGGTAAGCCTTTGGGAGTCTAGGTTTCACCAGCTGGAAGTGGCTTGTTGAAGTCAGCTTGAGTGATTTCGAGCGAAGGAATGGCTTTCATGAGAAGATTTTCTCTGGAGCCATAACGGATTTAATGCAAAGAGATTTTAAATAATTTCGAGCCGAAAGAAGTCGGGCGTGCATTTGACGCCGGGTCTTCCGGGACTTGTGTTTTGCAGTTTCCTTCCGACCCGAGGTGAAATTCTTGAGCCTGAGATCGGAAGTGCCTGTCAAGATGGAAGTGAATCCCCCGAAACAGGAGCACCTGCTGGCGCTAAAAGGTACACTGTTAGAAGCCTGAGTCTCTATTCTTTTTTTTTCCCCCTTCCTTCCCCTCACTATTTGAAGGATTTCCAAAGTCAGCCTTATCTCTAAACACTCAGGGCTCGCCCTCTTGCGAGATGATGAGATATTGAGAGATGCCTTCTAGAATGAAATGCAATCCTAAGTTCCTCTGTGGTCTGTGCTACCTCAGTCACTAGGTGTTATCCTCAGAAGCACGTGCTTTGACCCTGCTGGGGAGATATCTGTGAACCTGAATAAATTTCAGCTGGCATTTAAAACAACTTATTATTACTCCTATCCGTTCATGTGGAAGGAACAAAGTTGTTTTGTTTTTTGCTTATCTGTAGGTAAGATTTGTAATGCCAAGGATTTGTAAAATAAATGGTAATGCACCTGATACCTCGTAAATTTGTTGAAATCTATTGCAGATTACTTCACACTGTGGTATCATATTTGTGGGAAATTTATCCAAATTTCTTATCAACTTTAATTTTCTGTACGTGGCAGTTTTGAGTAAGTTTTAATGATTTAATTTTACCAGAAGAAAGCTGGCAGGGCAGCTTTTCCTTAAATTTGCTTATCGAAAACCTTTTGTTGAAAATATTTTCAGCTTTATTTGTGTTTCCTACTGCCACAAATGCACTTTCTTGCTTTTGGAACGTACAGTTATGAGGTACAGTTATGAGGTCTTGCACTGGTCTGGAAAAAAAATGCTTACAAGATACTTGAATTAGATTGAGTTGCACTTTTTTTTTTTTAAGGCATCCCTCTTGATATACTGCATCCCCTCCCCCATTCTTTATGATCTACGTATCCTACATGTAGAAAATCTCACAATCATTGATGACTGCAGTGAATATTTTTGAATGTGGAACTGAGAAAATTTGCAACATTGAACTCTCTCCATTACGTGTCTCCTTTTTTGAGACAGGGTTACAACTGTACCAGGTTGACCTCAAACTCACAATGTCAGTGAGGATGACCTTACTTACATTCCTGGTTCTCCACTTCCACCTCCCACATGCTAGGATTACCAATGTGTACCACTATACCCAGTTTATGGGGTGCTGGGATTTGAACACAAGGCTTTGTGCATGCTAGGCACTCTTCTGATGGATCTACATTCCTAGTCCCTCATGTTATTAAGTACATTGTACCTAAAAAGAGTTCTCAAAGTTTGTTTTGTATCACTGAATAGGTTCAGATAATAAAAGAATTTTCAGTAACCTACCTCACAGTGAAAGATGTAAAGAAGGAAGAAGAAAAAGATAAACTAATTCTTCATCCTTGATTGTAGCAAAAAAGCCAAGAAGTGATCATTATCAATTATTTAAAGACTATATCATCACACATTAAATCTATACTATAAAATTATGAATCTTAGAAATTATTCTTGTTTGGGAGTAAAAGGGGTGTGTGTGTGTATGTGTGTGTGTGTGTGTGTGTGTGTGTGTGTGTGTGTGTGTGTGTGTGTGTTTAGAAGAGCCTTTATTATAACTTAGCTTTGTTCTGGTTAGGAAGCCTAAACTGTAGATTAGATTCTGGCCAGCTCCATTCTTGAGACCTTCTGCGCTGTAACTTCCTGTCACTGCTTTAATTTGGGACATGAGAACTTCTGTGTTGTGCTTTTATTCCTTGACATTGGCAAAGACGTTCACACCATTCAGTATTCGGAAATCACAGACTTAGTCTAAAGCATACTTAAATACCACTGTGTAGAGAGAAGACTATGTCATAACTCCTTTTCTGTCTTGATTAATATGCAAAGTTAATCCATTTTTATGTTTTTGATGTATATTATTGAGAAAGATAGAGTAATTAAATATTCTACATATGTGTTAATAGAATTTATAAAATTTTAGAGTATAAACATAGCAATATTATCCCATATACTTTTTAATTGTTGTTTTATCTTTTTTGTTATTTTTTTTAAAAAATGTCATTTTTTATCTATGTATCCCCCTGCTCCCCCTCCCTTCCCTCCTCCCAAGCCCTCTCAGTCAGCCTTCAGTCTTGCCCCTCCCCATTCACCTATCCCCTCCCCAAAAAGGACAAGAAGTCCCAAGGTGGGTCAGCTCAGCCTGACACATCCACTTCAAGCAAGTCTGATTTCCTCATCCCAAAGTCAAGACTGGGCTAGGTGTTCCTCAGCAGGGAATGGACTCCAAGGTACCAGCCCATGCACAGGAACACAGTCTGATCCCACCCCTCGAGGCTCCACATACAGCTCATGCCAGTCAACAGTTGCCTAGACTTGGAGGGCCTAGATCCTTTTCCTGATGGATCTACAGTGGCTCCCATATACATTTTTTAAGCTAGTAATTTTGAGCGAGGCAGGATGTTGCTACTCCCACATTTTTATTCCCTGCAGAGGAAAGCAGAAGCAGGTAGATCTTGGTCTACATGGTGAGTTCCAGGATAGCCAGAGTTTCATGGTGAAATCCTGTCTCTAACAAACTAAAACAAAATTAAAAAAAAAATAGTAATTTCACTTTCCGAATTTTGAAGTCACAATTGTTTTTTGGGTTTTTTTTTTTTTTTAACGGTTTTTAGAACACTTTATTTATATGGAATTTTTACTTAGATGTTTGTACATGTATGTATGCCTGTGTACCGTGTATGCCCATGGAAGCCAAAGGAGGGTATCAAATACTTAAGATGGAGTTATAAATGGTTATGAGGCAGTATGTGGGTGCTGGAATTGAACCTGAGTTCTCTGGAAGAGCATCTAGTTCTTAACCACTGAGCCATCTCTTTAGCACCACACACACACATCCTCAATTTTAAATATTACATTATGTGGTAAGAATCACCAAATTTTTTGTTCCCCTTATGGTTTTAGGACTATGATTACCAACATTTTGATAATAATATTTCAAAGTCTTTTATATCTACTTAAACATATTGAATATCAGCATTTTCAGGCTAGATACAATCTTCATTGGAATCCAGTTCAGATACTTTATTGTTATGAGAAAGGATTTTTGAGTGTGTGATTGTATTCACATTTGTCATAACACTTTGTTGAAAGTCAGGGAATGGATTATGGTTTCTCCTCCCTGCCTATCTGTATGCAGGCTGTCCCTACCCAATCTTATTCTTTGCAATACTTCCACTTTAGGTCCTGTTTCTTCTGATTGGCAAGAAAAACAGTTTTTTAAATAATAAATTACATTCTAGCTCTGAAGAATTCATCTAAGAAATTTTCTCTTCATTAAGAGTTAATGGATTACTGCAAAATGACCTCCAAAGTCATATTACATTATCGGCCATATGAAAAAGATCCCACACAGCTGGCAAAAATTGCAGAAAAGGCAATTCAAGACTTCCCTACTCACCCACTATCAAGATTTATTCCTTGGTTTCCACAGGATGGGTCCAAACTTCCACTCAAGCCTAAAAGATTACCACCAGTAATTTCTGAAGAGGCTGCTGAGAATGTGAAACAGTACTTAACCATTTCAGAGCCTAGTGTTAGATCACAGAGCTATGATTGCACAGTAGATCTTTTGGAGTTTCAGCCTACTTTGAAAACACAGTCATACCCACTGAATGAACAGAATAATTCTGGAAATCTGGATAGAAATTCAGGAAAAGGAAAACAGCATAGGAAGAGGTCGTGGAGCATTTCACTTGCCAGCAAACACTGTCCAGAAAATATGTTTCCTTTGTCTAAAAAATTGGAATCTAGTTTAAAGAAACTGCATTTGCACTCCCTTCATAGAGCAAGATGGACCTTAGAACATAGTGTTTGCAACAACCAGACTCTGGAAGACACGTGGACAAAACTCAATCGCCTTATCAGACACAGTGAACTTCCTTCGTGTAATGCCACCATCCAGAGACAGTTAGGCCAGATATGGGTGTTCTGTGATATTATGTACTGTGAATATGTAGGAAGACTTCTAAAAGAAAGATTATCTCTTACTGGCAAAATTGATTTATTTGTACATAAATATGGTGTTATTTTTAGTATGTAATGAATTCTGATTATCCAAAAAATATTCTGAATGAAATTAATATGGACTGAAATTATAAAATGAATGAAATTTACTGTCATTACACTTTTAATGACTTAAAATTTGATGCTTTATGCTGTGAAGAAATGATGGTCTACTATGTATACAATTTGTGTCCAATATATTAATGAGTATCACATCATTCCAAAGCTTGTCAGTCAAGTCAGGAACATCCTAGGTTCTGTTTATTCATGTTCTACTAAATGAACTGTGATGAATTATTGTTTGTACCAAAATTGAGAGAAAGTGCTCTAGTCTATCACCACTGGTTGACTTTAAATAAATGAGTTGAATATGATGAATTCTTAAAAATCTGTTTCTTTTCCTCACTTAAGTATATTGTGGGGTGTGTGTAAAATTAAAAGTCTTAACAAAGTATGTCTGACTTATCCCCAAAGTTGCCAATCAAAAGTTAAAGTTGGGAAATCATATCATTTTTGTGATAGTTTTGTTATTTTGAAAAGCTTATGACAGAGCCAAAAGTATAGGTTACAATGAGAGTATTAATAATTTTTAAATCCAAGAATTAAAAAGAGCTTGTTTTCATATGTGGAAGATCTGAATTTTTCAGATTTACTTCAGATACATTGCTTTCTACATCTCTGAGGAAAGATATAAGTAAAAACTGAGGAGTATATTTTTCCCCCTTCAAATAGCATGGTGATCTGAAAGAAGAAAAGATTCATTTTTGATCTTCCTGGACAAGTCTTAAGATGTTCTTAAGGCCTGAGAACTTAGACCCACTGTTATTTTCTAGAAGGCTTTTATTTTATTTTTCAGTTACATTTACTTATTCTGTCGCATGCCACAGTACATATGTGGAGGTCAGAAGACAATTTGCCGGAATTGGTTGGATCTATTCTTCCATCATGTAGGTCCTGGGACTTGAACTCAGGTCATTAAGCTTAGTGTGTTTTAACCCACTGTTCTTCTCTGGCCATCTAGAAGCCTTTTAAAAGGATATCAAGTTTTGAACTTTGTGCTACATATGAATCCCTAGGGCATTAGCTGGTATCATTAAGGCAAAAGTAAACTAGTGAACTGAACCATGTACAATTTGAATATTGATTTTGACCTAGATTATTGAAAGACTAGGAAGATTGGGCTTCAGCTTCAGTGTCTTTACTGTATGTAAGTAATTCCACTGCTTCACGATCCCACTGCTTAGTCACACACAGAATATACTAGGGAAACAGATACATATGGAAAGATAAATCAGTGAGAACATTTGGGAAAATGCAGTCAGCACTCTAGGAAAAGAGGGAGAGGTATCATAATTTTTTCTCCATGTTAGCCATCTACCTTTAAATGGATGCTAAGAACAAATTCAAAATGAAAGATGGAGCGGCATCCAAGTTACGAGCCTTTGTTTGTTTGTTTGAACTTTGACCTGGTCTTAGACAAACCTAATTTGATTTCCCAACTTAAATAACAGATGTGTGTGTGTGTGTTTTTTTTCCCAAAACAAGTTCTCAGCTAATAATTTAATCTTTACAAGATACCAAAAAAAATAATCTAAGGTCTATGATCTTGAATGCCTCTGAGAGCCAAATAGGTAAGGCTATAAAATGCAGTAAAGGCATTGAATTTGAATCAGAAGCCACCCAGTTTCAATAATTCTGGCCAACCAAAACGAATATGCAAATTGTCTTGGCCCAGTTCTCTAGTTTATGACTTTTGCCTTAAATAAGGTTTATAGTGAATGTGTGTGTTTTCAGGTCTCCACTCTAGGCACTAGTTCTATCTGATGTACCCAGTGAATATTTGATTCTCAACTAAAACTCATGTGTGTCTTTTTTTCTTAAAAGACTAAAATGGATATTTTTTACTTATAACTCTCTTTAACATTCAAGTTAAAATATGGGTATAAAATTAGTATCTAACAATTACTACTTCCTTTTAGTTGCTCTGTTGGGGTTCTTGTGTGTGTGCATATATAGAGGACAGTCCAGACACCTCAGGCACCAGCCACCTTGGCTTCTTGTATTATTTGCTTTGCTTTTGTGGAGACAAGGGTCTCTCTCTCCTTTGGCAAGTAGTCTGGGCAAGTTGGCCACCATGTCACCACCACACCCAGCTTTTTATACATGGGTTCTGGATCTAACTCAGGTCCTGATGTTTGCACACAAGCACTTTACCAAATGAACTATCAGCCCATTGACAGAGTTTCTTAAACCTTGTTTTTTTAGGTAGTTTTCTCTTTTGTACCTAATATCTTCGGTTTTTGAGACCCATTACTTTATTATACGACATGGGATAGTTGTAAACATGCATTTGATACTGGCATGTCATTTTGTCCTCTAGAAAAGTATATTGAAATCCAGTTTGGTTTAAAGCTGAAGAAGAGACAGGCATGGCAGTGCCTTGAATCTCAGCACTAGGGAGGCAGAGGCAGATGAATCTCTGAGTTCCAGGATAACCTGTGCTGCTCATGATACATTATCTCATACACTCAAGGGATGAGCTGGGCATGGTGACTATTATGCTAGCACTTGAAAAACTGAGGTAGGTGAATCCAAAGTTCAAGGTTAGCCTGAACATCATGACATATTCCAGATCATCTTGGGCTACAATATGAGATCTTGTCTCAAAACTTGAAACAAGAACAATAAGGTTTAAGGAGTGAGCTATTTATGTAATTCTGCTTACCCAGTGTGTGCTTCACAAATTTGCATCCATGTACTGGCACATACAGCTGTGATGCACACCCGTAATTCCATACTAGGAGGGCTAAGGCTGGAGGATATAGAATGTGAACCCATCTAGACTTTGTAAAATCCTCTCTATAAAGCAAGACAACAAAGATGGGCTTTGAATTTTAGCTATTTAAATTAAGAAAGCTACCTTTTGTATATCACTCTTAGGGTACTTATTCTTCGGGCTATATTAAATAATTTTAACTTTTTGTTTCTGTTTTCCTAGTTAAAAGTATGAATGGGGGCTAGAGAGATTGCAGTAAAAGCACATATATATTGCTTTTGCAAAGGAACCAGATTCTAGTTTAGTGGCTCACAGCCTTTCATAACTCCAGATAACCTTATGACTGCTTCTAAGCAGGCACTCATATGGTACACACGCACACTCATACGCGTAAAGATAAGTACACAAACCTTTTAAAGAAAAGCGAGAGAGAAGGTTTGTAGACACCAATACCATGTCTTAAGCTGATTAACATTATTTGGAAGAGAGTCCTGTTTGACTTCAATGGGATATTTTTAATAAGACATGTCACCCTTGTGACCCTCTGTCTACAAGTAAGAACTGTTTGGGGAGTACTTTTTGAACAGTGTGAAGCCATCCAGTTCTAGCTTTGGTTCTGCCATGGACGTATTATGCAAATTACCAGCAAGTATTGTTTGCCTTGCCTATATAACTAAGATAATACCAATCTTGTAGAGTATAGCGTTAATACTTATATTTAATATTATAATTATGTTATATTAGCATGAAATTTATGAATAATGTGCACCTAACTTGAATGTTAACTTTAAACAATTTAAATATTTTGTCTTTCTTAATTTGCAGTGATGCGATTGACTAGGCCTACTCTGTTCACCAATATTCCTGTAACATGTGAAGAGAAAGACTTGCCTGGTATGTAGAGAGAAGTTGAAAGTTGAGTTGCCCACATTATCTTGAAAGAATGTTACTCTTGCCACACTTGTACTAGCCATGTGCTGAATTTGAGTTTGTACTATGTGAATGGTGGCTATCTGAGATCAGGCTCACTTATAGCCTACAGTTCAAAATGAGTTATCTTTTGATAACAAAGGACTTTTAGTTTAAGATACGTTCATATCCTAACACTATGTTACCTATGTCCTCAAATATGTATTAGCATTCTGTTTAGAATTATTGGTGTTTCTAAATGTATGTCTTATGACCTGCATTTACCTTTGTTTTTGAAGTATTTATTCTCCATGAGATTGGGGGTTTTTTTGCGGGGGGAAGGGGAGAGTTCAAGACAGGGTTTCTCTATACAACAGTCCTGGCTGTCCTAGAATTCACTCCGTGACCAAGCTGTCCTGGAATTCACAGACTGCCCGCCTCTGCCTCCCAAGTGCTGAGTGAGATTAAAGACATGCACCACCACTGTCTGGGGAGATCAGATTTTTTTTTAATTTAATTTTCTTTTATTTTGGGGACAGGATCTCACTGCATATCCCAATTTACATGTCTTATATTCTTGGTCCCTTAATCTGAATCTGTCAAGTGCTGTGATTACAGGCATGTAACACATGGCCATAATTTCTTGACATAAATTTTGTGATAGTAAAAATTTAGAAATGGCATCCTATATCATACTGTATATTGAATTTCAATACTGTAACTCAAAAATGAATATAAATATATCTCATTTTTTGGTTTTTGATTTAAGATTCATATAGCCCAGGTTGGCCTGGAACTCACCATGAAGCCAAGACTGGCCCTAAATTCATAAACCTCCTGCCTCCTACTTCAACATGCTAGGATTTCAGGCTTGTATTACTACACTCAGTTGTATCTGTTTTGAAAAAAGTTAAGAATTAAAATTTTAATACTATTTTTGTCCAGATTCAAAGGAAATCTGACACCCTCCCTCACCTACCTACTCTTGGTGCTAGAGACCAAATCCAAGGCTTTATTGCTGCATTTTAGAGTCAGAAGGCCTCACAGCCCAAGCAAAGTCTGAATTAAGCAGGCCAGGGGCTTCCTGGAGAGAGATCTTCTCACAGAGCAGCCTCAAATGCATGTTACAAGGAGCTTTTAAAGACAACACAGAAAAGCTACATCATGTTTGGTAGTTGCAAGGGGAATTCAAGCAAGCAAGCAAGCAGTTTAGCAGAAGCCAAAACCATACAGTTAGCTGCAGCATTTCAACCCTGAGTTTCTAGAACAGGGTTTAGTACTTTCCTGTGGGACTTTTCACAATCAGTGTAGAAAAAGGGAAAATCAATTTCAGGCTAAATCAAAGATAGCTCCAGTTTCCTAGTCACATTATGAATACTAAGTGAGTGCTCACCCACTGGTCCCCATTTCTTTACATAAGTAAAACTTGCTTTAAAGGTAGGTATTGGAATTTTGGTTTTCTCTCACTGCAGGTGATCTCTTTAACCAGTTAATGAGAGATGATCCTTCAACTGTAAATGGTGCAGAGATTTTAATGTTGGGAGAAATGTTGACTTTACCCCAAAATTTCGGGTAAGAATAATCAATTTACATAAGATGTGCAGTAATACCCAAAAGCTGTTATGTTTTCACGTGGAGTGGGAAAGTGCCGCTTGTGGTAAAAACACACAAATTGATCCTGATGGTTCTATATTTATTTTTTTAAAGGAATATTGAACAGTGTCGGTAGTGGTTCAAAAACAATGATAGCATTTTTACTTTGTTCTTTGTGTTGTGGCTGAAGCTATGGATCTTGTCTACCTAGCACTACAATAGCACAGTTAACATGCCCAGCCCTAGGTCTTATACTGGTGGTGATGGTGTGTGCCTTTAGTTTAACTAACTGACATTGCTAACTTTTTCAGAGCACCCCTCTTACTGGGCCTGATTCATACCCCTCTCTCTATAGAACTAATAAACTCTAGGGTATAGTTTCTATTTTTCCTAAGCTTACAGAATGTGGTCATAACTAGTATCTTGATAACTAGGAAATCTATCATTATAAAAACTGTTAAAATTTTATAGAATAGGGACTGGAGAGGGGCCTTAAGAGGAGAACCTGGTTCAATTCCCAACACCCACATTGCTGCTCACAGCTGCCTAACTCCAACTTCAGGACATCTGTCTTTAGTTACAGTTTCTTTTGCTGTGAAGAGACACCATGACCATGCAACTCTTCTAAAGGAAAACATTTCATTATGGTTACTCACTTACAGTTCAGAGGTTCAGTCCATTATGCTCATTGTAGGACATGGTGGCATGTAGGCAAACCTGGTGCTGGAGAAGGAGCTGAGAGTTCTACATGTTGCAGTGACAGGAAGTGTCTGAGACACTGGGCAGTATCCTCAGCATAGGAAACCTCAATGTCTACCTCACAGGGACACACTTCCTCCAACAAGGCCACATTCACTCCAACAAAGCCACGCCTCTTAATAATGCCACTCCCTGTGAAAATATGAGGGCCAATTACATTCAGACTACCAAAACATCTGACTCTTCTCCTCTGCTCAGGCACTGCATGCACGTGGTGTACACACATAGCTGCAGGCAAAACAACTTTACACATAAAAGGACATTTTTTAGGTTATATAGTGTAAAGGCCGTAGTCATTTTACTAGGAAAATACTGGGAAAAAATCTCTAAGATTAACTTGGAAATTCCAGACTTAGAACACATTATTTTAAAAATGAAAATGACATTTTCTAGTGTATTCAGATATAAATCTTAGGACAGCGCAGCTCTGATTACAGTGACCATTATGTCCAGGACGGCCAGAAATTTGTGTAGCAGTTGTCAGCTGTATTATATCATATGTATTTACTTCTCGCTTTGAAGTGCCTAATGAAAATAAAGGAACTGGGGAAATATTTCCTTTCTCTTCAATAAATTTTCTCCTACCTGAAGTTCTTACTTCAATAGAATGATTCCTTTTATGGACTAAATGAGTTTGTGCCTAAAATGCTGTTTGATTTCATAGGAATATATTTTTGGGAGAGACCTTTTCCAGTTATATTAGTGTTCATAATGACAGCAATCAAGTTGTAAAAGACATATTGGTGAAGGTGAGTGATATTCTTATTTACAAAGCCTTTTATTTGAATAAAAAGTTTTATTTCTGTTGAGCCTTTGAACCTCATTAAAATGCAGGGTCAGTAGTAGACTCTTAAATGTCATTGACAAAGACTGATGGGTACCAAACACTATGGAGGATCCAGAAATATTTTTCTTCTACTCAAGGTTTCTGACAGCTTGGATGAGAAAGTGACTATTTGGTGAATAATAGTTGTAGTGTTTGTGTGATTAACATAATAGTTCGTGAAAGACTTAGGAGGAAACATGATACAAGTGACTGCCCAGTTGCAGGAAGGGGTAGTAAAGGAGTAAAGACAAGAGGGTCTTGGAAGACAGGCAGGATTTAGGGGGAGAGACTAGGGCAGGGGAGGCAGGCTCAGTGTGTTCTTTTAGAGAAAAACAAAATCGCATATACCATGTTAGTAGTAGTGTAGTGTAGTATTAGTGTAGTGTCGTGAAAGCCAGGCTAAGATTTTAGAGAAAAAAAATAAAACCATAACTTTTTAGAACAGGGACAGTGGGCTTTTACTAGAACTAGTGGCAGTTTGTGCTAGGAAGGTTGGCATGATCAGCACGTGGGATGCTTTGTAGGAAACGGAGCACTTAGAAGACTCTTGAGGGAGTTGAGAAATCAAACACTAGAATGTGTAAGTCAAAAACTTGAAATGTATTCAAAAGAGAATGCATAAAGGAAATAAAAATTAACTACATGGTGAATAGAGAAAATATGGCACATGTACACCATATGCTCAGCTTTAAAGAGAAGGAATTTCTGTCATTTGCAAGAAAGTGAGTGGAGCTAGAAACCATATTAAACAAAATAGAGGGAGAACACCAGGCAGCATGTTTCACTGCTCTGCAGGATTTGGATTTTAAAATTATATGAACTCTGTGTGTATGCATGTATAAATGGATGTGTGTACTCACATATGTGTGATATAAAATTGTACAAGGTGCTGAGAAGGCAGGGAGAGAAGAAAGCAGTGGGCCATGAACGGAGAAAAACTGACTTAGTTCATGTTTCATCTCATACATTGAACATAGATTTGAAATGACACATAGAGGAGAACTATTTGGAGACCATTGTGAGGTGAGGAAGGAAAGGAAATTCATGGAGAAATAAATATGAACAAAGTACAATGATACAAGTGTATGAAAATATCATACAACTATTATTTGTGTCCTGTCTAAAAAATTAACTTAAAAACATGTATGAGGAGAAGTTGATTCAAGGCTGTCCTTAAGTAGGGAATTTGGGTTATTAGAGTATTGCTAAATGAGGAGTCTTTTTTGTTTGTTTTTGTTTTTCTAGACAAGATTTCTCCATGTAGCCCTGGCTGTCCTAGAACTCAAACTCACAAAGATCAGCCTGCCTCTGCTTCCTGAGTGCAGGGATTAAAGGTGTGTGCCATCACTGACTAGCTAAAAGAAAGGTCTTAACTGCAGTGGATTTGAAATTGATCCATATATCTGTAAAGTTAAAAAAGATCTCAGAAAATAAATATTTCAAGTCTCACACATCAAACTTCAGAAGCTGGATGCAAATATTGTGTTAAATATGGGCAGGGTCTGAACCTGCCATCAGATTAAGGGTTGACAGAATACACAGTCTGTTTATTAAGACTTATAAACTAAGACTGGGCTTATTTGTTTGTTTCCCAAATAATAGAAAGGAAACAATATTTCATGATATTATAAAATTCAAACTTAAGTGTCTGTAGATAAAGTCTTCTGACAGAACCACACTCATTTGTTGTTATATGATCTGTGACTGATTTCCAGCTACAATGTAAGATCTATAGTTGGAATATCCTTTGTTGTCTGAAAAAAAAACTCTAAAATGTGTTACATGCATTGTAAAGAGAAATTTCTAGCTCTACATTAGTTGACTTCTTTAAAACCTCTCCAGAAAGCAAAGACTCCACAGAGGCAGGGGTTTGGGCTGGTTTTCATCTGATAGATCTCCAGCTCCTAGAACAAGCTCTGTGGCAGCATGTAATAAGTAATTAGGAATAAATGTTCAGTACGACATTTTTAATTATGTCAAAAAGAGAAATAATTAGTCAAACACAGTATTGTTATCATTAGTATTATTAAAAATGGCACATGAACTTAGCCAGTGATCTCATATTATACCTTATAAAGGAAGCCAATGTAGCTGAATAATGCCTCCTCCCGTGGAAAAGTGTGTATAGCATTTTGAACTTCTGCTTCATTTTATGTGAGTTCACTAATCTTGGTGACCTGTTACTTTTCTATGCCTGTTTTTAACCATGTATATAGTAAGGTAATACTTTAGACCTGCCTACTTCAGAATTGTGAGGATTACATGATCAATGGGCTAACAGGACTTGTACATGTTACATTCCCACGAAATGTGAGTTACTAGTATTTCATAATTGAACTTAACAAAAGAAACAGCATAAATAAACATCCCACTTAGACAATGACCAGCACTAAGAACGTTAGGTTAGAATAACTACAAAATGGGGGTGGAGGAGGGCCCAAAGAGGTGGCTCAGTGGGTGACGTGATTGCTACACAAGTAACGTTTGGCTGTCACTCCATCCTATGACTAGGAAAGCTGCTAGCTTTGTGTGGGGCCTGGAACAGAAGAAGGCTCATCAACAGGTCCAGGCTGCTGTGTGGTTGCCCTACCACTTGAACCACATGATCCAGCAGAACCAATGATCCTTGAGGTGTCAGTGGCAGATAGGGATGCCCTCTGGACCCTTTGGATGGCTCCTATAGGTGAATAACAGAAGAGACCTTTGGGATTTTGGAGCAAGGCTCTAACATGACCTGTAGGTTACTATTCTCCCTTTGAAAGACAGTTCTTGACCTGCTATTGGGCCTTAGTGGAAACTGAATATTTGACAATGGGCCACCAATGCAACCTGAGCTGCTCATAATGAACTGAAGGGTATCTGACACACCCAGTAAAAAGTAGGAGGAACACAGTAGTAGTCTACTATCAAATGGAAGTGGTATATATGTGATTGGGTCAGAGCAGGTCCTGAAGGCACAAAAAGTTACATGAAGAAGTTACCCAAATGCCTATGGTGTCTACTACCATTACAAGGTTGTCTGCTGCCAAACATTTGGTCCCTATGACCAGCCGACTGAGGAAGGAAAGACTAGAGCCTGGTTTATTGATGGTTCAGCATATTATGGAAACACCACCCAGAAATGCACAGTTGTAGCAGTGCATCCCCTTTCTGGTACAACCCCAAAAATCACCAGTTAAGGGAAATCTTCATAGTGCACAGAACTTTGGGTGGTATACATGGACAAACATTTAGTTTGTAAAGAGAAATGGCCATATTTGTGATTGTTCACTGATTCATACACTGTAGCCAATGAATTGGCTGGGTGGCCAGAGCCTTAGGTATATGGACAGATCTTTTTAAATGGAGAAAGGATATGAAGACACTTGTGTCTGTATGTGGGACACATGCTTATAAAAAGGTGACTTCAACTGAGGAGGAGTTCAATAATCAAGATTCACTTTTAATTTGGGCCGCACCTTTTGCTGGAAGCCTATCTAAGGACATGGAAGAAGAAAGCTTTTGCTCTTTGCCTGCTGGCCCTCGCCTTGCTAGCATCCATTCCTTCCCTGATATTGGAGCCTACTGCTTCTCGGTGGATTCCAGCATATACTGAAGCCCAGCTCAGACACCCGGCCTTTGGACTGAGCAACTCCTGGCCTCCTGTGAACTACTGCTTTCCATTCACAGCCAGCTGTAGTTGGATTAGCTGAACTATAGCCTATAAGTCAGTGTTTCTCAACCTATGGGTGGCGAAGCCTTTGGGGATCAAACAACCCTTTCAGAGGGATCGCCTAAGACCATCTGAAAACACAGATGTTTACATTATGATTTATAACAGTACCAAATTACAGTTATGAAGTAGCAACAAAAAATTTTATGATTGTGGGTCACCACAACATGAAGGGCTCTATTACAGGGTCACAGGATTAGGAGGGCTGAGAACCACTGCTATAAGTCACTCATATGTATATGAATGGAGCACTGACTGCTCTTCCAGAGGACCCAGGTTTAATTCCCAGCACCCACATGGCAGCTCATCTGCAACTCTGGTTCCAGGGGATCTCATGCTCACCATGGCCTCCACAGGCCATGCACGTACATGACACATTTGAATGTAGGCAGAGCATTCACAAACATATGTTCATGCACTGTGGTTCATGTCTATGGCCCCAGCACTGGAGGGGTGGGAAGCAGGAAAGCCAGAAGTTCAAAGTTAATAAGGTACACAGGAAGTTCAAGGCCAGTCTAGACTATGTGAGATGCTCTCTCAGAGGGAAAAGCAGGAAAAGAAAAAAACCCTCATTTGTTCATACTGATGACTCAGTCAGGTCTGGCATGAAAGCTAGCAGTGTAGGCGTTCCTGTTTTTATGATTTGTACCTTTTTACTCCAGTGCTGAAAATATATCTCTTTTTATCCATAATATAGATACATTTACATATTTACATATACACATATGCATTTATATATAGACACATACTTAAATATACATGTGCATGTATACACGCATGTGCATATATACATGCATGCATATTCATATATATACATGCTTGTCTTGTCATGGTATATACATGAAATAAATCTGAAGATTGTTAGCTTACAACCTTATGAAAACGAATGCCCTGTATAACTTATGCTGTTGTTTAACCAAGATTCTGTTTTCCAAATTTTGGTTAGTTCTTTGGGTCTCAGCTCCTGCTGTGGTTATAATCTTCATTCCAGTGCCGTCAAATTCACATGTTACTGTTTGGCACTGGATTCTCCCTGCTCCTTGTTGGTTTCAATGGTTGTTGGTATTGCAACGTGGATATGTATAGTCTTGCCATGGTTCCGAGCATGAGATTGATACAGAATATTTCTTACAAAAAAAAAAATGAGTGCTATTTCTTTATCCCTACTTCCTCATTCTTGTTTTTCCCTTGATCCTTTGTTTTAGTTTCTTTAAAAGCATATATTAATTATGTAATTTAACGGGTTCCGTTATGTTATTTTTATATGAAACACACCACTACCCCCCATTAGCCCTGTTGTCTCCCCGCTCTCCCTGGTCAGATAACCAGCCAGCTCTCCCTGCTATCCTGTAGGTGCCTAACTTCTCACCTCTTTTTTTCAAGGCTGATCTTCAGACAAGTTCTCAGCGTTTAAACCTTTCAGCCTCCAATGCTGCTGTGGCTGAACTTAAACCTGATTGTTGTATTGATGATGTCATACACCATGAAGTAAAGGAAATTGGGACACATATGTAAGAATTAAGTTTACTACTTTTCAAAAGCTTTTACTCAATTTTTTTGTGGTGTGTGTGTGTGTGTGTGTGTGTGTGTGTGTGTGTGTGTGTGTGTGTGTGTACCTTGACAGTCAAATAGGGAACCAAAGAAGACAAGATATGAAGAAGTCTCAACTTTTGCATTTCTGGCCTGTGAATGTATTTTGAATCTGAGTACTGTTTTTCAATCTGAAAAAAAGTGAACATTTCAGCCCTCTGAAATTATTTAGGTTTCTAATCTCCCATAGTACCCCTATGCCAGTCACTTCATAGATAGATGCTGACGTCAACTATCTCTTCAAACTATTTCTCACTATTTTTCTCTCTGCCTTTTCTTCTCTTATTGTATCCATTAAAGCATGTAATACAGCCAACATTAAACAAATTTGTACCTAATTATTTAATCAGTTGATTTCTTGCTGGCTCTGAAGGCACTTTTTGCTATATATTCTGAAATTGATACGAACTTTGGATTAAAATTTTCTAGAAGCCAAATTTCTGGGCCATCATTTATTAATCGTTTTGCTTTTGAGAGACTTCACATTAGCTTTTGGAAAGTCTGGCCTTCTAAATGCTTTTGAAAGCATCAGTAATAATCTGTCAACCGTGTCATTCTTCCTTCTTATACTGTAGTCATGCTCTTTAACTGCACACTCATTCTGTGATGTGAAGTGCGTTTGCTTACAGAGAACCACTTGCGGCATTTTGTATAATTTCTCACATCTCAGAATACTGTAACTTCCTCACAGAAGCTGTCTTAACCTTTGTATAGAGCTTCCACAACTTGTTATTTTTCTGTTTTGTCTTTACAGTTACTATAAGAGCTAAAATAATATGAAGTCTGTGTAGTGTATATATCCAGGGAAGTACCAGAGAGCAGTGGTTCATATCACTGAAGCTGAGCTTCCTGGACTGTTGTATAGTAAGCACGCTGTAGGAAATGAATAGACAACTCCTTTAGAAGACACAGGACTCAGGCTGTATCAAAACCTGTAGATGCTACAGTATGTCTACTGTGAACACTTACTTCCCAGGGCAGCCATTGTGGAGGGTTTGGATTTTATTGCTGGTTTTTGTTGTTGTTGTTGTTACTGTGGATGAACATGTGTGTATGTACCACACATATGCATGGGGTTTTGTTTGCTTGTTTTGTTGAGATGGGGTTATCACTGTTTGGTCAGATTGTTCTTAAAGGTAACTAAGCTGTGCTCCAGCTTATGATCCTTCTGCCTCAGCTTCCATATGCCACCATATCAAGCTCTGGTATTATGTTTTGACCAACTTGCTTTCTAGAAAGTATAAGGCACCAGTGTAAAGGACAAATTAAATTACCCACCATTATCAAGTATACAGCTATCAAACATTAATATATTTCCTAGTCATTTTATATGCACATATAAATATATGTGCTTGCATATATGCATAATAACATATATAAATAATATATACTCAAGCATTTGTTCTTTTCCATTTACTGTGAATATTTTTCTATATCAGTCAGCATCCTTGACAACATGATTTTCTGACTGACTGCCTCTTATGTGTTTGATCAGTGTGATCTGTTTGCAGTAATGTCACAGTCTATTTTCAGTTTTCTTCCATAAACAACAAAATAATGAGTAGCCCAATATTGCCTGTAAAGTTTTGAAGTAGAGTTTCTATGGAGATATGTCATCATTCTTAAGGCTTTACGCCAAAAGGGTGTTTCTTAATTCCTTTTACCATCTAGCAATGTAAAGAGACTAAGTTTCTCTAACCGTCACCGACCTAAGGGATTCTGGCCAAACCTTGTAAAATTGAAAATGTTATCTCATTATTTTAGCTTCTGGACTATGTGTGCAAGTTATCATTTAACATTTTTATTAACTATTTATAGAATTGTAACTTATCTGTGCTTTCATAATTTACGTTGCATTCTTTTCCTCCCGTTTTGAGTAACACATTTGTACTTTGTTGATTGAGCTAGAAGAACCTTTCTTTATTAACAATTTAACCATCTTTTCATGTTATTAGTATTTTATACCAACTTTTTGATTGTTTTAGTGGGTTTTGTTTTGTTGAGCCTCACTATGTGTCCATGGCTGGCCTGGAACTCAGAAGTCCACCTGGCTCAACTTAATGCCTCCCACATACTGGAATTAAAGGCATGTGTCCACAACACCTAGCTTTCCTAGTGTTTTGATTAAAACTTGTACACAGTTCCCCACAGTATCATGGTAACTCTACCCTGGATTTCTTTTAAAATGCATTTTTTTCTCATGCAAATGAACTCTTTTCAGTCACAGGTAGCATTGGGGTTTTCTTGGTCCAGGGCAGCTAGAGGTCCGAACCCACAGACCTGTAGCCCCAGACCCCTTAGCCACCCGACGCTGCTCAGGCCCCCAAAAATAATTCAGACACTTATATTAACTTCATGCTGTTTGGACTATGGCTTAGGCACATTGCTAGATATATCTTGGATCTTAACTCAACCCATTCTCATTAATCTATCATGCCACGTGGCCCGTGGCTCACCTGTGTTCCTTACATGTTTCTTCCTGAGTGGCTGGCTCGGTCTGATCTGACTCTGCCCTTCTCCTACCTATGCTCTGATTTCTCCTCATACTTTTTCTATGGTGCCTGTCATGGGCCAAAACAACTCCTTTATTTAAAGATTGATATTCACAGCATACAGAAAGACATTCCCACATCACCTCCCTCTTTCTGTCTAACCAAAAAGAAAGGTTTCAACTTTATTATAGTAAGATTACATATGACAAAATAGCTACCAAGCAAGAATTACAGTTACAATATCTAGTCTATTTGTATTTACCTTATCCTTGTGACTCTAAAGTTTCATATCCAATACACCTTTTAAAATAACCTAAGAAAACTATACCTATAACGATCTAATCTTCAACTACATCAAAGACCACAGAAGGATATATTTACCCAAGTAAACTGGAGGTACAAGCAACCTCCAAAATCTAGAAATGACAGAGGTGACACCTATCTGCCTGGACAGTCACCCAAAGTACTTTTATAAAGTTCGGGCATCCATCTTCAGCCTACAGGCCCAGAGTCTCTTTTCATTTCAGTGAAGCAGGAAATCTGCTCTACCCATTCCAATATACTTCGTCAGTCACTTTTCCTTGAGTCCTGAAGAATGTCTGACGTTTTCTCTGCAAAACAGGAACCTGAATGACCATCTCGGCTTGTTCTGCCAAAGTTCAGAGGTCACTTTCCTATGGAACATTCATGTCCAGTTTAAACAGCATACTGTCAAGCAGTCAGTACAAGAGCATGTTCTTGTCCAATGGCTAACCATTGCCACAAAGAAAGTAGACTCCATATGGAATTTCTTCTATGCCCATTTTTCTCTTGAAGTAGATTGGTGCTGCCAGGAGCAGATCTGTCTCACTGTCCAGAAAAGTCTAAGTTCTTAAAAATATTTTAAATGCCATTTTCTATAGGTCTTAGAAGTGTTTGAAGATTACCTATATAATTAAATTAGATCTTTGTATACCTAAAAATCTAATTAACATACATTTCTTAATTATACATTACAATTTTAAATCAGTCACATAAACATCATACCTTAAACAAGAGTAGAAAAATACATACAGCATAAGAGAATTGACCTTAAATTTGTATCAATAAACCAAAATCTATACCAATTTAAAATATTTTGAGATTAACAGCCAATTTTCTGATAAAAGTAAATTCAATAATCTACTTTTTTAAATCACTCATATACCATATCCCCCTTTTCTTCTTAGAAAGAGATTAACTATGACCATTAACCATTTATAATGAAAGCAAACATTTATAAACAATATTTTGGAATTTGGGCATAGTTTTCCATTACTACTTCCTGCAGATTAGGGGTGTTGACAATCTCATGGGTTCTTGAGAGTGGATCATAGTCTGCAGCCCTGAAGCTGATATGACTATCTCTTCCCATCAGAGGTTTTTTTAGGGGGTCTTGGTTGATGAAACCATATTTTCCTGGAAGCAATCCACAGGTTCTCATCTTCTGTGGAAACAAAAGCACAACTCTTCCAAAGCAATATATCCTTAGACACAAATTTCAAAGTCAAGATACCTTTAAAATATATATTCTTGTTTAACTTAGCAGACTTTGCAATCCATTGTCTTTCTGCAGTTAGCTCATTAACAGTTAAAAAATTAAAAGAAAATACAATAATAACCAAAATCCAGATTTTGTGTCTATTTTCCATCTTCACGTGGCTTATTATATTTTTATTATTCTATTTCTCCTTTTAAAGACTTTCTCTACCTTCTTTCTTTTCTCTCTGAAGCCTATGTACCTTTTACATGCATTGTAACCCGTTTACAGGGTTTTTTTTAAAAATCTGAATCTGTTTTATTGTGAATCCTTAATCATTTTCCAATCAAAAGAGCTTTTAAAATACTCGCACTCTTAAAGAGCCACATAGTTCTTGCAAATAAAGCTGAGTCAGGAAGTTCTCTTAAAGGGGCTGCATCTCTGTTCACCGCCAGCAAACAGCAAACCCAAGAAATGCTGCTATTGAAAAACCATCTTTGACTGTGTTTCCCTTTTGTTCAATATAAACAGAAACCTTAAATCAATCACATGCTACTCGGTCTTCTGTGAGACTTTGGGCCGGCGTCATTTTGAATGTGCCCCAGACGCTGAGCTTTCTCTGGACAATGACCCGCTTCAGATACACAGTTTGGAAACTGCTTTGGCGCAGTTTCTGTGATCTAGAACCCTTTTTAATCTTTCTCTGGCTGTATGTGGGTGTTTTTGTTTGTTTGTTTGTTTGTTTTTGTTTTTGTTTTTGTTTTGCCCCACGTTGGGACGCCATCTGTAGCAATAAGGTTTTCTGGTCCTGGGCAGCCAGAGGTCCAGACCCACAGACCTGCCAGACTCCTTAGCCACCCACAGCTGATATTTTTCTGTGGTGCCTGTCATGGGCCAAAACAGCTCCTTTATTTAAAGATTGATATTCACAGCATACAGAAAGACATTCCCACATCAATCGCATACTTATTTTGGAACATATTCTACTTCCAAAGGAAGAATTTGAGGTTCCTGTTCCAAAAGAGCTCTATATCTGTCCTTTACCTTTTTTTAATTTATGTGTATTTGTGTGGGGCTGTAAATATAGTTAATACATCAGGTATGTGCAGAAATCAATAGGGGCAAAATAGGGTGTCAGATCCCCTGGTTAACTGGAGTTAACCAGGCTGTTATGAGCAGCCCTGTGAATAGAAAATCAAACCCATATCCTGTGCCAGAACAGTAGGCCTTCTTAGGCACTGGGTTATCATCTCCAGCCCCTGAAATCATGTACTTGAGAATTTTCTTGTTGATGTATTTATATCTGTATCTAAAACTCTTTTCCTGCTGTAATCTCATTAAGATACAGTTTCACAGTGTTGACTTAATTTTTGTTACATTTATAAGCACAATTTAAGTATGTTAAATTTATTATTAAGAAGTGAGATGGGAAATGATTCAGAATGTTAAGACATCTTTCTGTTTCAGCTTGGTGTGTGCTGTGAGTTACACAACTCAGGGTGGAGAAAAAATGTACTTTAGAAAATTCTTCAAATTTCAGGTATTGAATATGGCAAAGATAAAGTTGTTTTCAAGTGCCTTTTTTTCTGGGAGGAAAGTTTCAAATAAATTAAGTGGTTCATTTCTGTGGTTCATTTATGAACTGGCATTTAAAAGTCAGGTTAAGTTAAGTTCAAATATAAATTATCATCACCACTGTAATGCTTTTATAATAAATTGAAGCATTTTATTTAAATGTTTTATTGATGAGACAAACCCCAAAATATAGAGATAAAAAGAATGTAAAGCCCAAATAAGATGATTGAATATAGCATTAAGTTATTTAAAGAATTATTTAAATGAAAAATTATTGTTTTACAGGAATATTGCATATTCATTTAAAAAAAAACTTTTACCAATTAAAATTAGACATGGCTTTAAGTCATTAAAGCCTGTGATTTAAAACCAAGAAAACAGTCAAATCTAAATTTCCTGATTGTGCTTTATTTTAACTAGGTTCTCAAACCATTGGATGTGAAAACCAAATTTTACAATGCAGAGGTAAGTGTTAGGCACTTAATACAATTTCAAATTAGACATTGAAATCTTGACTGAAAATCAGAGGTGTTATAGTTCCTGTCATGTTGTGATAATAAGCCTAAACTCCAGTAAGAAGTGAATTCCTTTAAAGTGTCCCTTATTCTTCTGGTTTCCACCTACATATAATCAGTGTGTCTTGATTTTCACTCTATGATTTTCTAGGACAGTCAGCCCTTTTGTTAGACAACTGCCCTACAATCCTTCATAATGATGGTGGTGTTGCATTCAAACACTAGCAATCTGCTGAATATTTGCAGTGACTTCCTGGAGGTTACGGGATTCAAGTGGGGCATAGACTCAATACCTACTTAAGAGAAGGGCATCTAGTCTCCCTGGGAAGTTAGTGTACCAAGTAGAGCTGGGCTGCTGAGTGGCTTAAAAGCTTACTAGGAGAGCCTCGTTGGGAAAAACTGGAGAGTAGGACATGACCTTTTCTTTAGCACAGAGAAACATTAGGACTGACCCTAAGAGAAAGGAGCTGTAGGAAAGAGATGGCAGCACTTGTCTCGGTCTCTTAGTGGGGATGCTGAAGGGGTGGGAGTGAAGGCGCCACCTGTGCTGCACAGTGAGCTAGAGCTCACCCTGAGATGTGTATAGTGAACCCTGGCTGGGGGGGGGGGGGCTTTTTAAAATTCTTTTACCCCTCAGAATCTATATTATAAATTAAGAATACTCAGATGCAGGATTTTGTCATGAGGATTATATCGTCTACTCATACCAAGTGGTAATCAGAGATGTGCTCGGTATGAAGTGCGTGTTGTAGCTACATTTGATAAGCTGTCACAGTAAAGGACCTTAACCTCTAAGTCCTTGTTAGAGGAAGGAGAAAAATGCGTGTCACTAACAGAGTGACTTGGAACAGTACTGAAGCAGCCTGGGATAGGAAGCTGGATTTAAAACACATCACTAGGTAAACAAAGAGTGGGCAAAGCTCTGTGGTTTCAAAGTTTCTCAGAATTACAGCTTAGACAAATACTGTCCAGTCAACAGCACAGATCAGATTGAGTGTCATAAGTAGTTAGTAAACTATATCATCATGAATCATGGTACCTAACACTTTACTATGGTCCTTGATTCCATGTATTTGTCAGACATGTTTTGATAGTGCTTTTAATCATGCTAGTGTGAGTTATCTAAAGAAAATCTAGTTTCATAAAGACTTAGGCTATAGTTTTCTATGCTAGGAAAGTCTTGCAGGAAGATACAGGAATTAGTAGCTAGGAGTTGAACATTTGTCACCTCCTGGGCTCAAAGCCCTGTGTCAGATGTGGAATAATGGTGGCAGGTGTCTTTCCTGCCTCGGGACACTTACTGTGGTGGAGGAACTAAATAATATAACCATATATGTGACTCTTCCTATGTCACAGTGATGCATATTCATGCGTCAGGAACATAGCAGTGACATTTTATCATCAACTATACACTTGATGAAGGGGGTATCATTTGACATTGGATTCAATAAGTCTACTTTAAATGTATATTTACATAATGCATAATAGACTGGATTCTAACAAGAAGAAGGAAATAGACTGAATTCTCTGAAATGGTGTATCATAGCATTGCCTGTAATATGACCTGTGACAACTTTATGGTAACTTTAATCACCTCAGATCCTCCGCTAGGAAAGGATTCCAACATTAGATAAAGTCAAGAGAAACTTTAAGATGTTGTGTTTTCAATGTGGGATGGATTATACATGTATCTGTGCAGGTAGAGAGTGTCCAAGAGGACACTGGGCAGACTCTGCCCTCACTGTGTCAGTCTATATTCAGCCATGATGGTCTTCTCTGTCCCTTTGTCATTAACTGGAGAGGAGGAGTTTGTCATATTTCCGTATGTTGCTTCCTGTTTCCTTTCTTGTTTACTAACGCTGTCCTTAGTAAGAACAAATGCAGACATGCATTTCATTTTAGAGTTGTTCTTTCTTTAACATTTAACTCTGATTTTTCTAATTTTTCTTTTTTATTTTCCCATTAGAGTGACCTCAGTTCTGTGGTAATTTCATTTTTTATTATAAATTTATATGCTTTTCTCACCTCTTTTTGACTTTGCCTAATTAATCTCTCTATATAAAACATAGTGGAAAAAAAGTTAGTTGTGAATACTAGATCTGTGACTGCAGAAAGAAAATACACAATTTGAGCATACTTTTAAAATTGTTTGTATGCTGACTGATTAAATTGTCACACTGAGACAACTGCATTCTCATTTTTTTGTTTCTTTGGGTGTTTTTTAGAGAAGACATGTAATTTCATTGTCTTTTACCCTTGGGATTTTCAATATTTTACTGTGAAATAGCCAATTTCCTTTCATTTCTTACACAGAATATACAATTGAAATTTAGTTTCGATGCACAGTAGTTTCATCTAGGTCAGGTAAAGCTGGCCTTTTGACAAAAGCAAGCAAAGAAAAATCAAATTTCTGACACTGGCTGAATTCATATTTTCAACTTCCTCTTGGCAATAAGCAGCATTCGCTTACCATGTTATGTGTGCGCTAACAGCACTGGCAGCCTTAGCACCACATTCTTGTCCTAATCTTCAGATGTCAAATTACTTCATACTAACTGTTCACACTAACTTGATTTTCCATTATGCTGCTTTCCTTTCATTATATCTAAACTGTCCATCAACTTATACAACGAATTGCGTTTTAAAAATTAAAATGTGGGCCTTGGGTTGTTTTAAGAGCAATGGATTTATGGGATATATTCACTTATTTTCTTAAGAAAAAGTAATTGAGCTGGTTATGGTGGTTCACACCTTTGATTCCAGCACTCAGGAGGCAGAGGCAGGAGGTTCTCTGTGAGTTCGAGGCCAGCCTGGTCTACAAATTGAGTTCTAGGACAGGCTGGGCTGTTACACAGAGAAGCTCCCCCTGTCTCAAAAAACAACAGCCAAAAAAAAAAAAAAAAAGGAAAAAGTTATCAAATGATAAGTTTAAAATGCTACATTGTTTTAGCCAGGTGTGGTGTACACCTTTAGTAACCAACAATTGAGAGACAGAAGCAGGCAGATCTCTGTAAGTTGGAGGCTAGCCTTGTCTACATAGTTCCAGGACAGACAGAGCTAATAGAGATGCTCTGTCTCACAAAACAAAAACAGAAAAGATGCATTGTTTTAAAGAATTGAATTCTTGTACTAACATTTCCATTTGAGCACATATCTAAAAGGCCAAATAATCTGTTTTAGGCACATTAAATTATAATTTCATTATGTTTTACATGATTGTCATTTCTGACTTCAGCATTTAGAAAGCTCATAATTCCCCAATTTGAGGTCATAGTTAATTTCCAAGTTCTATAACTGAAACTTTCTTGGGGGTGGGGAACGGATGTAATTTTTAATACCCTTGACATAACAGTTTTATTTTTCAATCATTCAAAGCAAACTCAGAATCAAGAGGCATAAAATTAAGGATTGTTTAATAGAAATATCCAGGGAATTCAATATTTTTGTAAATTGAATAATATGAAATGAATGATGTCATTTTGAATTGTCAATGTCCACAAAATACTTCAGTGTTACTGATTTAGAAGCAGAACTGTTACTAGGCCATTTCCCGTACTCGTTTCAACCTTAAATATCCATATAAAATGAACCAAGAAGTGAGTAAGACTACTTATAAATTGCTTTAATTTAAAAAATTAGACTCTAAAGGGTATAAAAACAGATTTTTAATAGCTAGTGGTCACTATCTCAATTGAAGTAATTACACATTAATTATATTATTCCAGAATATTCCAATGAAAACTTCACTATCTTTCCTTAGCACTATCTGAGTGCACCCATCTCACTGAACTTCCTTCTAACATTTTAACATGAGATTTGGATTTTTGTTGTTATTGAAATACAAATTAAACACATGCTTTTGGATTCTACAAAGTATAGCCTAGTTATCCCACATCCATTGTTTGACAGGGTGCCTATTGACTAACACCTCACTTTGCTCCTATTTATTGTGTTAGGATGAAGATTTCTTTTCTTGCATTAATTGTGATAATTTTGATTTGCAGGCATGAACTAATCACATTTGTGGTTAATATTTTTATATAAATAAGATATTCTCATTAAGGTAAATACTTTTAAGTACCATGACATTTTGGTGGATGGTTTGTTTTTTTTGTTTTTTTTTTCATGTTCTCAGACTGATGAAGTCTTTCTGGAAGCCCAAATTCAGAACATTACAACCTCACCCATGTTTATGGAGAAAGTTTCACTGGAGCCATCGATAATGTACAATGTAACAGAATTAAATTTTGTGACCCAAGCTGATGAATGGTAAGTATTAAATGTTTGCTATTACTTGGAAAGATGCAGGCTTTTCTGGTGTCCCCTAGCCTAGTATATTTTGATTTATTTTAAAATAATTAGTGGCTATTATTTGTAGAGAACCTTTAGGTTAATTAAAACCTTAATGAGAAAGTAAAATTCCCACAAGTTGTCTTTCTCCCTCAGTTTCTCCTTTTGGTTCTTGTTTTCTTTCTTTATTGTTTTTCGGGACAGGGTTTCTGTTCCTCTGTTTAACAGTCCTAGCTGCTGTGGAACTCTTTGTAGACCAGCCTGGCCTCGAGCTCACTGAGATCCGCCTGCCTCTGCCTCCTAAGTGCTCCACCACTGCCCAGCGTTTTTTTTGTTTGCTTATGTGCCTTTTGTTTATTTGTTTTAGAGCCAGGCTCTCTCCATGTTGCCAGGCTAGGCTCAAGCTAGCCTTCAGCCACAGCTTCCCCAGGAGCATCATACTCCATTGCACCCAACTCTTGTCTTGTAATAATGTGACACATGTTGTGACCAGTGGGCCAATATTCCTAATACAAGCAAAGGTCCAGAGTTAACATCTACTTACATGTCGTATACACTGTAAGATTGGACAGGTGCATAATGCCATGTCTGCCATGCTGAAGCATTCTTTTCACACCTGCTTGTCCTCCCTATATATAAGCATAAAGACCCGCCTTTTCCCATCTTGCACTGCACTGTTCAAAGCACTTGTGTGTAATAAAATGTTTGTGGCCCAGAGTTTCTGACCTAGCCCCAAGATTCAGACCCACTCACAGCCCTGCTGCCACTTAGCACCAAATAATCACACAAAGGCTTAAGTTAATTTCATGTTGATTGACCTGTGGCTCAGACATATTGCTAGCTAGCTTTTTTCTTCTTAACTCAATCAATTTCCATTAATCTGTTTAGCCATGTGGCTTGGTACCTTTTCTCAGAGCAGCGTGAGTGTCTTCTTCCTCTGCGTCTATTCTGACTCTCTCCTGGTCTCTGCTCTGCTCTTCCTGTTTCCAGAGTTGTGTTAGTCTGGTAGCCCCACTCACACTTCCTGTCTGCCTTACTAGCCAATCATCTTTTTATTAAACCAGTAGGAGAGATAAATATTTACAAAGTAACAGAACATAGTCCCACAGCATTGTACTCACTCTTGCTGCCTCTCTTCCTAAGACAGTGTTTCTATGTATAGCTCTGCAGACTGTGCTGAACTGACAGAGATCTGCCTGCCTCTTCCTCTGAACGCTGGGATTCAAGGTGTGCACCACCACCACCCGGCTGCAATTGTTCTCTTTCTTATTTCATCCAGATAAATCTGAAACTATCATTATTATCCTGCAAATGATAAAACCAGAAACATGGGAAGGATGGTGGAAAAAATGTTAGAAAATAAAGTGAGTGTGAATCTGAAAAAAAAAGTATCTGCAGATAAAAAGATGTGGACACATCAGAGTAGATGGTTTTAATTATTGTGTGAAAAGTATGCATGTCTTTCTACAGCTGTGTCGGGAGATGAGGAGGTAACAGCTGGAAAGAGTGCCTGACTTCCCAAGTAATAATGATTCCTAGTCATTCCCAATAATAAAACGCTCATGTGGTAGTAAAATTTAGAAAGTTAATAGCCTCCTTTACCTTCCTTGAGAAAACAACTTTCCATTCTTTATTTTGAAAGCCATTAGATTAGAATAGTGTATCTAGAGGGTGTTAGTGTAGCCAAATGGTTTAGCATTTGGTTTGCATGGGCAACACTCTGGGTTCTGTCCCCAGCTCCAAACAAAGAGTAACATATATTGCTCTGTTTCTAAGTTAGTTTCTCTGCCCCTACTCCTTTTTCTGTGAGAGGGGTGGTACTGGGGACTGACCCAGTGCTTCACACATGCTAGGCAAGTGCTGGCCATTGAGATGGCCCCAAGCCTCTTTTTACTTTTTTATTTTGAGACAAATCTTACTAAGTTGCCCAAGCTGGCCTTGAACTCACTGTTTCATCAGGCAGACATTCCCTGTCATTTGGATTGTAACCTCTGATCACTCTTAAATCCCTGTGAAGAAAACATTCAATTCCTATCCATGAGCCAACCATGGTAGTGCATGCCTTTAACACTCAGGAGGCAGATCTCTGTAAGTTCAAGGCCAGCTGGTCTACTACCAAATTCTATGACAGCCTGTCTCAAAAAACCAGAATAAAAGAAGAGGAGGAAGAAGAGAATAAGAAGAATTATTAACCGTGTGAATAGCTTTTCCTTCACAAAGATGCTAACAGATTTCTTTTCCGATTTCTACACCTGACAGTGTATCTACGTTTGGATCCAGAGGATATTTGCAGCCAATGGACACACGCCAGTACTTATACTGCCTAAAGCCCAAGAAAGAGTTTGCAGAAAAAGCTGGCATCATTAAGGGAGTGACAGTCATTGGAAAATTAGACATAGTGTGGAAAACAAACCTGGGTGAAAGGGGAAGATTACAGACCAGCCAGCTTCAAAGAATGGTGAGTGTAGAAAACATTAAGTATGGGGCTGGATTTGCAGAGGACTTATAGGTATCACAACTTAGCACTAAAAAGAAGAGCATGTAAAGTCATGAAGACTTCTAGCAAATACCCCTAGGTATAAAACTAGTGTTGAGATTCACGTAAATGTTCAGTCAAGTGTTGGTTTTTCTTTAGTATGTGTATTTTTCTGTAACTTCACCAAACAGGACTTAAGATAACTGTTTATCAGCTGTTTTATCTTTCCTAAGTTGTGCTCACTGGTCATCTGACTCATGCACATTGAGGTACTCTGGGCAGTCTCCTGAGCCTCCAATGGCTTACAGCACCATTGATGCCTTTGTTGTGATTGCTTTGAGACAGGGAATCACTATGTAGCCCTGGATGGACTGGAACTCAGCAATGCTCTGAGATCAGATCCCCTAAGTACTAACCCATTTCTTATCTCGAGGCAAGAACCATCCGAATTCTCCTGAGCCTGGAGTAATCATATCACAGTCTTGAGGGTTGTTCCACCTAAGCTCACAGCAGAACGGCATTGTCTTCACAGAATGTCACCTGGAGACCTGTGTCTGCTGAGGAAAGGTGCTGGCATGGTACCTTCCTTAACTTCAAAAGGTTTCTCAATAGATTTATTTCAACTGTTACTTTTTTATCACAGGCTCCAGGTTATGGAGATGTCAGGCTGTCTTTAGAGGCCATCCCAGATACCGTGAAGCTAGAAGAACCTTTTCATATTACCTGTAAAATCACAAACTGCAGGTAATGCCAATGTGTGTGGATCGGCCTTCTCCTCACCTAAAAGTACTTGTAAATCCTTTAATTATCCCTGTACCCTCTTGTAGTTTTTTGAGACAGGTTGTCTCTGTGTAGCCCTAGCTATCTTAGAACTCACTTGGTAGACCAGGCTAGACTCATACTCAGAAATCTGCCTGCCTCTGCCTCCCCAGTGCTGGGATTAAAGGCATGTGCTTCTGCCCCTTATATGTATCCTGTCCTTTCTTATACTGAGTACTATAGCACTGGTAATGATGTTTTCATGTATTTAAGGTCCTAGTGTTTACTTCCTGTGTTTTTGTTTCATTGGTTACTCATACTATGTGGTAAGTTTTATTTGCTGACAGCCTATGGAAGAGAGCTAGAAAAGGCCACAGTTATACTTCCTTCAAATTTTATAGTACTAAAGAATGAGCTGGTAGGTTTTTATGGGATGACACAGATTAGGATAGTCAGATACATTTCTCTGATGGTTGAAACTGAGCCATATCTTTAATATTAACAAGAAGAAATGTGGGTGTAAACTTGATAAGAGGTACTTACAGGTTAGAAAAAGATTTGATGTTTGTCTATTGCCTATTTTCTTTGACAGTGTTCTCTAAGACAGTCTTGTTATATAACCCAGGCTGGCCTAGAATTTACAATTTTCTTGTTTGCTGAGTAATGGGAATATGGGCTAAAGATTTTTGCTTTGTTTTTGAGACAGTGTCTCACTGTGTAGCCTTGGCTTGGCTTGAACTACGTAGACCAAACTGATCTCAAATTCATAGAGATCCACTATTTTGTCTCCTGAAGTGATGGGATTAGCAGCATCTACCACTCCACCCAGCCATCAAACATTCTCGAAGTAAACAGAAGAAGCAAATGATAGACAGCTAAAAGCATAAAAGAATTTTATCCCAGCAAGTCGTCTTAGTCTGGGTATTGCAATAGTCTTGCAGTAATGAATCACCCTTTTAGTATAGCTGTATAATCAGTCACTTTACTTTCATACCCTTCCAATCCTTAGTTTTAAGGAAACAGAAAATATCTGTCAAAATGACAAAAATGCTTGATTCTCTATGAAGCTACTGTGTACATGCTACAACTGTGTTGTCATTGAGACAGGTCTCTAACCCAGGCTGGCATTGAACTCCCTATAAAGCTGAGGATGACATTGAACTTCTGATCTCGTACCCCATTTCCCCATTTCAAGTGCTAGGTAGGATTACAGGTGTGCAGCACCAAGCTATTGATGAAGTGCTGGGGATCGCCACCAGCCGGGCTATATTCTAGCCCCTCCGTCTTGTTCATGGGAGGTGTTAATGCAGTCTTGTGGCAACATCCATGCATTGCTGTTCCTCTACATCTCTCTCTGACTGGATTGTGAATTATTCAGAAGCGGCAGATCTTACAGTTTACATACAGTACTTGCCAATCATAAGATCTCAGTGAACATCCAGACAAAGATGTGTAAATAGAAGGTGCATCCAGGGGATTTTTATTTTGAGGGGTTTTTTTTTTGGGGGGGGGGGGGGGGCATGTCAAAAAAGCTCATTGACTAACTGAAGATACTGTAAAAATTTTTAAACTAATTTTTTAATGTTTGTTTTAATGTAGTGTTTCAACTAAGGTTTCTAAACTACTTAAGAGTTTCAGTTTCCTCATCTATAAAACTCCGATCCCAAATACACACACATGAATACAGACACACAACATACAGTATAAAAAAATTACAGTATGGGGTGAAGGGAGGTAGCCCAGTTTGTGGAGTGCTTTCTTAGGATGTACAATGCCCCAACTTTGGTCTCTGGCTGGTGACACAAACTTGTAACATCAGCACTTATGAAATAGAGGGAAGAGACCAAAAGTTCAAGGTCATCTTCAGCTACAAAGAGAGTTTGAGGACAGTGCAGAATACAAGAGACCTAGACTCCAGACTCTTAGGGGTAAGATGGCTCAGTGGGTTAGGGCACTTGCTGTTAAGCATAATCTGAGTCTCGGTCCCAAACCTACATGGAGGAGAGACAGAGTCAACTGTTGCAGGTTGTCCACTGACCTCCACATGCACACCAGCACATGCATACCTGCACATACACATACACGGAATAAATTTTTAAAAATTAATCAACATTAGCATAAACAATTTACTAAGTTCTTGCAGAATTTACTGAGAAAATCGTGTTGGGCATCTGAAATTATCTCTAACACAGGGCATTTCTAATGCTTGTTAGGGAAACAGAAATATGTAAAAGCAAACATAGTTTCAATATGTAAATGAAATTCTAAGTAAATATTTAAATAGGAGCCAAATCCTAAGACACAAAGGCTAGAGAACTAGATGTACTGGCAATAGACTAGGAATCTGGCCTTTCGGAGCCAGTCAACATAATTTTGTGAAAACTTTAGAACTGAACATGTGTAAGCTGACCTAATAGCATCTGTCAGAGGAGGAGTCTTCAAGGGAACACAATGAGCAAGTACAAATGGCTTTTACCTCTTGAGTCCGCCAGTCACTCCTGTTAGGTGCATGCCAAAGAGCAGATCGTCAAAGGGACTAAAAACAGACTTAGTTTGTCCTTTCCTGTGAAGTTCCCGCTACAAAAAGGAAGAGGCGAGGCAGAACAATAAAATGAGATTCCAATGTCTGAAGTCTAGAGAAAAGGCAAGGCCAGTAGCTTGGCAGCAGCAGGGAGCCTGTATTCACTAGCAACTAGAAACCTCCTCAGCCACAGGCTGGTGGAAGGCTTCTGTAAGCCTAGAGGATGCCACGCCCACATCCTTCTCCATCTGTTTGTTTGTTTTGCTTTTGAGACAGTGCCTCCTTATAGCTCAGGTAGGCTGGCCTTGATCATCCAACTTTTAACTTCCAAATGACCCTGGCTCCTTTATTGTCTTAAGGGAAATAATGACATGCTCCTCTTTCTAGTTTTTATTCTCCAAGACACCCAAAAAGTAAACTTACTAAAAAATAGGACTGTAATGGTGTCTCCTTGAGAAATAAACAAGATTTATTCCTGCTCTCTGATTGTTTCAGCAGTGAAAGGACAATGGATCTGGTCCTGGAAATGTGCAATACCAATTCTATCCACTGGTGTGGGATTTCAGGAAGACAGCTGGGAAAGCTACACCCAAGCTCTTCACTCTGCCTGGCCCTTACCCTCCTGTCTTCAGTACAGGGGCTCCAAGTACGTTCTCTAAGTTATTATTACTGATAGCCATATTTTCTCTAGTAATTATCAATGAGTGAAAACTGAAGTGCCTTTCCCCTCTCTAGAGTGTCTCTGGCCTAAGACTCACCGATACATTCTTAAAGAGAACATACGAATATGATGACATTGCGCAAGTCTGTGTGGTCTCATCAGCTGTGGAGGTGGAAGCCTAAAGAAGATTCCTAATGTTAAGTTGTTTAATCACAGAACTGCTCTCTGTATTTTGTCAGCTTTGTGAAATGATCAGTAGCAAAAGTAAGTATATGTTATTTAAATTTGCTTTCTGTAAAACAGTTAAATATTAAATATTTGTTGTAAAAACACTAGTTTCATCTTGTGAATTATAAATGAACAGAACATTTCCATATTTCCTATACACATGTCCTTCAAGATAACTGTTGGCTTTTGTTTTCAGCAAGCTCAATTTTTGAGGCTGTTAGTTGACCAAGTATCTTTTTGTAAAAGCAACCCTTTTTGCAAAGGGCCATGTGTCATATGTCTTAGGCTCAGATGAATTCTGCCATCTGAGTACAATAGCAAGGGTGCCGGCACTTCACTAATCCAATCTGGAAAACACTGTTGGTTTTAGGACTTTGGAATCTTCATAATGCTTTGTATAGAAATTTAGTTAACTTAATCATAGTCGATTACAGTCTCTTTGCTGGGTGCTTAGGCAATAGAAAGGCCATGTCTGAAACAATTCAGGTCACCTTCCGGTAACCTGATTATTTCTTAATACAGGATAACTATTTTGGGTTGTTTGAAAATCATTGTATGGGTGTATCTGTGTGTACACATACCAAAACACATCCATCCCACAGACACCTAACAGCAGACCAGAATTCATTGACTCAGGTTTTTGAAAAGTTTTTATTGATTCTTTGCAGATTGCACATCAGGCATCTCAGTCCTGCCCATCTCTTCTCTCCCATCCACCTTCTGCCCTTGCAACCTCCTATAGCACAAATCCTAATCAGTCTTTGGATAAAAACTCGGAGCCAGATATTGGGGAAAAGCTGAAAGATCAGAGTGACAGAGGATCGAGCCTGTCATCTGATCTTCAGGCAGTCTTTATTTCATAGACAATATAGCACTGCACCTCCCACCAAAAACAACAAAAATGTTAAAAACTAAAAACCAAATAAAGCAAACAAAACAAAGAAAAAAAGTACAACAAAACCCACAAAACAATGAAAACAACAAAACAAAAAGAATCTCCTCCCAGAAGCTGTGCTGTGGCCCGTTGAGTCACATTGTTAACCCTTTAGTCCGTCCATCTTCATTTGAACATGATCCAAGGCCTCTGGCTTCTGCTGCACCCCCATAGCAGGCTCTCATAGGGGCTCCTCTTGGCTGTCGTGTTGCCTATGTCATGGGAATCCTAAAGTTTTGGATGTGTAGGTTCATCCCCTTCACCTGTTTCAACAGTTCCATCTTTACCTCATTGTCACCACCCAGGTGAGCTCTCCAGCTCTGCCTTGGCCAGACTACCCAATAGAGCCTGCAGCAACTGAGCAGAGCCAGTTAGCTCTCAGGCTGGCAGGTCCTGCTCACCCACACTAATACCACTGCCAGCTCCACTGTCTTGCCCAGGCAAGGTGCAGGGCCATCTCCCTCAATTGTTGAAGGGGGCATATGAAGCAGGGTGCAGGGTCAGCTCTCCTGCTCTTATGCCCTCAGGGTTGGCTCATCTGTCCGTCCGCCCCCCCCCCCGCCCCCAATAACAGACTTAGCTCTAGTGTGCTGCCCTGGGAGAGTACAGAGTCTGCTTTCCTGTGTGTTGCGCCTGGTGAGGGGCAGGGCTAGTTCTCCCACTGGGGGGAAAGCATCTTTCCCACACCCATGCCACCACATGGCAGACAGGGGATGGGGTGGGGTCATCTCTCCAGTTCTCATGCTCTCAGGGCAGCTCACCTGCATCTGGACAAGGTCAGCTCTAGTGTGCTGCCCAGATGAGGTGTAGGGTTCACCCTCCCGTGCACTGTAGCTGGTGAGGGACAAGGCTAGTTCTCCAACTCTCCTGATCCCAGGGCCAGCTCTGTAGCTCTGGAAAGGGGTGGGAGGGGAAAACATCTTCCCCTCATCCTTGCTACCACATGGCAAATGATAACAGGGGCGGGGTCAATTCTGCTGTTCCCATGCCCTGCTTCCTGAGAACAGTCAACTCTAGAGTGCTGCCCAGTTAAGGTGCGGGCCATCTCTACTGATCCTGGGGGCCAGCTCTCCTGCTGCAGTATCCAACAAGGATCAGGACCAGCTTTCCCAGGGTGACTCAGTTAACTTTTAACAAGGTTAATAATTTTCTAGTTTTAACCTAAAAATTTCTGGGGGTTTTCCCACTGAGGAATTATTTTTAATACACATTTAAATGACTCCCCAATTTCATATCTGATTTTTAACTTTTATATCATGTACTAATATAAAAGTTTTGTCTGTCCATATAATCATGCATCCCTGTCAGGAACAAATCAGAAAAAAAATAATAATAATAAGGCTTTAAACAGCTTTGCAAATAGGAATGTAACAAAACCTTTCCCTGATTTGTCAGGAAAATAAAAACTCATGCTGTTACTTATACCTTATTCTATTTTGACAAGTTGAAATTCCTCAGTATATAATTGGTTACATATTAAGAATACATTAAGTCAAACACAAAACCCTTTTTCTTAAATGCATAATTATTTATTGCCATGACAAATTATTTGGTCCAAAAAGAAAGGTATATTTGGAAGGCTTGATCCTCACATTAGTCATGATGATGAATGTCTATGCAAAACAAAATGCAAGCGGTGAGAACTGGAGTCTTCCTTTAGGACGACAAAGACCGGTCAAGTCCGTCTTTATCAGCCATATCTAAAAGCATCCTCTCATGACTGAACCATGTTTTCATTCATTCAGAATTTAAAAGTTACTCTGCTATATATTTTAAATTACAAAGTCTCTTCTGTGTATAAACAACATAGGTACATACTATTCATACTCTAAATAAAGATTAGATAAATGCCATCTTATAAAGGATCTGTCAACTATTATAAAAACTATATTGATGATTTGTATAGTAAATGAAATTCCATTTCCATAAAAAGGGCATTAGTTTTGCATAGCACAGTAACAGTTTCAGCTACTCCAATGAGATGGGGTCATGGAAGTCAGGCATTCCTATTTAGAATGTATATAAGTATTTAATGCCATCCTGTTTCTCTTAGCAAGTAAATTTTCCAAACAATGGGGTAGAATTCGTGGGGAAGTGTCTTTGAACTTTAAGACAGCTAGCACAGTCAGACCACACACAGACATATCTTGAAAGAGCTTATAGAGTGATGATTCCAATGTGGTAGAGAGACCTGAAGAATAAAAGGTGTCCTGAATAGAAGGAAACTCTGTGGAAGTGGGAAGTGACATCTGGCAGTATATTCGTTCCCAAAAAAAAACAAACTAAAAAGTGAAATGGAAGATACAGCAGTTTCTTTACATGTGAAGAAGAGCTTGTTAGCCAAGGGTCTTGGCATGAGAAGTCAGTGCTCGTAAGCCAGTGATGGGAACTGTCAATTCTTACCAGTCAGGTGAGTTGGGAACTATTTCCTCTTCTGTTTTCTGAAAGAGTCTTATAGGATGGATACTAGTCTTTCCTAAGACTTTGATAGAGTTGATCACTGAAATCATCTGAGCCTTTTGGGTGTTTGTTGTATTTTCCTGGAAGGTACTGAATTTTCTTAACAAAGACACCTGCCTATTCAGGTTATCTTCTTCACAAAGACTGGTTTCCAAAAGTTGTGAAATACCAAAACCTAGGGCGAGTCATGGTGTTTTCTAATTGTCTTTTTTGTTGTTGTTTTGTTTCCTTGGAGTGTTTTGTTTTATTGTTGAAACAGGGTCTCCTATAGCCCAGGTTAGCGTCATCCCCGCTGTGTAGCCAAGAATGATGTTGAAGTCCTGGCCTTGCCTTTACCTCCCAAGAGTTGGGATTACAGGCACACATTGCCATTCCAGTTCCGTGCAGCACTAGGGCTGTGGTGATATATTGTGTATCTAATAAAGTTGGCCTGAAAATCAGAGGGCAGAGCCAGCCCCAAATGTAGCCATGAAGGTCAGGGAGTTTCAGCACACACCTTTAATCCCAGCCCTGGATCCCTGCCCCTGCTCCCAGAACTAGGGAAACAGACAGGCTTTAACCCTAGCATAAACAAAGTTGAACTCAGAAGTGAGAGCTGGGTGGAAAAAGGAAGACAGAAGGAGGAGGCAGAGTTCAGCCCTTCCCAGCACACCCCTCTTCCCTTTTCAGCTGAGGTGTTGAGACTGAGTTGTCAACTTCACGTTTTCTTTGATTGTAGTTGTAACCTTTATGCAGCCAGTGACTATTTCACTGTATGTAAAGCACACACACAACATGGTACCACGTCAGAACATTTGGTCTCCACCAGAACCATGTTTCACGTATGTCCCACGAGAACCTGAGCCCAGGGGCTTGTTAGCTATATGAGGAGAGGCCTCCAGCTTTATGTTCTAAAGTGGAGTCCTAAGTGCATGTGCACTGTTTAAAATGTTGAGCTAAACCAAATTTGATGACATGACCCTAAACCAGAATTTTTTAACTAATTTCCCACACTTGGTGCTTATAGTGAAATCACAAAACCACTGTCTCACAAAAGGCAAAAAGGAACAGGTTAGTTTTGAAACCCTCAAGGTACTAAATCCACAGTTTGAGAAGAGCTGTGGGAAGGCCCTTACCGCCTCTTCCACTTTAAATTACTTTTTCACCTTTCTTTCATCACCTGTAATAATCATCGAATACCAGCCCCCATTTAACCAATTTTTTTGTTTAACAGGCATAGTCCATTAGAAACTGGAATTCTCATCCATCAATGCATCTAGTCATGCCATTAGTATCTCATGCCATTTCTTCCTACTAACACTATGCCAGATACATAAATGATATTTGAAGTCTCCTGTTATGTTTAAATTGCAATAAATTAAAGCTAAGCATAAGACTGCATGCCAAGCCAAACTCCAGCAAAGGATTATACAAATAAGTAGCAATGTTAGTGATAGATGCTTTTGTTATTCATCAAGTAATGGTAAAGTATAAAAAAAAATCATCATTGATAGGCACATAATTAAATCCCACTTAGAAATCCCATAATTTGGGGTCAAGTCATTTGCTTTTTTAAGTGTGACTAGATACTGCCCTAGGCAAGTTTTCCACCAATGAAGCTGTGACAGTTAAGCTGAGATAATTAAATAGAGCAGTTGTGTTCACTGACCTAGCCAGTACCGTTAAGGATTTCTAAGTGTGTTTCATTATGTACTTACCTGACCATGCAAATGCTATTAATGCATTAATCAACCCTAAACTACAGACAGGGTTAGTTAAAATCTATGCAGAAAACCTGAGCAGACTACCGTTGCTTTCTGTACATTCACAGTATCTTTAAAGCATCACTTGTACCAAACATTGCTTCCCACCAGTTCTGAAGATTCCCTGTTACCAGTACAAGCCACCATACAGATAGTTCCGGTACCCACGATAGACATGTGTTACTGATGGTAGCACATACCAGAGCTTCTCCATTGAGGTGCTGCCAAATGCATTTCTTCTAATGCATAAGAAGTCTTTCCACTTAGTCATTTCCCCTCTCAAAACCATGGCCTAGGGAAACATGTACCTAAAGAACTTTCCAATAAATAGCCCTACTATTCAATAAATATACTCTGTACTAAGTCTGATATACAAAGATGATGATAAAAGTTTTAAAATGGATGGGCCCTTGTCCCAAGGCTGTATTAGCACTTAACAAGGCTACCAATAGTTTGTTTCCGAGAGAGTTTGTATTATGTTCAATTCTGTGATAAACTATTTTCTAAACAGATATCTTCTCTCAGGGTTACACAAGAGACTTTCCTCCATTATTTTCAGACATTGTGTAGGGTGGTTTTTGTTACTTTGTTTTTGGCTATTATCTACAGGTGGACATATCAGAACCATAAGCTATCTGTACTGGGGGTGAGGGTCCTGATCAAGTCAGGAATGTTCTGTGCTGCTGCTGAATGATCTGCTCCGGATGTGATTTCTCAGCTGCTCTATAAGTTCAGGATTCTGTTGCTGTATCTGCTGAGCAAACTGTTGTCCCCTGCAGAACAGAAACAGGGAAAAAAAATCTGTGTGGGGACTTTCCAATCATAGAATACACATGCAAAATGAACTGCAGAGACCATGGGACTAAAGGGAATTTTTCCTAGGTTTTAGAACATTTAGTAACATTACCAATATTCCGCACAGCATTATTACAGGACAGAGACTTTGCACAGTGTGTGTGTGTGTGTGTGTGTGTGTGTGTGTGTGTGTGTGTGTGTGTGTGTGTGTGTGTGTGTTTGCAGGTGCAAAAACCTAGGCCAGAAGGGATATCAGGTGTCTTCCTCTATCACTACCTGCTTTTCCCTGAACTGGAACTTGCATTTTCTCAGGTAAGCTAGAAGCCAGCAAGCCCAGTGGTCCTGTCTCTGCGCCATTGGACCTGGATTTAGAGGTGTGCACAGCATGCCAGGTCCTTAGATGGGTGCTGAGATTAGAACTCTAGTTCTCATTATTGTGTAGAAGTGCTCTTAGCCTCTGAGCTACCTCTAGCCCAGCAGAACCCTTTCCTATCATTTCTGAGGCTTTAGGTTCAGTCCCAGCACCTCATTAAACACTCATACATGGTTAAAACAAGATGGTAGTGCACATCTATAATTCTAGCAGTTGGGAGAGAGGAGCAAGAAGATAGAGAGTTCAAGACCACCCTCAGCTACATAGTGACAAGGACAGCATGGTCTATATAAGACCTTGGTTTGTAGAAGCCACCATGGGGTTCCTTGGATCTGCTCACTTTTCTGAATCCTGATGCAAATCCCCCCCTTTTTCTTTTTGTTTTTGTTTTTGTCTATTTCATTGGGTGCTGATCAGAAACTATGCAGAATTTTCCTGGTACTCTGAAGCCCCCTTCCCACTGTGTTGCTCATGATGTCGCTGCCATGTGGCTGACCTCCATGCTGGCTTAGCTAAAACACTGGGTTTTTGTTCCTATGTTCCCTTCTCGTCTCGATTCTTCTCCTCTGGACAGCTGCTGGAATGGCAGAGCTGTATGGTTCTAAAACTAAACAGCAGTCCATGCCGGTTAGTCTCTGTCAATTTGACACAAACCTAAACTTATCAAGGAGAGCGGATGTCACCTGAAGAACTGCCTCTATAAGACTGGCCTGCAGTTAAGTCTATGGGACAATTAAATGAGGTCCAGCACACTGGAGTTGGTGCTACCTCTGGGCAGTTGGTCCTCTGTTGTATAAGAAAGAAAGCTGGAAGAACCACAGAGAACAAGCCAGCAGGCAGTGTTTCTCCATGGTCTCTGCATCAGTTCCTGCCTTGAGTCCCTGCCCTGACGTCCCTTCATGATGGATTATAAACTGTAATCTGAAATAAACGTTTTTCTCCCAAAGTTACTTTTAGTCACCGTGTCTTATCAGTCTGACAGAAAGCAAAGTAGGACAAACACTCACGCTTGGATAAGGCTAGACAGGTCCGTTAGGCCTCCAACTCCAGCAGCCGGTCCCCCGATGGCATTTGTCATCATTCCTGACATTCTGGGTAATAAGACATGCCATGGAGATTACCATACATTCTTCACAGAAAGGAAAAGTCTGCGGTGATATATTGCATATTTAATAAAAACCAGTCTGAAATATCAGAGAAGAGATCTACCCACAGTCAATCTAGGAGGATCAGAGAGTGGTAATTTACACCTTTAATCCCAGAAGATCTGAGTTTGAGGCCAGCTTGGTTTACAGAGGGAGTTCCAGGCTCCCAGGCAAGTAGTGGTGGTTCCAGGCCTTTAATACCATAACTCCAGAGACAGAGGAGATCTTTCTGGTGTTTTTGTGAGCTCAAGGCTAACTACCAAGCAGGAGTAGCCCATGCCTTTAATCTTAATGTGGATATGAAACAACTGGACAAAGAAGGTATTTAAGGCAGGCATAGAAAGACAGATTCATGCACTGGAATGCCAAGAGGAGCGAGGCTGAGGAAGCTGGAAGACAGCTGGGTGACATCTGACTGTGGTGTTTCCTCTCTTTGATATCTCAGCCTTTCCCTGAGATCTGGCTCTTGAGTTTCCTTTACTAGAATTCATGCAACAAAAGTCAGTGAAATATATCATCACCATAGAAGGTGTTAGGTCAAATGTTTAAGTTGGCCTTAAATTCCAAGAGGCTGGAATTTTTATCAGTTGTGAGATGATATACCCAAATGAGCCCAGCAACAAGAAGGCCATGGCATGAGGAGCCTTTTTACTTACAGCTGTTGAACTTGAGGGTTCTGCATTAGACTTGCAGCCTAGAAATGGAAAGTGGTATAGCCCATTAAAATATGGCAGTAATGCCTAGGGATGTTTCAAAGACTTTGTAAAGGTCTAAGAATGAAACCTCATAACGCACACCCTAACGCTGGGGCGGGGGTTGGGGGGCGTTTCAGTGTGCATACAAATGGGAAGGCTCTGTAGGAAAGGGTATCAAATAGGGATGTGAGATAACAGACAATAAGAAACACACTATTCACCGAGGACCTTGCCATTATTGATCAGAGCAATGGACCAAAAAGGGAAAAGAAACTAAAACTATAAAGATCTTGTGCTTTTGTTTTTGTTGTTTGTTTTTTGAGTCAGGGTTTCTCTGTGTAACCCTGGCTGTCCTGGAACTTGCTCTGTAGACCAGCCTGACCTCGAATTTGGGATTAAATGTGCGTGTCACCACTGCAAGGCTGAGATTGTGTACTCTTATTATGTATATAGTGTTCTGTCTGCGTGTACACCTGCAGGCCAGAAGGGGACAGGAGATCTCATTACTGATGGTTGTGAGCCACCTTGTGGTTGCTGGGAATTGAACTCAAGACCTCCCTTGCTGTTCTTAACTGCTGAACCATCACTCAAGCCCAAGATTGTGTACTCTTAAGAAGAATCACACCAAGGAGCTGTATGTGACTGACTGTGCTATGGAGACCAGAGAAACCCTGTAGCAGGATGGAGATGAAGGAAGGCCCCTCTGTTTCCTTCACAGAGCAACAAACGCAGGTCAGAAAATCCTCAAAACTCCATTTTTAATCAACTATCAACCTGATCCTTTCGTTATTTCTTTATAATTTTCATTTGTTTCTATTTTTCTTTATTTTGACAGAACTAAGGATTAAATCCAGGGCTTCTTGAACACTAAGCATATTTCCTAACACTAAACTATATTCTCAGCCCTGACTTTACTTATATGGTTATGTATTTATGTATTAGATCAGTGCTGGGAAATCAAGCCTGAGGCTTCAAGAATGCTATCCAAGGGCTCTGCCACTGAGGTCTACCTACAAGCTGACCCTGGCCCCCTTTTAAGAATCGAAAGTTCTTAACCCTCATCTTTTATAGCTCCTACATGGCATTGTAACACCTTATTTTGGTATGTAGCAGCTTAGAGACTAAATTTAATCTGATACCAAATTCTATTTTCATATTATATTACAGTAATATAACCTGAGAACATAACTTGCTCACAATCTAAAAATGAGTAAGCCAGGTTTTAGAACATCACAAGTCTTAAAAGGGAGCATGTGTTAGCCAGCAAGTAGGTAAGAAGGCCAACTGAATTGATAACGGTCTTCCCATTGCACTAAGGATTTGATGATTGTAAAACACATTTATTTAACAACAATGAGTAGAAACTGATTGCTATTCCAGGAACATAGCATATGATGCAATGTTTGAGTTTTTGTTTTGAAGCAGGGTCCCACCAATGTGACCAAGGCAGGCCTCAAATTTCTGTGTAGGCAAGGCTAACCTAAAACTGTCCATCTTCCTTCCTCTGGCCTCCAAGTGCAGGGATTGCAGACATGCACTACCATGCCAGGCAGCAGAATGGTTTCATGCAAAGTATGCAGTCAATCAAGGGGTACTGCAGACCCAGGTCACATCCTTACCCACTAAGCCCTGGACAGAATCATGATTGTTTTCAAAGATTAACTTGGAAAACAGAAGGCAAGTCTAGGGGTGCTGCTTGGTTGCCTAAAATGCACAAGGTCCTTGGTTCTGTCTCCAGCATTGCATAGACTGAATATAGCAGTGCATGCCTATAATCCTAGCACTCAGGAGGCAGAAAGATGAACAATTCAAGGTCACTGTCAGCTGCATACCAAGTTTGAGGCCAGCCTTGGCTACATGAGAAGCTGTTTTTAAAAACATAAACTCTTTGAACAGAAAACAAAGCCAACAGTACAGAGGAGCAAGCGTGCGTAATCACTATAGTCAAAATCCTAGATATCAGTTGATAGATGTATCTTCATAGGACCAGTTTCATATGACATGGGGTTTTTAATTATATTTATTTATGTATTTAATTAGAGAGTAGCATGTGTGTGTGTGTTTATGTATGTATGCACACACATGTTCCACCATGCCTGTGTGGGGGTCAGCTCTTTCATCCCACCATATGGATCCCAGAACTGAAGTCGAGTCACCAGCTTGTGCACCAAGCACCATTACCTTGGGAGCCATCTCATGAGCCCAAGACAATGGTTTATAACCTTTCACATATTTGCAAACTGTCAATCTAATGGAAAAAATATGACTTTTGTCTTATAAAGTATACATAGTCACACAAACACTAGCTTTAATATTTCACTTTAGGAAAGCTATGTATGAGCTTTCTAAAATCCACTCTGGCTTCCCTCTGAGGAAGGCGGACAGGTGAAGCACCTCTGTCTTTGCCTCTGCCATAAACACCTGCCACCTATCCACAAACTCCTTCATTTGTTTCTAAAAAAAATTTCTGGAGCCTGCACTCCCAGTTCCTTGAGAGACTGAGACAGGAAAATCAGTTGAGCCTGAGGACTTTGGGTCAATGCCAGCAGTATTGAAAGATTCCATCTCCTTATGAAGTATGGCAGACAAGGTATGCAAATATATAATGGACAGCAGCCAATAGATCAAAAAGAATGTATACTCACCATGGTGATGAACGCTGGGTTATTTATCAAGCTAGCCATGTCAAAGCTCAACCCAGTTCCTGTCTGTAAAAGAGTTATATCTGAGATTCATTTCCGCCACTACAATGTCAATCAATTGTGAATGACAGATCTATTCTGCAGACTTCACAGTGACAACTTACAGGACTAGCCACCTCTCTTAACTTCTGTTCCGCTATTTTCAGATTTGACTTATAGGAATCATTTTCAGGATCAAGATCCAGTGCCTTCTGGTAGCTTGTAACTGCCTCTTCAAACTTATTCATGGCGGTGAGGGCCAGCCTTAGGAAACAGAGCAGAGTAATTCTAAAGAATAGTATGGTATCATTACAACAAATGCCTTCATGTTCAATTATAACCCCAATTACACTGAATCCCTCATTATATTATGGTTCAGAGAGTTAGCACTAAAATTCTCCCTAACTCCAAGATTCTTTAAGCCTGAATTGTCTCCTTTCTGTTTGATGGTTGCCTCACATAGATCATAAACCTAAAGCTCAGATATGAAACGTATATGCCTTTCTATTTTTTAAGACCAACATGTAAATAAAGTAATTTGCTTTATGAATCTCTAGGCTGAGCTAAACAAAGATTTGCTTGCAATCCTGTGATCATGTAAATCTAAGAGTGTCAAAAGTTCTGACCTTATAACACTGCTGCCATCTACAGATGTGTCAGGCTGCATATAGGTATCCCAGAACACATGCAGCGCATGGGCCTCAGGTGGGACACGCCTGTCTAAACCCTGTGTACTTCAAAGCATCCCACATCCTTCCTAAAAGAATGTGGACAATAATAAACATTAGTTTCCCACTTTTTTTTAACTATTTCACTTCCTTCAGCTTTTAAAAACTATTGGTTTATTTATTGGGGGGAGCGGGGACATGCCATGGGAAAAATATGGAGGCCAGTTAGGAGACTACTAAAGTAGACTAGGGAAGAGATTTGGGCTGGGCCTATAAGTGAGCAAGTCAACAACTGAATCCAAAATACATAGGAAAATGAGACTAGACCTCAAGGGCCAGGAAGTGAGGTAGATGAGAACTGAGCTTTTGAGCTAAGCATTGGTAAGATAGATGCTGGGGAAAGATTTAAGAAAAGAGCAAAGGTTCTGTTTGAAACACATGAAATTCAAAATGTCTATTAAATATTTAAGCACAGAGATAAAAATATAGGAATATAGAGTTCCAACAGAAGTTAGAGAGATCTAATGGCACATATAGTCTATTCTCATTCACAGAAGTGAAATCTGTGTAAAGTCTCCATGAACACAAAACTAACAAATACTAAATAAGAATTTCCAGGGAAAGTACATGGTTAGGGACCCATGACCCTTCCTTTGTGCATTTTTAGGGTCCAGGCTATGAAGTGAGCTTGCGCATACAGGTTTTTGCTTTTCTCCAACAGCATTCTCCAGTTAGTCATGAAATACCCACTGCTGACCTCATCCTCAAGTGTAGCTATTCCCCCTATTTTGTTACATGTATTTATCTTTTTAACACACAAAGTGCAATGGTATTCAACATGAAAGCTTAACAAGAGCATCTATGATTGTACGTGGCGGCGATAGTGGCGATGCTCCGGACACTCTCTGAGCACTCACCCCATCCTTCCATAGGCCTTGCTGTACTTTGAATCGATGGCTATTGCTTTCTCACAGTCCTTTATCGCATCTCTGTAGTGGCTTAACTTGCTTTGAGCAGCAGCCCTTAGAGGAAAAAACATTAGAATCAGGCAGCTTTCCAGGCGCCAGTCCAGGCTTTTCAGGCATCACACTACACAGTTCTTGTCCCAATTTTGACATCACTTTTCATAAATTTCTAAGTCAAACTGTCTAACGGCACAACAATTTCAGAACAGCTTAAAACAGCTTAAAAATATGTAAGCTTCCTTTTCCCCTTTGCTTTACAGAAAAGACAAATGTGCAGGTCATACAACCATCTATCTATTTATTGCCTCTCAGTTTGCATAGAATACTATGGCATCCGGGCCACTAGAGAGGCATAAAGAGAGGTCAGCTGCTGTGGACTGGTCACTTTACTAGTGAGGCTAAGGCAAACCAAAATTCTCTCCCCATTCACACTTTCTCCCATCCATTCGCTTCTGACACAGACTAAACTTCCTTTCAGTCTCAGAGGTTATCATAATTTCCCTCAGCAGAGCCCAGAATCTACTTCAGCAGAAGGCTGGAGAGGCCAGCTCTAAAAGGAAAAACAGCATCTGCCTAAGTAAGCATATTAGTAATTATAACCCGTGGATATAATGCCAAGTAGAAAGACTTCCCTCAGATACAAAGTGGGGAGGGAAAGAGGAAGCCCTAAGATCCATCCTCAGAGGCCAACAAAGGCTATCAGCAGACAAGAGAGCTGCTCAAGCACAGGGCCAGAGCAGGGGTCACACCTTAGGCTCTCATGCCCTCCAAGGACATGCTGTGTCCCTGCTAAGAGTAAAGGCAGGAAGCCCTTTAGGGGAAATAGTAACACTCACAGAAACTGACTGAGAGACCTTCAGGCTCTTGAGTGTATGAAGTCTCACCGACGCCCCAGTCTCCCCAGCCTGTTAGGCTCACCTACAGCCTAAGAAGCACTGCCCCCATTCCTGCCACCGCCATTCTTCTCAACCCAGTCAACCTCTGTCTACCTTGAAACTAATCAATGGTGACTTCATTCAGGGACTTCCCAGACTCTCTAGTAACACACATGAAAATAACAAAACTTATTAAAATGTGTGTGTGTACATGTGTATGTATACCTATGAGTGTTTGTGTGTATGTGTGTGTACCTATGTGTGGGTGTCGCTGTGTGTGTGTGTGTACCTATGAGTGTTTGTGTGTCTGTGTGTGTACATGTGTATGTATACCTATGAGTGTTTGTGTGTGTGTACCTATGTGTGATTGTGTGTGTGTACACCTATGTGTGTGTGTATGTGTGTATGTATACCTATGAGTGTTTGTGTGTATGTGTGTGTACTTATATGTGTGTGTCCCTATGTGTGTCTGTGTGTGTGTATGTATGTGTGTGTATCGCAGTCAAGCACCTTCAGGTGTCAGTCTTCACCTTCCACCTTGAGACATGCTCTCCTGCAGCTTCATAAAGCATAGTTGGCTCTGATCTTCTGGAGAGTCTCCTGCCTCCCTCCACATCCCCAGGGGCATGTTGGGAATTCAGATGCTAGTACTACCATGTTCTGGGATCTGAACTTGAGTGCTTGGGATTGGGAGACCTGCACCCAGATCACCAGCCTGGTGCAGCAGGCCTTCATGCTCACTGAGCCGGCTCCCCAGCCATAACTAAACACCATGCTCCTCACTGACCTCATCAGACGATGTGGCCACAAAAATGGACATCAAAGAAGAAAACTTGCCTTTTCTCAGTCTCCTCACGTTTTCCTCACTGTCGCTGGCAAGTTCATCTATCCTGTTCCGGAGGCTTCCTTTGCTGGTCTAGGAATCCACTCCTTTGAATTTCAACATAGACTGAAAATAGGCAGCTATGACTTCCCTGGACCTCCAGCACCAGACTGGCTGCTGAGACACCCAGTCTCATGGGCTGAACAAGTACTCGATTCTTGGCCTTTCTGTCAGGAGACAGCCACTGTTGAACTTCCTAGACTACAGCCTTTACACCACTCTAATAAATCACACACACACTTTTTTCATTCTATCTGTTCTGTTCCTTTAGAGAACCCTGACTTATACAACCATGGTTGTATTCCATCAACACTGAATGTCCAAAGAAATGGCCAAATGTTGGTTAGCTATGCATGAACAGTGTTCTTTAAAACCAGCTCAGGGAGGCAGCTGGAAGTGATGCTGATAATCTTGGACATTGAAAATGGCAATACAGTTCTTTCAAAATTTCTGTAAGAAATAGCCATCTACTTAGATTAGCTCTGATAACAATTTTGGAGATCAGACTTTACAACTAATACGCATATCAACAAAAGACTCGTACTTTTGCCAGACATGGTAATGTATGCCTTTAATCTCAGCATTGATGAAGCAAATTTCTCTGAATTTGGGGACAGCCTGATCCACATAGCAAGTTCCAGGGCTATACAGTGAGGCCCCATCTCAAAGAAAAAAAGGAAGGAAGGGAGGGAAAAGAAAACCCTCATGCTTTTGCCCAGTTTGACCTTCTAACCTATAATACATCCATAACGAAAACTCTGTCACTACAGAAAGGATGGAATGGTGTGCATCCTCAGAGAAAGCTTCATTTCTGACCACTGTACACAACCCTCACACACACATTGGTGATCATAGTTCCTATCTGCTAGTGTACTCCGCCCAATGTTTAAATTGCATGAAGAAAAGCAGCTTAGACAGTGAACCAATGCCTGAAATCCTGCCAACTCAAGTAGTTTAACTGACAATTACAAACCTCTGTGCAAAATCTCTTTTAGAATTGACATTCCTGAGAAGTCTGAGGTGAAAGATGAAACGTAACTGTGTGCTTAGCTCTCCCTTCTGTAAACACTCCATTCTCCTAATGGAACATTTCTAAGTCAACTGGCACTGAGGATCCAACCCAGCTCTTTGCCCATGCTGGACAAGTGCTCTACCACTAAGCTAATGCATCTTTTGGGGGCCTGCAGGCACACTGACACTTTCTAAGAATGACGAATACAGCAACAGCGAAAGACCATTCCTGAGTCAGCATCGCTGGAGTCCATTGCAGAGAGGGGAGGGGAAAAGGCCATCTGAGTATTGAAAGAGAAAGTGGTGATTCTTGATGATATTCTTGTCATCCCAGTTCTCGGGGATCAAAAATTCAAGGCCAGCTTTAGCCACATAGTGAGTTCAAGGCTAACTTGAGCTATAAAAGGCCTTGTCTCAAAACAACGACAATAAAAAAGAAAGGAAGGCAGGCAGGAAGGAAGGATTAGTACTGGGCACTAATCCAGGGCTTTGCACGTTCTAGGCAAGCATTCTACCACTTAGGTACACCCCCAGCCCTGCTCCACCACATAAAGGCCTATGGGAAAAATGAGCATTGATCGAAGATTCTCTGATCACTGCTTTCCAAGCTGACAATGAGCAACAAAGGACATTCAACTCAGGAGAGAATGTGGGAACAAAAGAAGGTGACTGGTTTTGCCGTTTTTATTTGTGTGTGTGTGTGTGTGTGTACTGTGTGCACATGTGTGTCTATGTTTGTGGGCACACACATGCCACAGGACAGGCTTGGAATTCAAAGGACAACTTTTAGGAGTGGTTCTCTCCTACAGCGGCATTGTGAGGACTGGACTCAGGTCATCCCGCTTGCCGACAAGCACCCTTACATGAAGAGCCATCTGGACAGTCCTGCGCTTCAATCCCGGCAGCTTTAGGTCACAGAGGGTAAACTAAGGTTAATGTGGGTATGTGCGGCTCAGAGGCTTGGGAAGAAAGCGAAAGCAGGACTTGAGTCCCCAGAGGATGAAGCCAAACACATCAACATCTGCACACATGACAGTGTACTCTACACTCTGATTCTGCTGTCTGCTCATGGGGCAGGAATAGTGAACTTCAGTACAATAATGCAAGCATACGGCCATGTTTGTAGACACCTTCCTTTTCCCCAGCCTTAGAATAAAAGCATAACTATCACTTGTAACTCAGCTACTGCACATGTCCTCAACCATCATAGTTAAGTTATAACAAAACCTTTAACCTTCTTAAAACTAAAAAGAGCTTTAGGCCATTTGGTTTGCTATGTTTTAAGTTTTGGAAGTGGTCGTTTAGTTGATTTAGAATTTGGGGGGTTTTTTAAGATTTATTTTTATTTTTATATGCATTGGTGTTTTGTCTGCAATGTATGTTTGTGTGAGGGTGCCAGATCCTCTAGAAATGAAATCACAGAAAGTTGTGAGCTGCATATGGGTTCTGGGAATTGAACCTGGGTCCTCTGGAAGAGCAGCCTCTGTTTTTAACGGTTGAGCCATCTTTCCAGCCTGAGTTGGGTTTCGTTTTGGAGAAGGTCTCACTATATAGCTCAGGCTGATGTGAAACCTGCTATATAGCATAGATGACCTCACCCTGAAAATAGTCCTATCTCAGTCTCTGAATTGAGATTATACATGTGTCCCTGTGTTACCCTGTTATTTATTTATTTAGAGACAAGATCTCAAGATGTATCCGGAACTGTCCTGAAACTTACTATGGAGGCCAGTTTGGACGGGTACTCACAGAGGTCTGTCTGCCTTTACCTCCTGGGTGCCGGGATTAAAGGCATGTACTACATGCCTAGCAACAATGTATTTTAAAAGAAACCTATGAAGTCTAAATCTAGCTAGGATTATTAGCCAATTGATGGGGCACACCTTTAATCCCAGCATTCAGAAGGCAGAGGCAGGCAATCTCTGAGTTCCAGGACAGCCAGGGCTACACAAAGAAACTCCATCCCAGAAAAGAGGGTCTAACTATCAACAGCATCCTTCAAAGCCAAACTAGATGGTAAATGCCAGAGTCACGCTTCTCAACAAAGTAAAGGACAGTTCATAGGTAAAGTGTAGCTCATCCCAGTGCACTCGGTGGGTAGGGAATATTTTCACTAGCATTAAACAGTGAAATAAGGTGTGGAGATCCAATTCCTACCCAGAGTCTGAGCATCCAATTCTAAGCAGCAGTGGCTAAGAAAAATAGAAGCAGTAATTGGCAAGGTTACAACAGCCTGTAACCCCAAAGTCCCCAAAATTACCCTCAAGTTTTATTCAGCATTTTTGATAAGTAGGCAAATAAACCTTTCTAACTATTTAATATTCAACAGCATGTCCTATGATATCCTCAGGGGAAAGAGCCTATTTAAATTCAAAAGAGAAGTGTATTCATTAATTTCAGTTGAACAGTAATTAAAAGCGAGAATAGATATCACAAAAATTTCTAACCTAGTTGTAGCAGACATACAATTATTTGTGAATTCCAATCTCATGAAAAATTAGTTATTTACTTAGGCTCACATTTTTCATTTATAACAAGGATGTGGCTTACTGTACTCTATAATCAAGCAATTTTACTTGTTAATATTTATACTTGTCATAATATCTCATGATACTCTGAAATTTATTTTTAAGGTTTCATCTACTGAACTAAATTAAAACATTATGTATACTCATCTGGTTACAAAGACTGAGATTCAAATATCCAAACATAGCTTGGGAGAATTCCTCTTCCTCAGCTTACTTTTGGTTTTTCTGTTTTTCAGAGAGACTCATTTGACTTTTGGTTTTTATGTGTATATAAAAAAATAAAAAAGAGGTTCCCTGTATGGTTCATTGAGTTCTTTATGGATCCGAACCTTCTACAAATAACTACAAATTAACAACAAAAGCAGAAGTTCACACAACAGAATTGCTTCTCTTCCTCTTCCTGCTTTTCCTTTTGAGATAGGGTCATACTGCTCAGCCCAGGCTGGACTCAAATTCACGATACAGGTGTGTACAAAAGTGTGCTCAAAATGTGTGCTCAAAAGTGGCTTTATTACTACTTGGCGGAGAAGCTCACCAATCTTTTGTACAAACAATGCATTTTAAGCATTAAAAGCAAAAATGCTAAAGAAATGATGTAAGCAATAATTCTACAACTATATCTCTCTAAAATATTTTTGGTGGTTTTTGATTTGGTTTGGTTTTATGATACAGGGTCTCATATATCTGAGCTAGCCTGGAACTCGTTATATACACGAGAAAGGCCTTCAAACCCACAGAGGTCAGACCTCCTGAGCGCTGATGTTCTGCTTCTTGTTTGTTTGTTGTTTTGTTTTTATTTTTATTTTAGCAGATGTTATTTGAAAATTAAAGTCAGAAAATAATTAAAATAGATACCCCAAAGGCAAAAATGGGCATTTAAGGAAGTCATCATTTGTAGCCCATGCCAATGAGGAATCTGTAATAAAAGCTACAGTTCTCCCTCTTCCCAGATCCTAGCACCAATGAGTGATGCAGGTGTGACAGCAAGCACCTGTAACCCTAAAGAGTGGGTAGAGACAAGCAAATCTTGGGCTAACTGCTTAGCAATGTAGCAACCTCCATGAGCTTTAGAGTCACTGAGAGATACTCTGAAAATAGAGGGCAAGGGGAAGAAACCCAAAGTCAACTCTGAGTACCACACATGAGTACAAATGCACACAAACACAAGCATGCCCACAAACAATGTGGTGGTTTGAAAGAAAATGGCACCCAAAGGGAGCGGCACTAGTTGGGGGTGTGGCCTTGTTGGAGGAAGTGTGTCACTGTGGGGGCGGGCTTTGAGAGCTCTTTTGCTCAAGCTTCCCTCAGTGTGATTTTAAATTTCCTGTTGCCTGCAAGGTTCAGCACATTCAGCACCAGCATGATGTCTACCCACAGGCTGTCATGTTCCCTGTCATGATCATAAGGAACTGAACCTTTGAAACTGTAAGCAAGCCACCCTCAGTTAAATAGGTTTTAGTTTGGTTTGTTTTTTCCAAGAGTTGTTGTGACATGGTATCTCTTCACAGCAATGAAAACCTGAACTGACACCAAGAATAAAAAATTTTACACGTTAAAAAGTGAGATGGCTCAGCATATAAGAGCAACTATTGACCGACTGCTAAACCTGAATCCAATCACTGGAACTACATAAGAAGACAAGCTCTGAACGCTGGCCTTTGACCACCGCATGTAGGTGTGTACCCACACACTCTCACTCTTATACACATCATATACACACAATAATAATTAAAACAACAAATAAGAAAATTTAGAACAACCCTAACCACACATAACCAACATTTTTAGAAATGTCCTGCCTGACTAGCCAGTAAATACAAAATGCAATAATTTATATGAAAACACTATCACCTAGTGATAATTAATAATTAAAGGAACCTAATGCTTTTGAAGAGCATGTCAAAAATACATATTTATCCCGAGGGCACAAAAGAAATTAGAACAATTTTTCAGTTTGTTTCAACTTTTTAAAATGTTGGTAACTGGTAAACCAACCCAGAAAGAAGAAAAAATGTTAGAAACACTGATGTTCACTGAATCTAGTTGACTCTGGAAAAAGTTGAAACAACCTTAGAGCCTACAGTAAAAGGTTAAATAAAAGGTACATTCTATGGACTTACTCAATACAACACCAAATGCTTGTTTGCTAATCTCAGTTATAAGAATGAAAGGTTAACACTGACTATTTAAGCAGTGCTTGTGAAGAATTTCAAAAGCTCACGATGCCTTAGGACATGTCTGGTAGTTGATAGAGTGCTTGTTCCGTATACACAAAACGCTCTTCAATTTCCAGCACCACACAAACTGGGTGTGGTACATTTATTCCAAAACTCCAGAAGTCAAGGCTATCATCAGCTACATGGGAAGTTCTAAACTAATCTAAGCTACATGAGACCCCGTCTCAAAAAGACACAATTATTGCATGCCCAGTAAAGTTGAATCTAAAATTGACTGCATTCCTATAAAACAAAACAAAATACTCTAAAAGAATATTGTCTGGTGGCCTCCGAATAAAGCTTGCTTTTTCTGGACTTTCAAATTTTCCAAACAAACGTATTTGTCACCTGCTTTTCAGAGCTATGAATCCCAATGTTTCAGACCAAGCAAGCTGACATGGAACCGCTTTACCTGTTGCAGTAATAAACTGCATTGTTGGGATCCAGTTCTATTGCCTGTGTGTAACAATCCACTGCGGCAGTGTAATTTTCCTCTTTCATGTGGTTATTGCCTGCAATCAGATGGATGATAGGTACTGTAAGCACAAAGTATGAAAAAGTGGATCTGACAGATAAGGATCAACCAGGGAAACTACAATAACATGAAGGTCACTGGGGTCAATTTTATCTCCCACTTCAGAGCTACTGTTCTTAGTTTCCAGTGTTTGAATCATTTAGACAATGTGGAGCCCTGGAAATGAATGTTTGCATAACGTACAGAATCCAGTTGGTGGGAGTAAAGTCAAGCATCATGACTATGTCATGGATGTGCATTATCTCCCTCATCTTCCTCACTCAGATCCTATTTAGAGTGGTCTGCATTCCTCCGTTTCTCCATAGCCACCACCCCAAGCTGAACCCAACCTCCCCTCTTCCCTTCAATACATACACACACACACACACACACACACACACACACACACACACACACACACACACACCTTGGCAGCCAGGCTAGGAAGGCCGCTGAGAGTAAGCTGGCGAAGCCAATTGTGCTAATATGTCTTTAGCAGCTAATATCCTGTTTAAAGGGGATAGAATCATTTTAAGGAGATTGTCGGAGATTAATTTCTAGAAAGAGAGGATTTCAGATGCCATGCTAGCCTACTGAGTACTGATTTTTCCAGAAAGCAATTGCACATAGAGTGGGCAGTGATTTAACTAATAAAATAAGGGATATCTATGGGGTGCAGTACCTGCCCAGTGGTCGGAACCTCTGGTTAACACTAAAAATGCTACAACTGTGATGGTGATGCAGGACCAGGTCTCAGAGCCCCTAGGATGCCCCAGTTTTCTGTTCCTGTTCATGTTCTACTCATTGGCTGCTTCATAGGAAAGTGGGGGCTAAGCCTGCAGAGAGCAGGAGCTGGGATAGTAAAGGAAAGGCCAGTGGTTAAGTGTCCAAGGCAAGCAAAAGCTGCTATACATGCAGATTTGAGAGGCTGCTAACGGGTAAAAATGGTCAATAATGGATTTGGCTGTAACATCTTTGTGATAAACAGTGAGAGAGTGACTCAAATAGCTCAAGAAATTTGTTTTTAATAAATTAATCTGAGGAAGTTTCCTCCAAAAGTCATTAATAGAAAGGACTTTTTGTGTTGCTTTTTAGACAGGGTTTCTCTGTGTAGCCGTGGCTGTCCTGGGACAGACTCTGTAGACCAGGCCTCCTCAGAGCTGGGATGAAAGGCATGGCCACCTCTGCCTGGCAAGAACTTTTAAGAAATGTAAGATGATAACAACTCTTATGATTGGGACTAGAGATAACTACATTAGCCTGCAGTAATTAAATAGGTTAACTTGTCAAAGACTGTCTTTCTCTTGGTTGAGATTTTTGCTGTTGCCTTAGGGTAACATTTCACCATCATGGGCATTAAGACTTTACTGGGTCTTTCCTAAGATCCATCTTAAATGTGTACAATAATGTGTATACAGACATTACAGACATATGCAAGTACTGTAATGTAAGTTAAAGATTAAAAAGCTTCCACATATAAGACAGTCGATATGCAAATTCAGGATACAAATGAAATCTTATTCAATAATAAAGCGCTAGTACAGCATTTTATAGTGTGATTCTTCTACAAAACAGTCCCCTTCCACTCTCATGGCCCCATCAGGAGACAGCCTCAAGCTCCCCCTGCCTCCTTCCGCTCTTCAGTCTATGAACCATCTGAAAGCCATGCTCCCGGAGGGTACCCTATCAATCTGAGTGGCCCGATACATGGCAACTAACCGTGACCGTTTGTTTTCACATAAGTACTAGACGTCTTTACTTGGCCTATTGTATGTCTGAGATATGATGTGACTCAGTGAAAACAGAGAACAAAAGCTCTTGTTAAAGGTAAAAGGCAGCCTCTCCATGGGCTGCACTCCCTCCAGCCCACATCCTCCTAACACTCATTACATCCAAACAAGACCAAACAAAAAACTCCACAGGGATGGCCATTTCCCAATGCTGCCCTGCAGAGACAGGTAGCACGAGGGAACAAAACAACATTTCAGTCTGCCATGTACTGCACACTACTACCAGAACCAAAGCAGCAGCCACAGAGAAACAACAGTAGGGCACAGTGTTGCTGAGAAGCACTCCCCCGATGCCATGAAGCTGCTCCAATCAGAAAGTATTCCATGAAAAACATATTTGTATCTGGATTGATGAAATATGAAAGCTTTGGGACATACAGCTCAAATGGCGTTGGGTGTTCCTTTCATTTTATGCGTAAATTACGAGGTCATAGTATTTTAAGATTTCAGGGCCTTCTGATAATATCATTTTTAGAGGAAACAAAATTGAAAACAGAGACTAATCTACTTGCCCAAAGCACAGAGCTTTGTAATGTTATCCATAAATGACAAAAACATTGGAGGAAAAGGATATAATCAAATACACTAGTTAATAGACAAGACAAATGCCATATGTGTGCATGAATAAGTTTCAAAAATCTTTTTAAAAACGTCATATGAAAATTGAAATAACACTTAAAATTAATTATCTCCTTTTGGCTAAAATAAAGAACAATTTGAGTAAGATAGCAAATGCAGATCCAAGTAAATAGCCCATAAGGTATTTGTTGGGCAAAGCTTACAAGAGATTGGCTGGTCTTGATTGCCTTGGTGTTGACAAGGCATCCTGCATCACCAGGCCTCTTACCCATCACATTCACATCTGCTCCACAAGTGCCACGGGGATTATGACAGCGCAGTCCTGACAGCACAGACCATGCTATCCCCTCAGGGTTGCTGTCTCCAGAGTGGCAGAAAGTAACATCTGCAGGCAGTGTTTACCTTCATCTTTCAACTGGTCAGCCTTTCCCACATCTTCAGGTACCGAGTTTGAAAGGGGCAGAATGTCATTCTGAAATAAAATCCAAATGTGCTTCTTTTTAGCTATACAAAAAGTCATCAGAAATCTATAAATAATAATTGCACACATCTTAGTAACCTGTCTGTAATTCCATTTCACTAAACCTAACACCCAAATAAGTGTTGACAAGAGATGGGGAAAAGCCCTCTTATGTACTTTTATTAGTGATTTGTTGAACTTTTCTAGAAAATAATAGGTACCTGAGAACCAGCTGTTTTTCCAGTTCTGGTCTCAATCTAAGACCTCATACATGCCAGAGAAGAGCATGACCACTGAGCTGCCCCACCAGTGTGCTGGTTTTGGTCTTCACTTTACTCTAACATAGGGTATTTCATGCTGAGATGCCCAGGTCATCCCTGGACCACTTGATAGCTCAGCAGGCATTAAACCAAACCTGTGAGTTAGAATTATAGGGTTTCCCCCCATAGCCAGATATTCCATTTCACAAATAAAAGAACAAGTAGAAACTTCTGGAACAGAGTGTTTATTATTCTAAGACATATCTTAATACTGTTTATCAATTTTTTAAAAGGCACCTATAACGTGATCATTTAAAGACATACAAAAGTGTGCTCACTAAGAGAAAGTGTATGCCAAAAGTTAACAGTATTAATATTTGGAAATAAACAGCATGAAATTTTGTACCATCACCTAATACCATACTCAGACCTCTTAGGCATCAATTTCAAACCAAAGGTGTTTATAAATGTAAACTCAGGCTTACTCTGAGTGACAATGGACACATTTATATCTTTGCATTTATAAAAGACTTTTTCAAAAATTATGACATTTTTAACTTCACTCTAAAGTTAAAAATAAGTCTACAATATTGAAAAAAAAAGAATAATTTGTAGCTTTTATGCCAATATACTATGTTACAATGAGGTTTCTGGCCCCCAGCAGCCAGAGGTCCAGACCCCAGACCTGCCACCCCAGAACCCTTAGCTCCTCGCACCTGCTTTGGCCCCTAAAAAATGACTCAGATACTTATATTAGCTTCATGCTGTTTGTTCTATGGCTCAGGCACATTGCTAGCTTGCTCTTACATCTTAACTCAACCCATTCTCAATCTGTCTGCCACATGGCCAGTGGCTCACCTGTGTTCCTTACATGTTTCTTCTTGGGCTGGTGGGTTGAACTCTCTCTGACTCCACCTTTCTCCTACCTATGCTCTGATTTCCCCTCCTACTTTTTCTGTGGTGCCTGCCATGGGCCAAAACAGCTCCTTTATTTAAAGATTGATATTCACAGCATACAGAAAAACATTCCTACATCAATACTACATTTAAAATACAAGATAATCCTTTGTCTGACCTAAAGTTTCAAGGAAAGTGACAAATTGAACATGGAAATATATATATATACATATATATTGCTAATTCGGAATAAACACAAGTACAAAATCACTGACAAGAAATTTGACTTTTGTCTTTAAAGACAAAACAAAACAGAAATACACAGGCAGTGACATCATACACCTTTAATCCCAGTGCTCTGGAGGCAGAGGCAGGCCGATCTCTAAATTTGAGGCCAGCCTGGTCTACAGAGTGAGTTCCAGAACAGCCAGAGTTGCTTAATCAGAGAAACCCTGTCTTGAAAAACCAAAATAAACAAACAACATCAACCAAACAGCAAACATGGCTCCGAGGTTAGAAGCATTGATTGCTCTTCCTGAGTTCAATTCCCAGCACCCACATGGTGGCTCACAACCATCTATAATGGGATTGGATACCCTCTTCTGGCTCTCAGACATACATGCAGACAGAGCACTCATATCTAAAAAGATACATAAATAAAATTTCAAAACACCAAAGAGAACACCTTCTCTGTGAAGTATAAAATATTAGATTAAACAGACACAGAAACAAAGTGGAACATCCATGGATAGTCACTTAACTATGGTTCCAAGACACAGTCCCTATTCCTCTATAGAACCACTTCCATTTCACAGCTTCCAACAAACATATACAGCTTATTAATGTAAAAAAATGAATAATTTGAGTCAGAAAAAATAGCCTAATGAAAAACTCTATCAACCCCTCAACTTTTAAAATGAAATCAGAGATTTAGACTGAAAATGATTTCCTCATACTGACTAAATCTGACTACTTTAAAATGTGTTGGTAATTGTTACATACTTTAAATTAAGGGAATGAGTCCATTTTATATATGTACAAAATGAACTTGGTGGCAGGAAGAAAAAAGCAGAATCCTAAAATCTGAGTGACTAATACCACATTCAAGTACATTTGATGAGACAAACTCTTTAATCACAATGGTGTCAATGCTAATCATAATGATGTCAATGCTGCTGCTGCTTCGGACACACTTTAGACATTCTCTACTGTCCAATGTTAACATGCTGAGTGGAAGCACAGGTGCAGACCATAGAGCCACACACGTAGACCTGAGTACTAAAGAATGATGCTATCACAAATGATATCCTGAAGATGGCACAGAGAGTCAGTCTCAATCAATTCACATTTTAAAACCATTATACAACAATGTCTCCCAATTAAGTGCCACCAGAGAGCTACCACTGAAGAGATTTATTCAAGTAGAGTATAAAAGTAAACTAGATGTTCCTGGAAGACAGTAACCATGGTAATTAGAGGTGATGCCTTCAGTACTGTCAGTGGAGACACTAGCTGGATAGCCCTTGGGAAACTGAGCATAAAGATCTGCTTCAGCCAAGGTCTTATTTGGCAACTGAAGCAGGCTGCCTTGGGGATCCACAAGTTCAGACACAATGAAAATGACAAATAGTTCATCTTAATCAGAATGAAGACTAAACAGAGTGCAGAGACACGTAACTCCTCACAGTCCTGTGGGTTCCTATGCTTGGTGAGTTAACCTGTACCTCCATTATTCTCTTCTAAGTCTAAAGCTCCCAAATTTCATCTTCGCTGCAAGTACTCTAAGGATCTCTTGCCATCAAGATTTAGAAACAGAGTGTGGGGAACGCAGCTAAATGTGCTGTCAGCAACATCCATTCAGTGCTGGAGCTAACACTTCCTACATAAGCATCACCCCCAAACTCCTCATCATGCGAAGCTGGAACACAGCACTAGAACAGTAGCATCCAAAGTGGGTGCTGAGAACACACCCCTGTCTTCTGCAGCAGCACTATGTGCTCTTAACTGCTGAACAATCTCTCCAGCACCAAAGATCTTGAAAATTTAAAAATAAACTATGAAAAGATTTCGAAGTAGGAAGGTGAAACCATGAGAATAGCTACTAATATGAACATCTATAGCGCATGAGGTGAGGTCTATTTTAGTTCCTAAATAATACCCAGGGAGAAGCTGATTGTTTGTATACCTACCCCTCAACTGTTAAGAGCACAAGATAAACCAGACAATAGTGGCAAACGCCTTTAATCCCAGCCCTTGTGAGACAGAGGCAGGTGGATCTCTGAGTTCAAGTCCAGCCTGGTCTACAGAGTGAGTTCCAGGACAGCCCGGGCTACATAGAGAACCCCCTTCCCCCCCAAAAAAACAAACGAACAAAAAAATAGATCAAGATAAAACTGGCTCATACTTGCATCAAATACTATTGAGAGAGGAAAAAAAAACGCCAACGTACCTTACAGACAGAGTTTGTAAATATTTCTGTCAAAGGCTGTGAAACTGCTAGATGTGTATCTTCTGGACTGATTTTAAAAACTGTCTCCAAGCACTGAATTGCAACTTGAAATAAAATAAGGGCAGGGTATTAGCAACTTCAAAAAAGGAACCTTCTGGTTTTCCTTACAGAACTGTAATCTATGGTTAAAAACAGTGTTGACGCCCGTAGAACAGAAGAACTAATTGGTCCAGCTGCATAGAGATTTCTGTTTACAGACAAGCTAACAGAGAAACATAGTGGTCTCTTATTTCTCACTCAACAGTAAGTGTTGATAGAATATAATTTCTGGACATACATATTACCTCATATTCTTGCTGAAGACTACCAGAAAGAAGAGCATATCATTAACATTTTACATTCCAGTACTGACACCTAATTAACCACCAATGCATCAAACAAACTTAAAATGCTATACATCTTTTTTTATACGAAAAACTTAATGAAAATTATTAAGAGAAACTTAATACATGGCCCACTGCAAGCACTAAATATTAATCCTGGCATAGTAACATAAAAATAGGTCTGTTTTAAAATATTCATTCATGTATGCAAATTTACTATGACCTACTATGTGTAAAGTTCTGTTCCAAGGTGTTAGAGGAACAGCAATAAACATAACAGGAAAAACAAATCACTGCTGATATTATAAAGCAAAATATATAGCATGCTCGATGATGGCAGCTGCCTCTTCTATTTTTGGTGGAGGACAAAATGGTTGGTACAGCAAGGGTACAAGGTACGGACTGATGCAAAGACACGAAGGGAGATTATGTAAGAATCAAAGACTTAACAGATCACGAGGCAGCTTCAATGACATTTTTAGAGAGTGGGCCTCTGTGCAACTGGCAAATGGAGGGATTTCAAGGATTTAGTGAAGGGAAAGAACTGTCTGTGTTTAGAACTAAAAGATTGATGGGGGTGCCCAGAACAGAGCAGAGGAGAGACAGGAAACCTGGGGGGCGGGGCTCCCACTCACACACACAGTTGAGCAGCTCAGGGCAGAAGCAGTGAAGAGACGTATTTGTCTTCTCTGCAAGGACCCTTTGAGGGGACAAGACTGGTTCTTATACTGATTGTGCTCCAGCTGGAAAATAAACTAAGCATGTGGCCAAAATAACCTCTGCCATCCAATACTACTGAGTAGATTCATTACATTTTGCAAGGCTTTCCCAAAGCTACTTGATGTTTTGTGGTCTTGAGAAAAGAATTCCTGTCATAAAATAAATAGTATTACTTTCAGCAGCCACAGGAAAACTCTTCATTTAGAGGTATGAATAAAGCACCAAGTTCTAAGTGATAAGAAGTAAAGTATCTTTTAGAGAGAAAATATCTATTTAGCTATACTTTCTTCTTTTCTTTTCTGTGTTTTGATATTTTTGTGGTTTTAATAGCCTTCTGGGTAGATAGAACTTAAGAAAGTGGCTTTCTCCCTCTCTATTTCTCCTAAGCAGATGAAGCTGCATTTAAAATATTGGACTACAAGTAAATTTGCTCTTGGTACCATGACACATACTTACAATAAAAAAGTGTGCGTATGTATTTCTATTTGTTTACTCTTGCACCCTCCACCCTGGATCAGACTTTCATTCTTTACTATGCTGTATATTACTGGAAAGATTGCTCTATGGCATATACCCTGGAATGCATGTATCTTATGTTAAACATCTCCTTGAGGACAGGGCCTATTATCGTATTCATCTTTGACTTTACAGAATCTGGCAAGTAGTAGATGGTCAATAAATGGAATCTGTTGGCTTCTTTGCCTGCAGTAAAAATCATTCTTTAATTTCCAGGGAAATTTAAAATGATCAGATCTAGGGCAGAAAGCATTTGTCCTGCCCATCACCTGGCTACCAAAACCAAAACAGCAAAACCCAAACATAAGTTCACAAACACAAAAATAGATCAAGAGAACAAAAACAAACCATTAACTACAAACCAGGGCATGGGACTTCAGAGCTCAACAGACAGGACAGATTCACTTCAGAAACATTCTATGGGGAGGGGTTGATATATTCTGCCTAGTAGTCTCAGAAACCAAGATAAGAACAAATAAGTACAAGCCTAGGATTATGGAATTCAATTCCACAAATACGTATGGAGAACCTATAGTGTCAAGCCCCTTTCTAGATATCAGTTATGCCAGTGAATCAAAAAGAATAGAACCTTAACATCTTGGAGCAGAGGATGAGGACTATAAATAAGAAACAAAGGTGAGGAGGAAGGAGGGGGTGGGAGCTGAGCAGGAATGCAGTCTGCAGATTTAACTTAGAGTTCAGGGCAGGCCTCCTTGAAAAAGAAATCTGGCAGACTCAGAGGAGATGGAAATTTTATCATTACAGCAGGTATGGATGATGAGAGGCTATAACAGGCCAAAGTTACAGCCAGAGCAAAAGCCTTTAGGCACAAGGATCTGAGGCCTCCCAGTAAGGAAGCTAATTTGGCTAAAACCAAATGAAAAACAGTAGGTGGACACTGTGTCCCAATTATATAGATCCTTTATACAATGACTAAGTAACATAAGGAGCCCCGGCAAGATTCTTCATAAAGGATAGCAGAATCTGCCAGAGTCTTAAGAGATGGATGAGCTTGGATAGTTGAAGGAGCCAGACTGGTGAGGAAAGGCCAGTTAGGGGTTATCACAGCAGAACAAGCAATAAGCAGTCAGCCAGTGAAAATGGTAAAGGGTAGTTAGAGTCAAATTTTATTTTATGGTTTTGTTGTTTGGTTTTTGCAGTACTGTGGACTTGTGCACAGCAGGGCACACAAGGCAAGCACTCTATGACTGGACTATATTCCCTAACCCCTGACTCAAGATGCATTTTGGAAGTACAGACTTGTAGTCCATAGAAGCAGGCAGACTTCTATGACTTTGAAGCCAACCTGGTCCATGGAGAGAGTTCTGGCCAGAGACACACAATGAGACCTTGAGAAAGAAAGAAGAACAGACTGACTTTTGAAGGCACAGATGAGAAGAGCAGATATAGAGTATGAGGAAAACAAAAGCCTAGAATGATACCCAGGTTTTTGGCCTCAGCACAGGGAACTCTGGAGCTGCTCTCTCTTGAGAGAGGGAAGTTGTGGATAGAGCAGATTTTAGGTGGGAGGGCAGAACGTTTGGGTTTGGCAATGTTAATTTTGAGATACCTACTAGACTTGCAAGTGGAGATGTGGCAGAAAGCTAGATAGAGAAGTCCCAGTTTAGAAAAAAAGGTCTGGACTGTGGTTACAGTTCTAAAATCCCCAGCCTATGAATTTGGGGTACCTCAGGCAAATAAGCTTAATATTCTCTTCGAAGAGATGAGTGAAGACAGTGAAGAAAAACACACAAACAAGGAGTCAACTATAACATGACAAGCCAGAAGAAAGGGAACCAGCAATGTTAAGAAATAGAATGGATGATAATCAAGAAGTTATGAGATGTTCTAGAAGATAAGTGAAATGCACGAGGATGGGATAAAGGAAAGATTGGCAAATGAGATAAAGAATAAGAACTCACTATTTAACTAAGCATGGAAATCACTACTGCCCTTAATGAGAGTAAACTGGAGATAAAAGATGTAGATTCTCAAAATTAAGAAAAAGGAGGCTTGGAGAAAGCAAGTATAAGCAACATAAACAGTATTGTTACAAAGGGCGACTTTAAAAATCAGATAAGGGATACTGGGTACAATGACAAGAATATCTATTTTAAAATATTGTTTTTATTTTATGTGTGTGTGTGGGGGGGTGTTTGGCTGCTTGTATATATGTCAGTGCACCGCATGTGCATCTGGTGCCACAAGAGGTCAGAAGGAGACATTGGATCCCCAAGAGCTAAAGACAGCTGTGAGCCACCATGTGGGTGCTGGGAACTGAGCTCAAGTTCTTTGGAAGAACAGCCAGTGCTCTTAACCACTGAGCCAACCACCATCCCCCAGAATTATTTTCGTGTGTGTGTGTGTGTGTGTGTGTGTGTGTGTGTGTGTGTGTGTGTGTGTGTGTGTGTGTGTGTACACACCAATTGTGAACAAGATGCCCTCAGAGACCAGAAGAGGGCTCCAGATCTCCCTGAAGCTAGGATTATTATGGGAGTGAACCACTCAGCCTGGGCTGGGAACCTAACCCGGGTCTTCTAGAAGAACAGCAAGCGCTCTTAACCACTGAGCCATCCCTCTTCTAGCCTTATTCATTTTTCTTTTCCAATCTTTCCTTTTTGTTTTTAATGAAAGAGGAACTAATGGTACACTTTATGATTGAATGAAAATGATCCAATGGAGTGAAAATTTGATATAATATAGGACAAAGGAGTAGGGAATCTATAGTAAAGTTCTAGCTGGTGAGATAGAGTAGGGAAAAGTACCTCTGCGAGAGGAATATAGCTAGTCCACCAATGGTAGTATGCAGGCAGAGAGGCGAAACACTTGGATTGGCAGTGAGCATTCACCAATGTATGGAGAATGGAAGTTGGCAGATGTTTTCTTTTCCTTTGTTAATGGTGAAGAGAGCATCTAACTGTAAAGGCTGAAATGGAAGTCTGGGGTTTCGGAAAATGAAAGAGCTTACTAAAATGACCATCTACGATAATAAAAAGGATGAAAGAATGAATTAATGAATGAGGAACAAATACTATGATCACCCAGCAGCACTAAGGACCTGCTTACAGTTTGTAGTCAGGAATTAATATAGCCAGTCAGCAAAATTGTATATTTTGCTCCATTAACTTATAGCCAAATGGATATGGACACTTAAGGTTTGGTTTCTCAAGACAAAAGAAATAATACAAGAAAATATCAGAATGATCAGGATTTAAGACAAGTAAGAAAAAGTCTGGCAACAGTATGGGATTAACAGACTGGAGAGGGTGGTCAGGGAATTACTGGGATATAGGTACTAGAAGGAATGTGTGAGAAACACAGAAGTGGAAGCCAGGGAGTAAAATGTTTAAGATCAGGATTGCTAGAGGAATACAATTTGGAAATCATGCAGTCTAGGAAAGGGGTTCTGCATCTCATCACCCAGCACTTTAGACCAGATTGTTATCAAGGCCTGTCTTGTGCAGTGGCAAGCAGTCAGCATCATCTATGGCTTCTACCCCTGAGTTGCCAGTAACACCAGCCTCCCCAAGGGTTGTGACACTCAAAAATGTCTCCAGACTGCAAAATGACCCTTAGTCCAGAAAAACCGACCAAGTGTATAACCAAGTGGTTGAGACCAGGGGAGAAGAAAAGTGAACTTCCAGAATCATCCGGGACTTTATCAGCATCAGAAAGAGCTAAGAAGGTAGCCGTGCTTGCAGGAGTGACCAGATGCTGAGATGACAACAGTCAGAAGTGAAGCAGATGTCAGAGATCACAACAATGGGAAGAGTGGATGACATAATGTGGTAATCTTCATAATCAAGGCTGATGAAACACAGCTCCACAATAGTGGTAAATCTGGGGCTGGAACAACGGAGTCTTTCCGAAGGCATTTTTAAATGTCTAGAAGGTGGGCAGACACCTCCACATGACTTCATGTTCAATTAAATTAGACTCACAGAGACAAAAATAGGGGTCAGTCACAAACAATTGGCACCATTTCTGACTCCATATATCACAAACAGCTGAAGGCACATATTTTTGGCTGAATGCCATTCTAAAAATAGGGCATAACATCTTGGTTTTTTAAAATACTCTCAATTTTCTTTCTGCTACATAAAAACAGCAGACTGCCTTAGATTAGAAAAGAAACAATCTTTTATTATGTGATTGCCTTCCCCTGTTGCTGCAGAGCAATCACAACCAAGACTTTCCTTTGATAGCCAAACTCCCTTTATCTTCTCACAGTTTGACCTGAGGGAGGACAAAAGACCTTGATATTAAACGGGCTAATGTGCAGCGTCCTCCCACTGTGCACTGTGCCTCACCTGCTCCTCTCCTTGCCACCTGGAAAGACATCATCTCATCAGACGATTTAGAACAAATGCCCAACTTTGATTTGCACCTACTTAAAGCATATCTACAAAGAAAGTACACAGAATTAATAGGTGAGTCCCCTCTACTGGAGAAACAGCTTGGAGATGGGAAATTCAAACTGTCCTGCTATTTATTAAGCTATCCCCACTGCGCTCTCAATTGCAACAATTAAGTCTTCAGACCACAAGTAAGCTAGGCTTACTGAAGCCTTTCTGCATCATTCTATCTTCTTATAGCTATACTAAATTAAAACTTTATAATTCATGAACATGAAGCACAAAGATGGTCTTAAGAAATACATGGTGCTTCTCCAGTCCCACTCAGCTTTATAGCTTACTGAGTGCAAGATTTAAAGCTCACATAAAACACGGAGAAAATCACCTCATTTCCCAAATGTTAGAGCTCAGCTATGGTATAATTACTTTGATTTTTTTTTTTTTTTTTTTTTTTTACATAGTGCTATAGCAATGACTAAGGTATTTTTAAGTGTTCTTCTGAAGGAGATCCTCTGCTTATTAGGATGAAGAAAAAAATCTTTGAAGTATAAACTGGATTTAAACCCTAGCTTTGTTACATAGTAACTGTGCCTTGCTTACATGATCCCATCTCCTTTCCTATCTGTGAAATGGGAACAATGTTAACTTAGTTCCTCTGAAGAAAAATTTCCCTAGAATATGAATGACATCCTTCTGACAGTAATTTTTTTTAGTAAATAAACAATTGTCCTCTTTTTTGTTAGTTAAAACAAATCTCAGAAAATGAAAATAACAATGTAGGCCTCCCCACAAAATATTCTGATTTTGTGATTAAAAAACCATAAATTTGGGATTATAGCTATTAATCTTTCTTTATAATTTCGACACGAACACAAAAAATCAGGAGATACCTACCTTCCAAACTTTCTTGTTCATCAGAAGTATATGCGTCCATCTGACTTTGTTCCCGCAAGAAACGAATAACTGCATAAACTAGAGGCTTGACCGTGGACATTTTAAAAGCTTATATACCTCCTTTTTGAAAAAAGAAAAAAGCAATGGTTATATGTTAAAAGCAATAAAATAAAAATATTCATTACCTCGATCTCTCCTCTCCCTAATGTGTTAAGAAAGCACAAGTTGCTTCAGTATGTACTCCACATTTTCATTCAAATCTAGCACTATTAAACTGTGTTAAAGCTTGCCTTAGTGAAAAGACCTGTGTTCAAAAACATGTATAGCAAACCCGCTCTGTCTTAACAATGTTTATGAGACAGATACAAGAAAGTACAGAGTGCAGACACAGGGAGAATCACCCTTGAAAGGCCTCACTTTTAATTGAGGGAGATTTAGTACTGCTGACTCAGAAGGCAGGCGAGCACATTGAGCTTCTTCCTTTATTCCAAGAGGTTTGTCTTTTTTTTTTTTTTTGATGTATTAATAATTTACACTCCACTACTTTTGTAGGTTGAGTTACTTGCTGACAAGGCTCTGTGGGAAGGTCGTTCAACCATTGAGTACTATTGTTAATAAACGGCATTTCTATTTAATCAACACACTGCTCAGAAATCATCATCTAAACCGACGGATACTTCAAACCGACCTGCCCTGCCTGCAGTAGTTGTGCTCTCGTGGACAAGCTGGAAGCTCCTGGCTGCGTTCATTCACATGGAATACTATGCATCCAAACAGTGGCGCAGGGCCAGGCGGCATTAATGGCTTATTCCACTAAATCGTATCAGCAATCTGCTCCCCGGGATCCCTAATTCACAGCCAGGGTGTGGTACTCGCCGCTAGGATGTTTATTGGCTTTGTACTTCTTTTAAAACCAAGCCCAGTCTCTAGGCCAGAGAAATTATTACTGACTAAGGCTCCCGGGGGCAGAAGGGGGAAACAGAATTGGGGGGAGGGGGGCGTTGGTGGGAGCTGTCCAACCTCCTCCAAGCTTCCCCTCCTACATCACCAATCACATCCACCTCCCACTCTATGGTTCCCACCTCGATGCACCCGGGCTTTGCCTCAGCCCAGATAGGGTTTGCACGGGGTGCGGGGTGCAGGCCTCCATCTGGGGCTGTGGGAGACGCACCCTTTCCAGAAAGAGGACCCTTACCAGGCAAGAGGACACGAGACGACGGCTGTGGGCCCAGGGGGCGTCGGGAAGCGTGTCCTTCTGCCCCCGCGATCCTCCGGGCTTGAGCGGCGCTCTGGATCGCAGAGCTGGCCGCGTCCCCCAAACTTCCCCGGCTCCCTCACCGCCGCCGCCCCCTCAGCCCACCCGGCTGCTCGCTGGGCTCTGGGATGCTGGGTCTTGCTGGGTCCGCCCCTGGGGCGGAGCAGGACACGGAGTGGGGGGGCGGGGCACAGAACGAGAGGCGGAGCGAGGGGCGAGGGGCGGGGCGAGGGGTGGAGTCGGACGGAGCCGGACCGAGGGCGGAGCCGGATGCGGGGCGGGCCGAGGGGCGGGGCCTCGGGCGCAGGCGTGGGGCTGCAGCACGTGGGAGGGCGCTGGCAGGGCTGGCCGCTGCGCTCTAGAGCTCTGGTCTCCGCGGCTAGGCCCACTCACGGCTCCCGAAGCCAGTAGACTCCACCACCCGCTTCCCCCAGCACTCGCAGGCCGGAGGACCACGCGCCAGCTGCTGCCCGCCTCCCGGCGTGCCCATGATCACCCTGTGCCTTTCGGCTGTGCGAGGCCTCCACAGGTACTCCGGTGGGCGGGCTAACCTTGACCGTGAGCAGGGTGGGGTCGTCTGTCCGCGAATGCCAAGGAGCCTGCTGCAGCCCTACTGCACCCCTGCGATGCTCCTGGGACTGTCCCTTCCCTCCGCCTGCTTGGAAGACCCCGTAGGGACACCTGGCGCAGCAACCTGGGGCCACCTTTCCCTCCCCGCTTCCCCCAGGAGGCCATCCTTTCCCTTTTGTTTGGGATTGCTTTAGCCGCAGTCTGTAAGAATGGTGGCTCACAAACCCAACCCAAAATAAATACCAAAAGATAGGCCGACGTTCCCCTCAGAACTGCAGGCCTGATGTAGCAAGTGCTGCAGCTGTGGACTCGGGAGTGAAGCATTTTCATATGCACCTCATGTACGTGTTAGCGTTCCGGGCGTCTCATACACACCCGGGACTGTTTTGATACTATTTCCGTCCTTGTTTTCTAACTTCGTTTTTATTTTCTTCCTCCCCATAAAACATTCGGCCTCTTACCCTGGCACATTGTGTTGGGCTAGAATTGTTGCGTGGACAGTTTGAGGCAGTCCAGGCTGCTGCTCTGAATTGCTTCCTAGCGCCGTTCTAACCACACCCCTCTGCTATAAACCAGTAGCGAAATGGTAAGGGAATTAAATTCTTAGCACGAATATGCCGGCTTTCGGAAACAATGCGGCCACTTCCCCTGGTGCCAGATCAGCCCTACACTGAGATTTCAAGTGAGAATTCAACAGGAAAAAAAGAACTCTGTGGTTTTTGTAGATGTGCACAAAACTATTTTGAACCGTCAGCATTTCTGCTTCTCATACTTTTCTATTGTGCTTTGCCACTCCTCTGCGTGGATCTTTGTATTCCTTAGTCTGTGTAGTTAACGTGCACCCAGGAGACAATAGTGATTCCGAAACGTTCTTGTGATGACTGTGACAATTATTTGGGCTGGATTTGTTGGTTTTCTGGACACCTGCCTGGAAGTGGTATAGCTGTCAAATGAGTACCTAGAAATGAAGATCTTCACTTAGAAAAGCAAGAAGAGAGAATAAATAATAGGCAATTAGCTCTCTAACTTTTTAATATCGGGACCCCTTTCAAAAATTGTTGAAAGCCTGGGAACATTAGTTTCATTTTGTCGATTATACCTGTCCATAGTTAACCATATAAAATTAAAACTGGAACAGTTTTAAAGGATTAATGTGTTTATCAAATAGTAATAAATATGTCACATGCATACTTTTCTATTCATCTGTCAGTGGATGTTGGAGTGACTTAATACAAAATAGCTTGATTCCTACATAAACCTCTACATTTAATCTTTATTTTATTTTGATTTAAGAAGGAATATCTTGTATCATGTTTATATGTAGTTGGAAAGAGTTTTGTTTTTTGTTTTTTGTTAACTTTTTGATTTTTTAATTATAACACTTGCTTGGGCAATGTTTTGATAATGGAACTGATCAACTGGTTCCGGTAACACCACAGTCCATTAAATAGTGCTAAGCCCTGGGTGCTGCCGGCCAACCTATACAAGTCTCTTTGTTACTTTTCTGGAGATTTTTTTTTTTTTTTCTTCAAGACAAGGTTTTGCTATATATAAAGCTTCTGCTGGATTTGAATTCACAGTCTTCTTGTCTCAGCCTCACAATTGCCGAGATGACAAGTATGAGCCACCTCACACATCCACACTAGTATTCTGTCAACTTTTAAAGTCAAAATAACTTGGGATTTTTGTTTGTTTTGAGTGCTAGGGATTGGACCCAGAGCCTCACACTGACTGGGAAAGCAGAATAATTCTGATTTGTTTGTTATAAAAAAAATTGAGTGTGTGCGTATAATAATAGTATATATAGCCAGGTCATGGTGGCACATGCTTTTAATTCCAGAACTCAGAAGGCAGAGGCAGGCAGATTTCTGTAAATTCCGGGCCAGCCTGGTCTACAAAGGGAGTTCCAGGATAGCCAGAGCTGTTACACAGAGAAACTTTGTCTTGAATACCCCCCCCCAAGAAAAAGAAAGAAAAAAACAGTATTATACTCACATTTCTGTAATCCGCACATTGGAGAGTGGGATCAAGAGTTAAAGACCAGTCCAGGGTACATTGCAAGAGCCAGTCACAAAATATTTTAGTTAATTCCTAAAAAATTTAAAGGGTATGTCATGAAAAGAAAGGGAGAAAAAAAGAGGTATTTGACTCACAGTTCATTCACCTTCACAAATGCTTTGCTTTGAGCAATGAATTTCTCTGAAACACTGTTATACTCATGTTCAGAAGTACTGTAGGTATACCTGGCCATAAGTAGACCGTACAGTTGATAGTTTAAATAGACAACATTTGTAGGCAGATAGTTTATCTGTGTCCCAGCAATCACTCCCAAATAACCACACAGAGACTTATTAATTATAATTGTTTATTATTTATATATATAAATGTAATTAATAAATATATTTTTTATTTATTATAAATGCTTGACTGTAGATAGCTTAGGCTTATCTCTGCTAGTTCTTACAACTTAAATTAGAAGTTTTCAAATGTTAACCATTTAAATTTTCTATTAATCTGCTGCCCACAAACTCCTTTACCTCATCTATGAACATCCCCTGTTGCTTCTTCTGTATCTAGCTTGAGACTCCTCAGACTCTGCCCTTCTTCCCAGCATTCCCTCTACATCAAAAATTCTGCCTATCTGTCAATCAGCTTTTCATTAACACTGAAAGCAACATGTTTTTCCAGTATACAGAGGTTTATTCCACAGCGAATATTTAGTGCTTCGGCAAGAATATTCTGCAGTGCAACTGAGATTCTTTTTAACATGAGTGCTCTTGAATTTGTCTACCAATGGTAGTGATAGTTTTGAGTGCCAAGATGGCAATAGTTTATCCACCATTGCTTTTCATTATCACTGCAAATGTCATATTACAAAATCAATGTGCCTCAATATTTGGAGGATTCTTAACCTCATGCTCTCCCTGGCCTAGTCTCAGGGTCCATTCTACAACCCTGTGACCTTAACATTTACACTCTAAATGTGAAGAACTGCTTATGTTTTGTATCTAGACACTTCATTCATGCATGGAAAGAAATAAATACCTAAATATCATAAAATTGTTATCTTGTTAGAAGGTAGTAATATGCCAGATAAGGTGGTACATATCTCAGTATGTGATAGACTGAGGCAGTAAGATTGTGAGTTCAGGGATATAGTGGGCCTCAGAGTGAGACCCTGCCTCAAAAAAAAAAGAGGCAGGGGATGAGGGAGACTGTTAGTAATCTACTATAAATCTGTCAGCTCTATCCGTTGAAGACATACATAGCTGTTAGTCACTGTGGTGGTTTGAATAAGAATGGCCCCCATAGGCTCATGTATTTGAATGCTTTGTCATGGGGGAGTGGCACTATTTGAGAAAGATTAGGAGGTGTGGCCTGTTGGAGGAAGTTTATCTCAGAGGGTAGGCTTTGAGGTTTCTTAAAGCCCATGCCTGGCCTTGTCTTTCTCTCTGCTTTCTGATCAAGATAGCTCTCAGCGCCCACTGCCATGATGATCATGGGCTAAGCCTCTGATACTGTGATCAAGTCCCTAATTAAATGCTTTCTTTTATAAGGGTTGCCTTGGTCATGGTGTCTCTTCACAGCAATAGAACAGTGACTAAGACGGTCCCCATATACAGAAGCTGTCCTTAACTTTGCATCCTCTCAGGAGAGCTGATGCTGAAGTGCATGAGAGGCCTTCATTCTCGTTTTCCTCCTGGTACTTGGGCAAATCAGGGCTGGGTTTGCATTTGACTGAGATCGGTTTTCCTGATGGCAGAGCAGCTATGTTTTGTTCAAATGACGTCTTGGCAGGTAGGATGGTTGATGGCAGTATCAGTTCTCTTCCTCAGGGATAAACAGGCAAGGACTCTGAAGATTGGATTATATGTAGTGGCTGTTAATCAAGCACGCACTTGTGTTTGCTGTAGCACATGTCAGTTTTGTTTCAGTGAGCCCTTGAATTTGATCTGTAGCCCAGGATGGCCTGAGGCTTAGCAGTTAGTGTTCTCCTATCTCTTCATCTGTTTCAGTGCTAGGGTTACATTTATGCACTACTGCGACAAGCTTAAATGCTCAAAACAAGTCTATTTTTGTAGGGTAAGGTCTAAGAAATAGAATTTGTAAACCGAAGGACATACATAAAGTTCAGGCCTTTGGTTCTTACCATGATCTTTTCTATACATGTATAGGCTGGGGAGATGGCTCAGAGGGTAAAGTGCTTGTCGTGCAAGCATGAAGCGTGGTCCACAGTACTCCTGTATGTAATGCCAGCACAGGGTGGAGGGGTGGGGTGTTGGAGGTACAGATAGAGGGGAACAGGTGGGTCTCCAGAGCTCCATCAAAAGCTAGGGTGCAGAGCAGCGGAAAAGGTGTCCAATATTGGCTTCTGACCTCCACAACCACATGAGACACATACAAACACACCACACCTTCATACACCAAACAAACAAACACAAAAGACAGCAAAAAACAAAACAAAACAAAACAAAAAAAAAAACCCTCACCAGAAAACATAAGTGTGGTTTCTCTACACTTTTATGGACACTTCAACATTTAAGTATTTTTTATCCATACCAGTTTGGCAAGTGGAAACATCATTGTAATGTGCATTTTCTTATATTTCCTTTATGATTTATTAAGTGAATATAATTTCTTGACAAATTCAGGACTGTTAATTTTTTTTCTAGTATAAAAAGATCTATGAAAAAAATCTTAGAAAGTCAAAATAGTCATTCATAAACTCAAATTTTTTTACATATCTGATTGTAATTAATAAAATTGGGATTGGACCCTCAAGGTTAACACATATTAACCTCCCAATTTTAGGACAGCAGTGTCAGCAGGGAAAAATTGTTCAGGAAAGAAAGGATTTCAGGATACAGATATCAAAAAGCTATGCTAAGATTGTCATAAACGTAGATAAAAGAGGTTGGAGTGGGGATTTTGTTGTGATGTCTTCTCACTCTTAACTTTGGTCCTGTTATTTTTTCAAACTTAATATAATTTTTTGGCTGAGACAAAGTGCAGAACTTCTGTGGGAAGAAATGTATGTGGAGTGTTATTTTAAGGTGTGTTACATTTGTTTATAAAGATACAAAGATGTTGCATTTTTTTTAGTGTTGCATTTGTTTAACTCTGTGAAGCTGTGTTCCTTTGCCTGTTTAAAGCACCTGATGGTCTAATGAAGAGCTGAACAGCCAATAGGAGGCAGGAGAAAGGACAGGTGGGGCTGGTGGGCTGAGAGTAAGTAGGAGGAGAAATCTGGGAGGAAGGAATAGGAGCAAGAAAACAAGGAGAGGAAGATGCTTGGGGACAGCCACACAGCCATACAACCACACAACCACACAACCACACAACCAGCCACGGAGTAAGAAGGAAAGAAAAGATATACAAAAATAGACAAAGTAAAAGCCCAGAGGCTAAAGGTAAATGGTTAGAAACAAACCAAGCTAAGGCTGGGCATTTATGAGTGGAATAAGCCTCTGTGTGGTTTATTTGGGAACTGGGTGGCGGGGACCCCATAAGATCAAAGAGTAAAAAATCCCATCAACAAAGAAACACCTGCATTACAGATGTGAAGAGCCAAGGAAACGAATGTGTGCTGCGTGAGGATTGCAAACGTCATGTCTAGACTTTGGGAGTGTGGATCCAGCATGTCTGAGTTTGGATACTGGCTCTGTCACTGACCAGCACTATGATCTAAGGTAAAATGCTTGTCTGTGACTGTTTCCTCATCAGTGAATTGACCACTGACTAGATGCTGTCTTCAGTCACCAAGCATTTGAGGGTGTAGTAGGCCCCACAGTCTCTTGTCTCTGAGGATACAAAGTGAATAGAGCAGATAGACATCTTACATTTGGGGAATTTACTTTATATAAAGAGAAAAAAAAAACAAAGAAAATATGTAGCATATTAGCTAGGAAAATCACATTTTGCTATTTTTACAGCCAAAAAGAGAAATATTTGGTGTTGATGAGAGTGAAATTGTATGTAATGAGCAGGTAAGGCCCAGACAGAGGGTGACAGGTGAGCAATGATCCAAGAGAAATGGGATTGTGCTGTGGAAATACAAGTTGCTGAGCATTGTAAGCATCAGAAAATGAAAAGGCCAACACTGGTATGCTGGAGAAAGTGAAGGAGCCCATTGTGACTAGGGTGGAGTTGATGTCAAGCTATAAGCTTGAGATGAGGAAAATATATTCACGTTTCAGATTCAGAGATGATAAATGTAAGGTGTTTTGAAAATTACCTGGCTAGGTCCATTCTTCTCACCACAGTGGTGCTTTGTTACTGTCTTTTCATGAACTGCAATAAGTGCTTGATATTGTGAACTAATCTTTACAGTGGTTGGGCAGTTTTTCTGGTCTTGACCTGTTTATACCTACCATCAGCTCTGTGTCAGCTCTACTTACATGATTGGGAGGTAAGTTAGCTATGGGGGAGAGGGGGGTGTCTGCCTCTCATTGGTTTGATCTCTCATCCAGCAGGGTTCCGTGAGAGAGCATAATGTAAGGCTGTGTAATGGGCAAGTTAAACTCTGCCAGCTCTGTCACATTCTGCTAGCTAAAGCAAGTCCCAAGGCCAGAGCAGATTCAAGAAACAGAAAGGGGGTCTCTCTCTCTCTCTCTCTCTCTCTCTCTCTCTCTCTCTCTCTCTCTCTCTCTCTCTCTTTCTCTCTCTCATTTCTCTGTGTACCCTTGTCTGTCCTGAGACTCACTCTGTAGACCAGGCTGACTTCAAACTCACAGAGATCCTGCTGCCTCTGCTTTCCGAGTGTTGGGACTAAAGGTGTGTACCACCACCACCCAGCCATGGACTCTGTCTCTTGATTAAAATGGCAGCAACTTCTCATTTTAAGCAGCATGACTGTCTTAGGGTAAGAAAATTAAGTCCATTTTAGCAACAGTTAACATAACACCACATTGTCACATAACAAAATTGAATTGAATATTAGTTATTATTTTTATGTCTGTGAGATGTCTGTTGTATATTTTAGAAGCTTTCGAATTGGGACTGTCAAGAGCCCCTGGTAGGTAGTTCAGTTTGTTGTTTTTTGGTTTGTTGTTGTTTTTACTTTGAGATTGGAGATTATTGTTTCATTTTCCATTTTTGCTTTTCAATCTACAAAATTTTAAAATTTTGGATGGATCCGGTCTGGTGCGCTTTCCCTTATCCTTTATGTCTGTGGTCTCACGCCTAGAAAGCCCTTCACTCCAAGATAATAAATTCTTCAAATCATTTTCAACTTCTCTGATATGCCCATCTTTAATTTTTCGTTGTTGTTGTTATTTTGTGTCTGTGTATTGCCATGTGTCATATGGGGTGGTGTACCCAGGGAGGGAGTCGGAAGGTTGTGAGCTGCCCAGTGTGGCACTGACATCCAAATTCCAGTCCTTGGGAAGATCAGCCAGTGCTCTTAACTGCTGAGCTATATCTCCAGCCCCCCTACTTTTAATCTTTTGTTTTGTTCATTACATCATGTATCTATCATAAGTGTTGTAGTTAGGGTTGCTATTGCTGTGATAAACACCATGACCAAAGCAACCTAAGGGGCGGGGCTTATTCGCCTTGTGCTTCCACATCACAGTTCACCATCAGAGGAAGTCAGGGCAGGAACCTGAAGGCAGGAGCGGATGCAGAGGCCGTGGAAGGGTGCTGCTTACCGGCTTGCTTCCCAGGGTTTACTTGGTGTTCTTTCTTAAAGAACCCAGGACCACAGCCTGGGCTGGGCCTTCCCACATCCATCACTAATTAAGAAAATGTCCTACAGGCTTGCCTATGGCCCAGTTTTATGGAGGCGTTTTCTCAAAGGAGGCCTTCCTCTCTGACCACTCTAGCTTGTGTCAAGCTGACATAACTGGCCATACAACTGACCCCTTGTCACCTTGACAAATACATACACTTTTCAGTTACAACCGTTTTTTCTTATTTATGCCCAAGTGGCCCATTAATATTATTATCGCAATATAAAACATAAATGACTTTAAAAGACCCACAGTCCTTACATAGTCAAACACATTAAAAGTTTAGTCTCTTTAAAATATCCAATCTCTTTAAAAGTCCAAAATCCCTCAAGTGTGAGCTTCTGTATGCCTTGAGACACTTGATTATACTGTGTAAAGGTATGTCACTGTGGTTGGATTGATGAAAGGCTAGAGGGCCAGTGGCTGGGCAGGAGGGGTAGCTGGGACTTCAGGACACAGATCTCTGGGAATAAGAGGGCCAGGTTGCTAGCCAGACACAGAGGGAACAAGACATGGCAGAGGAGAGGTAAAGCCACTCATGTGGCAGCCTGTAGATGAATAGAAATGGGTTGACTTAAGTTGTAAGAGCTCATGGGACCAGCCTAGGCTATGGGCTGAGTTTTTATGGTTGGTTGATGATAGGCCTCCATGTGATTATTTGGGAGTTGGCAAGTGGAACAGAGAAAGACCAGTTACATATGTTAAAAAAAAAAAAAAAAATCAAAATTAAGTTAAATACTTTCTTACTTCAAGAGGGAAAAACCAGGACTCAGTCACAATCCAATCCAAGTAAAACCAAAGTCCCAGCAGTCTAAATAGCACAATGTCCAACATCTGGGCTTCACCCACAGTCTTCTGGGCTCCTCCAAATGACCTGGGTCATTTTTCCAGCTCTCCCCCTGCAGCACACACAGTTTGTCTTCTAGGCTCAGGTAAGCTCCACTGCACTGCTGCAGCTGTCCTTGGTGGTCATCCCATGGTCCTGGGATCTCCAAACTGCTGGGGTCTCCTGCTGCAGCTGGCCTGCACTTTCACCAATAGCCTCTCTGGGGCTCTCTTCCTGGTGCCAAGCCTCGACTTCTCTGCGAGTCCTGGGCCTTGAACTGCTGCTGAGGTGTACTTCTACCAGTGACCTCTCCTGGCCTCTCTTAGTGCCAAACTCTCAGTGCGCTCCATGACAACTTGATGCCTTCTAAACCAGCACCACCTGGTTCAGCTGCCAGTGTAAGGTATGGCCTTGACCACCTCTGGAGCACAGCTTCTGTGTGCTGACTCCGAGGAGACACTTCCCAAAAGATTTTACCTCAGTGATGCTTGGTCTCCTCATTACCATAGCTAATTCTTCAGCCCAGCCAACCAGAAGCAGAGTCTAATTCTAAAATAAATGGCCCAATAGAATATTTAAACTTCCGTCTGAAACATCAGAAGCCAGGCCTCCATCTACATTGCTTTCAACATTCTTCCAAGCTTCTACAGAATGGCCCACTGACTTCTCAACACAGCAACTGGAGAAGGGTTTGTTCAGCTTACACTCCCACATCACGGTTCATCACAGGAAGTCTAAGACTAGCCAGTACAATAGAATTGACTCTTTTTTTAAACACGAGTCTCACCATATAGACTAGTCTGCTCTCAAAGTTGTAGCAGTCATCCTGCCCAGCACCCCCCTCTCCCCACCCCTGCCTACTGGGATTGCAGGAGGACCACCGCAGCTGGCTTGAAGACTTCACTCATTCATTAAAACTGAAGGAAGTCAATCTGGAATGTAGAAAGCAGGAAAGGTACTCCAACTCACAAAGCAATGCTTTTGACTTGCCTGGTTTCCACCATTCCTATTATCCTTTCCTCCATAGAGACATTAAAAAGGGAACCCCGATCTTTCAAGTCATGCTGAGCTGATGGTTGTTCTGTTTTTTTGTTTATGACTATTGATGTTTTGCCTGCACATATGTGCAGATGTGTGTACAGTGCCCATGGAAGCCCAAAGAGGCCATTGGATCCCATGGAACTGGAGTTACAGGTGGGACCAAGCCATCATGTGGGTGCTGGGAATTGGACCAGGACCTCTGAGGAACAGCCAGTGTTCTAACCATTGAGCCATCTCCCCAGCCCTGAGCTGGATGAGTATTTCTGATAGCTGATCCATTTGAAGGCAAGATGAAGAGGAACAATATTTGCTCTGTATCGTGGGCAGAGTTGCAGGGACTGAAATAACCGCAACTTTCTGGTGAATCCTGTTTTACTTTGTTTTGTTTTTAAGAAACAGGGTCAGTCTATGTAGCCCTGGCTGTCCTAAGTCTCTCTCTCCCTAGAGCAGGCTGGCCTTGAACTCACAGAGATCCTTCTGCCTCTGCCTCCTGAGTGCTGGTCACCAGCCCTCAGCTGAATCCTACTTTTTTAAAATGCATAATACCCATACTCTAAGGACTGCATAGTTAGATTTTGTTATAAACTTTATTTAGCAGTTTTAAATTCTCATAGGAATTCTTTGGTAGTACTGCATAGTCCTCATTGCCAGGATACAAAAAGAGGGACATTTTATTTGAAAAAGAAATATATGAATCATCAGGTTATATTCACTGATTGAACAGCTCCTTTCCAAGGGCTCATGGTTGGAGTTGGAGTCATATTACGAATGCCCAGCCTTTGCTTGGCTTATTTTTAGCCAGCTATTCTTGAATTCTCCTGTCTTCCTTTTGTCTCTGGGTTTGGTTTTTATTGTTCTCTATCCTATATGCCTTTCTTTGCCCTGGGGCTGGCTGTGTGGCTGGTGACTGGCCTTCAGAGCCCTCCTCTCCTCCTTCTTCTGCCTCCTATTGGCTGTTCAGCTCTGTATTAGACCGTCAGGTGTTTTAGACAGGCAAAGGGACACAGCTTCACAGAGTTAAATAAATGCAGCACATCTTTGCATCATTAAACGAATATTCTACAGCATGAACAAATGTAACACATCTTAAAATAATATTCCACAACACGCAGTCACTTGGTCACTCAACAGGTCTAGGCTGTTTATTCTCACTGTTAACTTTACTGCATTTTCCTGTAGACCTCATATGACCATTTTTTTTTTCAAGTCAAAAGCCTGGAAGCTGAACCTAGGGAGCTGGCTCAGTGGTTAAGAGCACAGGCTGCTCTTGGAGAGGACCCGGGTTTAGTTCCAGGCTTCCACATCCAACAGTTGCTCCAAGCAATCTGCCACCCTCTTCTGGTCTCCAAGGGTACTATATACTAAACACAAAACCACACATATATGCATAACATACATAAAAATAATTTTTTTTAAATCTAAAAAGGCAGCTGAGCATGCTGGTAGATGAGGTGGTATTCAGGAGTCAGCTGATAAGGTCCGAGGACGCTTATCCAGGGTCCTGGGCTCCTGAAGGGGGAGTGGCAAACCCCATTCAAGAGGGGCTGCTGGGATCTTGGGGAGCCCCGTTTTTTGGTTCCTGACTGCTGGAGAGACCAGTTCGGCATTCATCCCCGGCCAGCTGTGGTGGCGCATACCTTTAATCCCAGCACTTGAGAGGCAGAGGCAGGTGGGTGTCTAAATTTCAGGACTACAAGACCCTGTCTCAGAGGAGAAAGAAAAACGTACCTTACATACAAAAGCGTATTTCTGGTACCTTTAAGTCCCTTCCCTGTCCCTTTTCATCCATGTCCCTCTGTATCCCAGAGGCGACCACTGCCCTAAACTCCGCTTCTGTCACCCTCTGTGTGCATATGCGTAGGGCAAATGCATGTTGCCCTAAACACCTATGGTTTAGTTTCCCTTAGAGAGACTGGTTTCATGTGGCCACAATTCATTTTCACTATTGTAAAATCTTGCTGTGTGACACTTCCAAAGTTCAGCTATTTTCCTGTCGGAGGATATGGAGGTTGTTACTTTTCTTTCTTTCTTTTGTTTTTAGCCAGAATGTCTGTACACTGTCAACTTTATCAACTGACCATTGGTCCACCACCCTAAGCAACTCTTGACGTTGTAGAGACTTGCCCGTGAACACGGCACCTGTGTACCTTTACTGTTTGAGTCTTACCATGTTCTCATCTTTGTCATATATACATTATTTCTATTATATCTGTATTAGTCAGGTTTCTCTAGAGAATATTTATATAAAAAGGATTTATTAGAGTGGCTTACAGGCAGTGGTCCAGCTCATCCAACAATGCTCTCCGAACGGAAAGACCAAGAATCCTGTCATCATCTAGTCCAGGAGGAAACCTAAAGAAGTAGGCTCAGACTCCAGTGAGGGGCAGGCACCTCAGCAGCAGTGAGACAAACTCGCTAACGAGGGTAAGGGCCAACAGGCAAAGGCCAGTGTTCTTAATATAGGCTGCCGAGATATTCTTCAGGAGATGTGGATCGAGGGTGGGGTTTCCTACTCACAGGTATAGCCATCACAACATCCTTTGCCTGTTTGCTCATTAGACTTCTTCCCTCCCTCCTTCTCCCCCTTCCGTTCATTCAGTGAGATTGCACTGTTTAGTATAGGCTTGGGCCACCGTGCCCAGCTTTACTGCACTATTTTTATATTGAATGTTAGCACTGTTTATATAGTCTATGAAGTCTACCCCTCACTTGTTTCACAGTGTTCAAAATACCTGTTTATAAGGTCTCTGAGTAGTGTTGCTACTGAGCTACATGTTGGGAAAACTTGAGACAAGGCAGAAACCATTTCTGCCCTCACTTTACCCTCAGGTATTAAAGAGTAAATAGAGCTCTAAGATGGATTGTGAGAGACGCTGTTAGCCCCAGCTTAGCTTTGCACTTTTTGGGTCTGACTCCTGTAGGACTTCTATAGCCCAAGCGTTACTTATTAAGTCGATAGTTTCTGGGATCAGGATCACAGTGTTGTTGTTCCCTTTGATATGTCTAACATTTAGCACGATATTATTACATAGTAGATGCTGAATAAATGTTTTTATTAAATGGGTAAGTGAAAAGATAGCATCAGCAATACTAACTGAAGATTCAATACTCCCTGCTAATGTAGATTTGATGGATGTTATTGGCAATGTAGATATAAGTGAGTATAACTGAGAGGAAGTAGATATATTTTAAACTCTGTTTGAAATGACTGCTTTTAAATTTGTTGAAGCAAATGCCAGTTGCTAAGGGAAATTACTATGTCTAAGTGTTAATTAGCCAATAGAATCCTAGTTGCATACTTATAAACACAGAGTGGAGTGATGTGCAGTAGACAGCTATGTTCAAGCCACAGATATGGAGGGACTGTGAGTGTCTGCTAAGGTGGGCACAAGGCAGAGAGAGATGAAGCCATAAAAGAGAAGTGGGAACTTTGCCATATTCTGTAGTCATCATTGGAGACATTCAAGGTCACTTAATCCCTCACAGACCCAGTTGATAGCTCTGAGCAGCAGTCTAATTAATGATTCTCCAGAAGCAAAGCTCTTCTAAATATGTTGGCCTGGATATGAAAGAAATGCCAGTCTGTGAAGTACTGGGTCAGAAGCAATCAAGCTGAGAAGGACAGAAGGCAAGTCTCTCTTAGATGGGCCTGGGGCAGCTCATGGTAGGGGAGCCAGACTCTCCGGACATTTATGACTCAAGAAGTAACTGAGATTGGGGACACACACGTCCTTGAACAGAACATGTTCCTGAAAGAGGCAACTTTCTATCGATCAGTTAAGAAGTAGTGACATGCTGTTAGGTGATAATGAGATCCTATCTGGAACACATCTCAGACCTGCTCCTGTGCCAAAAGTACTACCCTCCTAATAGCATGGAGTTAGCTGAAAAGAAGTGAAAACATGAAAATCTGAGTTGGAATAGCAAAAGGATTCAGCCCTGATCAGACATGCTTCACGTCAACACTGAAATGCTGTCAAGTTTCAGAGCTGGCAGATGATGGAAGATGTCTGGTTTCAACCTGTGCGTAAACTTCAGAACTTCATTCTCTTGTTCTGTAAACTTTAACTTGGCAAAGTTACCTGTGCAAGGGACTGTGCACTTGGGCCTTGTTTGGAAAACCTCGATTGCCATTATTTACTTACTGAAGTTGATTCTTCCTTCTCAAACATCTACTCTCAAAGTGCACTTATGTTTACTGACCTAAAATCATGGGGTAAAAGGAATGAAAATAGCCAAGTCTGTTGGCAAATACCTTTAATCCCACAACTCAGAAAGCTGACACGCATTGGAGGCTAGCCTGGTGTGGTGATGTATATTTAATAGTATCACCACAGCTTGAGGTTGCATAACAAGATCTTGCCTTGATAAATAAAAATACAAAAGTAAAAGGAGAAGACTATTAATTTGAAGGTCCATCAAGTCAGTCTAGAATTTTGCTGTGGGCTTTTGGGAAAATGGGGCAAAGGACAACATAAGATATGATTTGTTGGGGACTAGAGAGAGGGCCCAGTAGTTAAGAGCCCTTGCTGCCCTTCCAGAGGATTGAAGTTCAGTTCCCAGCACCCACATTAGGTGGCTCACAAGTGTCTGTAAGTTCAGCTTCAGAGAATCTGGTGCCGTCTTCTGGCCTCTCAGGGCATCTGCACACCAGTGACTTACATACACACAAATAAAAAATAAAATGAATCTTTTAATAAACAGAATCATTAGAGTCATTTTTTTCTAAGTAGTGTTTCAGAGAAAGATTTATTATGCAGACCCATAATGTAGGTGCAATTGGGCAGTATCATGAATAACAGTACAGGTAGACTTCATAGAGCTAATTTTTGGTTTCTTTTTATTTTGCTTGTTAAAAGGCAAAAGGAAACAGCACAGTAAGAATAAAAAAATCACATCCTTAAATAATTAGAATATAGATGTGATGCTGATAAATTCCTTAGGGCAGTAAAGAAACCAATCTGGCAAGTCAAGGGGGAAGAGTCACTTCCCAGATAGAGTAGGGATGAGCCCGTGATTTATGTGTTGTAGCTGGGCAGTGGAGGACGTGGAATTTGGACATGTTAAGACTAGTGTTCTCTAATCCCTTGTTTACCAGAACTTAAAAATAGCACAGTGGGTAAGAAGGGCTTCTCAGAACTGAGGAAAATCAGCTAAGAAAGTGGGCATGCCAAAGCTGCAGACCCTGTGGTCTGTGGAGGCCTCACCCATTAAGGCTGTCTCATTAAGCCCAACACAGAGTGAATATTAAAACCTTCTACAATCTTTGTAAAGACTGGAGGAGTTAATGTGTTGAAAATACAGCATGGTGTTTGATATCAAGCATTGTAGTTCATAACTTCCTTCCACTCAAGGCAGAAGAAAAGGAACGCTAGAAGCTGGATAATTAAATCCCTGCATGTGATAATGGAAGGGGGTCAGCAGGAGAGCACATGCTTAGGCCCTGGGTTCCATTACCTACACCTTCAAAGGAAGTTACAAACCTGTGTCAGTGAGGGGAGCAACATAGATGACCCACTGATGGCAAATGAAGAGGAGAGATGAAGGATCAGAGGTCTAAGTCTCTACATTTAGACACCAGTCTGTTAAAGAGATCTTGTTTTTCTGCTAAATAAACTACCTAAAGAGCAGGATGACACATGGGCAGCACCCAGGAGAATGCTCTTAAAATCCTGTGTTGTTTGCAATTGGCAAATTAATGTGGCTTCCAAGAACAGGGTGGGTGGGGTATGGTCAGTGACTAGTTAGTAAATACCAAGTTTGGACTGTCAATCACCAAATGGAATAATTTCCAGCCTGAGCTGATCTCTATGTGATCTCAAACTGACTTTCGAGCAATTAAGTTCGCAACTGTCCTTTCCTCTGAGCACTCTTCCCAGGCAGTGTCTCAAGTGATGGGTTTTCTTGGGGAGTTGTTCTGTGCACCTCTAACTTCTCTCCTTTAGCCTATGTACATACTCCGCTTCTACATCCCATTGCTCTGGAGCTCTCCTTCAGTCCAGCTACTGCTCATTCGTTTTCCTTGTGCTTGGACACTTGGTCCCCAGCAGAGGCACTCTTGTAGAAAGTTGTTGAATCTCTACGGGGTGGACCCTTCCCAGGAGATCTAGAGGATGGACATTGGAATTTTATAGTCTGACTCTGCTTCCTGTCCACTCTCTGCTTGCTGACTTGATACAGCAGAACCAGTCACCCGGTGTTCCTGTACACCTCCCAGGCCATGCTGAGCTGCAAACCCTTAAGTTGCTTCTGGTCATAGCAAAAGTAATCCATATCCATTCTCTCTTGGGTGATCCAGTCCTTCTGAAGAATTCTACATTTTCAGATGTCAGAATTTCTCTCCTATTTCTCTCCTAGGTTCCTATCTCCAGTTCCATGTCACCACACGGGGGCCAACAAGATGAGCTGGGCAGTAAAAATGCTTGCCACTAAGCTTGACCTTAGTCCAGAACCTGCAGCAAAAGGAAAGAATTGACTTACCGAGTGGGTTTTGGTTACGACCTCCACTTACCGCGTCCGGTTTCTTTGTGGTCCGAGTTTTGTCCCAGGCGAGGAACGTCAAGATTAAATAAGTCTACACTCAGGAGTCGTTTAGGTTCCATCATTCAGGCTCTCTCTGACACTGAGAGACCTGAGCTTTATTCAGTATATCTTATCTCTTAGACCTGTCTGTCCCTTAGCCATGCTTCTGTCTTGCCACTGCATCTCGCCTAGCTTTTTCCCCTCTAGCTTCCCGCCATGCTGGATTCCTTCTGCCCCTTCCACTCACTGACTCTACTCCATGCTTGTCCCCAGCTTCTGCTCTTCTCCACTTCTGCCTGTGTCTCTGTGTGTCCCCTTTTGTCTCCCCTATCACCTTAACTCTCCTTCACACCCTGCCCCCTCATCCGGCACACCCAAGGTCTGGAGTCTCCCAAGAGGCTAGCACTCAGCAGGTGGCAGCGTCTATAGTGCAGGGAAACAGGTTTTTCCCTATTTCCTCTATAAACATAGGGTTTTAGTAGGATGGGCCATTAAAGGCCAGAATGGCACATACTTGGGAGACAACATCTCACTCCCCTTTATTAAATAAAAAATATAGAGAAGGAAACCCCTGTCTTAGGTTCGACCCCTAGTCCCTGCTACAGAACCCGTCATTGGATGTGCCAGCTCCTGTCTTAGGTAGATATAGCAGGCGGGGAAGTTGCCCGTCTTTGGGTGAGTCCTTCTAACATTGATATGCATATCTGAGCATCAGTCAGGAGTTATAAGGCCAGAAGCCTGTTTTGTTATTTTCTGCTGATGACTTTGCTGCTTTTGCAGCGTATTAGAATGAAAAGACAGCATGCCAACCTTTGAGGCAAAATATTAAAAAGGGATATAAATCCAGACCATTGGGAAGCCACTAGTCAGGGTATTCTATAAGCCACTAGTCTCAAGGGGTATAAAGATATATGCTAACTGCAAGGTGTAATTTAAAAATTGCATTCTAGGGACCCCAAAAGCACTGGTTTAACAATATGCAACTGCTGACTTAACATTTTCTATCTTACTTGAGGTAACACAAATATCAGAATATCCAAAGTTACACAATAGCAATTATTACATATGCAAAATGTCAATAGGGCAGTTTGTTGGTTGAGAGATAAATTTTAAAATGTATTTGTCCATAAAAGTCTCTGGAATTTCAAAGGCAGTCACCACTCTGGCTGATAGCTGGTTCAGCAAGGATGCAGCTCTGGCTGTCTGGCTCAATGCATTTTCCGAGGCTGTAGCTCCAAAAGCAGCAGGGTGACTGTGTAGTTATTCTGAAGTTTCTCTTTGCACCTGGGAGATGGATCTTGGTCTGACGAAACGCTACTGGCATCACTGCAGCTGGAACTCGTACCAACAGGGCACTGGGATGTTCTTTACTCCAATCAGTTGCTTAAGCTGAAATTTAGAGCTGAACAGTTTAAAGAGAAACCCTCCCCACCCTCCAGGGTTTGAATCTGTGTGAAGTGACCAAGAGGTATGGGGTAGCTAAAAAATGAGTGCTGGCATTCTACTTAGCAGTGCTATTAAAAGCAACTGCCTCAATCATATGTTATGAAAGCTTTTTGTATGGGCACCGTATTGGCAGCCGTGTCAGTGGCCTAAATTGAAGGCAAAAACAGTAGAAAACAAAGGGCTTTTTTTTTTTTTTTTTTTTTTTTTTTTACTTACTTACTTATTTACTGGCCTCACCAGAAGCTTTAGGAACCACAATCTTTTCATGTTGAACAGGACGCACACACCTTTCAGGTATCCAGATTGGCTTTTCAGCACCTGGTGGATAAACACAGACAGCCCCCCTAACTCTGGCCAGGACAGGTGCTGGCGGTTGCCATTGTCCAGAGGATAAATTTTTCCATCGAACCATAGCTTCTGTGGAGGGGGGAACAGAATAGTGTCGCTGGGCAGCACTATATCCTTCATAATCCAGCAGCAAAAAATTTAAAGTGAATAAGGTAAGAGAAAGAAGGGCCTGTGGGCCCTGACAGTTTTGGTATATGTCACCCTCTTTTAATTTTTTTAAATAAGTTTTGATGTGCTGGTGGGTCCTCTCAACAATAGCTTGTCCTTGTGGATTATAAGGGATACCAGTACTGTGTTTAATATCCCAGAGTTCACAAAACCGGGAAAATTTTCTGCTAGTATATGCTGGACCATTGTCAGTTTTAATTTGTTTAGGCACTCCCATAACGGCAAAAGAAGCTAGCAAATGTTCAATTACTTGTTTAGTTTTCTCTCCTGAATGTAAGGTAGCCACGATCATTTTTGAATAAGTGTCTACAGCCACGTGTAAAAAATGTTTGGTTCCCAAACCATTGACATGAGTGACATCTATTTGCCATATATCATTTGGTCTGAGACCTCTAGGATTTACTCCTAAGGATGGAACATGAATAAAGGGAGCACAAGTGGCACATGTGGAAACTATAGAAAGGGCCTCTGTTTTGGTGCATTGTGTCTGATGTCTTAACGTTTGAGCATTGAGATGAAATTTTTTATGTAATTGTAAAGCCCGATCATATTCTAGGGAGGCAAAGATTATTCGAGTAGCTTTATCTGTCCACGCATTGTCTTTGGTCAGTGGTCCAGGCAAGCCTGAATGTTTTTTAATGTGTCTTACAAACACAGATTGCTTTCTGGACCATATCAAAATCTGTAAGCTTTGTAATTGGCTAACAATCTCTGATGATTTCCCACATGAGGGGCCACTTCTAGTTGGGGCATAATATTGGCCATATATAAATATTAAAGGTCTCTGCAGGATATAATTGAAAGGCAAGTATCATAGCAGTAATTTATATCAACTGAGCAGAGGCCTGAGGCACTACTACGCTTTCTATATGATCCCCATCCACAACTACTGCTTTTCCAGTCTTGGAGCCATCAGTGAAAAGTAGACGTGCCCCAGCTATAGGTTGAGTCTTTATTATCTTGGGAAAGATAAAAGGGCATAATTTAAAACTCTGAATGATTTTATGTTTAGGATAACCTTGAACTATCTGTCCTTTAAAGGTGCACAAAAACAAACACCAGGAATCATCATTTTGAATCAAATTAGCAACCATTTCTTGGGTATAGGGCAAAACTATTATATCTGCATCTTTGGCAAATAAAGCCCGCCCCAAGCATCTACCCTTCTATAACAATTGAACTATTAATTCAGGATAAGGAATAACTGTGCGCCCAGGTGATGCAGAAAGATGTACCCAATAAATGGGACCCTTTTGCCAAAAAAAAACACCAGTAGATGCAAAATTAGAGGCCAAGACTAAAAATTGCAAAGGCTGTTCATAATCTATCTGCTGTACTGACATATCTTGTAATGCCTGTTCTATTTTAGTAAGGGCTTTTTTGGCCTCAGGAGTTAAAATCCGGGTAGATGTGGATTCAGCATCTCCCTTCAGAAGTTTAAAAAGAGGCTTAAGTTCTCTTAAACGACCCGCAGCCATTGACTTGCTCAGTCACAAGTTCTCTTAAAGGGACCACTTGCTCAATTCGCGGCTAAGTTTTCTTAAAGGGACCGCGTTTTTATTCGCGGCTAGCAAACAGAGCAGACCAAAGAAAATAACTGTTACTAAGAACTGTCTTTGTTTCTTTTTTGTTCAAAACAAACAGAAATCTAAAATCAATCACAATGTTACTGACTAGGCTTTCAGTGGATATTCGGTCCACACTGGGAAGCCATCTGCTATAAAGAGGCTTCTCGCCCCGGTGGCCAGAAGCCTGAGACCCACAGACCTGCGGTTTGAGACTGCTTAGGCGCTCGCCGCCCAGAAAATGACTCAGATGCTCAGGCACATTGCTAGCTAGGTCTTACATCTTAAATCAACCCATTTCTATTAATTTGTCTGCCACGTGGCATGTGGCTTATCTGTTCTTTTTTATAAGTTTTTTTTTTTTCTTTTCTCTTTTTTTTTTTTTTTTTAACTTACTTCAGCTGGATCTCTCAATGTCTTTTATAAACTTTAAGGCTCCCCCTGTCAAGAACCATATACTAAACTCCCTTATCCGAGTGCGGTCCGTCCTTTATTTTAAATTCCCTGTTACCTTAGTAACTCTGGAAGTTCGGAACCAACCGAACTTGCGCCTACTCCTGGGTTTATCCCAGACACTCCCCGGTCTCTGTACCGGTGACCTCGTCCGCTTGTCCCTCTTTATCCGAGTGCGGTTCGAGCTTTTATTTAAATTCTCTGTTTCCTTAGTAACTCTCCAAGTTCGGAACCAGCCGGAACTTGCTAGGTTGAGTTTCTCATATTTCCATATATATTTCTATTTATATTTCTTTTCTATTAGGCGCCTAATCCTGGGTACTTCCCAGATTCCCTCCCCCGGTCTCTGTACCGGTGAGTCTTGTACGCTTAATCCTACTTTCCTGGACCTCGGTGAGACCTCCATTTACCGAATCCTTTCTGGATCTCGGTGAGAACTCCATTTACCGAGTGGGTTTTGGTTACGACCTCCACTTACCGCGTCCGGTTTCTTTGTGGTCCGAGTTTTGTCCCAGGCGAGGAACGTCAAGATTAAATAAGTCTACACTCAGGAGTCGTTTAGGTTCCATCATTCAGGCTCTCTCTGACACTGAGAGACCTGAGCTTTATTCAGTATATCTTATCTCTTAGACCTGTCTGTCCCTTAGCCATGCTTCTGTCTTGCCACTGCATCTCGCCTAGCTTTTTCCCCTCTAGCTTCCCGCCATGCTGGATTCCTTCTGCCCCTTCCACTCACTGACTCTACTCCATGCTTGTCCCCAGCTTCTGCTCTTCTCCACTTCTGCCTGTGTCTCTGTGTGTCCCCTTTTGTCTCCCCTATCACCTTAACTCTCCTTCACACCCTGCCCCCTCATCCGGCACACCCAAGGTCTGGAGTCTCCCAAGAGGCTAGCACTCAGCAGGTGGCAGCGTCTATAGTGCAGGGAAACAGGTTTTTCCCTATTTCCTCTATAAACATAGGGTTTTAGTAGGATGGGCCATTAAAGGCCAGAATGGCACATACTTGGGAGACAACATGACTCTTGTCTTGGTTAAGGTTTACTGCTGCTGTAAGGAGACACCGTGACCACAGCAACTCTTATAAAGAAACATTTAATTGAGGGGGCTCACAGTTTAGAGGTTCAGTCCAACATGGTGGGGAGCATGGCGGCATGCAGACAGGCATGGTGCTGGAGAAATAGTCAAGTGTCCTACAGCTTGCAGGCAACAGCAAGTTGACTGATTACCATACCGAGGAAATGCTGAGAAAAACAAACCTCAGTGCCCACCCAGAGTAACACATTTCCTCCAATAAAACCACACCTACTCCACCAAGGCCACACTTCCTAATAGTGTACCACTCCCTGTAGGGGCCATCTTTTTAAAACACCACAGACTCGCAAACTCGCAAACACCTGCACACACGTGTTTGTCACTTTTTTTTAATTGCTTGAATATTTCTTGAATCTACTATTATTTTTTATACTGCTTCGCTTAATTCTTATTGTTTACCTAGGCTACTGTAATTTACTAGACGGTAGCTTTTGTCCTCAGAATCAGCTACCAGAGTGCTTAGCAGAGTACAGATCCTTCCCAGATCCTCACCAAAGGGTTTCTGCTGTGTACTTGCTTGTTGGAATCAGCGATCACTCTGAAGCCCAGGCTCTAGCCTCCTACGTGCTAAGAGCACAGACTGAGCTACCATGGCCAGCTTGTTCATGCAAGAAGTTTGAGCCTTCTAGCATGATATTGTAAGATTCCCAAAGGTGCTGGAGAGAGAGCTCAGGTCTGTGCTCGTTATTTTCTCGAGTTCTGGTGCCCACGGCACTTCTCACGTGGACATCGCTGACATCACCAACCAAATACATTGAAAATTAATGCACCCTTCCCACCACCACCCCACACAGGAAAGACCCATTCTAACCTACTAATGAATTTCAGCTTGGTGACTGGCACTGTGACGTGTCCTTGCAAAAACAGAAGCCTCTCCACCTCTGATTTTCTCTCCTCTCAGCTTCACAGCACCTTACCATGTCATAGAAGCAGGCTAGGCTCAGAATTCCACAGTTGTGATGCTCTATTGGGAACTCAGATCTTTGCAGAAAGTTAAATGGCGTGTTCCGGTTGGAAGAGACATTTGGAATTCAGACTCTGGAATGAGGTTTCCTTGCTCAGCTCAGCTCCCATGCATGTCTTGGGCATGATTAACTCAGCATTTTCCACCTTGGTCTCTTCTGCCCAGTGAAGAGTAATTGAGATAATGAATAGACACACTTAGCATGAGCATTCAGGACATAAATGGCCATGGACTCAGTACAATGGTGCTTTCCTTTGGTCTGAGTGCACCTTCCAAATCTAAAAGAGCTATGTTGTGTTGATTCCTGAATAGTTCCACCTTGGCCCTTATGGCCCTTCCTCCCCAAAGGACTAAACCTTATGTTAAATAGGGGGATTAAGAAAAACATGCTTTCCTGCTTCTACAGTCTCCTTATCGCTGCCACCTGCTGAGTGCTAGTCTTTTGGGATCTTCCAAGACCTTGGGTGTGCCCGGACGAGGGGGCAGGGTGTGAGAGAGTTAAGAAGGAAGCAGAGAGCTGAGAGTTAGTTAGAGTGAGTGGAAGGAGAAGCATGGCGTAGAGTCAGTGGAAGGGGAAGAAGGAGACCAGCATGGTGGGAAGCTAAAGGGGAAAAAGCTAGGCGAGGTGCATGGCAGGAGGGAAGCATGGCAGGAGAGATGCAGAAGAGAAGCATGGAGAGATGCATGGGAGAGAAGTAGAGACTAAGATGTAAGGTGTACTGAATAAAGCTTGGGTCTCTCTCTGTGATCCTGGATGATGGAACCTGACGACTCCTGAGTGCAGATTATTTAACCTCGATGCCCCTCGCCTGGACTAGACTCGGTACACTTCAAACCGGTCGCGGTAATGTTGAATAATTAGTCTTTCATCTTTGTTGAGAAGGCTCTTTTTATAGGCTACTTTTTATCTTTTATTGGTCAGGAAACTTCCCTGCTTTAAAGAGTAGGCTTTTAGAGTAAGCCATCAAAATACCTAACATCATTTTTATCATCTTAGGATCGGTTGCGCTGAGGTTCTCCATGTACTATTGCAGTGGGAGGGGTCATGGACTGTTGATCATGGTTCATGTAAACGAAGTGGTTTTTAGGACTCACTGTGACAGACCAGCCCTCTGATTATGTCCCTGCCTGTCTACCCAAAAAAAACATGAGATGAATAGAAGTAGCAAGCGCTGAAGATCTGTCAGGTGAGCGGCAGTTGAGAGAACAGTACTGAAAAGGACATGACGCAGCCGACCGCATGGTTAGCGCCCAGCTGAACCTGCTCTGGGGCAACCTTTTCAACCTCCACCTCCCCGTTTCATCTTACCTGAGATGATGGTAGTAGTGTCTGTGTCGGTGTTGTTGGGAGAATTCAGTTCCTATAAGGTCTTTATAGTTCCTGCTACATGAATATTTGATGGTATTGTTCCTATTCATAGCAGGGATTGCGAACGTTGGCCACGTAGAGAGGCAGCAGAAAGAAAAGCTGGTAACTAAATGAAGCAGCTGTGATTGCCGCACTCACAAGTCGCCAGCCTCAAGGCTGAGGCATGTCACCACATCAGTATTACTTGAATCTCCCTGACCGCGTGTTTTCAGTATGTTCTGCATTCTCCTGTAATGAGAACCTTCTGGGATCCGGCCCCAGATAGGTTTCCTCTCAGTGCTTCAGGTGAGGCTCTTCTTCACCAGCAAAGGAAACCTACTATAATCCCTTCTCAGGAATCAAACGTAGACCAGTTCCTTTTCAATATCTCTTTATTGGTACAGCAACTTCATAACACCATACAATGGCGATGGCATGGCCATGTGGAGATGGCACTTCAAGGCAACAATGAAGGCCTAGGTCTTACACACCCAACCAGGACAAGGCCATTAGCTGGGGTTGCTAGGTGACTGAGTAAGCAATGAAGAGGACCTTGCAGCTCTTTTGAGAGATGTAGTGGAGGCTTAGCTTGCATTCCTAAACTTTCAAGCTAGGATCTTGTGTTAATGAACCCAGGTACAGGGAGGCCTTAGAAAGCTTTCTTGGGATAATTAGCTCTGGATAGCTCTCTTATCAGAATGGGATTTTATGTGATTTTATGACTGTGTTAATGAGTTATCTTGTCTGTGGCTGACCTTGGATGCCAGAGAGAAGTTTTAAATGAGTTACTATTGTTTTCCTAGCAAAGGTAATCATAGGGAAGGCAAACAATGAGTCTGCTCTGGGCAGGGGGAACAAAGGTCTGGAAGATTTTATCTGTATGACAGTTTTCTCACCGGGATGGGGGGAAGTGCGCGTGCATGTGTGCGTGCGTGCGTGCGTGCGTGTGTGTGTGTGTGTGTGTGTGTGTGTGTGTGTGTGTGTGTTTGTGTGTGTGTGTGTGCATAAATTCCAAAGAAATAACAAATAGAGTGGGCTGCCATCACACATAGAAATCCTCTGTAAGAAGAGGTCAGTACCTGCAAGATCAATTAGCACCAAGACTCCCTGAGATCCTGGCTTTGCTCTGATGGGTCAGTCATGTGGTGTCAATGTTCCAATTTCATACTTCTGTGGCTCCCAGGTCCCCTGCAGTAAAAGAAGGTGCAAGTCTGAGCTGAGTTACTTGAGATCTGACGTTACTGGCCACCATCCTAAAGTGAAGGATTTGAACTAGCTAGTTGCTCCGAGCCCTTCTCACTGTGAGCTGGTGGCTTCCGTTTCTTTTTCTTACTGTGTTCTAGTTTAGTCTTTAGGGATCTTCCCATCTATGTCTTTACAGAGCTTGTCAGCTTGTCAGGATGCTAATTTGGAGTTCGTACATTTGCTGACCACCTAAGTCTGGACTAGCAACTAGAATTAGAGACATGAATAATTATTAAATATATTTTAGGTAAGATTGGGTGTGTTCAGACTGTGACTAAATACATTTAAATGTATTAAAACTTCATATTGGGGAATATATGTTTAAAGTACATTGTATGTAGGCAGGTATGAAGTGCTCAGCCAATAGAAATATTCAGATACATACAGAAAGAAAACAATTTTTGTATGCATTTTCTATCATAAATTATGTAATGGGCCTGCCCACCATGCTTCAAGACCGTCAGCTCCTGACCAACTTTTTTCATATACTACTTCCCCCATTTTTTAAAGCTTATCTGCCACTATATTATTTTCACCATAACTATTTTGGTCTGTAGCACTAAGAAAGAAAATAGTTTTTCAAAACCACATAACCACAATGTCATTATCACACATAAAAACAAACACTTATTAGCAATTGAATCCATATTGAAAAGCAATTCAGCAATCAAATACTCATCCATAGATGGCACAGTCAGAAACCCGTCAACGTGAGTAATGCACAAGAGGAGAATTTGTCTCCTGAGTAATTACTAAGGATTTCAGTTCTGAAAAGTGTACCCCAAATGCCAATTAAATGTGCCAGCAGCAATTCATTCATGTGGAATGGCTTTCCTGAGGCTGCATGCCCTGGCCAGGCCCTGTCTGGTGAATTATTAAAGGACTTTTTTCTAATCGAGCAGTGCTTGCTCTACGCCTCTGTGGTGTGGGCCACTTACCCAACCTAAGGCACAAAAATCTTTCCTGTTTGTTTATATTAGATGTCTAGAGTCAGTGATTAAGTCTGCATGATACACAGAGTAATGGAAAGTCAGGCTATTACCTTGTTGCTTCTTTCTTAGAACTTTGAGGGTTTTTTCCTGTTTAATTTATTATATTTTTATAATATGAAAGTTCTATTTCTTCAGCAACAACTATCTGCCATATTCTTTTGCATCTCATAGTCTCATATGTAGTTTTCAACATTTTTTGTTTTCATAATTAAAACAAAAATAATTTCAACTGGGTGGTAGTGGTGCACGCCTTTAATCCCAGCTTTCAGGAGACAGAGGCAGGCAGAGTTTGAGGCCAGCCTACTCTGCAGAGTGAGTTATGGGACAGCCACATCAGTTACATAGATAGCATCTTAGCATCTTGGGGGGGGGGGTTAATTTCAGAGAATTTCTTCTTTTCGTTTGTTTATAGTGAAGTTTGGAAACAAGCTTTTCTACTATATTACAAATCCAAACTAATGATATTTTTAAAATATTACTTATTTTTTTAAATAAAAATCACCTTTAAAAGAAGAGATTAAAATTTACCATTGTTCATTCCTGTAGAACATATGAGTAATGTGTTCTATCTACAGGTCCTGGTAAAAAGAGGAAGTCATACACACTGGTATTGTAGGTGGCACTGTTCACAGTAGGTTGACTAGAGAAGACCAAGGAAGGGATGGGATTTGGAGAAACCAAGACTGGCTAGGGGTGCGGCTCAGTGGTGGAAAGCTTGCCTGGTGCACTCAGGCCTTCGTTCAATCCCTAACACTTCAAAGAAAAGAAAAAGGACCAAGCTCGGACTGTCAAAGTTGCAGTATTCATTCAAGTTAGAGAATGTGAACAACAGACTCTTGTCATAACAAAGGAATGCACAATGGCAAGAAATGATGTGCCTGGGCGTGAGGATCTCACCCAGGCTATAGATCAGACACTGTCTCTCTGTAACAGAAGAAAAACTATGTCAGTGCTTTTGGGTATACCAGACAGTAGAGGCGTCTCATAATAAATGCCAGAATTTGTGGTGTATTTGTCTTATGAGTGGTTGTTTGCTCTGGTTTTTTTTTCTAGTGCTTCAGGCAGTCTCTATCCAGTCTACCAACAGTTCCTCTTCTGTGCCAGCAGGGGGAAGCAAGAGCTGGGGAATGGCGTTGCTCTACCTGCTGTGTCCCTGCCTTCTGTAACCCCCCTCCACACCCCCTCCTCCTCCTGGCACCGACCTGATGGAGTCTGCCAGCAGTCTCTCCTGGCTCCATAGCTTGCCTGACTGACTCAGTTGACTTGGTCTGAGCCTAGGAGTCATTCTGAGATGGACGTGGAGGTTTCCACTTCTTGTCTGTGAGGACTGACTATCACTGCAAAGCATATACTATGTGTACAGTGCTTTCTTCCAGAGACCACATTTCCAGGAAGCTTACACTATAGCAGAATTAGAAGAAAAGCATGTTCTTCTCCTGAGCTGAGCGCAGCAGATCTGTCAGCCTGGTTTATCTCCAGCAGAGCGTTGTGGCAACTGTGTGCTGATAACGCTTGGTGTTCAAACAGGCAAGGGTTCATTTCACAGCAAATACTGTAAGAGATACTGTACATAGGGCTTTCATTTTAATGGGAGGGGTTCCCCCCCCCCAAAAAAAAAAAAGAAATCAAAATAATCTTTAATTTTTTTACTGCCAAGTATGGAGGTCAAGTAAGCAACTGATGATACACAGACCCTAAACCATCACAGAATTTTCAGTTAGGAGAAGCCAATATGAGTAACATTTCCTAACTTAGAAGACCCTCTACAAATGCTGTTCAGAATGAAACTGTGATGCTGTAGATTAATTCTGATAGCTGTTTATTCACAGAAAATGATACTGAAATTATGATGTTATACAAGTGATGTAAAAGGGATAGGGAGGGGGAGCAGAGGGATACATAGATTAAAATGACATTTTTTATTTTAAAAAATGAAAAAACAAGTGATGTAAAAGGAGATAACCAAATTCTGGGGTCTGTCTTTAGAGTGAGAGAGACTAACTGCAGTTTCTTACAAGATTTAGCAGCAGCCACCTTTTAGTACTTAAAAAAAATACTGATTTTATTTTATGTGTGCATTTAGGAGCCTTCAGAAGATTAGTAGCGGTGTTGGATCCCCTTGAACTAAAGTTACAATTGTGAACCATCATATTTGTTCTGGGGACCAGACCCAGATTCACTGTAAGAACAGTAGGCACTCATAATGGAGCCATCTCCAGCCCCAACTTTAAATAAGGCCCAGGCTGACCATCATCACAATCCATTGTATATCTGAAATGTCCAACCCAATGAAAAGATTTTTGTCCCCATCATTAGCTGTTGAAAGGGCTCTTAGGGGGCCTCCTTGAGTCTTTTCTACTTAGTGCTTTGAGGAAGAGTTGCAGCGTCCTGGGAGTGGACCTCTCAGGTGGTTTATTGATTACCTAAGAACTCCCATGGAAGCTCTGGGGAAGAATGTGAGCTTGCAAAGGGCAGCTGTCCAAGTGGCCCAGCTGGAGTTGTTTCTCCCTTAGGAAATGGATGGTGGGAAGCTGCCCAAGCCAACACAGCCTGTTTTTCAGGATTGCATGGAAGTTAAAGTGGGACACTCCTCCTGGGTCCTGGCAATCTCTCGGAGTGGTAGAGATAATGCATCAGACAAGCAGTGTATGTTTCTACTCTAGCTTACTGCTCTCTCCCTGTTTAAATGTGGGGAAGGGTTCCTTCTGTGGGCTGAACTAGCAGTACGAGTAGAGCAGAGTCAAGAAAGCAGCTCCACACTTGCTGTGTGGCCTGAGCACATTACTATACTTCTCTGTCCTGCAAAATACAGTGGACTACACCTGCCTTTTGGCTTGTTGGGGGAATTAAATAAGAAAATACTTATAAGCCTATAGCATAAGTGTCTCTTAACAAATTCTGACCTTGATGGTGCACACCAGCTGTCCATGTGGTCAATTTCTAGCTCAGATGCTTAGGTGGAGAGTAGCAAGTGGAGGCAGAATTCTTGATGCTTTTGAAGTGTCTGTGGGTGTAGAGCTGCAACTTGAGATCCAGGTGCAGGCTAGAGATGGACAGTAGGTGTTGTGGAAGGAGCAAAAGGAAGAGACACAGGCTCAGCATCAGGGTTAGTGAAGGCAGAGATGCCATGAAAAGGGACAGAGAAGTGTCTGAGGCAGGGAAAAGGGACAGAGAAGTGACTGAGGCAGGGAAAGGGGACCAGGGGCTGTAGCTTGGGCACTGCATCCTCCCAGCACTGCAGAAGGATTAAATGATAATGAAAATAACTATTTGTAAAGAGAAAAGTGAAAGAATCTGGAAAGACCAGAAAAGCCACTTTTGCAGGGGCACTTCTAGAGGGGGAGCAGGGGACAGTGATGGACTGGAGGAGACTGGATGAGGGAAATGTGTAAGGTGTAAAAGCTCAACCCTATAAATTGACTTATTTGAAACAGATGGAAGAAAGTTAGAAATGGGTACTTTGTCATGCTTAATAACTTTCCCTACTAATTCAGAAATAAAATAAAAATGGCCTCTGCACATTAATTTCTCAGAGTTAAAAAAGAACTTTATCAAAAGCTATTTTAATAAGACATAACTGTTTATTGGTAGAATTTGACTTGGGCCAAGGCATTTTTTTCTAGCTTTAGAACATTCTGTTTATTAAATACTTCAGCCTAAACCAAATAAAAAGATCCTTAATGGAACAACAGTTCACTGTTGGAATAGTGCTGACTAGATGCTCACCAGCGAGGGCTATGACTTAGCACACCAGGCTTGGGTGAGGGCAGCAGTCCATTCACTCTTCACATACGGCATACTTTTGCTCACAGCCAGCACATCAAGGCTGCCTCACCATTACCCGGCAGTCAGTTTTGCATGATGCTTTCTGGAGCGACATACATAGATGGAGCTACTGGAGGTGTAAATGATACAGGAAAAGTATTGAACAAGTAAGCCTAGGAAATTTTAAATTTCACTTACGTATATATGTCTATCAGTGTGAGCATGTGCCATGTGAGTATGGGTGTCATCTGAGGCCAGAAGAGGTCAGCTGTCCCCTGGGGGTGGAATTGGAAGCCATTGTTAGTGCTAGAAACTGAGCTGGGGTTCTGGAAGACCAAGAATCACTCTTAACCCCTGATCCATCTCTCCAGCCCCAAGCAGTCTGTCATGGTTTGGGTTTTGGTTTGTGCAAACTTCAGTTAAACAGTATGTATGTATTACACAATGATGACAGATTCAGGGCCTGCAAATGTCACTAAACCCAAGTCTCTGCTTAAGGTGTGCTGGAGATGTGTGAGAATGTAGATGCAAGTCTTCTGTAGGTGCATGTGAGCTGAAGTGTTATTGGAGCATAGAGAACTCCTGAATTGGTCTGAGTTGTTCAAGGAAACTTTTCAAGAAAAGATGAAGTCTGATCTGAGATCAGTAAATAAGAAATGAAGGTTCCTCAGGTGAAGAAGACAATGGCTAGTAGTCATCTAAGAGGAGGCAGATGTAAACGTCATTCATCCTGTCTGCAGCACAGACTCAGGACAGTGGATAGCATTGAGAAAGGCAGCAGATGCACAGGTGTGGGCATCTCCAAAAGGCCTGTGTGTTAAGTTGAGTACTTGGCACCTGACCCCAAAGTCTCTGGTGAAAGATGCTGCTGAAAGGTGGTGCTATGATCAGATTTGCACTTTAGGAAGCTCACTTACAGGCAGTCTGAATAGTCGATCCAAAAACATCCAGAAAGATTCTGCCTCTGGCTTAGATAGGTAAGTGCATAATAAGGATTGGTCTATGGAATGGGGTTTGAGTCAGGTTTGATCTGGAGTAAAAGCAAGATGTAGGTTTACCTTAGGGCGACCTGATTTAAAGTGGTCCTTAATATCCCAGTGAAGCTAAACAGTAGGTAGAGATAGGTAGGAGTCTAGGGCTCAGGAGACGTGTTCTAAGGCTAAGATATAGAAGTCTGTGACCATGGTGGCATGTGTAGTCAAAAGCAAGGCAAGGCAACAGCTTTTAAAGAAAAGAAGCTGGGACAGCAAGTGCCAGCAGATGGTGGAGATTAGGAAGAAACAACCAGACACAGAATCAAAAGTGGAGCAGTCACAGAAGCCAGGGGAGGGATCATCCGGAGAAAGGGTAAAAGGCTGCTGAGGTGGTATATGCTTTAATAGCAGCTCTTGGGTGTCTCGGGCAAGAAGACTGCAATTTTGGGAGAAGCCTTGGCTACATAAGAAGACCCTATGTCCCCCAAAAAAAAAAAAAAAATCAAGGTTCAAGTATTGGGGAAGGCAGTTTTTTAAAGGGGGGAAAGGAATAGAAACCGCTGTCATGTATTTTTAAAGAAAATCAAGTATGTAAAAATGCCAGTGAGATTTATTAGAGATCCTGATAAAAGCAGTTCCCTTTTTATGAGACCAGGACCAGGGGTAAAGAAGGGATCCAGGACAGGATGACCGCATCATCCTCAGAGATCTTGTGAGTGAAGAAAAGGGAGTGGTCTGATGGGTCCCAGGATCAGGAGATTTAATTTTGCTTTATGTAGATGAAGACACTAATGTCTGTCTGCCTGCCTGCCTGTCTCTCTCTCTCTCTCTCTCTCTCTCTCTCTCTCTCTCTCTGTGGGGGTGTGTGTGTGTGTGTGTAGCCTTCTCATGAAGAAACTATGAGAGACTTTTCTTAGATGAACTCCATAGAGTGAACTGGACAAGGCCAGAGCCCAGAGTAAGCAGTGGGCTTTAGACAAAATGGGGTGGGGTGCCCATTAAACTTGTGAGGTGTGAAGGGGAAGGGGTGGAACAGATGTAACTGTGCTTGTAATGGGAATGTTTGTCCCTGAGTCATGGTGATGAAGGCAGCAAGGAAAGGTGAGGAAACTGGTTCTGGTTTGAAGTCGTTGGTCTGGGGGATAGGAGACTGACGTTTAAGGATGAACTGAATGGAGAATCCAGTTCATGTTAGAGATAGATAGAGTATAGCAAAGCCATAGCTCTGTGTGGTCGCCTGGTTGTAAGAACAGAAAGTAGCTGTCTAATGTTCTTCCATATAACAAGTTCCAGGACACTGTGTTTCAAAAAATTTTTTGAGAGAATAGAGATGATTCAGAGGCTACTGTTCCTGCAGAAGATCAAAGTTACGCACCTAGCACCCAGTCAGGCAGCTCACAATCCTCTGTAACTACAGTTCCAGGGTAGCCAACCCCCTGTTCCACCTTAGTAGGACAGTGTACTCTGTGGTGTGTGTGTGTGTGTGTGTGTGTGTGTGTGTGTGTTGTCTTAACTTTTTAATTCAATCTTTAAAATTAAGGGCATAAAATATAAATAATCTCTTAAGAAAAATAAAGCAGGTTTTACACCATATGTGTTTTACAACCATAGCATCCACATCTGTACAACATTCATTTTCCTACCCTTTGATAAGGAGTTGCCTGTTTGTATTACATAGTCTTTATGCTTCCTGGAAAAAAAACAAGATTCTTTGAAATGCTTGGCCGATGCTTCTGTTCCATTTGCTGTGTCGGTGCCTTGCCCTGCTGCTCCCAGCAAGGACTGGAAGTCTTGTCCTTGTACCGTGTTCCTGAAAGCAGTGCTCACTCTTATTTCTCAGTCGATTTTAACACTACCCGCCACTGAGGGTGACTGCACATGAGTCCACCTCTCTTCCAGAGAAGAAACACAGCTGGATAGGAAAGTGTATCCTTGGGATAGCACAGTCAAGGATGTTGGGTGTACCACACACTGGCAGGTGTCATTTCAGGACTGACGCCCACTAGACTGGCCTGTCCATGGGACCCGACTGCAGGAAATGCTGTCAGTACTGTCCAGCGTGGTATCCACTTACCACAAGCAGCTGCTGAACACTTGATATGTGTTTGATATAGCCAAGGCTGTACCTTCTATTAAAACTGCTCCTTCTGTTTTTACTCTACATTTAAATAGCAGTATATGAATGCCTTGTGAAGGAGAAACAGGTAAGCCTTGGGAGGTGCAGGGCTGGGTTCTGTCTAGAACCAGAGAAGTCAAAAATAAAGAGCCTCAGGTCAGCAATTCCATTAACTCAGGAAGCTGCCATTTTAAAACTAGTTTGTACTACTGTGAGAACCTGTCTTTAAAACCAAAGAATTAAAATAATTTTTAAAGAGTCTACGCTATAGAAGGAGCCTGGATGTGTTGTAAAGACAGATAATCTAGTCAGAACAATGGGTCTGTGAACCATCAGGATTAAATTTGGAATACTGACAGAATAGCCAGACCAGAAATAAATAAACATAAACAGCTCTTCCAGAGTGGAAAGGGGGTCAATAGAATGCAGCCCGAGTCTACAGAGTAACATTTGGAAAAAACTAGAAATTCTTTCCAATAATTTCAAAGAATGGGGTCCATTTTCAGGAAGTATACATACCATGTAATACAACCTGGAAACACTTTAGGCAAATGTATATCATTGGGATGTGGGCATTGTAGCATTTTACATGGGCTTTTGGTGGCTCTGGCTCCAGTAAAAATATTTTCTTGTATAAATGTTTCTATTGTGACAAGGAAGATACGCTGTTGCTATTGTTTCTTGGTTTTATCAGTTGCCTAGCTCACTTCACATGTAATTGAGCACTGTGCGATAGGAATTTGTTAGGGGAAAATGTAAAGTAATAAGATGTTTGAGAAAATCCCAGTCTGTTTACAGTACAAGACAACTGTACAGTACCTGAGCAGGTTGATAATGTCTGAAGTGAATGGCTCAAATGCTGGCTGGGATTCAGGGAAATACAGAGCTAAAGAAGGCTTGGCTGGGCCTCCAACATGCTTCAGAGGCTAATGAATCCAACAGGTCAAAACTTTTCTCAGCGTACAGACCACAAAGTGTCTTCTAGCATTAACACTGAATAACTGTGGTATGTTCCCATGCTCTAGCTGAGCTGTGTCTTCCCTCCTTGGCCTGAGTTCTTCATTGGTTTTATAGACACAGGAGATCCTAGCCCTCACCGGTGCACTTCTTGTCGATCCCACTGTGGCACTCTGTTATTTCTTGGTTAGAAGTTTCACACATTTATTTTAAAGCCCAAGAAGAAAAGGAGACAGTGGAGAAGGGAAGTGACAAAGGACCTCCTGGAATCCTGTAGAAGGAAAGCAAATGTTTTAACTTCTGACTACTCTAGATTGCGGATTTTAAGTAACTTCCATAGAGCACCATGGGCTCATGCTGTGCCTCTTTCAACTTTTGCAGGTCTTCTGGGCAAAGGTCAAAAGGCCAAAAGTTCTCACTAGATTCTAGTGAATCTAGTTGCCAGAATGGCACACGATGCTGTTTCGCACCCAGGAGCATCTCTGAAAGGCTGCAAAGGCGCTGGTGGGCAAAGGAAATTAGTATACTGGCCTCCAAGTGTTGAAAGAACTTGGAAATGTGATGTGGGGAATGAAGGGGATAGTGAGGTGAAGGCAGGAGAGGAAAAGAAGAGCTAATTAAAAGAGAAAACACTCAGGGCAGATGTTTAGAGCAGTAGGAAACTACCCATCTCTGTTGCCTGGTAACAAGAATTATAAATCCTCAAAGATACTAAGATAAGATCCAAGGTAAGAAAAGGATTATCTGGCCAACAAGATGGTTAGCCGGTAAAAAGTGCCTGCTACGTACAAGTCCAACCAAGTTCAATCCTTGGAACCCATTAAAGGTCTGGATGCAGGAGTGTGCATCAGTAGAGAGATGGGACACAGAGTGGGGATGTTCACCAGGAGCTTGCAGGCCAGCCAGTCTGGAGTGCAGCATTGAAGCATCAGAACCATCATGAGACACCTCAGTCATTTCAACAAGGTGGGAGGCAAAAACTAACTGGAAAGTTGTCTGCTGACTTCCATGTGTGTGCCATGGCCCTCAGGGGCCTGCACACATGCACTGAATAAATAAATATTTTCTGGAATATTATGGTAAAATGCTTAATATGTCCTGCTGGCTGTAGCACCCTGATTTCTTCTTCCTGATGCCCCTGAATTCAGGGAAGCATATGTTATAAGCATAAGAGTGGGTGGCTTTCGTTATTTGCAATGGAAACCATGCGAAGTTATGTTCCTTTGGCCAGATGGAAGCAAGCACTAATGTTTTCAGTTTAAGGCCATTAAGGGCAGGTATGGTACAGTCATACAGCAGCATTTTGATAAGCATTTGGAAGGTCAACAGAGAAAAATGCCTGATGTCATTTTATTTTACAACTATTTAACAATAATGAAGATTTGTTCATAGTTACTGATTTGTTCTAAGAAAAGTGATAGACCAGAAATCAGTATTTCAGAAAGTACTCTCCCGTTTTCAGGGCCAGCCTTCATAGCTGCTCAAGGACCTGGGTAGAAGCAGTCAGTCTTGGTCACAGCTGACTCTTTGTCAGTGTCCTCTGCTTACCGTATCCATGAGGGGTTGCCGGGATAATTATGTTAGAAAGTTAAAGCCCACAGTGAACTTTATATGAAGTTTGTAAAACCCCCTTGTCCAGTCTTTCCCTTTTTATACCCTGACCTCTACAGGACTATGATGATTCTACTACGCTGCCACCGTACTGCTACTATACTGCTGTGCTACCACTATACTACTGCTTCTCCTCCTTCGCTTTTTCCTTCCGTTACCAGTTGGGATTCTATATGGAGCCCAGAAATCTAAAACTAGACTCAGACTGTCTTAAAGATTAGAATGGATATACTGACTCACACAGCTGGAAAGTCTGGCTCTGGGTCAGGCTTCAGAGTCAGTTGATCTAGGAGCTCAGTGATATCATTAAATATTTAGTTTCTTCCCTTTATCACTCACGGTGTTCATTTCCTCGTAAATCACATCCTACTCTTTCTCAGAGGGCTGCCAGCTACAGTCAGGGCACACTTTCTCAACCTCAGAGAGTGAAAACCGGACCATTTCTCTCAGGGCAGTCCACATTGCGGTCTAGGGTTAGTGGCAATCATCTTAAAACAACTCAAACTAGGGGGTTGGGTGCACTGGGAGGAAATATTTGCCAAGTATTTCAAAGAATTCAGGTCAATTCTCAGGATCTATACAGATGATGTAACACTATAAAAAAAGAAAAACTGTGTGTGGATAGGAGCGAGATGAATGAATGGCAAGAAGGCCATGCAGACATGACCAGCTGCTGTACTCTGGGCTGCACTGTTGACATTTCCCATGCAAAATAGAACCCAACTTTGTCATAGTCTGCTGCGGCTCCTCCTTTCTTTTCTGGCCATTACTAAAGTCCACCTGACCATGGAGAAAATATTTCCTCTGTATCTTTCTCCACACCATACACTACAGATGAGGGAAGCATAGCTCGCCTTGCTCCCCTGTTGTCACATTGGCCTGCAGTACCGCTGTACCTGTGCTCGTGCATGCATGCGCACACCACACACACACACACACACACACACACACACACACACACACGTGCACGCATGTGCGCGCGCGCCCCCACCCCCCACCCCTGCCTTGGGTTCTAGAGACAAGCCATTTGAGGATCCCAATCTGGCTTTTACAACAAGGTGGTTGGTCCCCTTCATTTTTGAAGACTAGTTTTAGGTTTGGTCTTCTTGTACTCCCAGGTCCAGCCAACAAGATGCTGACTTCCGTGTTCATACAGTCTGTGGACTCCATCATTTATACTCTGCAGTTACTTACATGTGCCAAGTATTTAACGGAAATTCCCTACAGCTTAATACTGCTTTGCTTCTGAGTTCATTTTTCTCTTAAAAAATTATCTATTTATTTAGTGTGTACATATGACTGTGCATGCTGCTCACGAATTCAGGTGTTCTCAGAGATCGGAAGTGTAGGATTTCCTGGATCTAGAATTACAGGCAGATGAGAGCCACCTGGCATGGACCATGGGCATTCTGTGTGTATTCTCTGAAAGGGCAGTAAGTGTTCCTAACTGCTGATCCAGTTCTTCTGCCCCAGCCATTAAATCTTTGGTTTTGTTTTGTCCTTCAAGACAGGATTTCTCTGTGTAACAGTCCCGACTGTCCTGGAACTTGATTTGTAGCCCAAGATGGCCTCAAACTCAGGAGATGGGCCTGCCTCTGCCTCCTGAGTGCTGGGACTGAAGGCGTGACCACCATTCCCAGCGCCACTGAATCCTAAAGTCAAATGTCTCACATTTTTACTCTGGCATCACTACCACCATTTTGCTAGTGCTTCTTGTTATACTGAGAGTGGGGTTTCTCTTCTCCAAACCTGCCCTGCCTGTGTTTCTATCCTTTTCCCTCCTGAGGCTGCAGGGACCTTGTGTTATGTGCATCTTTTAACTGATGGAACATTTTCATTCCAAGTAAAATATAAAAAGATTTCTTTTTGAAACCCCAATGCAGGTCTCAGTGTTTTTCACTCTGAGAAAAGGCCTTTTCGGTCGTAAGGACTTGGGTTCTTATTTCTCACTCTTCCCTTTGCATATACTATAAGCCACATCTCTTTTTTTCAGATGTACTGTTTTGTTTTCTAAGTATATGTATATGATGAGTCTGGAGTGAGCGGGATTTGCACCCGAGTGCAGGGCCCACAGAATCCAGATCCCCCCACAGATCCCCCCACAGATCCCCCCACAGATCCCCCCACAGATCCCCCCACAGATCCCCCCAGGGTGGAGTGAGTCGTCACAAGCCATGATCTGCCCAACATGGCTGCCGAGAGAGCCAATGTGGATGCCCTGCAAGAGCCATAAACTATCTTTCCACTGTTAAAGTTTTAAGGAATGAGAATTTAATGGCATGGTAAGTAATATGAATTCGGAGGCCTTTCAAATTTTTATATTTTCTTGCCCAATTTTTTATATTTTTTTGTTTTTGTTATTGGTATTTTGGTGACTACCTTTTAAGAAAGTTTTTTAAACATCTCAGGAAAAAAAAACAGATTCTTTATTTCAATACATTTAATTATATAAGTGTTTAAATTACACCTTGATACATATCGGCAGGTTTTGGAACAGTCTTAATCTTATTCTACTGATAAAAGAAGAAATGTAGCCAGGTGGTGTGGTGACGTACACATTTAATCTCAGCACTCAGGAGGCAGAGGCAGATGGATTTCTGTGAATTAGAGGCCAGCGTGGTCTACAGAGTTCCAGGATAGCCAAGGCTACAACAGAGAAACCCTGTCTTGAAATGTGGAGATATATAAGTATAATTGTGAGAAAAGGTGAGGTCAGTGTTTGTTCTTCTGTGCTTGGGCCTTTCGGCTTCTTGCTGGCCTTACTTTCTTAGCCATAGCTGTAGAGAATTGCCTAGGTGTTCTCTCACATTCTCCTCCTCACTGTCACACCCTACACCCCAGTGCATGGCTCTGGCCAAAGCCATGGACGGAGTTATTTTAGGTACCTCCCACTGAGGCTCTGTTGCACACATGCTTCCTGTCTGATTTCATAGCTTCCTCCACCCGGCTTGGCCTGGATTTCGCTCTGCCTCACTGATGACGTAGAGTTAGAGCCTGTGTATTCACCTTCTCACTTCATGCTTTGGCCCAGGCCAGCCCTGGGAGTGCAGTTATCTCAGTGAGCTCTACTTTTGTTCCACTTCAGATGTCACATGTCCATGGCCTACTCTCTCTTCCTTTTCCCACAAGTCCTTTGTCATGGTCTCCCTGAACCAAGAGCATTGCCTTTGAGACTTCTCCCCCAGCTCTCTTCATACCACGATGTGTGTCTCTACCTTAAAATATGACTTTAGAAACGTGATAAAATACCACTTCGGTTCTCCCATTTTCTAATTCAGTATCCCTTAGTCATTTAGGGAAATGGATGAATTCTTTTAAGATATAAAGTTTATCACGTCTCTCACCTGATGAAAACCTGCCAGTGGCTCTCTTGCCTTCAGAGTAAGTTTGAGAGCAGGGCTGGGGTAGAACTCAGTGGCAGAGTTCTGGTCCTGGTTTCAGCATCTAGCACTGCGGAAACAGACCGTTATGAGCCAGAGAACAAGCCTGAAGGTTTCTAGTGAGTCCTAGGACGCTGCATTGGCTGCTTTCTCTTTCTGTCAACCTGCTCTGTCACATGTTCTTTGAACTTGAGATGCTTTTGCTTGCTCAGAATACATTCTAGAACACTCATTTTCACACCATCCCCAGACTGTTGTGTGTACCCCTCTGCAGTCTCTCAGAGGTCCCTCTGCCTAGCTATCTCAGTGCTCATCACAAAGCAGTGTGTTTGCATTTATTGCTGTGGCCTTTCTTCCTGGTTAGACCATCAAGGGGCCAGGTGATCAGATTGTCATTTTACCCTGAGTGTCCGTCACAGTGACTGCACATGCCAAGTGTGTATTCTGTTGGGCAAATGACCTTAAACATGTAAGTTAGCCTCTGGGCCTTAGTTACCTCTCCAGTTAGCTCCCTGCTTCCCTCAAGGCTGTTTTTGGATCTTGTGAGTTCAGAGAGGTTAAGCTTAGCCCTGCAGGATTCAGATCCTTACTCCAGTTTCTGGCTGCAGCTCTTCCCGGCTGAGTGGCCCTGGGCAAATTCCTTGATCTGTCCTAGTTTTCTCTTCAGTAGACTGAGAATGACCTCAGGGTGTGTCGCGAAGGGCTTTGAAAGGACTGAGTTTTGCCACCTTCATGAGTGCCTAAACTCTCACTGTGTAACTGTTAGCTTAGGGCGCTTCTGTTTCTAAACTGCATAGTTGAAAAAGGGCTGAAGTTGGGGAGAAGAAAGAAGGAACACGGACAAGCAAAGTGTCAGGCTTTTAGTTGGGATATCTAAGGGAATGAGGACTGCTCTCTTTATTGACAGTTTTTTTCTTTTATTACAATGCGATATCTATCAGATACAAATTACATAAAATTATCAGGGAGATTGATATCTAACATGAAAAGAGAATATTTGATATGTTCTTTAGTGAAACCTATAATTTAAAAAAGAAATCTAGGTAGCCAAGGCGGTGGTGGTGCACACCTTTAGTCCTAGCACTCAGAGGCAGAGGGATCTCTAAGTTCAAGGCCAGCCTGGTCTACAGAGTGAGTTCCAGGACAGCAGGCTCCAGATCCAAACAAAAAAATAAAAATAAATAAAAATAAAATTTGCAAAATCTATGTACACAGTAGATAGAAACTTGCACAGGAAAGATTGGTTCAATTTTAAAAATTATTTATTTAGTGGTGTTTTGCTTGCCTGTGTGAGGGTGTCAGATTCCCTAGAGTTGGAGTTACAGACAGTTAGCTGCCATGTGGGTTTGGGAATTAAACCTTGTGTCCCCTGGTAGAGCAGCCAGTGCTCTTAACCTGATTAGTTTAATTTTTAAAGGACACTTATCACATATCTGACAGCTAACTTTCTTTGGTATAATTCCATATACTCAAGTCCATGTTTGCATAGTAAAATTCCACTAAAACTAAATCTATGCAAGAAAATAAGAAATAATCAACAATAATTTTACTCTTTTTTTTGGAAAGGATTGTTCTTTTTTCACACTTGCTATCTCATTTCATTATATATTTATATTTTAACCCCTGGTCAACAGAAGTCCTTAATTTCTATTCTTTTTCCCCAATTCTTTTTAGAGCTGGTGGTTCCGGGATTCTGCTCAAAATGACCTTAGGAAGGGAGGCGGTGTTTCCTCTTCAGGCTGCCTCTTCCTACACTGCTGCTGGCAGGAACGTTCTCAGATGGGACCTTTCTCCAGAGCAGATCAAGACAAGGACAGAAGAGCTCATCACACAGACGAAGCAGGTGTACGATGCTGTGGGGGCAATCGACCTGAAAGAAGTAACTTACCAGAACTGTTTGCAGGTGCTGGCTGAAGTAGAAGTAAAGTACATAGGTGGGTGGAGACACGAGTATACCCACATTTCCTTTGTGGAAACTATGACCATTTTACCCTCTTTGTCTGAAGTCAGTTAGCTACTTATACAAGAAATTGACTCCTACACAGGGTTGATTAGTTCTTAGAATTAAGTGAACTAGGAACTGTGAGCCTCGTTAGCTGCTGCACACAGTCCACTCTCCTCACCCCACAGTGTCCACTCTCCTCACCCCACAGTGTCCACTCTCCTCACCCCACAGTGTCCACTCTCCTCACCCCACAGTGTCCACTCTCCTCACCCCGCAGTGTCCACTCTCCTCACCCCGCAGTGTCCACTCTCCTCACCCCACAGTGTCCACTCTCCTCACCTCACAGTGTCCACTTTCCTTTCTTTTCTACACATCAGTGCTACCAAGAGTCTCCTATCTTGACCCAGAAATTCTACATCTAGAAATTTATTCCAGTAACTAATTAAGGTAAGATCTCTATATAAATGAATGTGCCAATAGGTACTGTTTTCATATCTAAGGCTCTGACAAGCTCTAAATGTCAGCCGATAAAGAATCACATTATTGTAGGATAGAGACACAGTTTGGTAGCTAGAAAAATGATTAAACATCCGTTCTCTGTAACTCCATAGGAAAAGTATATAGCAGCATAGGAGGAAAGCATACAGAAGGGACCTCCTAGCATTTAGGAGATGAAGCAGGAGGATTGCTGTGAGTTTTTAAGGGCAGCTGCTGTTATGTAGTAAGTATGAGGCTAGATAGGGCTGAGACCAAGATCTCATCTCAGAAACAACAACAGAAAAAACAAAGCAAAGATAGAACACAGAGAAGGAAGCCTCAAGACAAGACAGTGCTAATGATGTTCTTTGATGATTCTGGGGGAAAGCAGAGCGCGGGGCATGTGCGTGGATGTAGAGCTGGCTCACGTAAACGTGGATGACAGCAAGTCTAACCTATGCAGTATTGACGTGCACTCAGAAGCCCTAGGAGAACCTGTGTATGACATGGAAAGTCAAGGGCTGGAGAGGTGGCTCAGAGGTTAAGAGCACTGGCTGCTCTTCCAGAGGTCCTGAGTTCAGTTCCCAGCAACCACATGGTGGCTCCCAACCATCTGTAAAAAGATCTGGTGCCCTCTCCTGACAAACAGACATACATGTAGCAGAGCACTGTATAATATGTAAATATAATAAATAAATATTTAAAATAAGAATTTCAAGGAAAATTCTGCTTTGCTTTTTGTTCTTGTCAGGCCGCCTGCCTGTGGGGCAGTGAGCCCAGGCTCACCAGCTTCACTGTCAGTCTCCAAAACACCCGCCAACTCAGCACATAAAATCACTCATTGCAGTGAGTAGTGTCTCGAGTAGTAGTTGTTTAAAGTTGTTTTTTCCCTTTTTATTTCTCTGTCTTCATCTGTGTTATTTTAAACACTTCCTTTGACTTATACAAGACTCGCTTTGGTTACCTCTCAGAATTCGACATACTTCTGCAGATAATTATGACTAAATAATCTTGGCTGTGAATCCAGGCTTCACTTAAAATTATGTAGATATATTTTGTATATTGTGTATATAATTTTATGTTATGCATATAAATTTATGTATGCAAACTGGACAATACAAATATTTATATGTGTTCTAGAAACTGGAAGGCTGTCCAAAACCAGCGCCACCCTGGTGACCTGTGCTTCTGCTGGCCCCTGATTACCCAGTGTTCCCTCCCCTGCACACCAATGTCATGAGGACCCTGGCATTTCTTCTTCCCTCTGTTTGCTTCTATATCTATACCTACTACCAACCTCTTTGCTCTGTTTAGCAACTCCTGCATCTTCCAGGGCTAACTGTAAATTCCTGAGGGAAGGATCTACTTGGTCCTTTCTCTCTGTCGCAGGCATGGCCGGCCCCTGTTATGCAGGCTTTTCCAGCAGCACAGGTTTGTTCTTGGCTCAAGTTCTCATTTCTTCTTCAGGTCCTTTTCCTTAGCAGGCTAGTGTGTCAGCCTAACAGTGTGCGTTTGACTGGGAAGGGAAGCAAACAGGGAGGGAAGGAGGCACAAACTCACTGAAAAACAGCTCTCTTAAGTTCCGGCCTTCCCCAGTAAATTGTATAGAAGCTTGTGGTATTTGTTCTTGCTCTCCATAAATTTATCGTTGCAGGTTAGCCATCAAGCCTGTGAGGGAATAGACTTCTCAAAACCAACTCTCTCCAAACTGCCTGTTCTGGGGTCCATGCCACAGTAGTTGTGAGCCTTGTTGCTCTGTGTTTGCCCTGAGCACAGACAGCAGCATTGTTTATAACTTGGCAGGGAGAATGGAGTGCTTCTAGGTTTCAGTGGTAAAGGAAGGAAGGAAATGGTTTTCTGTGTATTGTTCAGGATTGTTTCCAGTCTTAGGCTCCTGCCCTTTATGTTGCTACCCACTTAAGTCCCTGAGAAACTTAATTGCTTTTTAGTAAGCAGAACTATATTACTACCTATAGCTCTAAAATAGTGCTTTATGTATGAAAATTTTACTCTGTGCCATCACAAATGTAAATGTATATACTAAGTCAAGTGCTAAAATAGAGGCATTTGACTCTTTACAGTTGTGTATTGTGGAGCTGGGGATGTGGCTCAGTGGTAGGAATTATGCTATGGACATGTTTTTAGTAGCTTTACTGGTGGCAGTGTTTTAAGATATGATATGAGTGTGGCAGCATTTTAGCTGCACTGTTCCTTACTGAGTAAAGGATGACTCTTTGTCCACTCTGTACTATTTTACCAGTTTATAAAACAGGCAAACTTTTGATGTTAAGCTTTGACATGGCTCTGTATACCTGTATTCTAAACACTCAGGAGGCTGAAGCAGGAGACTGATAAATTCAAGGCCAGCCTGAACTGTATAGTGCTAATCTCAGAATAAACACACTGGAGGTAATAAGGTGTAATCCCTTGTCACAGTGTGACTACAGCCACCACTGTCTATAGGTACAGCTATTTCACTAATATCGGAGATTTTTGCCAAATTAAATATAAGGAAAGCAACAGCTGACTTAACAAGTGGACATTAGAGCAGGCCATCACCATCATGATTTAACAAGCACAGCCACAGCATCCAGTTGCTTGCTGGGTGTATCTGGAATTATCTAGAATTTTTTGTTTATTTGATATGTGCATTTTGGGTGGAGACTATAATTTAGATTAGACTCTGCAAGGCATCTGTAGTAGGGGAAATGATTAAGAACTTCTTTATACAAACGCCTTCCTGCTGCATAAATTGGCTTGTTTTGTAAAAGCTGGGTCCCCTGCTTTCAGTTTCACAAACTGTTTTCCGGAACACAGCAGGCCCTTCCTCTTCTAGAGTGCTTCTCTACAGCATACTAGAAGCCTAGCCCTTCAATAGCCTTGGCTGCCTCTGAGCCATCCCTGTCATTGACAGCCCACAGGCTCTGCCATCTATTTTTATGCACCAGGTCTCTTTCTTCCCAGATCACAACAACTATATGTCTTTATAAGTGCTGAGTGCACAGCCTTATTGTGTTCACTGTGGTGCCAAGAGGAACAGCCAACTCCCACGTCCACGTCCGGGACTGCCTCTTGGTAGTTTTGAAAGCCTTTGCAGAACACACCAAATGAAAACACTTAATCAGCATAATCATTCATCTCAAAAGAGACGTTTGGCCTTCTATCAGTTTGACAGGTCCTGTCATATTCATATTTTTTCTTGTCTCAACAGTGGAGAGGACCATGCTGGACTTCCCTCAGCACGTCTCGTCTGACAGAGAAGTGCGGGCCACAAGCACAGAGGCAGACAAAAGGCTTTCCCGTTTTGATATTGAGATGAGCATGAGAGAAGATATTTTTCAGAGAATTGTTCATTTATATGTAAGTAGTAAATTATGATAAAGCCCTTGAAAAGAAAGAAGAACCAAACCTATAACAAGAGTAGCCATAGAGAAAGCTCAGCAGATGAGGGTACTTGCCGCTCTTGCAGAGGGGCCATGTGTGCTCTCCAGGGCCTGCTTGGAGACCCAAATCCTCCTATAGCCACCATAGTCTACAGGCATGCACACACAGACACACACAACATAGACCTTTTTTTTTAAAAAGTTAAGAACCTGGGCCCTGGGGTACATACCAAGGTGGAGCAGCTGTGTGTTGATACATGGCCCTGGCTTTAACCTTTATTACTAAAAGAGGAAGGTGAGAACCTTTGACCAAGTAAAAAGTACTTGAATTTTCCTAGAGTTTGTTTCCAGCAATTATAATAATTGGCATTGTATAGTAATTGACAGTATTGTTTTATATCAGTTTTGTTTATGTTGAGTTCTTAGTTACATTCACTTAGTGTTAATGACTGAATGTAGAAGGGTGCATATCAGTAAATCTAAAGTTTTTTAAGCCATCATGAACTTGGTAGCTCAATGGAAAAACCTTTGACTTTTCAAACTATTGAAAGCCTTACATTAGACCAAATCAGTTAGATACAGATGAATGAATACAATACAAATCAGGCTATTTTATGAGGATCTTGTGGTCTGGACTTTAGCACTGCATAACAAGCCTTTTTCTGTTCCACCAGCTAGCTCCCAAATAATGACATGGAGACTTTAAGCTCGGCCTATAGCTTAGGCTTGTTCCTAACTAGCCTTTATGACTTAAATATACCCATTTATAGTAATCTTCATGTACCATGTGGCTTTTACCTCTTGCACCTTGTACCTTCTGTTTCCTCTCCATGTTTCCTGGCTTCTCTCTATCTCTCAATTATCTCCTCCTAAGTCCTCTCTCTGCCCAAAAGTCCTACCTCCTGCCTAGCTATTGGCCATTCAGCTCTTTACTATAGCACTCACAGCAATACATTTTACACAGTTACCAATATCTCATAACAGTATTGATAATATACTGCTGATATGCCAAAGCCTTCTATGTGTCGTTAGTGTTTCCAGGAATCACAGAAATTCCACATGATGAATGCTATAGATGAATCTGCCTTGAATGCCACTGATGTTCCCTCACTACACTAATGCACACTTGCCTCCTAGCATTGTGAACATGGCTTTGCTTCAGATCCTTTCTTTCCTGGCACTTCCTAGCATTCTATTGAAAATTACTGAAATTTTACATTTCTGTTTTATTGCGCATGCTTTTTGCAAAATCAGAAATATAAAAGTGCTAACGAAATACAATTCCACCAAGCTTAACTGTATCACAACAAAGACTTCTGTTTATAAAGCAAAAAGTCAAATGTTAGAGAAAATGACATGGCATTTTACTAGCAAAGCATCCTAGGGAAGGTGGAACACTACCCTACTACACTCAGTGACAGAGGCATCCCAGTGTAGTGTGAGCAGATGACATGAAGAGATCATTTGGAAGAGGCACAAAAGGTAACATCATACGACACAGTCAACCTCATTGATAATAAGGAAGATGTTAGATGAGGACCACAGTAAGTTACCATTTTTCACTATGAAACTGACAGAAACGAAGAGGTCAGAAGATGTCTGATGTCACTGTGTGTGAGTCAGTACGATTGTTCATGCAGTGCTACTATGGATGAAATTCATTAAAAATAGGAAAAACGTACACACTTGTGAAGACAAACTCAACAATTTAAAATTGATCTTTTTCCTTTTTTATTTAAAAAAAACTTTTTAACATACCTACCACTATTCCCCCTCCCCTCTCCCCAGTCATCCCCCAGCTTCCCTACCCCATCCCATCCCCCCATTCACTCCCCAGGGTGAGTCAATGCAGTCTGGCATATCGAGTTGAGGTAGGACCAAGCCCCTCCCCCCAGTGTCAAGGTTGAGCGAGGTGTTCCTGTGTAGGGAATGGGCTCCAAGAAGCCAGTTCATGCACTAGGAATAAGTTCTGGTCACACTGCCAGAGACCCCCAAAACTGCCTATGCCTTTCAACTGTCATTCACATTTGGAGGGATTAGTTCAGGCTCATGTAGGTTTCCCAGCTATCATTTCAGAGTCCCATCCCAGGGGGATCCCTGGATGTCTCTTTTAGGTTTCTTGTGACCTAGCTGCTCAGGGGTTGTGGATTTTAGCCTCATTATTTGTTTTACGTCCAAAACCCACTTATGAGTAAGTTCATACCAAGTTTATCTTTCTGGGCCTGTGTTACCTCAGTCAGAATGATACTCTTCAAATCCATCCATTTGGCTGCAAATTTCAAAATGTCGTTTCTTTTTACTGCCAAGTAGTACTCCATTGTGTAAATGAACCACAATTTTTAATCCATTCTTCACTTGAGGGCAAGTCTAGGTGCTTTCCAGGCTCTGGCCTTTACGAATAATGCTGCTATGAATGTAGTTGAGCTAATGTCCTTGTAGTAAGAGTGTGCATCCTTTTGAGTATATGCCTAATCGTAGTATGTGCTGGATCAAGTTTTCTGAGAAACCATCATATGATTTCCAGAGTAGCTGTACAAGTTTACATTCCCACCAGCAATGGAGGAGTGTTCCCCTTACTCCACATCCTCTCCAGCATAGGCTGTCATCTGTGTTTTTGATCTTAGCCATTCTGACAGGTGTAAGATGGTATGGTAAGATGTATTTCCCTGATGGCCAAGGATGTTGAGCAGTTCTTTGTCTTTCTCTGGACCCCATTTTAAAATTGAATTATTTGGTTTTGTGACCTCTAGTTTCTTGAGTTCTCTGTATATTTTAGATATCAGTCCTCTGTCAGATAGAGGGTTGGCAACAAGCTTTCCTCATTCTGTGGGCCGTCTTTTCTTGTTGACCATGTTCTTTGCCTTACAGAAGATTCTCAGTTTGAAGAGGTCCCACTTATTAATTGTTTCTGGTATTATATTTAGGAAGTGTTCTCCTCTGCCAATACATTCAAGGCTATTTCCCACTTTTTTTTTCTATCGGGTTCAGTGTAACTAGGTTTATGTTGAGGTCTTTGATCAATTTGGACTTGACTTTAGTGCAGGATAATAGATATGAATCTATTTGAATTCTTCTACATAACACCATCCAGTAACGCCAACACCATCTGCTGAAGATGCTTTCTTTTTTTCCATTGTATATTTTTGGCCTCTTTGTCAAAAATCAGGAGTTTATAGGTATGTGGATTAATGTCAGGATCTTCAATTTGATTCCATTGATCCTCAAGTCTGTTTTTATACCAGTCCCAATCTGTTTAATCTGTTTTTATTACTGTAGCTCTATAGTAGAGCTTGAAACCAGGGATGGTGATGCCTCTCAAAGTTCTTTTATTGAGCAGGATTATTTTGGCTATCCTAGAGTTTTTTTGTTTTTCCATATGAAATTGAATATTGTTCCTTTGAGATCTGTGAAGAATTGTGTTGGGATTTTGATGGGGATTGCATTGAATCTGTAGATCACTTTTGGTAAGATTGCCATTTTTGTTATGTTGATCCTACCTATCCGTGAGTATGGGAGATCTTTGCATTCTTTGATGTCCTCTTCGATTCCTTTCTTCAGTGACTTAAAGTTCTTGTCATACGTGTCTTTCATCTCTTTGGTTAGAGTTGCCCTAAGATATTTTATGCTATTTGCGGGTATTGTGAAGGGTGGTGTTTCCATGATTTCTTTTTCAGCCCTTTCATCCTTGTGTATAGAAGGACTACTGATTCTTCTGAGTTGATCTTGTACCCTGCCACATTACTGAAGGTGTTCATCAGCTGCAGGAGATCCCTGGTAGAATTTTGGGAGTCACTTGTGTAAACTATCTGATCTGCAAGTAGTGATTTCCAGTTTGTATCCCCTGATCTCCATTTGTTGTCTTACTGCTCTAGCTAGAACTTCAAGTGCTATATTGAAGAGACTCCTAAGTGTGGGAAAGACTGTTTTGGTTTTTTTTTTAAGCATAAATGATATTTTGTGGCTTTTTGTGGTCTTGGTTATTATGTTACGATGTATATTTTGGTTTTTTTTATATAATGACTACCTTTATTTTTTGTTATTGTTATTATCGATATTGTTATTTTTTTGTAGTGTAGACAGCAGGCGGGGGCTGCCTCCCTGAAACATATATATACTGCACCAAATTACAATAAACTTGAGACTTGAGCAGACTGCATCTCCGCCCATTCTTTGTCTCACTCTCTCTCTTCCAGACCCTCCGCTGACTAATCCTGCAGGCCGGATCACTACATTGAATAGGTATGGGGAGAGTAGACAGCCTTGCCTTGTTCCTGATTTTAGTGGGATTCTTTGAGTTTCTCTCATTTACTTTGATGTTGGCTGTCGGCTTGCTGTGTATCGCCTTTATTGTGCTTATGTATGTTCCTGTATCCCTGATTTCTACAAGACTTTTATTATGAAGGAGTGTTGAATAGTGTCGAAAGCTTTTTAGCATCTAATGAGATGATCATGTAGTTCTTTTCTTTAAGATTGTTTATATGACGATGACACTGACAGTTCCGGGTCAGCCAGGACTTCATAGTAAGATGTTTTCTCAAAATAAATAAAAATAAAGAAGGAAAAGAAAATCATGTGTGTATCTTACTTAGTCAGGGTTACTGTGATGAAGTACATGACCAAAAACAACTTGAAGAAATAACCAGAATCAAAGTCCACTGAAGGAAGCCAAGACAAGAATTCAAACCAGACAGGTGCCTGGAGGCCAAAGCTGATGCAGAAGCCATGGAATGATGCAGCTTACTGACAAGCTCCTCATGGCTCACACAGCCTGCTTTCTTAGAACCTAGGACCAGAAGCCCAGGGGTGGCCCATTGACAGTCCCTCCCACATTGCTCACTAATTGAGAAAATACCTGCAAACTTGCCTCTGGCCCATCTTATGGAGTTATTTTCTCAATTCCCTCCTGTCAGATGACTATACCTATGTCAGGTTGATATAAAACTATCCAGCACACAGTATATATCAAGTGTTGTCAATGTTATTTCATAATGAAAGGAGGGCTTAGTTTGTACAACTTATCTCTAGTTCTGTTCATTTATATATATATATATATATATAAAATAATGCCTACGTTTTTAGAATAGTAAATATATACATTGTCCTTCCCAAAACAGACAAAACAGAACAGAAAACAACCACTAAAAAGGAGAAAAATAAGAATTTTCTTATCTCATTGGTTAAAATATTAGCAAATATTAGAAGCCAATAGTTAGTTGAAGGAGGGTTTTCCTGTTGCACCAGTCAGCTCCCAAATTACAACACAGAGACTTATTAATCATGAAAGCTCAGCCTTATAATTTAACACATTTCTGTTTATCCATGTGTTGACTAAGGCTTGTTTAACCTCATCTACATACTGTCCATCCTGCTTTCCTACTTCCTCTGTGTCTCCAGCTGACCTTTCCCCTGCTCCCCAGTGTTCTCTCTGCCCCTCAAATCCTGCCTAGCTATTTGGTATTTAGTTTTTTTTTTTTTTTTTTTTTTTTTTTAATTAAGAAAGGTTTTATTTTTAAAACACAACAAATGTATTAACACACATCCAAATGCTACAGCAAGCATTTTTTGGGTTTTATGAGAGGAAAAAAAGAACCCCTGCACTCTGGTGTCAACTAAAAACTAGCACAATTTTAAAACAACCACTGCTTGTGGTGACATGGGTAATGGATATCTAAGAAGCCATTATGTGTTTGCAGCTGTGTGAAAATGCACGAGTCAGGTGAAGTAATTGAAGGTGGAGTGGCCGCAGGCACGCTTCCAGACCCTTTCCCTACTATGTGCTCCTGTTCTGCCCTGTTGAATTAGCCAGCAGGTACATGTACAAAGAACTTAATAGCAAAGGAACTTCCAAAAGTCAAAGATAGATTAAAGGTCATAGCTAGTTACCCCAGAGGTTGGGGCAGGGGTTCTCAAAAGCCATATTTCACAAAATGGCGAGCACCAAGGCTAGTCACATGTGCTTGTGGTAGAAAAGAAGCGCTGACTTATAAAGCCTGGACTTGATGATGCGCAGGACTCCTGCTCATTGACTCTCCATCCATCAGCTTCATTAGGCGTTTCCTGAAGCTCCTCATCAGTCAAGCTCCCGCCCTGGCCACACGCTTCAGATTTTTAAATATTTTCTCAGTCTCATCATCATCGAAGAGCCCGAAAGCTTTCAGGATTTCTCTTTTCCTGACTTTCTCAGATGTTTTCTGAGTCATCACTGTCAAAAAGTCACTAAAGTTCATTTTCCTGTCCCTTCCTTATCTGTTCCACTTACCATATTCTTGGTTTCTTCTTTCTTGAGTTCAAAGCCCAGGGCCCTCATTGCAGTCTTTAGTTCCTTGATGACTATGGTTCTAGTTCCATCAGCATCAAAAGAGATCGATCAAAAGCTTCCTGGATTTCCTGTTTCTGTTCTTCACTCAGTTCAGGCTTAGGGCTCATCCTTTTTCTCTGGCCACTGGGTGTCATGTTTGTCTTCTTAAAATTAGAGGCGGTAGCTGAATGGACTCTTCCAGACCAGTTGTTAAGGCAACGGCATACTCCAATGTTTAGCTTTTCATTAAACCAATCTCAGTGCAGCATCTTCACAAAGTATAAAGGAATATTCCACAACAAGCAGTTGAGGTCTTGGCATTTCCCAGTAGTGATAAAGAGAATCGCTAAAAGCTAGCAATAAATCAAGACACATAACTCTTCCTAGCTATATTGGTGGTAAAAGCATAACTGATTGTTCATGATAAATAATGTAGGATGTGTTATTCAAGTAGTCTGCTAAGTAAGTAATAAACACACAGGAGTGAGTCTTTGGTAAAACAGCTTGAATTATGCAAGCTAGATTTAAAAATAGAATGCTCTATTGTAATATTGTTTGTATCTTCAGGCTTGAGCTTGCCAATTAATCTTAGCCAATTACTGACTTAAAAGAGTTTAAATATTATGGTGATGATAAATGGATCATATAAGTAGACAGTGCTAAGTGACTGAACCAGAGCCTTGCACATGCTGAGCTGTGGCACTGTCACCTGATCACATCTCCAGATCAGAGTCTCTCCTAGTTTAAACAGGCCTGAGACTAAGCACCAAATTAAAAGAACCAGGAAGGACCCTAAAACCATAAACAAAAAACTAGGTATAAAGTCATTACAACCTTTTCCCTTTCTTATCATGCTTTTTAAAATATATATATAAAGTATGTAAGTCTAGGGGCTAGAGAGATGATCAGAAGTTAATTACTGCTCTTCCAAAGAACACAAATTGACTTCCCAGTACCATGTCAAGTAGCTTCCAACCACTTGTAACTCCAGCTCCAAGGGATCATACACTTCTACCTCTAACCTCTGGCCTCTGACCTCCCTGGGCACTTGCATCCACATGTACATACACATATTTACACACACACAGTTAAAATTATGTGTATATAAAAGCTTATTACTTATTTACAAAAGTTTATCTCAATGCACAACAGGCTCTGCAATAATACTGCCTTCTGGGCTGTAGGTGGCAGGGACATTACAGCAGGGAATGCAGGTGGTCAGATACAAACAGGAGAGGGCCATTGTCATCTCAGGTTCAAGGGACAGCTCACTTGGGCCAGGTTTCTTTATTCTTTTTGTTTGTTTTATTGGTAATAGATTTTTTTTTGTTTTGTGTGGGCATGGGGACTGCCCTTAGATCCAGTGAGACTCCATTAGATAAAGCTAGCTTTTCTTCTTCGAGTGGTTCTCAATTGGAGATGGCTTCTGGGTTAGGGTCACTTCCTCTCTCAGCAACAGGACTCCCTGTGGTCCTTCTCCATGGCCTTGGCTTTTATCTCCTTGAGTATCTTCTCCTTTTTTGTTTCTGCTTGAAAACCTTGTCTCCTCACCTGTCTCTTTTGCCTGCATCTTGGGCCGGTTCAGGGTTGTTTGTTTGTTTGGTTGGATGGTTGATTGTTCTGCCACCTTTGCAGCCCAGCATGGCACCTGCAGACCCTTCTTCAGACCCTAATTCTAAGCCTACTTTTTGAAATATGTCTAGTCTTTCATAGCCAGTACTTCGACTGTTCACAGTCTTGTCAGGCCGTCAGACGCTTGGGAAGGCACCACCTTAGCTTGGCGCTCCTGCCTTTGTTCTTGAACCTCTCGTCTGAGTTCCTAACCTCTTTACCTCATAGTACACAGTACTGACATTACCTGTTAACACATGACTTCAAGCCCTTAGAAGCTATTTCTTTATTTCCCTAGAGTCTGAGATAAATAGGGACCCAGCAAATGTATGCCAATGGAAAATACAGTAAATCCCGATTACAGTTTCCCCAAAGAAATGTGTTCCTTATAGAGTGCGCCTTGTCCTCACATACATATATTGTGTGGTGAATACTTGGCACATCCTGTGGGGGAGCTGTGGTGCCACGTTGGTCATGAGGCAGGTGCATTCCTCCTCCAGCCCAGGAATTCAGACCCTCCTGAGGTCGTCCTCCTTGGATCTCTCCCTAATACAGCAAATGTCAGCAGTGGGGGAAGGGGGGGGGGTAAAGCTGCAAATGCAGTGAATAAACATGCTCTGTCTCTATTTTAGTGTGTGCAGCAGGCCCTAGCAACACATTCTGAAGTCTTTCAATACTGGCAAATGCAGTTTATGACCCCGTTTTGACATTCAGAGGAACAATCTTCATCCTTTCAGCATTGTAATTTCTTCTTTTAACATTAAAAAAAAAATCACCAAAAAAAATTTGTTCAGGCTGGGCATGGTTGTGCATGCCTTTAAATACAGCACATAAGAGACAGGAGCAGACAGGTCTTTATGAATTCAAGGCCAACCAGGTCTACCAAGGGAGCTCTGGGACAGCCAGCATTACAAGAAATAGTTTGTCTTGAAAAAAATTAAAACCAGACAAAATCAAGCCAGGACATGGTGACCTGTGACTTGAGTCCTTGTCTTCCGAAAGCAAAGGCAGTCAGCTCTCTGTGGATTTGAGGGTAGCCTAGTCTACAGTGAGTTCCCAGCCAGCCAGTAATAGATTACTCTCAAGAAATAAACTAGATATATGAAGTTCTCATGAAAGAGAAAAACAAAATTATGAGCTAAAGGAGCAAAGGTTTAGTGGGAATAAAACAGAGAACAATAAACTGCAGGGTGTGGTGGCACTGGAAGAGGGCCAGAGGCAGGAGAATTTGAGTTTGAGGCCAGACTGGTCTTCATAGCAAGTTCTAGGATAGCTAGGGCTACATACTTTTTCTCTGCTATTTTTCATGTTAGACATCTGTGTGGATTTGGGAGAATCTTAAATTTGACCTCAATTTTCTTTACAAAGTGGTTTCATAAGTATAACTGGGATGTAAAACATGAAACATATATAAAGGCTTTTTGTTAGAGGGAGAGGTTAATGGGAAAATAAATCTCCCCACAGGTAAAAATAAGGGTGCCTACTAACAGATCATGCAAATTAAATATTAAATATCTTGAAGAGAAGCTTTGCCTGAGGAGACCTGTGAGGCTGCTTTGGCTGGAGGGAAGCAGGTCTACAGAACAGTCTAGTGTAGTGGTTCTCAACCTATGGGGTTGTGTATCAGACATTTATATTACGACTTGTAACTATGGCAAAATTAGAGTTGTAGCGTGAGAAGGTTGAGCTTTCCACTTTACAGATCCACCTGGGAGAATTCAAACTTTCCTGGGGATTGTAGAGGCAGCAGTGGCCTTATGCAAGTGCACTTTACTTTAGAAGGGCCTTAGTCTTCCTCAAGCCTGTGGAGACTTCCTGAGACCTCAGAGTCGGGGGGGGGGGGGGTTGGGGGTGAGTCTGGTTATTGACTCGGTGTCATTTTTGTGGTGAGTTAAGTATTTCAGTATGCTAATTGGTGATGGTTTAATTAGACCCAATTCAAGGCTGGTTTTCCTCAGCATATGCTTCTACCTGCTTGTATTAGTATTAATCATTTTAAGAGTATGTGGTTTTCATTTTAATATAGACTGTGAATGCTACATGTGTGCTCCTGAGTGTCTCCCTGCAGATATGGAAGTATAGACCTACAATGAGAACCCAAAGTAACCAAGTACAGCCATGAATGTCACCCAGACCAGCTGATGAGACCGTATTATTAACTGTTGTTTCAAGCTTAGAATCTAATGTCTCAGCTCCTCAAGGGTAGGCTCTCTGCTATAGATCTTAACCTCCTAGGTCCTTAATATACCCATCTCTTGCCAGGCCCTGCTAACCATTCTGTACATGGTATGGCCTAGATACTCCTCCACCCCCTTCCTACCTTACACCTTGCGATGTCATATTGTCTAGAAACTCCTGTTGTCCTGCTCACACTTGAGGACAGACTTCCCGGTGCTACTGAAATCAGCCTAGATGAGCCCCAGTTAATGACATCCGCGTGAACATTGTGCTTTGAACTGTTCACCATCCCTATGGGAGCCAGTCCATAGCCAAGTTGTCTCCCTAGACATTCTGAGTTTCTTCCCATTGCAGGCACCTGCTGCTAGGATCCCAGTAGATGCCAAAACCAACTCAGGAGAGTTCCAACTCCAGTCATGCCCATGAACTTACAATTCCACGGAGACACAAAGGATATTATAATGGAAAAAGAAGTCTAACTGATCTTAACCTCTACTGAGAATAACTCAGGAAACACTGAGTAATGTTGGGAGTGCTTTGGTGCTATGGCACTGAGTTTTCATTGATAGGCAATGTGAAATACCGTTTCTGTTCTATGTAGTCTGAAGTGAAGTGCAGCTCTCTTATACTTGTCTCTCACCAGCCACCTCAGATGCCATTTCTAAAACCAAACACCATTCATTTAAAAATCTCATCAGTTGGGAAACTTGGCACTCAGAGATGGAAGGCCCTGATCTTTCATGGAGAAAATTTCCTACTGAGAGGAGGTCTGTAAGCTCAAGTGACAGATGCTCACATTGTCCCTCAGCCAGAGTGAGTCCTTTGTACCTGCTGAGTCTGTCTGGAGTCACATTTCCTCCCAGGGACCATGAGCTGACCAGCCATCTCAGATACACTCTGTTTGATGACTTCCTTTAGATTTTTGGATTTTTATTGCCTTGGCTGGGGGAGTTTCCCAGCCTCCTTCAGGGCCTTCTGTTCTTTGGAATGAGAGCCTTGCTGCTGCATACAGATTCAGACTTGGATGCAAGCAGCTTCCCTTCTGCTTTTGTGGGGTGCTGACTCATTTTTCCCAGATACTTGTTCATATGCAGCCTGCTGGAGTCCCTTGATCTCCCTTGCCAAGTGACAGGAAGGCATTTTTTGAAGTATTGGAGCCATTTGCTGGAGTTTTATCCAGCTGTCCTTGTTTGGTATCTTGGCAAGAGAGCCTTCCCCGGCATTTGTGCAGAATTCACTCCATTATTTCTCTTCCTGCATCTCAAGTGGAACCAAGTTAACAAATGATAGAAAATTAAGTCCAGATGATTGGCACTAAGGAATCTGTTGTAAGAAAGAGCGTTACTCATAAAGACTACTCAGCATGAGACTATGCAAATGTGTCTATTATCACACACTTTTCAGGGCTTCAGCACTCTGTTCTGAGGCAGGGCAAGGCTGTTCTGCTTAGCTTTTGATTTAGCCAATATTTCTGTTTTAAATTAGCAGAAGCTCACCAAAGCATGAAAGAAATTAGGTCTTGAGGAGGGCCTGCCCCGTAATCACTTGTGTTTCATGGACCAGCAGAGGTGATGAGTGTACTTTGGCCTGGGTGCTGGTAGAACAGAAATGACTGACATGATTGTTAACTTTAGGAAAACAGTGATTTGGAGAAGATAAAGCCTGAAGCTAGGCGATACTTGGAAAAGTCAATTAAAATGGGAAAGAGGAATGGACTCCATCTCTCAGAGCAAGTAAGAAATGTGAGTTTATGTTTCTTTTTATTTATTATTAGTAAATTTTGTTCTGTGACAATTTTACATATGTGTAAGATGCATTTTAATTACTCTTGCACACATATACTTCCTCTTACCTCCTTCTACCCATATCATTTTCTTATTTGAGGGAAAAAAAGAAAAAGTGCAACAAAGCCAACCAGTAGGCAAATAAATGAGTTTTAATAGAATAACTCATGATAAAAATTCATCTACAATATATTTGATATTAGGGCTTTTTTACCTATCTTTTTTAAGATTTATTTTATTTTTAATTATGTGTATGTCTGTGGTATGTATGTGTGTACTGATACCCATCGGGGCAGGAAAAGAGCTTCCACTACCCTGGAGCTTCAGTTACAAGAGTGGTTGTGAGCTGCCCAGTGTGGGTGCTGGGAAAGAGACCTGGAGGATCAGCAGCAAGCACTCCTAATCACTGAGTCAATTCTTAAAACTCCTGCTAACCTAACTAGTAACTGAGCAGCTCCTAACTATCCCCCACCCCCTTTTTAACAATAGGGTCTTACTATGTAGCCCTGTTTGACCTGGAACTTGCTGTGTAGACCAGGCTGGCTGCAGATCAGATCCACTTGCCTCTGCCTCTGCCTTCAGAGTACTAGGATTACAAATGTGTGTCACCATGCCTGGAAACCTTACTATTCTTCAATCCTCTCCATATTTTGTTTATTTTATGTATATCGGGCTTATTTCCTTTGCTAAGTTTTATATTCATAAAAAGTCAATTCCAGATTTCAGTAGCTGGTGTATTCTCCCGCTTGTTCACACAGAGACAGAGCACTCTTAATAAAACCTGTACTGATCGAGATAAAATCCAGCATTTTAAGATAGGACACCCTGTGGTTAATACACAGCCCTTACAGGAAGAGAGATTAGTTCCTTAAAAGCCTTGTTCACACTCTTGTGTGAGTCAAACCAAGACTTCCAGGTTTCTGTGATAAACTCAGCTGCTTAATTAGCCTCAATTCTCTTGAACAGAAAATAAAATCCATGATTCATTCCTAGGTCATTCGTGTGGGCTGCAGAACTGGAAGTAAGTTGGACAGATATCCAAACCAAGTTTTATGTGATTACTAGCATCATCCTGCATAGTATTGAAGGTGCCATGGAGATGTCAGCATCTTTCTGCCACCTGAGTGTCCTTTGATCCCGTTGTTTCCTGGTCATCCTAGTTGGGTGTCTGTGTCACTCATTTGACCCTTTTCTTGACTTCCTAGTCAACCCTTTGTTCTCTTGGGTACATGAAAATTACAGTAATTAAGCTATGATTGGTTGTAGCAAGCACAATCCCATTTAAGCAACTTAAGGAAGGTGGGAGGTTTTGGACGCAGATGCCCAGATCCAAATCCTGGCATCCCAGACACACATAGAGCTCTGGCTCTGGCTCTCAGTGCCCCACAGCAGATCCTTTGCCAAAGTCCCACTTTGAGAACTACTTTATGTCAAGTAGATTTCATTACCCAGTGTTGTGAGAGAGTGAGATCATCTTCTAATTTTTCCTGTGGTCGTCTATCATCTCCTTTGCTCTCCAGCCCAGTACGTTTACATAATTGTTAGAGGGGGCCAGGTGTGGGTTATTGGAATCAGTCATTACTGCAGGAGGATGGTAGAGTGACCTAATTGGTATAGAGGACACAATCCTGGAATGTTCACTACCAGGTCCTATTTGAAGTATGTGGCTGCTGTAGAACAGGTGTGTTCTAAGACAATGTTGAGCAAACTGTGTTTAGGTGGTGGTGGACGGGATGGAATCCTGACCTAATGTGTAATTGAAAATGAAAGAGCTTTTTCATTGTTAATGCCCTGTCTGTCTTCCTGCCCTTCAGGAAATCAAATCAATGAAGAAAAGAATGAGTGAGCTGTGCATTGACTTCAATAAAAACCTCAATGAGGATGATACTTTCCTTGTGTTTTCCAAGGCTGAACTTGGTAAAATTTTGTTGTTTTGATATATTAGATTATATTATCCTGCAGGTTCCAACCTAAATTAAAATTCAAAGGATTTTTAAAAACTTGTCTGTTATTGGGGCTAGAGATGTGGTCAGCAATTAAGAGCACTGGCTACTCTTGCCAAGGACCCAGGTTTGATTCCCAGCACCCACATGGTTAATTGTTCTTGGTAACTGATGTTTAGCACCCTTCAAGCCTTGTCAGTTTTTCTGCCTCTCCATGTCTCCCACACTGTAAAATAATCTCTTACTTTGGGGTCTTTTATTTATTTATATATCTTTGGCTTAATTTTGCCCATTACAACATCATCTGCACAAGTGCCCTGAAACATTTTTCTGTTTTGAATGTCCTTTCCTGAGCCACTGGCCCATCACTGCCTCCCCCATTCCAATACAGTCCAAATAAGATTATATAGTTGTCCTCTTGCTTGGATTTCAGTTATCACACCAGATCCCTCGAGCTGCTTAACAGCACTGTGCCCATGCTAGGTAAGCCAGTATGTGTGGGAAATTGATGCATGAGAAATGACCCTTTGCAGGTGCTCTTCCTGACGACTTCATTGACAGTTTAGAAAAAACAGATGACGACAAGTACAGAGTCACCTTAAAGTATCCCCACTATTTTCCTGTCATGAAGAAATGTTGTATCTCTGAAACAAGAAGGAAGATGGAAATGGCTTTTCATACAAGGTGCAGACAGGTACCATGTCTTTTTATCTTGATCCTATCTGAGATGTCAAGGAAAGGATGTGCTGCATTTGTCAGTATTGGAGCCAGCTCATTAACGGATGCTCCAATTTTTGCATGGGCATTGATTGCATTTACTAATTCCACATACCTATGACTTTTTGTTTCCTCATTATCTCTTTGCTTGGTGTGCAAACTAGACTATTGTAGTAAAATCAAACAAGACCATGTATTCATTTTCTGCATTTGAAGCCCAGAGCTAGTAAAACATCTCTCCCTCCTTAGCAAGGAACTACCAAGGTAGATTCTAGAAGTTACTATTCCTCAGCCTCTTGGGAAGAATGGAAAAAGTAGAGATCACACATCTTCAAAAACTGTCTCCCAAAAGAACAAAAATAACAATAACAATAACCACACCGCATAGACAGCATCCGTCAGCTTCAGTCATACCCAGTAACTGAACTCTCTACACAGTCATAGCAGCTCCAAGGGAAGCTGAGAAATGGAGTCTTTAGTTGACAACGATTTGCTAGACTTGGGAGTTTTATTCTTCAGAAAAAAGGGGTAAATTAAAATTGATTCTGAATCAACTACCCATGTCCACCATGGTCCTGGCTACCTAGGTAACCATGAATGTTTTCTTTCATAGACCATGTTTTAAGCCCCAGTCATTAATTGTCTTGGGCTCAAACACCAAGATCTCTGCCCTTCAATCATCCCCTGAAACACAAATTCTACCTTGTATTTAATGAAAACTCAGAGCCAGATATTGGGGGAAAGCTGAAATATCAGTGAGAGGAAACAGACCACAGTCAATTCTCACCCAGCCAACTTCTCAGGATAAAAGCTATCTTCCAGCTTCCTCAGCCTGGCTCCTTGTCACTTCTATAGAATAAGTCTGTCTTCCTACGCCTCCTTAAGTACCTTCTTCACCCAATTGTTTCACTTGGGTTCAACTCTGCTTAGAGTTAGGATTAAAAGTGTGAGCTACTACTATTTGGTAGTTAGGCCTTGAGCTCCCAGAAACACTGAAAGATTTGTCTCTAGAGTTATGGGGTTAAAGGCATAGGTCACCACTCCCTGGTCATTCCCATGCTGGGATTAAAGGCATGAGTTACCACTCTCTGACCCTCCTGGCTTGACTGTGGGTGGATCTGTTCTCTCATATTCCAGACTGGTTTTATTAAATATAAAATTTATCACTACAATCCCCATTTGAATTTCTCATGGTGTAGCAGCCTACAAAAGGAAAGACAAGTAATTAGCCCTCTCACCCCAGCCCACACCAGTGCTGGACTAGGAACAGAATAGAACACAAGAGCAAATGAAGGAAGGAAGGGAAAAGCCAAGTAGATGTGGCAGACACCATTAAGCCCAGCAGAAGCAGATGATTGAGTCTGGGGCCAGCCTGGTGTATATTGTGAGCTCCAGGCCAGCCAAGGATAAGACCTTGTCTCGGAAAAACGAGGCGAGTAAGGAACAGGGACATAAGATATAGAAGATATATAGAAGTTTTCAAACAGTGACCTGGCAAGACGGCCTTTCCCAGTTGTATCCATGCCCCCACGTTTGCCTATTGGCATTCTTTCTTCACTGTTTTCTTCCATGGCCTTGCCTTAAGGGATCGCTGGATGAATCCTATGGTGCCAGGTTGAAATACAAGAGTTAGATTAGGAAACAAATAGCCACAGTATTTTGCATGTCCCTGGTAATAAAACTTCTTAAAAATTGTACGTTTACTTGTAGGCAGCTAAAATACCCAAATATTGGTTTTGGTCACAGTTCCTATCAAAAACACTTTGCTTTTTGGCAAAGGTAAGCTTTTGTAAGGAACAAAAGAAGTAGGCAATGTTCTCAAATTAATCCCTGTAGTTGAGTAACTAGGTGACATTCTACTCCCAAGATGCTAGGAATGCAGAGCAGCTGGCTTTTCCAGGGGTCTGAATCCACAAGGAAAGTCTCCCTTAGCAAAACAGTGACCTTCATCTCCCAATTGTCCCTCTTGTCATTTTCTGTCCTATAAACTGGCCAGTTCTTTGACCTTGCCTCTTTCCTGTAAATTTTTCTAAAGGTAGCATGTAATAACAGGCATTATTAGTTTTCCCCAGCAATTCCACGACCTAAGAACTAGGACCTAATAGCAGCATGGCATATCTTCAAAGTTACATCACAGCATCTGGGGCAAAATTTACCCGTATAATTACACATCACATACACACGGTGAGTGTCACCTGCTTCCCAGCCCACAGTGGCCCCCTCCAGCTGCTTTCCACTTCTGTACCTTCTCATTTTTTGTTACAGCAGCATGTGAGTTCAGTCATTCTTCATATTCCATAGCACATCTTACCTCAACCAATCAAAGCATAGTGAGTCAAGCCATAAAATGGGTTTAGGGCTAGCCTGAGCTATAAAAAGAACCCTCAACTCAAAACAAGTCGGATTTTGTTGCTCACCTCTACAAACCAAGTATTCAGGAGACCCGAGGCTAGCCTAGGCTACAGTGTGGAACCCTATCTGAACAATCCTCCCTCCCCACAACACACATACACAAGAAAGAAAATACGGGCTCAGGGTGATGTCTCAGTGGGTAAAGACACTAGTCATGCAGTCCTGACAGCCCCCACAATAAGCCAGCTTCAGTGTCACACATGTAATCTCAGCAGTCCTGAGGTGAGATGGGAGACTGAGGCAGGGGAATCACCTGGAAGCTCATGGGCTGGCTAGCCTGGAGCACGTGGTACAGCTGTAACAAACAAGAAAGATCTTCAACAAAGTGTACAGCAGAAACAGAATCCGAAGTTGTCAGATTGCACAAATGTGCTGCAGTACGCATGTCTCCACAGCCTCCCCACATACACACAAATCAATTACTTAACAGTTTGTAGATGTAAAAAAGAAATTGGTCTGTGAATAAGGTCTTCTGACTTGACTGGGACTAATAGTTTATCGTTTTACATTTTGAAAATTAACCTTTCCAGGGCTAGAGAGATGGCTCAATAATTAATGACACTTATCTATCAATAAATCCAATTCCAGGGAGCTGATATGACGAGCACCAGGCACACGTGTAGTACCATATATATGCAGGCAAAACACTCATAAATAAAACAGAATTTAAAAATTAATATAAAGAGCTACTTTTACTTTAATGTTAAAATAAAATAAAATAGCCTGCTTTGATGGCACACACATGTTATCCCAATCCCAGGATGCCAAGAAGAGGGTTTCCATGATTCCAAAGCCCACACTTAGGATACATAGTGAGTTCTGTGCTTGCCAAGGCTACATAGTAAGACCTTGTCTCAAAAAGAAGCAAAACATATATGTATGTGGTGTTCTAAATATAAAATATCAAGGTATGTTAATCTGTGCTATTTAAACACAATACTATAGGATTGATAATGTATAAATAATAGAGATTTGTTTTTCATGATTTTGAAAGCAAAAAATCCAAGATATTATGTGCTCACAGTAAAGAAAAAAAAACCCTTTTTTAATCACAAGGCAAAAAGTACCTAAGCTGGTATCTTCTTGCTCTCCCATAAGCATCTAATCAAGATGGGACCCCATCTCTTAGGACCACAACAATACAAATTACCAACATATGTTAGGGGGAACTTCAGGCAGTGGCGTGTGGAATTAAGTATATGTACATTGTTCTGGGACATCAGCAGCACCCATCCACAGAACATTTTCATGCTCCCTAACTGAAACTGCATTCGTAACAGACTAATCCCCATCCCCTGTTCTACTTTCCATGTCTGTAACCTTAGTGGCTGAAAGAAACCCGTGTGTCCCATGACTGGCATTTACTTAGCATCGTGTCGTAAAGGTTCACCATGTTGAAGCATGTCAGAATGCCCTCCTTTTAAATGATAATTATATGTTGATGTATGGATATACCTCATTTTCTTGATCCAGTCTTTGGTCACTGGGCACTTGAGTTTCTATGGTTTTATTCTAGGATAATGCTGTTTTGAACATAGGTATCTATATATATCTATTGTGTGTCTGCTCTCTGTTCTTTCAAATATTTGCCCAGAAGTTGAGATTATATAATAATTCTGCAGAGGTTTTGTTTTTATTTGGGGGGTTGGTTTTAGGGTGTTTTGGGTTTTTTTGTTGAGCTGGCTCTTTTATATTCCTGACTGGCCTTAAACTCTTCATGTAGTCAACAATAACTTTAAACTTCCTGAGCTTCCTGCCTCTGCCTCCCATGTGCTGAGAATACAGACATGTGCCACCATACCTGGGTCATGTGATGCTAGAGATCAAAGGCCAGGTTTCCTGAACTAATGTTAGGCAAACACTCTACCCACCCATTCCTCATACCCACACTGTTCCCAGCCTATCTGTGAATCACCATGTTGTTTAGTAGAAGAAGCCACTGAACCACTTTATACTCTATCAGCAAGACACAAGGGTACCAGTTTCTCTCCATCCTTTTCAGCACATTATTTTCTGTGTGGGATACAGAAAAACAAAATCAGATTAGTGTAAAGTTAAAATAGTAAATTTTATGCTGTGTATAATTTGCCACAAACACATCAGAAAATTGTAACTGAGTATTTGATACACTTGTATAATTAAAAATAGTGAGACATCACAATAATTCATGAAGCGTATTTTTGCCCCGAGTTTACAGAACCTCAGATATTATGAAGAACATGCAGCTATCTCCGAAGCATAAATGTTATAAATTATTTCAGGAAAAACATACCACATTTTCAAATTTTCTTAATGCGGAGCTGGAAGCAGCAGTGAAGATGGTCTAAACTATCTGATGGTGTCACAGCCTCACTCATGCAGACACTGTTCTTAGTGCATTTGCTTGACGGCCTTCTCTTTCTGTTCTTGTTCTAGGAGAACACCCTAATTCTGCAGCAGCTACTTCCTCTGCGGGAGCAAGTGGCCAGACTTCTTGGCTATAGCACCCATGCTGACTTTGTCCTTGAACTAAACACTGCAAAGAGCACACACCGAGTGGCAGCCTTTCTAGGTCAGTCCCTTATTTACTTAGGGATGTGTTTCCCCTCTGACATTTTACTACATAATATCACCTTAATGTTGGCCTCAGCTAGCACCCAGGCTGCCTGCAAGAACACCCTAGTTTCAAGAGAAGGAAGGGTATGGATCAGTCTTACCTTAGATGAACTCACAGTTCTTGGGGCTGCTATCTCCTATCTTGTTAGAACATTGATTCCATGCTTTACACATAATGGGTGTGGACTAACAGACTGGTGGCTCATTGTCTTTATTCACTGCCGCTAGGTCTTTGAAACTGCACTGTGGCTACCGATAGATGCATAAAATAGGCTGAAGATATAGTATAAAATGGAAACAGCATACATGAACAAAAACTGGCACTCTACCCACCAAAGTCCACTTTTTATAGAGTGCATCAAAAGTGTTACCTAATTACTCTAGTCTCGCTCATTTTAAGTCTTTATTCATACACCTTTTTCTTTTCTTTTTTTTTTTTTTTCTTTTCTCTTTTAAGAAAGGTTGCCTAGCCTGGTGGCCCAGCCTTTAATCCCAGCATGCAGACGCATCTCTGAGTTCAACACCAGTTTGGTCTATGTCAGGAGTTCTAGGCCAACCTCAGCTACATAGTGAGACTCTATCTCAAAGAGGAAATAGAAACAACTAAGGTTTCTGGTCCAGGGAGATAGCTCAGTAAATACAGTGCCTACTACATAAACATGAGGATTGGATTGCAACCCAATAACCCATGTAAAAGCCAGTCAAGCATTGTGCTCCTGTAATCCCCACACTTAGTAGACAAGGGTTCAAATAAAGTGTAGAGTCAACTCTGAGCTTCCACACACATGCCCACACACATGTGAGCACATATGCATGCATAATATACACAAATGTGTGCCTCTACCTCCCAAATACTGGGATTAAAAGCATGTGCTATCACACCTAACACAAACTTTAAAATGCTATTAAAATTATTTTATTCTCCTTCAACAAATTATCAAAACTATTTAACTTTGATAGTCTTTTATTAATGTTACTAAGTTGGAACTGATTAATAATGAATTAAAACTGGGCATGGCAGTACATACCTGTATTTCAAGTAGTCAGGAAGCTGAGGTAGGAGGAGGCCATGAGTGTGAGGCCAACTTGGGTAATGTAGCCAGTACCAAGGCAGAGAGTTACAGTGTGAGACTCTCTCTCAATAAAGTAAAGAATAAAAATAAAATGATAAAAATAGATCAACAAATCAGCTAAAAAGCCTAAAATTTATTCCACTATTTTTTCTCAATAGTCATATCATAGTTTATTTATATGTATGCTGGAATCATATATAACCTACAGACAGGCACCCCATCGATGATTTCTATAATTTATTTGTGCTTTTGTGAGACATTGGAAATAACTACTTTGGATTAGGAGTATAAGGCCTCAGGCTAAATGGTAGAAGCACAGAAAAGGTGAGACAAAGCCCTTCCCCCAGTGCCTCCGCTTGATGGAAAGAGCAGGGATGTGAACAGGTAACTGCTGTGAGATCTGGGGCATGTTGTCTAGGAGGATGTCTCAGCTCTCTTTCCTCACAGCGTTCTTTGGGCAGCTACCACCATCTCACACCTTTAGGCCTCCTTTAGCCCATGCCCAGTACAGACCACATATCTTTATCTTCACAGTTAACAAATTGTGAAAAGAAATACAAAAGAGCTTATTCAGTCAATTTTTAAAAGTAAATAATAATAAGATTTTGACTTCAGTATTAAATCATGGTGACCAGTGATTTCTTGACCTGAAATGCAGAACTACTACCTACAAAACCTCCTCCTCCATAAGCCCCAGGATGGGCTGGGGAAGGCAGGCCAAATCTGTGGTTACATGTGCAGAACAGTTTCTAGAGGATATTGCCTGCAGGTCACAGGGGCTGTTGTTTGAGGAAGATAGCCTTACTGAGGAATAAGCAGACACACAGGCTTAGTTTTACCATTGCTTTGTTCTGAACTGTAATATTCCTGGTCACAGTTCTTGAGGTAGGCCTCACCATTGTTGACGTTGGAAGGAACCCACAGCTGGGCTTTGGTGCTGTGAGAGACAAGGGGGAAAAGTTACTCTGGGGAGCGTGCTCTGCCCATCCACTCTCTTGGCTTCTAGTGCTGTTTCCTCTGATCATGCACAAGACTGGCAGTACATGTAAAGGGGCTTGCTCCCAAGGATACATCACTAACTCTGCCATTTCCCTCACAGATGATTTAAGCCAGAAGTTAAAACCCTTGGGTGAGGCAGAGCGGGAGTTTATTTTAAACTTGAAGAAGAAGGAATGTGAAGAGAGAGGTTTTGAATATGATGGAAAAATCAATGCGTGGGATCTCCATTACTATATGACACAAACAGAGGAGCTCCAGTACTCGGTGGACCAGGAGTTCCTCAAGGAATACTTCCCTATCGAGGTGGTCACGGAAGGCTTGCTGAGCATCTACCAGGAGTTGTTGGGACTTTCATTTGAGCAAGTAGAAGATGCTCATGTTTGGAATAAGAGCGTTTCACTTTACACGGTGAAGGACAAAGCTACTGGAGAAGTGCTAGGACAGTTCTACCTGGACCTGTACCCAAGGTACGGGGCCGGCCGTTAGAAAGGACCAGACTTCACCCTCACAGGGCCTAAAATGTAGGCTCTGAAGCCAGAATGTCTTCCTTCATCCCTTACTAGACAAGTTATTCAGTTTTTCTGTGATGTTTCCTCTAAGATAGGAATACTTGTAGCACCAGTTTTGTGGATTATTGTAAAGATTAAATTGGATGATTATATTCATAGCATTTAGAAGAAGATTGCAAAGAACATAGTTGAGTTCTTTAAAGGAAGGAAGAAAAGAAAGACAGACAGAAGGAAATTTGTGTGTATGTTCCCGTCTGTGTGTGCATGTATATGTTCCCATCTGTGTGTGCATGTGTATGTTCCCGTCTGTGTGTGCATGTGTATGTTCCCGTCTGTGTGTGCATGTGTATGTTCCCATCTATGTGTGCATGTGTATGTTCCCGTCTGTGTGTGCATGTGTATGCACACGCGTGCCAGGCCAAAGAGGACATCTGAACCACCTCCCTAGTCCAGAGAATAAGTTTTGAAAAAGTATTAGCTATCACCACCATCATCACACCACCATCACCTACTGCACTTACTTAGTTTAAATTTTCCCAGAGTGTCTTAGCCAGTGTCTGACAGTGCTCTCAAGTCCCACTGCCTCTCAGCCTTTTGGACTGGTGTGGCAGAAGTAGCAAAGTCCTCGCTGCTAATCTAAGGAGTCTGAACACTTGCTGGCACACCCTCCCTGAGATGTTCATTCTTGAAAAGATTTATGCACTAAGCATTACATATACATATTTTATAACCATTTAATCAGGAACAGAATTTCAAATATTGATTGGTGTGTGTAACTATAAACTTCACATTTTATCAGACATAAAAAATGCACATCTTTTTTCCCCCTCTGGCTACTTTCTAAAACCCAACTTTTTGCAATTACTGACCCATTTTACTAAATAGACCAAAGAGAATTGTGGCAATCTCTCTTCAGCAAAGTATAGGTAAGTAATGCACTGGCCCTGGATGCTTAGAAGGGGGCAGAATTGTGATCCATTTGGTGGCATGAGTGTCCTTCAGCGCCTAAATTATCTTAAGGCTTTTAGAGAACGCATCAGGAGAGCCGGTGATGGTGCAGTGGGGATGCTTACCCCAAGGCTGACAGCATAAATTTGATTCCCAGAAGCCGTGATGGAAGGAGACAGCTGAGCTGACTGTTGCCCTCTGACCACCACACATCTGGAGCATGTACATACACCTGCACATATACACTCACACACATGCACAAGTGTCAGATACCTTTGTATCCGAGTACCTCAGAGGGTGCTTCTTTGGGCCAGCAAGATAGGATTATTAGTAAAAGTACAGTGCTTACACTTGGGCCTGGCTACTTGAGTTTCAGCCCAGGATCCCACAAGGTGGCAGGAGAGGACTGGTTCCTGAGAGGTCTCTGGCCTCCACACAGGAGCTATAGCGTGTGTGAACTATATCTCATCACACACACTGATGAGATTTAAAACAGGAAAAATTTCAACATTGTGGTGTCTCCAAACTCATCCAAACTCACTTTCCAGGCACAAAGTCCTTCTACCCTGTGTTTCTGCCATACACTCACCTTGTTCCCTATTCGGAAATCTGGTTGTTGCTACCAGAAACTTTCCAGAGAATACAGAGTAATCTTGTGTGAGGATAATGACCTCATTCAGTTTCTTTTCTGTCATAAAGGTAAAATATAAATGAACTATTTTGTCTGAGTCAGGAACAATGTTCATAGTAGATTCTTTAAAGACTTGGGTTTTTTAATTGCATTTTTTTAAAGATTTATTTATTTATTATGCACACAGTATTCTGCCAGCCTATGTGCCTGCAGGGCCAGAAGAGAGCACCAGATCTCATTTCAGATGGTTGTGAGCCACCTTGTGATTGCTGGGAATTGAACTCAGGGCCTCTGAGTTAACCCACTGTTCTTAATAGCCGAGCCATCTCTCCAGCCCCCTCACATTTTGTTTTTATTTATCAAATATTGTTAGGAGCGCTTACCAATCTTCTGGAGGAACAGAATTTAGTTCCCAGCACCCACATCAAGTAGCTCATAACCAGGTCTTGGAGACACAACACTTGGCCTCCATAGGTACCTGCATACATGGCATATACATACCCATACATAATAAAAGTAAATTTAAAATAAATATAAGTAAAAAGCAAAGAAGACTAAAGCCTCAGAATTTAAAAATTGGCAGTCTTTAATTTTAAGATAAAAAATTTTAAATACTAATTTTTTTATAGAGGAGTATTTACCTATTCTGAAATTCATTGATAATCATTCTATACTCTTATCAAGTACATACAGTATATTTTAGTGTGCATGCTCATATGCCTCTATTTTCCTATTTATACATTGACATTTCACTCCATGAGAGCTTTCCAGGAATACGGATGGGCTCATTAAATACCCAGAGTGCTAGAATTACAGACATGATCCACCATCCTCTGATGAGTTTGTCTTACAGTTTCCAACTCTGCCCCAACTATCCACCTAGCTGTACCTAGCGTCAAACCTTTCCGCTTCTTAGTCTGGTTATTTTATTATTTCCAATATCTCACCTATAGCTGTCATGTGTGAATATGGGTCTCTTGTTGCTTTGCATCTTTATATTTCTCACGGGTCACTTAAAGCCAGGCTTGGGAATAGTACAGTTAAGACCAAGGTTAATAATTTTATGCATAAAATGGGCCCCAACTTCCCCTTGTTCTAGATATTGTTTAGACTTGATTTGCCCAAGGTTTTTATGAGTCCACTTCTCACTAGGTCTCCCTGTGTTCTTCCTCAGAGCAGATCTCCATCCAAGCTCTCTAGAAGCAGTGAGCAGCCATGGTGTGTTCTGGCTCTTATTAGCCTGAGTAGAGGTGGGAAACCTCTACTTGCTATGACCCAGCCTCAGTCTTTCCTGTGTTGTTTCCTGTTTCTGTTTATCTTCTAAATACCCCAGACTGAACTTACACTCATGGTCTTTCTGTGTTAGCCTGCTGGATACTTGGTAGCGCGTGACACCACACCTTGCCAGCATCACCCTTGATCAGGGAAGCCTCTGTGTCCTGTGTTTTAGGAGTGGGGCCTGGTTAGTGGGTCCACCTCATCTATGGCTATAAGTCCAAGCATGTGATGTATTTCTGCCCCGTAGAAGCTTTTTTTTCTTTTCTGTCCCCCCAAGAGCTTTGGGTTTGCAGGGCTGCTCTAACAGCAGGGTCTCTTCCTTCCTGGGGATATTAAGGCCCTTGGTCTTCAGGAGACAAATGAAAAAGCATCTAAGTGAAGCTTCAGCCTTCCCAAACTGACGGTGTACTCGGGAGTGTATGCCCATCCCCATCCCTCTTCTGTGTAAGGTCTGATATTGCAAATAATGCTGCTTTTCCCTTGTGGGCAACCCTGTGGTTCTGTATTTTGTCTACTCCAGCACTGACCTTCAAGAGTTGGATGGAATTTCCTCTTAACCGTGGTGTCCAGTGTCTGCCCTAACTTAAGATGGGGCTGGGGAGGTGCTTCCTCTCCTCTCCTTGGAGGGGCCTGTGCTAGACTGTGGGTTTGTTGGTCGCCCTTCCGCAGCCGTCTCTTAGTAGGTTCAGAAAAGCTGGAACTCTCAAAATGGAGTCAAGGATGTCCAGGATGGAGTCAAGATAGGAGCGATTCCCTGCCCAATTTATGCATTCCCAATAGTAGCCAAAATTATTTCTTTTCTTTGAATAGTATCAGTAGGGGAGGGGAGACATGGGAACCAAGAAAAACACTGGTACAGAAAAAATATATACAAATTTAGAGATTAAGCTAAAACAAAGAAAACCCTAGAAGGCTGGGTCATTGTTTGATTTTACTTTTTCTGTAGAGTGAAGGAGCCTGTTTTCTAAAAGGTGAACTAAATGTGTAAAAGTGTCTTTTGGTGTTGAGTATGACTTAATGCCTGGAAGAAGCCATGCATATTTCTGCTAAAGAAATACGTTTTTTGTCTGTCTCCCAGGGAAGGGAAATATAACCATGCAGCCTGCTTTGGTCTCCAGCCAGGCTGTCTTCTCCCGGATGGCAGCCGGATGATGTCTGTGGCCGCCCTGGTCGTCAACTTCTCACAGCCTGTAGCAGGCAGGCCCTCTCTCCTGAGACACGATGAGGTGCGGACGTTCTTCCATGAGTTCGGCCATGTCATGCATCAGGTTTGTGCACAGGTGAGCAGGTTTGTGGCAAACCCAGTGTTCTTTCTCACGTTGTGGCTGCTGTTCCCTGGTGTTTTTGACAAGCTGCACATGTGCTAAGCCTGCAGAAACAGTTTTCTTTATCGCATCCTCTCGAAGGTTAGTCCACTGATCTTGTAGAATATTTGCTTCTAGCCACCTTGAAACCTTATTCCTTTTCTTCTGCTATTTGGGAACCACTCCCTTTTCAAGCCTCAAATTAAAATCACAACTAACACAGCCATGCAGAGCTGGGTGTGGTGGCATGCTAATTGGAACCCAGCACTTGGGAAAGCAGAAGATCAGGAGCTCTAGACCAGCCTTGGCTACATAGCAAGTTCAAGGCCACCTTGGACTACATGATAACCTATCCCAAAAGTGTGGAGAACTTTTCCAGGAGAAAAATTAAAAAGTGATTCCTGCTTGTGGGGTTTGTGTGTGTGTGTGTGTGTGTGTGTGTGTGTGTGTGTGTGTGTGTGTGTGTGTGTGTTCATGAATGTGGAGGCCACAGGTCAGCATGGAATGTTCCTCAGGAGCTGTCCACCCCTCTCACTGAGACGTGTTGTTCACTGGTTAGGTCAGTCAGATTGGCCAGCAGCCCCCAAGGATCCACCTGCAGCAGGCACTACCACAGCCCTGGGCTTTGAACTAAAGTCTGTTGTAGTGGGGTTTCTTGGGTCCCGGGCGCCAGAGGTCCGAGACCCACAGACCTGCCGCCCAAGACCCCTTGGCCGCCCAGCCACCCGCCAATCAGACCCCCAGAAATGACTCAGACGCTTCTATTAACTTCATGCTGTTTGGCCTATGGCTCAGGCACATTGCTAGCTAGCTCTTACATCTTAACTCAACCCATTTCTATTAATCTGTCGGCCACATGGCCCGTGGCTCACCTGTGTTCCTTACATGTTGCTCCTTTGGGCTTCAGCTCCGTCTGTCTGACTCCGCCCTGCTTCTCCTACCTATGCTCTGATTTCTCCTCCCACTTCTTCTATGGTGCCTGCCATGGCCCAAAACAGCTCCTTTATTTAAAGATTGAGATTCACAGCATACATAAATGCATTCCCACATCAAAAGTCCTCATGCTTTTCTAGCTAGAACTTTACCAGTTAAGCTGTTTGTCTCTCCAGGCACAAAAGTGATTTTTGGCTTTGTTTCTGTTTTTGTTTTTTGTTTTTCTTAAAAAAGAAAGTACACCTGACAGTCTGTAGCCCAGATGGCCTTGAGTTTATAATCCTCCTGCCGTGGATTTCAGGTGCTGGGGGTGTATGGTTGCTTTATGATTTGTTTTGTTTTTCTTTTTTCCAGAGCTATTGGTTAAAATTAGGGCTTCATGATTATACTGGGCAAGCACTATACCACTGCATTATATTCGCAACCAAAAACTATGTTTAGGCCCTGTGTTCCCCTACAGGTACAAGAAATAAAAGCATTTATGTTTCAACTGAGTGCAAGGTCTGGACCCGTAGACCCACAGTCCCACAGAGACACACAGATGTTACATTAATTTTAGGCTGATCGGCCTAAGGCCCAGGCATATAACTTGCTAACTCTTTACCCTTAATCTAACCCATGATTCTTCCTGTTCAGCCATGGGGCTCGGTACCTTTTCTTAGAGCAGCATAGTTGTCCTCTGCTTCCTCTGGCTTCTCTCTGGCATTCTGCTCTGTTCTGCCTGTTCCTAGAGTCTTCTTAGTCTGGTAGCCCCGCCCACACTTCCTGTCTGCCTTTGGCCAATCAGTGCTTTTTATTAAACTCATAGGCGGGACAGTTATTTACAATGTAACAACATAAATCCACTATACAAACTGTTTTTGGTTTATGTTAAAAACTTGTTACTATTTAACCATTATTTACATTACTAACCTATAATCACTTCTTTTAAATATACTGGTAGCTTAAATTAAGGGACAGTTTTCTAAATTTGGGATTTGTGTGTACACTCATTGATACTTTTTTTTCAGCCTCACACACATGGTCACACATTCCACACACATATTCACTAATAATAGATAAATTAATTAAAACTAGTTCTTTTCACATATTATCTGTTTATTCTGGTGCCTCTATATGTTCTTTTAAAAAGAAAGAAGCAAAAAGGCCTAGGTCCACATGTAGTGGTTACACCTGTGGTCCCAGCTTCAGAGGGCTGAAGCAGAAGGATTATCATGAGTTTGGAGTAGCTATATTTCCTTACACGTTTATGACCTTGGGTTTAATTCCCAACATACAGTGGGGGGGGAGGGGGGGCAGAGACAGAAAGGAGAGAGACAGAGGGAGTGAGGCAGGGAGGGAAGGAGGGAGTATTTTGTTACTTGAATAAACACAGGAAAATACAACAGAAGTCTGTCCAGATGTGTAAGTCCAAACGCAGCCCAAAGAAGAGGAACCTTTCAGAATAATCTCTAATTTCTTAGGTGATCTTAGACTCTGTTCCCCCAACACTAGAGCCTCACAGGTATGTGTCAGTATTGAACTTGGATCAGTGTCCTTTCTGTGCCCTTATACTCTCTTAAATTATGATAGCGCTGCATCCCATTTTTCTAAAAATACTTGTATGATTAAATTAGAACAGTAAAAGTAACTTCCTTAAACTTCAGTATTATGGGTTGTTAGATCAGCCAAGCTCTAGGTGTGTATCTGAATGCAGATAAGCAAGGCTCTACCTTTAGAGTGGTTGGTCTTTATTTATTCATTTACTCATTTACTTAGTGTTTATGTGTGTGAATGTTTTACCTCTGTGTGTGTGTGTGTGTTTCGGACAGTTGTGTGTCATATGGGTGCTGGAAATCGAATCCAGATCCTTTGGAAGAACAGTCAGTGCTTTTAACCACCAGCCCAGCTCTACAGCCTTGTTTACTTATTTTGAGCTTGAGTACGCCTCCAGAAAAATATCCTAAGACTGACATTCTGAAAATTATAAGATGAAATTCCAAAATCTCACAAGACGTCCCCCCCATACAGCCCAAAGGATGGTGAACCTCAAGTTTAGAGCTTCTAATACAGTTTACTGCTCACTGTTGACTATTGGCTGGCAATTTTACAAAGAAATAACCCAATGTCTTAATCACATTTGCTAAAATAACAGTGGTCCTCCAGTGGGGTTTCATTGTTTCTGATGCAGACTCGAGGCATCTCCTCTCCTACCCTCAGGAGCTTGTGCTTACCCGGGATTTTTCACATGGTTCTCCACAACTCTGAGTTTTTGTATTGTTTGGTGTTATTTTTGGTCCTGTGAGGTAGTCACTTTAGCACTGGAAAGTACTTTCTTCATGTTCTGTGACTTTTGGAAACTGATGCGTGACTGAAACATTCCTGTTTCATATTGCATCTGCAGTTTGTTACCTATTTTATTTTTAATCTAGTATTTTATATGTATGGGTGTTTTGCCTGCGTGTATGTTTTGTATGTCTCCTCACCACTTGTGTTCCTACTGCCTAAGGAGGGCAGAAGAGGGTGCTAGATCCCCTGGAACTCGACTTACAAATGGTTTTGAGCCACCATGTGGGGGCTGGAAATTTGTCCTTTGGAAAGAAACCCAGTGCTCTTAACCAGTATGTCATCTCTATACCTGGTGCTTCTCTCTTTGCTCTAGTCAGTTCCCTCCAGTTCTTAGACCTGTGGCAAACCATTCATGGACAGAATTGTCCTTTTGATGAGTAGTGCCTTGGTCATTTCCCAAGAGATTATCTTTGAAAAATATGCTCATCTATTATTATTTCAGATGATATACCGCATTTTGGAATGTTGTAATACTGAGATTTCATGCTTAGAACCAGTGAACAATACTGTTCACCTTTTGTACACACAGATCTATGTATTTGTTGCTTTTAAGTTTAGAGACCTTTTGTACTGATCCCAAACAGATGGCAGTCGAATGAGATTCTTAACTTCTGTGTTCACTAATACTTCTGAATTTTCTATACGTGTGCACTAGATTGGTTTCAAGATATGACGCCTCATTGTTTGGGCTCTGCACTGTGACAGCCTGGAGACTGAATTACCTGAACAGATCAGTAGAGCTTGTCACAGTAATATTTAAATGAGTGTGCAGGAACTTCCAGTTTGCAGGCATGTGGATGCCCCAGTTCAGTGTGTATTGTGTTGTCATTAGGGACTTGAGTTTCTCCGTGTTTCCTTGTGTTTACACAGCAAGGTCAGTAATTTGGAAGATAGCAATCAGGAGAGGCAGGCCAGTATCTGTTCCTGTTTCATGGTTGCCACTCTCTGTTTGCCCTGGCCTTTTGAACTTCTGCAGAATGGAAGAGTAATACCTGTCACCAGGCTTCATCCATGCTGATGTCCTTGTTGGTTATAATTTTAAGTCAGTACTGAGTGTTAAACCGTAAGGAGATATTACAACAGAGCCTTAATTAAAGTCAAAGGGATGTATACAGTCAAAGTTCAAATGATCTGACCTGAAGTAGTCTATAAACTAACAGCTTTAGTCTTTTCTAAATATTTGAAGTACATACCACTGTAGAGAAGCAGACCCCAACAGAGGAACCCTGGTGTTAGAACAGACACTGGATTAAAATATATAGGGCTAAATTTCATCCCACGTAAATAAATAAAATAGAGACAATAGCAATTCTTTTAAGTGTGTCACTGGCATGGTAGGGAAGTTAAATATGTTAAAAGCACATGAAAAAACTAAGGGTCATATGTGTATTGATATTTTTATTATTTTTATGGGGGGGGGGGAGCAGAGTTGGTTTCTAGACAGGGTTTTTCTGTGTAACAGCCCTGGCAGTCTGGCTGGACTCAAACTCACAGATCTGCCTACCTCTGCCTTCTGAGTGCTGAGTGCGGGGTATTGGGATTAGAGGTATGCGCCACCACCTTCCGACTAGTATTTTACTTTTAATAGAACACTTTTGCTTATTCTTTGATATATTTTAGTATTTTTATAACTGTATAATTCAATCCTTTTAGGGTCAAAACTGAAAAAATGGGAGGGAAGCAGGAGAAAGCAGACTAGTGGCCATGCAGAGATTTACTGTTGCTTAGATTCAAGAATGCACGGCTGCTAACATTCAGCATGCTGTGAGGGAAAGTGTGTGCAAAGTGATTGGAAGCAACAGCATCAGAACTTTTGCCTTGCTCAGATGATCACTAACTACTTCAAAGCGAGAACAGCGTGAGTTCCTTTATACTGGGGCTTCATTGTAGAAAAGCATAGATATTGTATAACTCAACAGACATTGAGTTATAATTGCTAGGAGAAGCCAAGAATATATTTGGTCAGAACAACCCTGACTCAAGACAAGTGCAGTTTGGGCAGGCTAAGAAGAAAAGTGGAACTGGGTGGGATGTCCTATACCTGTATTCCAAGCACTCTGGAGGCTCAGGCAGAAAGATCACAAGTTCAAAGCCAGCATGGGTTACATAGAAACACAAAAGAGAAGCAAAAGCCAAAGCTGCCCGAAGCTTCTGAGTGTGCCAGCCCAGCGCTGTTCCCACCTCACAGTTCTCTCACTTGGTGATCAGTGCATTATTTTCCCCACTCTTAAGAGAAAAAAGGCTCTTGAATCTTCGCACAAGTTGCCCAAAGGCAGCCAGCATGCCCCAGCCACTCTGCTGTCTGCTCTGCACCCTCCAGCTGCGCACTAGAGGTAGCGGTGTGGCGTGCACTCTGAGTTGGTTCTCCCACATACAGATGATAGCAGTGCAAAGCATGAATGTCTGGTTTCACATTTCCCTAAGAGTTTGTGACTTAGACATCAAGCATGGTTTCTTTCAGGATCTCTCTCTTTGTTTACTGTTTTGATGGGTTTTTTTTTTAATGTGTATACAAGTGTATACATGTATTTTAGCATAGAATAAACTCCAATTAATATCATAAACCAAAATGTGAATGTGTATAATATTTGAAAAATTGCTTATTTTTTGTTTACTACCATTTCTTTATATGCCTTTTTAGCTTTTTAAAAAATTACTTTCGTATGTCTGTCATTATGAGTATGAATGCCATTGGAAGCCAGAAGAGGGCATTGGATCCTTTGGAGCTAGACTTATGTAGAAGGTGGTTGTGAACTTTTCAGCATGGTATTGGGAACTAAACTTTGTTTAGTCTTCTGGGAAAACAGTTGTAGTCTGAAGTTTTCCTGTGGCCCTCAGCTTCTCGGCTCCAGATAAACTCGCAGAGGCTTATATTAATTACAAACTGTTTGGTCTATGGCTCAGGCTTCTTGCTAGCTAGCTCTTGTGGGGATATGTTTCAAATTTAATAAAAACAGCCTGAAATATCAGAGGGATTTACCCACAGTCAGTCTAGGAGGATCAGACAGTGGTAGCTCACACCTTTATTCCCAGTACAGGGAATATCCTGGGAGTGGTGACCTACGCCCTTAATCCCAGCAAATCTGAGTTTGAAGTCATTTTAGTTTACACAAATTCCAGGCTCTCAGGCAGGCAGTGGTATTTAAGGTATTTAAGGCAGGCCGTAGAAACTGTGGCACATGCTGTTAGTCCCAGCACTCGGGAAGCAGAGGCAAGAGAATCTCTGTGAGTTCAAAGCAGCCTGGTCTTCAAAGCAAGTTCCAGGACAGCCAGGACTGTTACACAGAGAACTCTGTCTCAGAAAACAAGCAAACAAAGACTGGAAGAGATGGCTCTGTCCTCTGATATTCCAGACTGGCTGTGGGTAGATCCCTCTGATATCTCACACTGTTTTTATTAAATTTGAAACCTATCTCCACAAGCTTTTGTATCTTAACCCATACAATTACCCTCTGTTTTTCCATGTGGCTCATGGCTCACCTGTGTTCTGTTGCATCTTGCTCCTCCAGGAAGCTGGCAGCATCTGCCCTGACACCACCTTTCTTCTCCCTGCTTGGAATTCCTGCCTGACTGTAAGCTCTCTTACCATAGGCCAGAACAGTTTTTTGGTTTTTTTTAACCAATGGTAATAACACAGCCTACACAAAGATAGCCCAAATCACTTCCCCTTTTTTATCTAATCAAAAAGGAAATTTTTAAACTCTAACATAGTAAAATTACATATAACAACAGTTATCAAGCAAGAATTATAGTTACAGTAAGTCCTCTCTGCCACTAAACTATCTCTCCAGCTCTCGTATTTTTTTGAATAGTTAGAGAAAGAGTTGTTGGTGTTGATTTTAAGAAAAATGCTCAGATTATTTCTTTAACAGCAGAATTATTATCTCCTGAGTATGCTGTACAAAGAAGAGTAGGATAGAATTAAAAATAAGAAGCTAGAGTATCTTGAATATTTAAGATTTAGTTCAAGTACATGAAAGGCAAGAATCCAAAAATTGAAAGCCTAATGCTACTGTCAAGAGAGAGGGGGACAGATAAGATGTTAAGTATTCAAAGGACATAGAGAGCCAAACGGACTAGAATCTAGGTCAGGTGGAACGTGGAACTAACTACCTTTGAATCACCTAAGTTAGAGTCTCCACACAGAGCATTCTCACACCTCAGTACAGACATTGAGCATTGCATCCTCTGGGCATGTGCTGAGCTGGGGTCATAGGATGGTGAGCAGGCTCACTCACTGACCTCAGCATCTGAGTTTAAATAAGTGCCTAGGTAAGACAGTATAGACAGTTTGAAGGCAAGCCCATGAATTTAATTTGTGATCTTCAAGACATCTTCTCCAAATTGTGTATTTTCCTACGCTCTTAGATGACAGTGGGATGATGCTGACCTGTTGACCTGCAGAGCACTGTAAAGATTAATAAGATTTCTGTTACTTATTCCAGTGGTAGCTAGAGATGTGGCAGAATAAAACTTGACCTTTTAGCCATCTAGCAGCAGCAGAGTCTAACAGACAGTGGCCGCTTGTTTTTAATGCCTTGCCTTGTTACATAAACTTCTCCATTAGCTGTAGACTTTCAGTATATCAGAAAGATTAGGATGTAAACTACGTGCTGTTGAATCTATAGTGATCCACTGGAGTCACTTCTCCTGAGGCCTGTCATTTTTTTCTAGGCACACTGCTCTCACTGATTCCAGAAACTGCCTTTTCTTTGCAACTTTGGTTTGGAATTTGTTATCATAAAAATGATCCGTAGTTGAAACCAGTAAAAAGAACTGGTCTCTTAATTAGACAGTAATAACCCATCATATTTTGGGCTTTAAATGTTGTAAAAACGCACATGACAAATCTAGTAAAGTTTGTGTAATCTAGTGTATAAATTTAAAAGTTAATCTCACTGAATGGTGATGGCACACACCTTTAACTTCAGCACTCAGGAGGCAGAGGCAGGCAGATCTCTGAGTCTGAGGCCAGCCTGGTCTACAGAGCAAATTCCAGGACAGCCAGGGCTACACAGAGAAACCCTGTATATAAAAGGGGGGGGGTAATCTGCAATGGAATATGTTTTAGGCACATTTTGTCATTCATATGGAAGATAGTGAAGCAAAGACTCATATTTAGGGCTGGAGAGATGATTTAGTGGTTTAAAAGAAAAAATAGTGGTCTTACAGAGGACACAGGTTGAGTTTCCTGCACCCATGTTGTAGCTCACAGCCATCTGTAGCTCCACTTCCAGAAGATCCAACCTCTTCTTCAAGCCTCCATGTAGTGCATGTATATGCATACAGGTGAAACATCCTCACATAGAAAATAAATATTTTTTTCTAAAATTGGAAAAAGAAAGAAGATCTCATATCTAGGTAACTTTATTACTCCAAATATTTTCTGCAATAAGTGTCCTACAATTTGTCCATTGGGTTGTTGTGTGGGGTTGACATAATGTTTAGTTTTACCTGAGAGAGAGATGAACATCACCAGCTTTCATGCTCCCAAACTATTATGTTCAACATCCCAAAATTGACCACACTGAGAACAATGCAGAGAATCATAGTCAGACCTTTTCATCAGGACCATCAGCTCCCCAGTGATGTTACAGAAGCTTATTAATTATGAAAGCTCTGACGATAGCTTAGGCTTGTTTCTAACTAGCTCTTTTAACTTAAATTAACCCATTTCTATTCATCTACATGCTGCCACCTGTTTCATGGCTTTTACCTCTTGTCCTAAATGTCTTGCTTCCTGTTTCTAGCTGGCAACTCTACCCATCTTTCCAGGGTCCTCTCTGCCCTGAAAATCCTGCTTAGCTGTTGGCCATTCATCTTTTTATTAAACCAGTCTGAATGACACGTCTTCACAGTATACAAAAAGATTACTCCACAACAGAGAATTAATTATTTTAGGACTCTGGGAAGTGGCGTGGTTAGTAATGTGTGGCAATTTAGACCCTCCACAGTCCTGCACACAAGTCCTCATCACTGTGCAGAGCCAAAGTCTCCATTTTCCTGTGTTTGCTGACTGTGAGATCCTCTGGCTTGGGAGTTTAGTTGTTTGTTGAAAATTGAGCTTTTGAATTTTGTCACCTTTTTTTGTACTCATATGGGGGGAGAAATACTTAAACGATGTTGCCCAAAGTGCTCACAGAGACACAGCATGGCTGACTTTTGGGAAATCGGTAAGCAGGAGAGCTATTTTTAGCTTTTACTCCTTCCTTGCAAACATTTCTTTTGTTCTTTGGAGAACATTGTTGATCTGCTCATTCATTGGCAGAGCTCAGCAGGCCTCTGGGAGAATAAGCCTTCTCTTCTCCACTCTGCTGACATAACTGTTGATTCTTATTTGTCCAGTTTTAGCTCTAACTCATGAGTTACTCATTTGTTCATGGTTTTTCCTGGATATTGAACCAACCCTTCCCCCCATCATTTCTGCGTGTTAACCTTTCCCCCAGATTGTGTGTGTGTGTGTGTGTGTGTGTATCTGTGCATGCATATGTGTTGGTTGCGTGCATGTATGCATCTGCAAATACTGGCTTAGAGATCTTCGCACAAGCAAGATTTACAAGACTTCTAATTTTGTGCTGTAGGGTAGTAGCTGAGGGCATGATTTGCCCTTGTTTGCACTGTTAGTATCTGCTTGCTGTGGTTCATAAAACCATGAAGTTAGCATCTCTGATTCACAACAGACAGTGCAAAGCCTTATCTCATGTGCCTCCTGTTCAGTCCACAGAAAGATCGCCTAGCCTTAGGAGGAAATCACTTTTCTTCAGAACCATACTTAAATGGCACTTTAATTCTTCACATAAAGGAGAAATTTGGTAAAGCACTTTTTTATTTTTTAAGATCCTCCTTTGAAAGATTTAGTCACTTTTGAAATATTATAATGTAACCTGTTTCTGTTTTTCTGAATAATAAAGATGCACTTGACTAGAGCATTCTTGTTATGATTTGAAGTTACGGACTCAGGTTCTAAGTCCTGCTTCTGCTCTTTTGTCTATCTGTGCTTCGGTTTCCTTGTTTCACCAACAGAAATAACAGGACTTACATCACACAGTATTACGGGGACATGTTGAGGGGAGGTATACACACATGTCCAGATACCTGAGACTCTCCCATTAGGTTAGGCAGGCTGGCTGGCAAGACTCCTCTTTCCACTTCCCAAGTGCTGGGATTACAAGTGTGTGCACTTCCACACATACAGGGATTACCGATTTGCGCACCACCACACCTGCCTGTTTATCAATGCTGACAGCGCTGGTGACCAAATTTAGGTCCTCATGTTTATGCAGAAGAAATTTTGCCAACTGAACTTTCTCCTGGGCTTCTTGATTTTAAATCATACCGTTCGTATAAGAGTTAGACATAATGCCTAGCACAGGAATGCCTTCTCGGGGTACTGGCTTTTTAATACTGCATTAGACTCTTTTACCCAGAATATGAATGTAATCTTAAAATGTTACATTCAGCAGTGAGGCAAAATATTTTTTCTAGTGATCTTTGCCTCTTTCCTTGTACAAGTTTAGGAGAAGGAGGTGTCCTCAATAGAGGTACCCTAATTCCAGTGTCTGCTGAAATGTTTCCCTTGAACCTCCTGTATTGCAGCCCTTCCTGTCTAGAATCAGCACAATTATAATGTGAAGTCAAGCAAAGTGTATTTTTTGCATAGAGAGGAAGGCAGAATGTGCCGTCATTTTGACATCTGTGCCTGTGCCTTGGGCCAGAAGCAGAATGGTTATACGCTGCTGATTTGGTACTCCATCTGCTGCTCCGTAGCTAAGTCCTCTGCCTGTCCCCTCCTTGTAGAGCCTGGCGTTATAAGGCACAGGGAGACAGGAGCCCCACCCATGTGATCCCGTGGGTCATCACCAACTCTTCTCTGCTGCTAACACTTTGCAAGTGTGGTAGCCTGAAAAACGTGAAAACAAGCCACCCGCCTGTTCTGAGAAATCAGTCTTCTTCTTGGAAGCTTTTCCATCTGACTCAAGAATTTTTGAAATTAGAGTTGTAGAACTGTGCCCAGGCCCCTGAGTGAGTCCCTTCTTTCCAGCACAGAGGTTCTGAGCTTTGAGTTCATTGCTTCTTTCTTCTGCTTTCTGTGCACAGTGACTCACCCTTGCAACCTCCAGGCCACTGGCTTCTTTTCTCTATTTGATGTGAGGAGGCCAGCTCAGGCTTCCCACAGCATGGCTGTCTTAGGGTCACTGATGGAAGCTTCAGAACACAAACCTCTCTCTCTCTCTCTCTCTCTCTCTCTCTCTCTCTCTCTCTCTCTCTCTCTCTCTCTCTCTCTCTCACACACACACACACACACACACACACACACACACACACACACACACACTAGAAAGAGAGAGAGACTGGAATGTTGTGACTTAACTCTTTAACTGATTGAAACTTAAGTAGCTGAGCAGCAGTGGTGAATGCCCAGAAAGGCATGTGTTGAGTAAACAAGAGTAACCAGCTGTTAGGAGGAGCTGGGGAGAAACTGTCTATCTTAGGGGAGAGTTTGCCCTCTCCCCAGCTGCGCGGCCTCCCACACAGTGAGTAGATAGCCCTCCGCTGCTGACCCACATACAACTCCAGTGCTTTGTTCTGATTCTGCTGTGAGTTTTGGTGTGTCTCAGTTTTAATTCCCCGCATGTATAGTTTTACTCAGTACTTTTAATTAGACTTTTATGTTTGCTTTCTAGACTGACTTTGCACGATTTAGTGGAACAAATGTGGAAACTGACTTTGTAGAGGTTCCATCACAAATGCTTGAGAACTGGGTGTGGGACGTTGAATCCCTGAGGAAATTGTCAAGACATTATAGAGATGGAAGCCCTATCACAGACGACCTGCTTGAGAAGCTCGTTGCTTCCAGACTGGTCAACACAGGTATGATTCAAATCTGCAGAAGGAAAGTAAGTAGGCATTGTTTAATGCAAAACTCCTGGCCACTCTTTCTGTCAGACATATTTCTACTTTAATAACATACCCCAGGAGTACCAGTGCATGGAGGGAACAGAAATGCCTGAGACTACGTCTAAGGGAAAGCCTCCTTAAGTCCTTTGTGGTTGGGATGCCATTTCCCCTTGGTACCGTTTTGTGATGAGTGGTATTGGAATCAGTTATCCAATCTCTGACATGTGGTATTAGAACACATGGTTCTCTCCAACACTTTGTTCAAATACTCTTAACCTTATTAGGCCTTCTGACACTTCGCCAAATTGTTTTGAGCAAAGTTGATCAGTCCCTCCATACCAACGCGTCGCTGGATGCCGAGAGTGAATATGCTAAATACTGCACAGAAATTTTAGGAGTTGCAGCCACGCCAGGTATGAAGCCTTAACACCTGAGTTCATTTTTCCTGTAAAACCTCTTAGTATCCTTAACCTTAGAGGTGGGTGGAGTCCCTCAAACCTCACTTCATTCCTTTCTGCTTTCGGTAATGAGACCATAGCTTTCAGATAAGCACACTCTGCCTTAGGAGTTGTCCTGTCCAAATGTGCTTGAAGGAGAGGTGGTTCCAGAGTCGCTGCATTTCAGTGTAATCAGGCATGAGCAATTGGCCTCCACCCCAGAGCACAGCCATTCCCGTTTGGCAGCACCTGCCAGCCCCTCCCTCCCTGTGTGCACCAAGACTTCCCTGTGATTTTCAGTAAGAAGTTGGCAGAAGGGACAATTCAGGGAGAAGCAGGAACCCCCTTCACTTCTGATTCTAATGCCAGTTCAAGCCTTTGACTGGCAGTTTCTAACCCGATGATTATTGTGTTAGAATATAAGCCTGAACTTAACGTGTATACTTTTAAGCCAACTAATATATATGCACTTGGGTAGGGATTGATTGCACAGTAAGCCTGTTGCCGAGGAAATTGTTGCTAAAATTAATCACATAGTTATGGAGGATAATAAGGTGAGAGGGGCCACTGAATCATCCAAGCCTCACTTCCTGATCTGTTCCTTGTAAACCAAGGGGCAACATTGTGTCTGTTTGACAAAACCCTACTTGGGGCAGCCCTGTGTGGACTCACTTGATAAATCTTTTGCAAAACATTTTTATTTTCAAAAATCATCATACACAAATGCCATTTTATTTAGAGTCGTCTTAGATATTAAGAAGTGTGGCAAAGGCTCAGTGTTAGAGTGCTTGTCTAGCATGTGCTGAGCTGGAATTGATTCCCGGCTTGGGTTTGCAGGGGTGTGGGGGGTAGGGAGGTTGCTTGAGGAAAAGTAAGGCTATTTGTGCTTTCAAGGCACATTGGCATCTAAGGTCTCATTTCCCCTTTGAGCTACTGACTGGTGGGGATGAAGCTGTTAGGCATTTCAGAGCTGGGCCCGACCTACCGAGAGGAGAGAGGCCTGTAAACATCTTGGCCAACCAGTGAGATGCCATCATTCACTCTCTCCTCACAGCTGGGCTCCCTAAAGGCAAACTAGCTCATAACCTGGTTCATTAGCATTTGCCATCATACTGACTGAAATGTATCTTTTTTTAAGGCACAAATATGCCAGCTACTTTTGGACATTTGGCAGGAGGGTATGATGGCCAATATTATGGATATCTTTGGAGTGAAGTCTTTTCCATGGACATGTTTTACAGCTGTTTTAAGAAAGAGGGGATCATGAATCCAGAGGTATTGTATGACATTTTTACCCCCTTGTGTTAACTGTGTAGCTGCCTTCTCTCCCTTAGCGCCAAGTATAAACTGCTTATAATGGCTAGAGTTCTAATTAGGAGACATGGCGGCAGCTTTAACTTTAAGGCATCTTCACAAATCATCATACATCATTAAGTTTCAGTGTACAAAAGTGATTAACTCTTAATTCTATAGGTTTAAAAAAAACCTACTGCTATTTCTTGCTTATTAACATTCCAGTTTATTGCATAATTAAAAATTCAAAGCCTTGTTTGTGCACTTGAGAGTTTATAGCTACTAGTTTTGACATGTGCCATGCAGTGTTTCTGTTTTATAAGAGATTGAGAAAGAAAGGTAAACTTCTTCACAATGTAAATAGCCTCTGTGTTCTGATATTCTTTACAGGTTTCTTTGTACAATTTCTGTAGGAGGCACCCTTTTTCTGTGGCCGGCGTACTCCACCTACTACATAGCTTGTAACCTAAGTGCCTTTGGGGTAATTTAAGCCACTTCATTAATCTGCACCATTCCTTCCCATGCACAGAGAGGTGACTGCCAGGTGGCTGCCAGCCAAGCTTTCCTGTTACAGACCCCAGTCTCCCTGCTCATCGACGACTTGACTGTCAATTATGTCTAAGGCTGGTATATTTCCAGCGTGTTTCCAAGTTCTGTTTGGTTCAGAAATTAGAACAAATTACCCAAATCAAACTCTCAATGCTATTTCAATCACCCAACTTGTTCTTTGGGCTTTTGTTCCTGTAGACTAAGTAGTGCCTCTCTGCATACATGTTGAAATATATCGTATATTTTAGGCTCCCATCTCCTCCCAGAAAAATACCTCCATCCAGGGCAGCCATACTGTTATTCATTCTAGGCAGCTGTTCTCCCACCCCACCTCACCCACCCAGTCACAAACATCTGATACTGACTCTTCTTTAATATTCTAAATTCTGCACAACTTTCAGCTTGTGTGGAGGTGACCTTCCATGTGTGTGGAACCATTGTTCCCACTCTTCTGGAGAAGATGGCGTGGGCCCATTTACTTGTCCCACCACCGATTCATGCTGGCTGACCTGAACTGGTCAGTAATTATTGCTCTGTAGGCCCCCTCCGCTCTTTCTGTCCCTGTGGCCTCTCTATAAATTAGCCCCTCCCTCTTTTCCCTCTCACCCTCATCCCCAAGTCTCACTGTAATGCAAGGAGGTATGGAAGTCATGAGCCTCCCGCCTCTCTTGGTTGGCTTTGGGAATTACAGGTCTGTATCTTTGTACTTATTCCAAGATTCTCCTTTGTTAAGAAGTCTGAGTCAGGAGTGTGGCTCAGAAGTAAGCGGGTGTCCTCTTAGCTGTGCCCACCTTCACCGCTTATTCTTCTTGTGCCTTTCATTTTAACCATGGCTAGCTTAAGGCAGCAATGGCAGGCAGCACACACATCTAATCCCAGCACTTGGACGTAGAAACAAGAGGTCATCAAGTTCAAGACCAGCCTGAGCCTCATGAGATCTTGTTTAAATCTGTGCCTCTTAAAAATCATAGTTTTTTAAGATCCCACTTACAAATCCACTCATAGAGCTGGAAAGGTGGCTCAGTGGTTAGGAGCATGGGTTGCTCTTGTAAAGGACCCAGGTTTGGTTCCCAGCACACACTTAATGGCTCACAGCCATCTGTAACTCCAATTCCAGGGAACCCAACACTCTCTTCTGACTTCTGCAATCCCCAGGCACGCACACCATACACGTCCATGCAAACAGGCAAAACACTTGTACACATAAATAATCTGAAAATATTTTCCAAAAGTCAGTTATATACGAAGTCCTGTAGATTATCTAACCAAAGTGACCCCTCTTCCTAACAAAACTGTCAACTTAGGCACATGGAAAATACTTTGATAAACTTTGTTTATGTCTGGATTGTTTGAAATAACTATTACATAAAATAGAATATTCTTTGTAAAGGATTTTACACATCTAAAATATGGTTAGAACAAACACCAAAATGCTTCTAATCTGGGTGAGATTTCAGAAGGACCCTGCATTCTTTCTCTCTTTTATTTTTCCGTGGAAAGAACTGTTTCTTACTTTACATAGTTCATGGATTGGTATAAACTCAGAACACACTAGGTTGTTGAGGAATGTTTGGAGAAATTTTTTTTAGTGTTTTTGAGACAGTTTTACTGTGTAACCGCAGCTGGCCTCAAACTAATAACAATTCTCCTGCCTCAGCTTTCTGGGTGCTGGGGTTACAAGAGTGCACCACCAGGCCCAGCAGAAACAGTGTTTCAAAGAGAGGAAAGATAGGCTGGGAAAGGTCCAAGTGTGACCCGCTCCTGGCCGCTGCGGCTTAGGAGGCTTCCTAGTGTAAGCACATGCCCCAGAGTTGAAGCCCTATCTGGGCCCCACTCAACTCAGCCCCTCCACATTCCAGATCCCAGGGGATCTCAGACTGTGCGCACACCCTGCAGCGGCAACCCACTGTCAGGTATCTGTGCTGCTTATTCTTAAGCCCTGTAGTTTGGCAGACAGCCAGGCTGCTCTTCATTAGGGTCGGGAGTGAACAGAAGAAAAAAGCCGTGGAGTTGTTTCCTCGGATCTTAGAGATGCCACCATCACTGCACTGTGTTTCTGGAGGCTGGGCAGTACTCGGGGGCCGTCTGCTTGGAAAGGGAGCCGCTTGGAATTTTTCCTTCTGACATTTTTTCTCTCTCCTTTCAAATGCTGTGAAGAGTCCTGTCATTTATCAATGCCCTGCCATCACAAACCTGGCTGTAGAAGCCACGGAGCGGCCTCCCACCCCCCCCCCCACACACACACCCTTCCCTGCATCTGCACATTGGAGAAGCAGCTTCTCCCACAGCCAGTGACTCCCCCTATAGAGAATGTTGTTTGTTTTTGTAGGCTTGCTTTGCTTTGTTTTGTTGTATAAATATTTACTCTAGCACCTGACTTACAGAATACAAATATTTATCAAAAATTAAAATTTCTTGGCACAATAATCCTGTCCTGTTCCTACAATTGTGCAAAGATAAACAGAAAAAGAAACCCTGTTCTTCTGCACAGTAAACCACGCTTGGAGTGTGTTATGCCTGCTCCCAGGCTTGCCATTGCCAGCACTGTGGACGGTGGCCTTACCTGGGTTGTGTGGCCTCTAGTTTCATAAGCAGAGTAACAGTGGGAATTTTTATAGTATAAAGCAATGCTCCATTTGGCCTGAAGTCATGGGAGTTATCCATCACAATCTGTCACGAGCCTGCTGGCTCAAGGCTTCACACTTCCCCAGTGTGTTTGGAGTATTTTGAGAAGCTAGCAGGATGCATGAGGACTCCAAAGCACTGGAGAGCTGGGATCAGGAAAAGTGGCCAACTTTAACACTGGAGAGAGGTCCAGAGCAGGCAGGCAACTGTACCATTAGATATTCCCACTGGGTTTGCTGTTCAGACCCCATGTCTGTTTCCCCAGGGAGCAGCCTGCCCTCTACAGTTCTGCTCACCAGGTATGAATGAAGTGGTGCTCAGAGCAGACCTCGAGCTTTGCAGGGCAGCAGATGTTCAAGCGAGCTTCTGTAGAGTGTGACCAATGTGGTTTCCTGATCTGCTACCCGTGTTTTCTCTGTAGTTTTTCCTATTACTCCTTGTAATAAATAAGCACAGCATTTCAACTACTTAATTAGCTTATCAAGTTGTCCCTAAACTCAGGTTTGGGAGGTGGGTCAAATCTTGGTAAAAATCTTTGCCTTGCAAGCATGGGGACATGAGTTGGCATTTCCACCACCCATATAAAAGCCAAGCACAGCAGCTCACAACTGTAACCCCCTATTGAAGACAAAGGTGGACAGAGCCCCAGAACTCACCGGCCAAATCAGTGAGTTCAGGCTTAGTAAGAAACCTACTTCAAATACTAAGGAAGGTGGAGAGGGCCTGATGAAGACATTGAATGTTGACCTCTAACTCACAGACATGTGTGCACACAGCACACTCACACATACAACACTCACAGGTCCTCACAGTCATGCCTTCATCTACACATACATACAGAAACACATAACGTGCAAACACTCACACTTCTACCCTCTTAAACATGCACACATAAAGCAGAATACATACACATCCCTAAAGTCTGCTCTAGTAGAACATGGAGAGGCCATCGCACCAGATGTAACTTCTCTGGACCTGACAGCTGTCTTAATAACAGTGGGAGAGCTGCTTGGGTTAATGCCCCTCAGCCAGCTCTGGTTCTCTTCCAGGATGTCTTAAAGTTCACTAAATGTAATTTCAAAATCCAGTTCCTAATCATAGGGTTGAAAAAATGGAAGCATTTTAACTAGGGCCATGTTTTTTAATAAGGCAACTTCATTGTGGGAAAATTTCCTAAGAGGTAATAGACATTGAGGCCCGAAAGGCTGTTTACATTGTTAAGCTAGAACTGTCTTTCTGTCTTTGAGAGAAATGTCTAAGCTTTGTTTCAGTGAAGGAGAAACGGCACCAGGTGTTGCTGCAGAAAGGAATACAAGTCTGTTTGGTTACACTGTTGGCTATTAGTCTGTGGGGTCCCAGAGGACCTTATATGCAGTGACATACATGGAAACAGGGAGACATCTGTTTGAATCGGAAAAGGGTCATCTTCAGAGAATTTAATAATTGAGAATGCCAGGACTCCCAAAACAGGATTTAGGCTCAACCCTGCCATAATTCTCTCTAAGGGAGAAAGTGGAGGTTTTCCTCCTGGGTCTCCCTCACTAACAGGTCCACATGGGTCCTCATCTGTAGTCCTGTGCAACCTTGGATCCGTGGTAAATCTGAGTCTTTAACAGCCTTGACAGAGTCTGACCATGTGCATCCTAGGACAGCCTGAGGAGTGCTGGGATTACAGCCTTATGCCACTGTGCTCGGGATTTCCTTTCCAATATTTACAAGTGCAGACTCTGCAAGTCTTTGAGTTCCAGCCAATTCAGGCTGTCCTTCTACTGTCTTTGGGAGGGGCTAGGGAGTGAACCTAGGACCTCCTACGTGCTAAGTAAGTGCTCTGCCTCTGAGCTATGGAGCTGTATCCCCATGGATGGCACTAAATTGCCCAGTCTAACCTTGAACTCAATTATTTTATAGCCCAGGAAGGCCTTGAAATTGTGATTCCCCTACCTCAGCCTCCAAGAACTGGGAGAACTGGGATTGCATGTGCCAATGGGCCTGGCTTTCGTCTTACCTTTTTTGTGTTCCCCCTGGATGGAGCCTCAAGAGCCTACCTTAGGTTTTGTTTTGAGACAGGGCTCCCTGTGTAGCCCAGAGACTAGCCAGAGACAATCCATCTCCCTACTTCAGCCACCCTAGTACTGGGAGTACAGGTGTGGACCACCACACCCAGTGCCTAATTATGTGTTTCTTATCTCCCTTTCTAGGTCAGGAGGCTCTCTCTCATAAAAGAGACTGTTTTATTCTCCTCTTGTGTCTCTTCTACCTTTAAGTCTTGCGAATCTTGGCTTGGACCTCTCTTCACTTACCTCCCCCCCCCCCAAAAGCACACTGTTCCCAGTGTATGTTTCTCCCTTGCCTTAGTCCGTTCCTGTTGTCTTCACTGGTTGGGGTCATTGAGAGGGTTCCAGGGCCCTCCTCCCGGCACTAGCCTGCCTGTCTCTCTCACAAAGCCTTTTGTGACAGGCATTGTGGCCCTCTCTCTCTCTATCACACACACTCACATCACCTCGCCCTCAGAAAAAACAAAGGGTGTGTCACAGGGAGAGCACTGTGGGCTGTGAAACGTCTCAAAGTCCACAGGTTGGGGAGTATGCCAGGTGCCCTTGTGTCTTCACCTGCCCTGGGCGGGAAGCTCCCTCTGCCGCATTGGGAGGCTGCAAGCCTGGCTCTGCTCTTTGAAGGCTGCATTGAAAGACCACGAGAGAGCTGGCCTGTGTGGATACAAAGCTAGTGGGAGCCAATCCATTCTCTTTCCCATGCTCTCATTACTGATAGATGACGAACGTCCTGCTTTGAATAATTACATTCCATTAAAATACTGCCTCAAAAAGTTTATATTCTAGCATAAAATAAGGGCCTTCTCTCTCCTACTAATACTCTTCCTCACTGAGAGTGAAGGTGATATCTCTGAAGCTTTCCTTTAGCTTATTAGAAGACAGAAGTAATTTTAAGGAAGTCTCAGAGCAAGAATGCAGTTTATTTCCCTGAACATAGATAAGTAGGGGCCCTGGGGGTGGGGGGGGCGCGGGGGGGGGGGGGCAAGGGTAAGAGTTACCAAATCCCACTGAGTGTCCAATAGCCTGCAGAATGTAAGGACAGCTTATTCCCATTTTACAGATAAGGAAACCAAGGCCAAAAGTGATGTAGCTAATATATGAAGCCACAGTTCGGGCCTCGGCATGACTCCTGACCTTGCCTCAGAAGTCCTCCAGGTTAGAAAAGGCTTGCACGGTGCCAAAAGATCAGTGATGCTCTTCCAGGATTCTAAATCTCAGTGGCGACTGATTGATTTCCCTTCACTGGATCTGACTGTGCTGTCCCCAGGTGCCAGTGGCTGCAAAGGTTAAGTAAGGCCTTGGAGTTTCTCTTCCTGCCTTGCTCACAGTTCAGGTTTCTTTATTGTGTAAACAGCATTGAGTGGCTAAAGGCCAGTGTTTCTTCCACCTGTGGCTGACTCGCCCAACTTCTCACTCACAAGACTCTTAACTACCGGGGTTTTGTTGTTTTGTTTTGGGGTTTGGTTTTTGGTTTTGTTTTTTGCTTTTGTTTTTGTTTTTCTTAACAAAAGCTAGGTCCTGTAACCAAAATGACTGGTAAACTCTTCTCAAAGCTTCATTGCAAGGGAAATAAAACTATTAAAAGACCATTGCTTTATAATTGAGGAAATTGAATCAACTTGTTTGGAGGCATAAGCAGAGGAGGACTGAGCTGTCCTGAGACTAAACAGTGCTGTGCTCTGGTGTGGCTCTGGAGGCAGCAGGCTTGTCATCCCCATACTGCAGAAGCCCCCCCATGCTTCCTTTGCCCTTCCCACTGAACTGTCCTACCAAATTCACAGCTGCTGGTAGAGAGCTTTGTTAGATGTTACATCTGGGGCTATATCTTAATGTTTTGTTCTTTGGGGGGTTTTTACTGTAATATTTGAAGTATAAATACCTTAGTTTATTTGTTTCTTTTCTTGTTTTTGAGACAGAGTCTCAATATATAGCCTTGGTAGTCCTGAAGCTTCCTGTGGGGGACACACCTGTAATCTCAGTGCTTAGCAGGCTGAGGCAGGAGCATAAGAATTGGTGACCAGGTGACACTATATTGTTCCTACCTGAAAAATACTAACAACAACAATAATAATAATGGGCAGTTGGAATGTAGCTCAGGTAGGTAAATGCTTACCTAGCATCCAGACCCTTGAATCCGATCCCAGGAACTGCACAAGACAGTGATGATGCCTGTCATCCAAGACTCGTTATTATCTATTGGGTGACAGGTACCTGGTGATGATACATTATGCTCTTCTTTCATTTTCCTTAATACAACCTTTTAAATATTTTTGTAACTATAAACAAACTTCTGTTGTCTGTGCTGTTCCCACATTGCAGTGTCCAAAGAGAACAGGTTTTTCATTTCCACACACAATTGAAATTGTGGTCACACTGAAACACACTGAGTTTGAGGGATTGGGGAGGGAGTGTGTGTGGAGTAAGGCACTCTGATGGGCTTCCTAGAATAGAGTGATGGTGCCTATGACCAGAACAGCCAGTCATATGTCAGAGCCTTGATTACTGTTAGAATGCGGATATTTCTGTAGACCGTGTAAGAAAAATACACTTTAATTGTTAATGTTTTCTTCTCTGTATCAAAATGGCACAGACTAAACCACTTCCCAGCCCTCATTGGCACAGTTACTGAGAGGTTAGCAGAGGCTTGTGGACCCTTTCTCTCTCCCTCCCTCCCTCCCTCCTTCCCTCCTTTCCTTCCTTCCTTTTTTTTGGGGGGGGTGGTCAAGCAGGGTTTTTCTGTGTAGCCCTGGCTGTCCTAGTACTCATTATGTATCCACCTGCCTCTGCCTCTCAAGTGCTGGCATTAAAGGTGTGTACCTACCACCACTGCCCGGCCTAATGAAAATAATGTTATGGCTAGGAGTCACCATAATATGAGGGTCACAGCATTAGGAAGGTAATAAACACTGTCCTAAATGATTTGTAAGTTACAAGTGATTCCTTGTTTATGCACCAAAGACAACCCCGAAGTTTGTGTCTGTTTTTATTTCATGTCTCTTGTAGGCATTAGATAGGTTTGCCTCTGTCTTATTTAGTGGATTTCACTTACATTTTATTTTACATAATAAGTATTTTATGGTTGCAACAAGCAGGATCTTGTTTTTAGTCCAAGCTGAAACCACTTTGTCTCAGGCAATTCTCTAATTCTTCCTGTGCCCAAAAAGTATCGGTCCTATTGATCAAATCACATAGTAAATATAAACTTGAGTGGTATCTGTTTATTTTATGTGTGCATCTGGAACAGGCCTCATTGAATTCATTACCAGGACAATGGAAGGATGTGACATCAAACCTAAAGATGCTGATGTGTTGCTGAGTAGCAGCTATTTCCTTTCAATGTATTTGCTTGTGTGTTTATGTAAATAAAAACGGAGGAACTGTGGTTTGTTTTAGAATTCCAGACTTCCATCCCCACAGACTTCTGTCATGCTGGTTCTGACCTCTCAGAAATGCTGTCACTTGACCATTCATAAGAAGATTGGTTGGGCTTCTTTGTGGAAGTTTTAGTGTGTTGTTTCAAGAGCCTCTTATAGAAATACCTGAGGCCATTCAACAGTAACCGCCATGCTTCTGCTCCAAAGCCCACAGAGCCAATTTAGCCTCTGGAACCCTTGCTCTGCCAACCTCTCCTAATCACTGCAAATGGGCTAACAGGTAGTAAGTAGCACACTGTGTTCCATTTGGCTATTAGGTGTGCCTGCTTGGCTGTGGGCGCACAGCTGGGAATCTAAGGACGTAAGGCAATAGTGGACAGAGTAGAAGACCTGAGGTTGAAGCTCCAAACTACAGGAAGGATCAAGCTGCCTTGTCCACAGAAGAAAATGTCTAGACCGAGCAAAGCTGAAGCCCCCTTCTCCTCCCCCTCACCCCTTTCTCCCTTATGCCTGGGGATTTAGAGGATTGCTACGCCCGTGAATTATTAGGCATGATGTTTTCTTTTATTAGGTTGGAATGAAATACAGAAACCTAATCCTGAAACCTGGGGGATCTCTGGACGGCATGGACATGCTCCAGAATTTCTTGCAACGTGAGCCAAACCAAAAAGCATTCCTAATGAGTCGAGGCCTGAATGCTTCATAGACCGGGATCCTGGGAGCCATCCATGTCTGGAGGACAAATCAACACCGCCATGTGGTGCTGGCCAGGAGGCTGAAGGGAGTTTTACAAATGAAAACTTAGATTTCTATTGATTTGCTTTTGTTTTTTAATTTTAAAAATTATATAGATGTAAATGGAATTATAAATACTGTGACCTAAGAGAAGACCCACTAAAAATAATTGTACTATAAAATTTCATAAAAATGGATTTGATTTCTTTTGATAAAAATTTCATATGAATGTAATTTGATTTTTTTACTATTTTAATCTCGATAATGTAATGTAAGAGGGCTAAGAATTTTTTAATTGAATCACAAACATGACTATAATTTGATCCTTCTTATATCTTGAAGTTTTATACTTGAGATTTCTAAACTGATAAATGAATCATCACATTCTCTCTGGTAAATATTTTCTCAGAGCTCTGCGTCAACTTTGACCCTCTGCCGCACAGCTAAGTGTCTCTTAGCCTTTGCCTGCATGTCCCAAGGACAGCAGAGTATGCCTCTGTAATGCTTATCTTTTGTACAGTGGGCTTGCTGACTCTCAGCTGTCACAGTTATGTTTCTCCACTTAGATTTGGACTTTTTCTTTCTAAAGTTTAATTAGATAATAATTTTTAGTCTAGTTTTAACTGTCCTAATAGATGTTACAAGTTTTGTGTCTTGTGTGAAAGGCGTCCAGTCTGGTGGCGGTCACAAGTGAGAACAGTAGAGACACCTTTTGGACTCTCGTGTTTCTTTTATTTTTGCTGTATATTTGTTTCTTTTTGTTTTTCTTTCATTTTGTTTGTTTGAGATAACATCTCACTGTGGAGCCAGATCAGCCTGGAACTCACAGTAATTCCCCTGCCTCGGCCTCCCAAACCTTAGGATTGCAGGTATGAGCCACCACATTCAGCTCAGTTCTCTTTCTAACAACCGTGTATGACTTGCCTCCCTTACTGACCTCCGCCCCGGAAGCACCAGGTGGACATGTCACTGTCTGTTAAAGTAAAGAGGTGAGAAGAGGTGGGCTGGAATGGAGCCTTTGAGAGCAATTGCTCCCTAGCTACGTGGGCAAATGAGCTGTGGGGAAAGGCTCTTGAGTAACCTGCTTCACTAGGTGATTTTTAAGTGAACCTCCAGATCTGTAGCTCTTTTTATGGGGGCCCAAATTTTCAACTCAGCAGCAGACTAGTAAGCACACACCATTTATTTTAGCTCTGGGAATCTACTCAAAAAGGAAATCAAGCTGGATACCTAGAAGAAAATGTAAATGAACTGTGAGTGGACTTTGCAGGGTCGAGTCGGTTTTTTAGCACATATGTGAGGAGTGACTTGCTGGCCGGGACAAAATTAGAACCCTTCTGTCCTCTAAGCCAAATGGACTTTGTGTTAAATAAAATGTTATGTTGTGTAATAAAGTTATACACAGCAGGAAGTGCCAAGGACTTGCACACAGAGGAAAGCCCATTTTTCTGTACTTTGGTTTGTTTCTGTGGTGCTGGAGCTCAAATCTCTGCCTTCTTCACCCATACCAGGCAAATGCTCTGCTCTCCCCAGCTTTCTTCATGGTGGTTTTAGAAATCTCTGGAAGCTTCTCATATCTCTGCCCACCCTCATCCTCCCCAACTTTGGTTTTCCACTTTCAGAAAAAAAGAAAAGAAATCTCTCTTCAGCTTTTTCTATTACTGCCCGGTGTGTCTCCTTCAGAATAACTTTATCATGAATCTTAGTTCACTTGGAAAAGTTAATAATTGGTGTGTAAAACTTTGCACACAATAAAGTTACATCACTGTCCACAAGAACAAGCTCACAGTTCTTTTGTGTTTTAGTGTTAAAGCTCGTATTTACAAGAGAGCAGAGGCACGGTGTCTCAGCCACCCAGCTACACAGATATTGAATTGTCCTGGATGTTCTGTTTCCTTATACAATAGGTTCAGCACACATACCCAGTCTTGTTCTTTGCTCTCTAAGCAGATATCTCTTCTGTCTGCAGCGTTTTGTCATCATCAGAGAAGCTGTGTGCAGAAGGAAGCTTTCACGAGTCCATCAAGAGTCAAGATATCTCTGTTGACTTGACACCTTTGTGACTGAGAGATATGACCGGATAATTTTGTCGAAGTGGATTCCTAGCTATTGAGTATAGAGAGGGGATTATAAGTCCTTTAGCTAAAAGCAAAAAGTTCCACTAAAAAAATTAGTGATTTATAAGTAACAGCTGGAATAGTTTCATATGATCATGTTTTTAAAATGAAAAGACTCCATTACTGAGACAAACTTGAAATTAGTCAAATCCCATTGCCAAGTTTAAGTAAAGCCTCACTGAGATACTATTACTTGGCAAACAAAAGTCTTGGCAATTTTCTGGCCAAATTTTAGTATGAATTCACTTTTTAGCACACTTGGGGAGAGACCAGTGGGAAAGTACCAAGCCTCTGAAGAGTGAACTAGAGGATATGTGTAACCATGGGGACTGGATGCTGTGTTCCATTCTAGGCACCACATTTTGAGCAGGCTTGGGTTAAGCATTACAGTGTTTGGAGACGTGGGAACAAAATGATGATGACTTCGAAAATAGCCCTTTATAGGAAGATGCATCTGGAAAGTGAATTCTCATTGTCTCAAATACTTGTACAGTATGGGAGAACCAATGCCATGGCTAACGATGTTAGTGCTTATAACAGTTAGAAAATGCAGGCTTCAGTTCAGTATGAGAAACAGCTGTTGATTGGCATTGGCACTTTCTCCTGCTGTTGGTGGGTGTCATTAAGAACCTCTATTTCAAGGAGTGTTGCCAGAGAGATTCCACAGGGAAGCTTTGGATTCTTTCTGTGATGGTTAGAGAAACATCACTCAGGTGGGATGTTCCTATTCTGTGTCTTAGAAAGGGCACAGAGAACTGGGGATGTGATTTCATGGATAAATACCTCGCAGGCAAGCATAAGGACCAAGTTCAGCTCATCACCTACGTAAAAGCCAGGTGTGGCAGAGAGCTCTAATCCCCGTGGGTGGGGGGATAGCAACTAGGCAGATCCCCAGCTCACAGGTCAGTCAGCCTAGACAAATTGGTGAGCCCTGGGTTCAGTGACAACCTGTCTCAAAATAAGTTGGCAGACGTAAGAGGAAGATAACCAGATTCAGATGCCCCCTTAAAACCTGCAGCTTCAAAATGGCTCTCTCTAGGTGATCTCACCTCACAGACTGCTTCGACTAGGCCTGTATTTCCCTAGTGCTGGACCATCTCACAGAGCCTGAACAGCAGTGCAACAGCCAGCTAGCTATCCCAGGACTTGGTCAACACCCCAGCTTTCTCGGATCCCCCAAAGATGTGGATGTCCCCCCCCCCCCCCCCGCAGCAGTCTGTATACCACCACGTGCAACCAAGTACCTTTCCACCATCAGCTAAAAGCTGATATAACAGTACCTTCTCTTGTTCTTGCTATCCTGTCTGTCTGCCTCTCTCATAGTCCCCACCCCTAGACAGCCTTTCCCCCTTTCATGCCCCCCCCCAGTAGATTCCTTACACTAGATCTGTTGCTGAAGTGTGTTCTCTTAGGGGCATAGCTTGGCAGAACCCACTGCGTGTACCTCCCCCCCCCCCCCCATACACACACACTGCTCTTTATTCCTTCAATTGCCCCCTCCCCCAATTCATAGCCCCTTAGCTTTCCTGCCTCTGCCTCCTGAGTGCTGGGATTAAAGGCATGAGCCACCACCGCACAGCTTCATTTTTTATGCATATGTATGTGAGGCCATGTGCCTCAGGTGCATGCAAGATCCTGAAAAGACGGCATCAGACTCCCAAGAACTGAAATTATAACCGTGGTGAGATGCCTTCTGGGTACTGGGAATTGAGTCTGGGTCCTTTGGAAAAGCAGCCCGTGTCTTAACCCCTAAGCTATCTCCCCGGACACAGAAACAACTCTTTTGTGAGAGAAAAAGAATGAAAATTCCTAAAGTAAAACAGCAGGGGTGAAGGTGGAAGGGATTTGCTGGGAAGGGGGCTTCAGCAGGTGAAGAGGGTAAGAAGTCAAAATAACCAAGTGTTTGTGGTCTGCGCAAGAATGGCCCCAAAGGCTCATGTATCTGAATGCTTAGTCGTTAGGAAGAGGCCATACTAGGAAAGATTGTTGGAGGAATGTGTTACTGGGGGGTGGGGGGGGTGTGAGTTTTCAAAAGACCATGCCAGGCCCAGTTCTCTTTCCCTGCTGCCTGGGGATCAGGATGTAGCTACTTTTCCAGCACCTCGTCTGCCTCTGTGCCTCCATGCTCCCTGTCCTGAGGATAATGGACTAAGCCCCAATTAAGTGCTTTCTAAGAGTTGTGGTGGTCATGATATCTTTTCACAGCAATAGGACAGTGACTAAGACAATATACATATATGAAGTTGTAAAAGGAACCAAAAATTGTAAATGGTTCTAGAGGTTTTCCTTTCTGTGATTATGTATTCCAAAACTAGGATTCTGTTTTTCTCCCTGGGCTCGAAGTCAAACCTGGAGCTTCGGATCTTAGGGTTACTGTTGCTGTGATGAAACACCAAAATCAGCTTAAAGAGGAAAGGGTTTGTTTGGCTTTTACAGCCACATCACTGCTCATCATCTCAGGAAATCAGGATAGCAATTTAAGCAGGGAAGAAAGCTGGAGTTGGGAGCTGATGCAGAGACTCCTCCTGATGGAGGAGTATTGATTGGTTTGCCCCCATGGCTTGTGCAGCCTGCTTTCTTACAGAACCCAGGAGCACCGGCCCACAATGGACCAGCCTTTCTCACATCAATCACTAATTAACAAAATGCCTACAGACTTGTCCGCAGCCTGATATTATGGAGGCATCTTCTCAATTGAGGTCCCTGTGTTTCAAGCTGACACAGAACTAGCCAGGACACTTCAGGCGTGCAAGACCAATAAGTGCTCTGTCGCCAAGCTATATCTCCAACCCCTAAAGCTGGCAATTGCTTATCTAGAATCTCTAATTTGCTTGAAAATCTAAGGATAAGGCAGAGGGTACAAATATCCCATGATTGCTCTGAAATTATTAACCATTTTTACATTCATGGGAGGGTCTTTACCTTTAATCATAAAAAAATAAAATAAAAGCACCATTTTAGGCAATTTGCTTTGAACATCTTTTTTTTAAAATCCAAAGACTCTAAAATACCTAGTACACTAGGACATGGGTCCTAGAACAGGAGATGAAAAATAAAAACGACAAACCGTCACACTGGTAGAGAAGGCAGATAGGTTGGTAAAGCATTCAAATAAATTGTGGCACAAAGGTGTGTGTTAAATGGCTTTCTCTGGTTTTGTTTTTTGTTTGTTTGTTTGTTTGTTTGTTTGTTTTATGCAACCCTAGTTTATTCCACAACTGTATCATTGTGCCATAGAATTTTAAGGAGTTACTTTGCCATCTGCCACCACTGGCTTTTCTAACAACCATCACCCCATACACACACCCTTTTCTATGGTTTAATAGAAAAACTAAAGAGTATTCTTCCTTGCTGGTTAGACTCGGTACAAAGGGCTCACAAATGTTTATTGAAAATGCTTTGTGATCAAAGTGTTATAAATCAGTAACCATCAGAGAAGTAATGTGGGGTCTTCCCTGACCTAAATATTATATACCCTAAGACACTGAGGCAGCCAATGAAGCCAAGAAGGAGGTATTTAATTTGAGCAGTTCTTAGAGATGGTTCAGTATTAGTCAGGATTCCTTAATTCTCCCATCAGTGTAATTTCCATTGCTGCTCAGAGGCAAAGAAAAGTACTCTTAATTCTTCAGTTCCTCATTGCCTAGGATCTGTGACTTCCGTTATATGAATAGAACCGTATTAAGCAGGTCAGTGACAAATTACAGAAGCTTAACAGTTTCACAGTTCATGGCAAGGATGAAGATGAGACTGTAAATGCAAAACCCATTTCCCTCTGTTTCTTTAAACCATAGGCTTTCTAGAATTCCTTGGTTCTGTCTATCAGACCTGTTATTTTCTTTAAGTTATAAACTTTGGGAGAGAAAACACATACATCACAGATCTAAAGGGGCAAGGTGAAGAGTTTCCCTCCTACCCTAGTTTCTCACCTGTCTAGTTCTCTCCCAGGTGGCTGTATCACTGATACTCCTTACATCCTTCTAGAGATGTTTTTACACAGAGACAATATGCCCTGGTCCTGCTCTCCAAGGCAGCATCTCATCTGCATCATTCTTTAGTAGTACTCAGTATTTGGAGATCTGCCTTCTAACCAGTGGTTGCCTAGGATCCCATATATAAGTGTGTGGTAATGTAGTCCCTCTACCAATAAATATCATGTATATTTACACTGTCTCCGCTCTTTTGTTTATTTTCTCTCCGTGTTGAGAATTGACTCTAGGGCCTCTCGCATGGTATTTCCCACAGAGCTATTCCCCGACTGACCTTGTTTCCACTTTCCGGACATTTTATACAATGTTGCCAAGATCATTTTCAAAGATATAGTGTTCCACATCTGCCAGTTTGTCTGCTAAATAAATTCTAAAGAATGTAATTAATTCCTGTCTCAAAGGATAGATGTATTTCAAATATTGGCAGATTCTGTCGATAGAAGCCATATGTCTGGGTAGTGTTTATTGCAGTTGTTCCAAACTGAGAAAATAAAAATAAATGAAGAAAAGTCATAATTAGCAAATAAACACCCACTCCAGCACTATACCCTTTATAGTGTTGGGCGACCAAAAAAAAAAAAAAAAAAAAAGACACTCCTTCCAAGTAGGAGTACATGCAGGCAGGAATGTTCTTTCTGTGTTAATGACTGGGTAGGTCGAAAAAGGAATGTCAGACTCCATCCCAGAACAAAGCCAGGACAAAGTGAAGTAAAGCAAAAGATGGATTTTGTCATCCTTGTCCCCAGTCAGACGTCCTTCTGTGCTCTTAAACATTTGTGTGAGTGACAAGTAGGACTTCTGTTGTGACGCACAATGCGATCACTGTTCTCGGCATGCACATGGCCCCTCAGCCTCAGCTTTAATTATAAAATCTTCAGCCAGGCACAGTTTGCTTCTGTTTTTGTTCAGCTGGCATCCCAGTCAGCCAGTGAATTTCCAGCTGGGATCAGGTGGTATGAGAGAACTCATCACCTGCTGTACCTTCCCCTTCTTCTGTACAGTCCTGTCACCTCTCCAGAGGTGGTGGGATCTGGGAGGGTAGAGTCTAAAAAAACACGAGGCAGATGAAAGTCTTATGGAATAGACAATTTTACTCAGAGCCTCAGGTAACTTATACTCTAAGGCTAAGAAGAACTACATAAGTAAAGTGTGTGATCACAAAGATAAGCTGCACAGGGCAAAAACATGCTTTCCCATAGAGTCGGATAAACAAGTAACAATGGCCAGTTGTAATGAGTCATCTGAAGTACACTCACTCCTGTCCACTGTCCCTAGGAGGAACAGGAAAACACATTTCAAGAACATTTCTGTGTTTTGAAGAACTTTTCCCCTCAAGTTTTCTCACGGGCACTCAGAACTTTCCCTACACGACTCCATTCTTGGACCATGTTTCAATGGAGTTTCTGATCAGTGATATTTTTCTGAGATGATTTGAGGTAGTCGATTTTGCATTGTCCTTTCAAAATCCACCTTAGTGTGGGAAGAACAGGAGCAACCTGGTGGTGTCTTTCTAGATGAAATGGAAGATCCACATTCACAGAGTTCCCACTGTGTACCTCTTACTATCATATGACTAATTCTTTAGTAGATCAGCTACAACCTCTGGTCTAAACAGCCATAGGACTTGTTTTCCCTATCTTGCTTTCTCTCCAAAGTCTAGAAAGAGGGGAATAAGGGTGGAGTCAGCTGTGAGCTGCTGATGAGGAAGAAGATGTAAAGGAATTCAGGTAAGCCAGGGGCCATGTGACAAGACAGATTAGTGGAAATAGGTTGAGTTAAGATGCAAGAGCAAGCTAGCAATATGCCTGAGCCATAGGCCAAGGAGCATATAATTAATATATGACTCTGTGTGATTATTTGGGACCAAGCAGCTATGGACAGTCTATTTTGGACAGTTGTTCAGGGTTAGTCTGAGTCAAACCCTGACTACAGTCCCTCATATACAAATGGAAGGTTTCAGATCATCTGCATGGACACAGCAGACGTCTTGTTATTGGTGTAGTCATATCTAACACATCTAGATGCTTTTTAATCAGGAAATGAGAAGAGAACAGTGCCTTTTTTTACAAAGTACTCCCATTCTAAGTAGCCATCAGTGTTCTAATGTCTGCAGGCAAAAGAGAGGCTTGAAATAATCAGGGTAAATGTAAAGGGAAACTCCTTTGGGCCGTGTTAGTGCAGGGTCTACGGATGTGGCTCAGTGGTGAAGCACTTGCCTGGGCCCTGAGAGGAAAAACAATTATGTAGAATATGAAAGAACCTTTGTAAACCCTCCACGACTCATCTATCAAGTTTGCTTTGTTGTTTGGGCCTTGCTTGTACTAAAAAAGGCTTTTACTGCTGAGCTACATCCCCATCTGTTTATCTTCTGAGAGCATTTCACTTTGTAGCCCAGGCTGGCATAGAACTCTAGACACTCTGTTTCAATCTCCTAAGTGTGGCATTTACAGATAATATACCCCCATCCTGTTCTCATTAACCTGTCCTTTTGTTCTGCTCTGAAATTCACGTTTAATTGTGGGTGTATGTTTGTGTGTATGAACATATATATACCCAGTGCATGTGGAGAGGATGGGACTCTTGTGGCAGAAGCTTGTTCTTTCCTTCTACCATGTGGGTTCTGGGCTTCGAACTCGGGTCCTCGGCCTTGAGCTAGTGCCCCTCCTCAGTGAATCATCTCTATGGCCCTCAGATAGTCATTTTGTTTGTTTATTCCCTCACTGTGTGGTCAAGTTTTATTGAAAGCAGAAGCACACAAGCATGCCCACACATGGTAAAGCAAGCAGAGACACACTTCCCAGGTAGGAAGGGGATCTGGAACCTGAAATCTCTCAGCTAGTTTTAAGTAAAATAAGAACCCGTTCTAGAAAAACTGAACTACTCCCTCCATGTAGCTACTGAAGTTCTTGTTCTGGGGGAAGCCAGGAGAGCCATCTTATTTTGTAAATGCAGTGTAAATTGTGTTAAATCTGACAAACGCCCAGTTTCAAGAAGTGTCCTGTCAGAACTGAGCCGAGGCACGTTAGAACCACAACATGCTGTTTCTCTGGTGCCAGAGGACAAAATGTCAGCATGCCTGCCGCATTCCACTGGGATAACAGAACTGGTCACTGCACTAACACGATTGTTTATCTCACACTAAACACACCGATTCTTCCAGGTTAGGGTCACTGGTCTGGCAGCTATAGTTCAAAGGAGACTCTTAAGGAAGCTGAGGTTTTCTGGAATTTGAAGCGGCAATGACAGTGGTTGGTGTGGGCCTGAAGGGTGAGCACTTGGAGACAAGCACTTTTGAATTGTGGAATCTAAGCAGAACACTATGAGAAAAGAGGGTCCAGCCAGCCTCAGAGCTAGCAAAGGCCACAGTGAGACCTTGTCTTGGAGAAGGGGGATGAAAAGATTCTTGGCCCAAAGTAAGGGAAGTTTTAATCTCTCTCTCTCTCTCCCTCCCCTCCCCCCCTTTTAATATTCCTGGCTGTTCTGAAACTCACTCTGTAGACAAGGCTGGCCTCGAATTTAGAGACCAGCCTGCCTCTGCCTCCTGAGTGCTGGTATTAAAAACATGCACCACTGTTACCCAGCCAGAAGAAGTTTTAATTTTTCAAAAGCAAGCACTGCTTGTCTAGCTGCTTCTAAAGAATTGCCAGAACTACTTACCCAAATATATAATCAAAGGTGTGAGTGAAAAGGAAGCTAATGGGCTAGGCCTGGTGGCACATGCCTGCCATCCTGGTATTTGGATAGTAGAAGCAGGTGGTTGTCCATTTCCGGGTCAGCCTAAACTACATAGAACTAAAAACCTGTCTATAAAACAACAGCCAAAGGAAGGGAGACCCCTTGAGACTGTCATTATCTCTGTAAGAAAGAAAAAAAAAAAAAAAAGTGAGGTCATATTTCTATGTAGCATTACCAAAACTGACCCTAGCAGAAGGAGGCGGAACTGTTCAGCACATCCAAACAGGCTGGCTAACTGATGGCTCAGCCTCTGAAAAGTTACAGTCAGCATGAAGAAGTCTCCCAAATCAGAGGTTTCTGTCTTCAGTCTCAGAAAGGATTGCATCTATCATGATTTTTACCTTGAATATTTCTTTTTGACTCCCAAGCTCACTCTCTACATCTGCCCTTTGTGATGGTCTCTCTTATCTCTGCCATATAAAGCAGAGAAAATACCTTGTTAAATTAAAGATTTCTATTGACAACCAAGACACTGAAAAGGTAAGTGTAGAACTGAAATGCTTCTTCTATTTCATCTGGATTTTAATCTCAGTGTCCCCCCACCCCGTCTTTCTCCATCTCATCATAGGATTAAATGTTACCCTTATCTTCATCCTCAACCAACTGGAAATATGGTCTCATGTTTGCTAATTATCTTTCCATTCCCTTGGTTATTAAGGTGTAAATTCTGAGTTAGTGACATACCTTCTTCCCCCAAACAGAGAAACTCTGGGGAGCTTTGCTGCAAGTGTATCCAAGTGCTGGTGAATCTCAGAGGTAAACAGTGTATAAAAATAGAAGGGTGTTTTGAGATGCAAACGTGGTGTCATTCAGTGTTCTCATCCCTATATTTTAGGAGCAAGTTCAAAGAGTCTACTGGATAGGTTGTCAAATGCTAATTGATCTAACTGGTGCCTGTGCTGGTTTGGTTTTTTTTTTTTTTTTTTTAAAAAAAAAAAAACAAAAAACAAAACAAAAAAAAAAAAACTCTTCTGCTCTTGGAGTGTCTCTAGCAAAAGAGAGACTGCATTCCATTCTTCATACAAAATGAAAAAGTTCTGATCACTTTAGGTGATTCCCAGTGAGTAAGAAAAAATAAGGTAGTATTTGTTTGTCTGTCTGCAATTTTGAAAGAAAACAGGTATCTATACATTTATCTTTATTTTCTCTTGTTCTTTATGTGGAACATATGATCAAGTGTATTTGACAGGACAAACAGGTTAACAAGGTAAATCACAATGAAGAGGTACATAATATGTACTGTAATCTTCCACAATAGAAAAAAGAAAGATACTTGCAGTATACTCTAATGAAGTATGGTCAACCGTCCTGCTAAGATGTGTATAGTAGCTGTCTGTAGAACAGCATAGAATGCACTGGGTTTATCACAAAGGGCAACATGCACATAAGATGTGTAGACTAAAGCTGCATGTTAATATAAAAAACAGATATAACTATGAACCAACAATGGCCAGCAAGTGCCATTACAGAAGCAAGCTTGTAGATTATCCTTTATCCAACATAAAATGCTTGTGTGTGTGTGTGTGTGTGTGTGTAAGTGTTCAAAACAGTGCCGTACATCTTTTCTGGGTCTGTATGTAGTAACATAAAAATATCAACATGAAAACAGACACTGAATTCAACAGTGTGTGGTTTCCTTGGGTGAAGAAAAAAGGAAGCAGGATCTAAGAGTGATATACAGAAAGCCACAGCTACAGTTGTGTGTGTGTGTGTGTGTGTGTGTGTGTGTATGTGTGTGTTTCTCTTTAAGAACCTAATACATGGCCCATAAGCTAGACCAGCTAAGAAAGCACTTGCTGTGCAATTCTGATGGCCTGAGTTTGATCCCCACTCACCCATGATGCAAGAGACCAATTCCCGAAAGGTGTCCTCTAACTTCCTCGACGTGGCACGGTGGCGTGCACATACACACATGATGATGATGATGGTAACAACAATAATAGGTGACTTAAGGAAAGGAAAATACAGAACAATATTAAAGTGTTCAAACTTTGTTATTATTTGAAAAATCTTAAAATTAAAAAATGCTTTTGAAGGATTTAAAGGAATTCCTTAACCTTAATCATGCAAAACATATGTACAAATTAATACTTCCAGGATAATTTATGAAAAGATATTCTTTGCCCTATTAAAGCCAAAGCAAGCGTCCTTACCTATAAGAAGCAGAACCAGTTGAGTCACAGTATGAAAAGCATAGAAGTTTAGTAGCCTAGGCCCATATCTGGTCTACAGGGCTACATGGTGATCCCTGTCTCCCTTCCCAGCTCTTGCATCTCAGTAAAGCTTCCACAGAGGGTCATATTTGAGCTTAAAGAGACTCCAGCTTAGCCTCAAGTGTGGCTTAGACTCTTGACTCGATCTTCCCAGGGTCCAGTGTTCTGCATTTACTTTCACTCTCCTGATTTTGCAGACAGAAGCCTATGTATCCGGAGTCACCTGCAGGCAATGTATCCATGTATGCCAGCACATATCCAGAGTCACATATAGGCAATTCCATGTCCCTTGTCCATAATGTATTTGGAAACAATACATGAATTAATCTGGATAGTGATGAATGAGGAGAGATTTACTAAGGGCTTCTAAGGAAGGTGTCCTAGTACAAAAGTAAGCAACAGAAAAGAACAAGTATCCACCTCAAACATTATTATACAGATTTGAAGCACAGAAACCAGCAGCCGACCATGCTATTAGGCTGAAAATGAAGCCAACTTTCTGGAATGGAGAAGCCCCACCCCTACACCCCCATTCCACCCCACCCCACCCACCCCACCCTGGACACTCAATAAAGTGAATCTGTGTGGTGTTCTTTCAGCTCAAAACTTTCCGGATGTTACAGTCATAGATGGCTCAGGTTCCTTAGCTCTGTATGGGGATACTAACGTCCTCCCTGACTAAGTGGTTCTGAAATTCAGTGAGCTGGTGAGGTAGCTCTGTAGGTGAAGGCACTCGCCAGGAAGAGCAGACTCCACAAAGTTGTCTTCTGACCTCCACACACATTGTACCTCATGAAAACACAGTAATAATGAGGACGAGAAGATCAGAGGGAGGCAGTGAACATGAATGCATGTGTGGATTACAGGTTGCTGTTTAAAGGCAACCATTAGCAGTAACCACTGTTAAACCTACAGTATTAGTCTTAGTGCAGTATATGAATTATATGCTTTAGAAAATACAGTCACCTGGCTTAGCCCTTTCCAGGTTTGAGTCGGTGGAGGACATAGATGGCTCCCCTCCCCGGCTTCTTGGTGTAGGGGGAGCACAATGAACCAGAAGCCTGTCAACGCCTCTGGTGCAAACAACAGCTCCATGCATGCCTGGTGGCTGGGGTGGATAGGATTCAATGTAGTGTGATCTATGGTCCAGCCAAGAGCCCTGGCGCCATTCTGGTGAGCCAGTAGAGGGTGGGGAAATGGAAGACAGAGGGGGACAGAATGGCTCATGGGCTGGGGGGAAAGGCTAATATGAAGAGGTAAGAGTGGTGAGGAATAGGCTGAATGTTCCAATAGCCACCTGAGTCTAAGGTCATGTCCAGGCTTGGACTATTGCTAAGGACCAGGTGCTTCTGAGGCACTGAAGCATTGGAGGAGCCTTGTGATGATGTCTGTGGTTCCTGTCAGCACTGAGGTTGGTGCAGAGGCCTGTAGCCTGGGCGTCCACCTAGGGTCATGTTGGTATCTGAGGGCCACACTGCCAGGACCTGAGTAGCCTGCATTGCAACCTGGGGTCATGGTGGCATCCTGGCTGGGCTACTGCCAAAAACCATGTCTGGGTCCTTGGTCTTACCACAGCTGGGGTCTATTTTGATGTCCCTGACCCATAGTATAACCAGGGCCTGCATGGATGCCCAGGGTCTAAGCTGAAAGTTGGTGTCCAAGGGCTGTGTCACCGCCAGTAACATGCCGATTTGAGTAGCTAATGCTGTCACCTGGGGGCATAGTATCATCCAAACCAGGACTGGTTGATGCTGAGGGCCATGTCTGGGTCCATGGCTTGGCCACAGCCAAGATCTATGTTGATATCCATAGCTCCTGAGACAGTTGAAGGTCATGCAAATGCTGGAGGTCTGGACCACCACCTAAGGCCATGTTTGTGTCTGAGGGCCATGCTATGCCAATCCAAGTGTTCTGAGCTGCCACTTAGGACCATGGTGACATATGGGCCTAGGCTGCTACCTTGTAGAGGGATTATGTTGTTCCATTGTAAATAATTGTCCCACCCACTGATTTAATAAAAAGCGCTGATTGGTCAAAGGCAGACAGGAAGTGTGGGTGGGGCTACCAAACTAAGAAAACTCTAGGAACAGGAAGAACAGAGCAGAATGCCAGAGAGAAGCCAGAAGAAGCAGAGGACAACTATGCTGCTCTGAGAAAATGTACCGAGCCCCATGGCTGAACAGGATAAGAGTCATGGATTAGATTAAGGGTAAAGAGTTAGCAAGTTATATGCCTGGGCCCTAGGCCAATCAGCTTAAAATTAATGTATTCGTCTGTGTGTCTCTGTGGATCTGTGGGCCTAAACCTAGAGGGTAGGCCCAAAAGTCCAGGCCAGAAACCTCTTACTATACTACCTAGGACCATGTCTGGATCTATGGCCTTACCACATCTGGGGTCTATATTGATGTCTGTGGCCAGTGTCACCACCAAAGACCACACAAATTCCTTGAGTCTGGGCTGAAGCCTGTGTCCATGAGAGTGTCCAAGGGCTATGCTGTCAATAGGGCCGTTCTGATCTGAGTGGCCTGCATTGTCATTTAGGCCAGGGCTTCTGCCTAAGGGAAGGTTTGGTACTGTGGCCCTATAGCAGCCAGGTAGATGTTCATGGCTCCTGTTACCATCAAGAGCCATGCAAATGACTAGAGTGGGTCAGTCACCAGAGATGTGTTGGTGTCCAAGGGCCATGCTGCTGCTGGGGCCATACTTATCTAGGTAGCTGCTGCTTCCACCAGGGCCATGGTGACATCCAGACCAAGCCGCTGCTGAGGGCCATGTCAGTCCTTGGTTCTGCTATAGCTGGGGATCTTTGATGATGTCTGTGGTCCGTGTTAGCATAGGGGTCATTAGAACCATGCTGTGCTGAGTCTGCCATACCTTTCCACCCCACCCACTCTGGAAAGATGTCCCCATCCCTCACCACAGGAGTGCATCTCACCTGGGCAGCACACTAGAGCTGACCCTGTGGTTAGAGATGCAGGTGAGTGGACGATGGATGTGAGAATAGGAGAAGTGACACCTCACCTCACCCATCTGTCACGTGGTGATATTGGTAAGAGAAATATGCCCTGTCCTCTCACCCATTACCTCCTGTGGCAGGTGAGAGCTGACACCAAAGAGCTAGCCCTGACTGTCCCCCTTCTGCCCCTTGCTACCTGTGGCAAGAGGGTTGTTCTAAGGTCACAAGAGGAAAAAAAAAAAAAAAAAACCCTAGCCCTGCTCCTCACCAGCTGCAAGACACAGGAAAGCAGGTCCTGAAGCCCAAGGACTGACATGGCCCTCAGCAGCAGGTTGGCCTGGATGTCACCATGGCCCTGATGGCAGCAGCGGCTACCGAGAAAAGTATGGCCACAGCAGCAGCATGGCTCTTGGACATGGACACATCTCAGGTGACTGACCCACCTTAGTCATCTACATGGCTCTAGTGGGCAGCACACTAGAGTGACCCCCCACAATCCCTGTAGGCAGTGGCGCAGGTGAGCCACCCCTGAGGGCATGAGAACAGGAGAGCTGACCTCACCCACCTCCTCATGTGCCCCTTACAGCAGTCAGGAGCTGGCCTGGGTGGTGTGAGTGTGGGTGACTTGGATCTGGGGACCCAAGAACAGGAGAGCTGGCCCTGCTCCTTGCTGCAGGCTGCATTGGGTGAGCTAGCTGAGACAGACAGTGCTAGAGAGCTCGCCCAGGCAGTGATGATGAGGAAAAGCTAGCGGGCTGACCAACCCAGCTACAACACAGAACCAGAACCAGGACTGAGAGTTAACCCACTCCAGCATCCACCTCATTTATGAGCTGTTGGAGCAGATGCAGGGCAAGTCTATAGATCTAAAACATCAGGATCCCCATGACACAGGACAACCAGATATCCACGGTGAGCCCCAGTGAGAGCCCATTATCGGGGTGCAGCAGGAGCCAGAGGCCTCTATCTGGGTGACAACGAACACTTGCAAGTAAAGATGAATGGACTAAAGGGTAAATGTGTCACTCAACCGGCCACACTGCAGCTCCCACGAGAGATTCTTCTTTTATTTTTCTTTTGTGTTCTGATTGTTTTTGTTTGGAGGTTTTCTTCTAAATTTGGTTTTGCTTTGGTGGTGGGGGTGTTGAAAGGGTAAAGGGCAGATGCAAGGGGGAGATAGATGAGATCAGACAGAATACATAATGTGAAATCCACAAAGAATCAATAAAAGCTTTTTTAAAAAATCTCATAAAACAGAAAATATAGTCACCTAACATTTACAGACACTTAAAAACATAAAGTGCTTGTGTGTCTTTGGCAGCAGTCAGGAAATTCTGAACATTACATTTCTATCCAACTGCAAGAAGGCAAGGCTTTTTTTTTTTTTTTTTTTCTGACTAGCCATTTATATTAAAGAGGTTACAATGTGTTTGCCCATAAAATACAGTCTCCTTACTTCAAAACTGCATATATGCAAAAATCTCTCTGCTGACGGCATTCCCACTTGTAAAGAGGGCTTTTCTACAGATTAAAGGAGAAAGTCTGTGCAAAGGACTTAGAGCAGGGCTTGTTGCAGCTCCCAGCAAAATCACAGCCAGCCCTCCCTTGGCACTGCACCCCAGACGCATAGAAAACACCTTAGTCGGTTCCGGTAAGGATTGCGGTCTTGTGTTTTCACACGCTCTTTCTTTATTTTTAAAATAGTTTTGCTTTAGGGAAAATGTCTCATTCTTATTCTTTAAAACATTTAAACAAGGACTGAAAATCTAGCTCAGTGGGTAAAGCTTCCCCTACAAGTCTCGCTACCTGAGTTCAATCCCCAGAACCCACTTAAAGATAATGAGAACTGATGTCACAGAGCTGTCCCCTGACCTCCACACAAGTGCCATGGTATGTACACACTGCATTAATACACATGCACTACACACACACACACACACACACACACACACACACACACACGATAGATGATGGATGGATGGATGGATGGATGGATAGATATTTGAAAAGAACTCAGCTCTTAAATCACTGGATGCTCTTAAAGAGGACCTGGATTCGATTTCCAACACTCACATGGCAGCTTACAACTGTCTATATATAACTTTAGTTCCAGGGGATTCAATGCCTTCTTCTGGCCTCCATGAGCTCCAGACATGCAGACAAAGTACCCATACCTATAAGAATAAAATTTTAAAATTAGTAAAACTCAAACAATACAGAAACGTGAAAATTAAATAAAAAGCATTTAAAAATTCCATGTTATTTCCTGGATACTTGATAAGAGACCAGACTTTTCTCTGTTTATTTTATTAGGAACAAGGCTGGAGAAATGGCTCAGTGATTAAGAACACTGGCTGTTCATCCAGAAACCCAGGTTCAATTCCCAGCACTCATATGACTGCTCACAACTGTCTGTTACTCTAGTTCCAGAGATCTGACACCCTCACACAGATGTAGCAACAATACACAGAACAAAAATAAATAAATCATTAAAAAATATACAAGCATGTATATATATATATATGATGTACATACACATGTGTAATAGATACACATGCATAGATTCAGCCACATAAATTTTATATGCATAGGTAGATCTTTCAATAGTAGTTGAAAGGGAAATTTTTTGTTATTTGTTTATTTTAGACAGGACCTCACTGTGTAGTCCTGCTGGCCTGAAACTTACTCTGTAGACCAGGTTGGCCTGGAAATCATAGAAATCCATCTGCCTCTGCCTTCTCCAGTGCTGGGATCAAAAGCATATGCCATCACACTCAGCCCACATCATTTAAAAATATATATAACATATCTATTCCTATAGCTTGCTTTATTTATTTACTTTTTCCCCAACAACTGTCAATTTCTAGTACTGAAAATTGTATTAAATCTAGTAAAAAAATTTTAATAACAAATTATAAAGTTCTTTTTTAAGTAAAGCATCTTTTTAAGCACATTTAAACGTATAGCTCAATAGTGTTACACATACCCATGCAGCCATGCTAAGTCCCTCCTAACCAACATTCTACTTCATGTTCTATACATCTTTTATTTATTTGAATTTTGGGTTTGGGGGGTTTGTTTGGTTTTGATTGTGTATATGCCTGTGCCATGATGTGCAAGTGGAGGTCACAGGGCATACTGCAGGAGTCCATTCTCTTCTTATATACTATGTGGGTTCCAGGGCTCAAACTCAAGCTTGGCATCAAGTACCTTAACCCACTAAACCATCTCACCAGGCCCATCTTATCGTGTGTGTGTGTGTGTGTGTGTGTGTGTGTGTGTGTGTGTGTGTGTGTGTGTGTGTGTGTGTGTGTGTCTGTGTCTGTGTGAGTTTCTATGTACTCAGGTTAGGCTCAGGTGTCCAAGGAAGCCAAAAGATAGTGAATCTCTTTAAACTGGAGTTACTGACAATTGTGAGCTGCCTGGGAACCAAAGTGGAGACCTCTGCAAGAGCAGTAAAAACTCTTTTTTGTTGTTGTTTCTTGAGACAGGGTTTCTCTTTCCTGGAACTCCCTCTGTAGACCAGGCTGGCCTCGAACTCAAAAATCTGCCTGTCTCCGCCTCCCACGTGTTTCTCACCTCTCTCTACCTCCTTACCCATCTTAGTGTCTGTTTTGTAACAGTTTATGTTTCAGGAATATTTATATTCCTGAAATTCACATTAAATGAAAGTATGAATGTATATTTGAGGTACTCACTAATAAAAAGAGGTCACAACCTCATTTATCCATTAGGAATCAATGTCAATCTCAAATTAACTGAAACCTATTAAATGCTTACTGTATTACCAAGACCTGACTCTCGGTTCCCAACACAAAGCCGAGGAGTCTTTTTTATTTATTTATTTTATGTACATTGGTGTTTTACCTGCCTGTCTGTCTGTGAAGGTGTCAAATCTCCTGGTTCTGTAGTTACAGACAGTTGTGAGCTGCCATGTGGATGCTGGGAATTAAACCCCTGCCCTTTGGAAGGGAAGCCAATGCTCTTAACCACTGAGCCATCTCCCCATCCCCCAGAGGGGTCTTTTTAAACATATTGAATGACTGGCCAGGCATGGTGGTGCACACCTCTGATCCCACCACCCAGGAGATAGAGGTAAGTGTCTCTCTCTGAATTCCACACCAGCCAGGGCTACAGAAAAAAACCCTGTTTCACAAACAAAAACCCAGTGACTGGGGGTATTCTCCATTCAAAACTCTGCAGGGCTCCCTGTTTACTCCCTGTGTCTGACTTCCTTTTTCCCTGTTACCTTTCTTGGTTTCCAACACTGACCCTTCTTTGCAGCAACATTTCAGCCACACCCACCTCAGGGCCACTGCTTCAGCTGGTTGATTTTTTTTCCCTTTTTTTTTTTTTTCTTCCCTAATATCTACCTTGCTTGTGTGCCTGCTTCTGTGATCTCTCAGCTCAAATGTCACTTTTCCAGGGAGGCGATCCCTTGCCATCTCACTCAAAATGACAGGTACCACATAATTACCTTTCTCTTTTTTTAATATAGCGTCTCTATCAGGTGATGAACCATGCACTTTATTTTAATTTTCTGTTTCTGTAATGACATCGCTCAGTAAATATTAAGCCACCTACATTAAAATAGATGAATTTATATGTGGTGACAGAAAGTGGCAGGTAGTTAATTGCCTTGAGCAGGTGAAGAGAGGGTTGAATGACGGGTTTTGTGTGCAGTTTCCCACACATTGGACATAATTGTTGCAATCTTGAATCAGGTCAGTTGTGCTTATCTTCTCGAGGCCACCATAAGATCAGACCTGTCAACACATTCTCATGTGATATGAGGAGAAAGCTCACAAGTCCCTCTGCTCCAGAGGATGTATAAGGAATAGACAGTTGCTTGGAAGCCACATCCTGTATGTGGAGCAGCTATCAGGTAATGGCCTCATGCTCTAGTAAGTAACCCTTGAGAACTCAACAGCTCACCATGCTAACCTTGCGTGAATTGGGGGGGGGGGGGCGCTTGTCATTGTCCTGTCTATCTGGAGTGAATTGAAATAGAGTACTCAGGAAAAGTCACACAACACAGTTACAAGGAACATGTTCTAAGTTTTTATTACATGGATAATTACGTGGATATGTAAATTACTTAAAATTCACTGACATATTTGAATGCATACATTAATGCAAATTATAACTGAATGAAAAGATTGTTTTGGTTGTTGTTTCTTGGAGATGGTGATTTCTCTGTGTAATCATCCTAGCTGTTCTGGAATGCTATAGACCAGACTGGTCTCACACTCACAGAGATTGGCCTGCCTCTGCCTCTCAAGTGCTGGGATTAAAGGCGTGTGCCACCACGCCTGGCTATGAAAGAATTTGGCTGTTTTTTTGTTTTTGTTTGGTTGGTTTTGGTTTTTTTGAATTATCAGTTGATCCGAAGTTCCCAGTATTCACAAGGTAACATAACTATAGTTCAAACTCAGATGTATCTGGTGCCCAGATCTTTGTATGGGGTGCACAGCCTTCCTTCATCTCCAAATCTGTTTTCAGGTTCTCATATCTCTAGGACCAGGAGTACATTTCTGACTAGGTCTTTCACATTTTCAAGATCTTGGGAATGTGAGCTGGTGCAGATGGTTGGCATGCATCTATCTCTCCAGTCCTTCTATGGTGTGATGCAAATAAATACTCTGTTTTCTACAAGAGTCATTAATTAGCTCTCAGGAATTCAGAGATGTAGCTGACACTCAGTGACACCTAACTGATAGGATACTTGATTTCATTTGTCAATTTGGACATGTTATCTAGTCCCCAGGCAGTCACTCAAACACTAATCCAGGTTTTTGGCAAAGGCATCTTGAAGTATGGTGAACATCTGCATTTGACAGATGCTAAGAAAGGGTATGCGGCCTGAGGGAAACACATCCTGTCAGGTCTTTAGAGCAGAATTGAGGCTTCACTAAGCAAGAAGAAATTCTGCTTGTGGACTTCAGTGTCAGCTCCTGTCCGTCCTGATGAACCAGCATCCAAGAACCTAGATTTGCACAAATGAGTTCCTGAAAAGGATTGTTGTGTGTCCCCCCCCCCCCATGTGTGTCTGTGTTTGTGTCTGTTTCTCTCTGCCTCTGTCTCTCTCTGTATGCATATTTTGAATAGTAACCAGAGGCGTGGACACAGTTTTGAGTTCCTTTACCTACTAATTTTCTGATGATAATCTCTGGGGAAAATACATTCCCAAATCTTCACATACTAAATGCCTTTATGGCATCTTCAGGGTTGATCCCTAAATGATAATGAAATGAGACCATTTTTCTTCTCCCTGATCCATGATAATATGGACTTTAGATGGATCTCCATACCTAACTTATCCCACCTTCAAGCAAGCCCTGCCCCAAAGAAAGCTCCATGTACCCTAATTTGAGTCTTGAGTAGTGAGTACCAGCTAGAATTCTCAGTACTGTCACAGGCCTGCTTCCCTAGAAACTCAAATGTTAACATTTCTGTAATTAAAATAAATGTAAATCATGGTCTGGAATAAGCAGGGTTTGGTGGGCTCCAAGGGTAAAACATTTGCTGTGCAAGGCTGACAGCCTGAGTCAATCAACAGAACCAATGGAAAGATGGAAAGAGAGATCTCACTCCACAAAGTTGTCCTCTGGACTCCATATGTGCACTGTGGCATCTGCACCCCCTACCAGGCATCATACCTAAACACACACACACACACACAATAATAAAGTAAATAGCATGCATCCTTTGGACATATCATAAAATTCTCAGGTTGTCCTAATTATCTGGGCTTTGGAGTGAACCACCTGTAGAAATTCTATCTTTGCAGCAAATTCATTTTACTGTCCAACCTTAAACAAATCATAAACCTTCCCCAGCTTCCCAGCACTATGCAGCCTCCAGCAGAGCATTATGCTTCCTTATTATGGCATAAATTCCAAAGGGTAGTTATAAATCTCGGTTCCAGTTGTCTGCTCTCAGCCAAGTCTTTCTAAAGCCAAGATGTGTGTGTGTATACACAACTGTATTGTTCTAAATGCTTTCAGAAATCAAAATAATCTTGCAATGGCTTGCTTGTCTAGTATTGTCTATGTAGTTATTAATCATTCGGTCAGCCCTGCTTATCACAGTGTATTTGAAGGTCTGTAAATTCTGATGGGAGCATGTTTAACAGATGATACATGTTTGTTGAGGCAGGCTGGTCTCAGTGTTACAGTCCTTAGTCCTCCTGCCTTGGATAGCTGCTGCTGGGGTTGCAGGCATGCACTGCCATGCTACACTGACAGAGATTTTAGCTAAGCAAGATGAGACTTTAGATAGTGGGAAAGGAAGGCTACCTTTACCCTATGTTTATCTTGGTGTCCGGAAGGAAACTGCAAAGAATGAAGATTGTGTATCTCCATAAGTTCTGGCACAGATTCTAACACAGAGATTCATGTGGCTGCTAAATGGCCTGGATCTGACCCAGCAGAGGCCAGAGCACAGTGCTAGGCTGGGTCATGTGGCCTGGCCCTCTCTGCTGCCAGTACCACCTCACATCTACCCAGCTTTGCCCGAGCACACCTGTCCACCTGGGTTCCACTGTGTTCACTGTAAGCATAGAGAAGACGTGGAGAATGAGAATCAAGTTTCCCTGTTGGAAGCATTAAAAACTGATGCCATTACCAGGGGAGGGGATGTTCCCAAGAGAAGGGAGTACATTCTTTTGAGGCCATTAGCTAAGGTTGTTGAACTTGTATGAAAGAGTATCACAGATAGGGTCACAGTGGCATTAATTAAAGGGTCACTGGGTCTTGATAAGAACCAAACCATTTCTAAGAGCATCTAAAGTTTTGGCCTCTGAGGAGAGAGACTATTTTATGAAGCTGAAAGAGTTAACACGTCAGGAACAACACCTGCCTGTCATTATCCCATCATCTCGCCAAGTCTATCAGGGATCTAGTACCATCTGGAGAAATAAGGGGCACATATAAATAAACCTAACTAGATTGAGAAGAATTAGGATAGGAAATAATTCCTGTGGATTTGGATTAATGTCACTAAATGCTTTTCAATGTAGATTAAACCTTTAGTAACAGATTTTAACTTTAGATAAATATGTCCCCTGCTTCCTAAAGCCTATAGCTTTCTGGGTGGGTGGGGGAGTTAATTTCCCATAGTCATGATAGAAATAGATCTTTATGTAGAAAACTAATTTTTAATTGAGAAAAGTGTGGGTGGTCCACATCTTTAATTCCAACTCTCAAGGAAGCAGAGGCAGGTGAGATCTATCTATATGAGTCCTGGTCCAGCTTGATCTATGTAGTAAGTTCAAAGCCAGCCAGGATGATATAGTGTATCCAGAAGCACAGCCTGGCACAGCCTAGCCCTGCAGTCCAAATGAATCTCTTCTACCTGTAGCCTGGCCTAGCCCGTTTCGGACTCGCAGCTCTGCTTGGTCCCAAATAATCACACAAAGGTTTATATTAATTACATGTTGTTTAGCCTATGGCTCAGGCTTATTGCTAGCTACCTTTCACATCTTAACCCATTTCTACTACTCTATCTTGCCACATGGCCTGTGACTCACCTGTATGTCATTACATACATATCTTGATTCTTGGTGGCTAGATCTCATCTCTGAGTGACTCTGCTCTTCTTCCCCCTTATCTATGTTTGGATTTCCCTCCTGACGATAGTTGGCCTGGCATAGATCAAAACAGTTCCTTTATTATCCAATAATAATTCACAGCATATAGAAAGACATCCCACATCAATATAGTAAGACCCTGTCTCAAAAAAAAAAAAAACCCAAATTAACTGAGATAAGATAATGTTCAGGGGATGGAGAGATGGGTCAGTAGTTAAGAGCACTGGTTGCTCTTTCAGAAGACTTAAATTTGATTATCAAGCACCAATATTGTTATTCACAACAATCTACAAATTAAGTTCCAGGGGATCCAAAGCCCTCTCCCAACTTCCTTGAGCATCAGGCACACACATGGTGTGTATCCATACATGCATGCAAAACATGAGTACACATAAAATAAAATAAATCTAAGAATTTAAATGATAATATATAACATAAAACTTGCCATTTTGTCTACCTTCTAGTTCATGGTTCAGTGACAGTAAATGCATTCATCTATGAGTGACTGTCATCTACTTGGCAATGGATCATATAAGATTATCCCAACATACAAATAGCCACTCAGCTTCCCATCACTGTGTGTGGCCTTCTACCAGTGGGATCACACAGTATTTCTCCTTTTTCTTATCTCCCTTAGTATAGCATCCTCAAGTCTTGCTATGGGATTACACTCTTGTACACTGTAAATATTTATCCCTCCTACTAGTTTAATAAAATGCTGATTGGCCAGAAGGCAGACAGGAAGTGTGGGTGGGGCTGCCAGACTAAGAAAACTCTGGGAGGAGGAAGAGCAGAGAGACAGAGAGGAAAGAAGATGAAAATGCTCTGTGAAAAGGTACTGAGCCACTTTGCTAATCATGGGTTAGTTTGAGAGTAGAAGTTAGCAAGTGGTATAAGACAACAGCATGTAATTAATATAAGCCTTTGTGAGATTATTGGGACTAAGCAGCTGCAGGCAGTCTAGACCTCAGGGCTAGGCCAGGCCAGAAACTTCAGATTACAGTCTCATCTATCCCTCTAAAGAATTCAAGACTCAAACCAAAGGTTGAGGTGGAATTCTCCTTGCTGGGAGAGACTGAATAGCAAGTAGCTAACCTTCTCGCTTTGCTGTGTTGTTCCCAAAAGCCAAAATCTTCTTCTTACCCCTACTTAAAAGCCCTTCTCCACCTGGATCCTCCCTACCACTCCCTGTCAGCTCATTTGTGAGCTGACCACAGGTTAATTGATTTTAATCAGGCAAATGTTCCACAGTATGAATAAAAGTAGCATGCCCTAAAATAGTATTTCACAACAATTTCCTAATGCTGTGACCCTTCAGTACAGTTTCTCATGTTGTAGTGACCCACCACCAACAAAATTACTTTCATTGCTACTTTGTAATTGTAATTTTGCTACTGTTAGAAATCATAGTGTAAGTATCTGATATGAAGAAATCTGACGTGAAACCCCTGTGAAATGTTGAGAACTGCTGTTTTAATTAATTAATTAATTAGAAAGCAAACCAGGACAAACCTGTATTGGGAGTAGAGAGCAGCACAACACAGTGACCAGCAGATGAAGATCGCCTAATCTGCACAACATCTTTCAAGATACAGGCTCTCTACTGCAAATGTCAATAGAAAAATAGATTTCCAGGGGCAGCTTCCCATCCTACCAGGTAAGGGAAATTCATTAACTTTCCTAAAAGCAACAGTGTGTTACTAGAGATAAAGTCCCTCAGGTTCCTTTATAAAGAACATTTGCTTTTATTTGTTACTGTAATTCTGCTTTTCAACAAAGCTATCAATCTGTATAGACTACCTTGATGTCAACCCCATAAAGGTTATTCTTGGCTGCGATCAAGTCATCCAAGGTTACATCATCAGCCAGTGTCATCCTGCTTGCTTGAACCTGGAAGATAAGAATCTTGGTCTTTTTGTCAGGCCGGGGGAATTCAATTTTTCTGTCAATGAGGACGAGTCTAATTAATTAGTGCTGGATCCAAAGTTTCTACTTGGTGTGTGACAATGATAACTTTTACATTTCTCCTTAAATCAAATCCTCCCAACTGGTTCAGCAGTTCCATGGTTCACTGAATTTCTCTCATCTCCAGAGACAGAATCACATCTTTTATTCTCAGTGGTGTCAGTTTCAATAATCACAATGGATGGTGCATGTTTTTTATGAACTTGAAACAGTTCCTGGATGAGTTTGGGCCCATCACCTAGGGACTTCCAGGTAAGTCCTGAACCAATCACTCTCAAGAAAGTGGCTGAAGTTTGGTTCTCTATTGCTTTAGCCAATAACACTTTACCTGTTCCTGGTGGTCCATAAAGAACAACCTCCTTAGGGGCTTCATTCCCATCTCTTCATAATGGGGTACTCAGGATGGGTAAGAGGAAGTCCATAGAGTCCTTAATTTCCTGGAGTTGGTTGTATAGAACCCCCAATATCTGTGAAGGTCTCCTGGTGTGTGTGTGTGTGTCAGGGGGCTTCATCACCATGCCCGGGATATCTGTGCCATCCATTGGCACCCGTATCATGGCATGCACCTTGTGGCTGAGCAGGACCAAACAGCCTGGCTCCAGCAGATCCTTGCACATAAACAAGAGGCTGTTGGTAGTGTTCTGAGCCCACAGATGTGCGCACAATGGCATGATTTTCACCAATGATCTCTTTCAAAGTTCCAACAGACACAGGGATCCCCCTGAGATCATCCACTCTTCCTGCTTTTCTTCTAATGGTTTCATCTGTTCTTGGTTTCTAATGAATTCTTCCTCTATGAGAAGACTGCCTTTTATTCTCTCTAACTTGAATAATTTCAGGCAGCACTGTCAGAGTGTGAGGCATTACTAATGGCAATTTGCTGGTCCTTCCTCCTCCTTCCTCTGCTTCTTCTTCCCCATTCTATTTGGGATAAAAGGTTCATCTTTCTTGCCACCCCAACACCCCCAAGACCATGGCCACCCCTTTTCTTTGGCCTATTTTCCCTCTGTCATTCTAGGCAAGAACCTCCATTTTAGATAGATAACTTTCTTCCCACCCCAAGTGCTGGGGTTTGAATTCAAGGGTCTTGAACATGCTAGATAAGTTCTCTACCACAGAGCCAGACCTTTCCCTCTTCCTTCTCCTTCCTCATGCTAGGGATGGGGCCAGGAATGTGGTAAAGCATTTGCTTCATAAGCTTGATTGCTTGAGTTCAACTCCCATAATCTACATAGAAAAGTGGGTTGTGGTATCTTGAATTTGTAATCTCAGCATTCCTATGGTGAGGAAGGAGGCAGAAATAGGAGAATCAGCCAGAAGCTCATGGGCTAGTGTCTTAGCTACTTTTCTATAGCTATGAAGAGGGTGAGCCCATGACTGTCATAGTGGGAACGGCAGGCAGACATGGTAGTGAGAGCTCTATGGCCCAGAGCTGAAGGAATCAGGAACAGAGAGACTCTAAGCTTGGAACCAGCTTTTTGAAGCCACAAAGCCCAGCCCCAGTGACACATTTCCTCAAACAAGACAAATAAAATTAGCCTTCACAGGTGCCATATGTCTTTTTAAGAAGTCATCCATAATTTTCTACAGCAATGATATCTTTTCTACATTCCCCTCAGGGATGCACAAGACTGCCAATCTCTCCATATCTGTGCCAGTATTTGTAATTTCCCTTTTACTTGTTTAATTTTATTTTTGCAATTCTAGTTATTGAACCTCGGGTTTTGCACAAGGCAAGCAAAGCATGTTACCAACTGAGGTATGCCCTCAGCCCCTAGTTTTCCCCAGAATGGGTTTGATGGGGATTTCTCTAAAAACCAAGAGTGCTGAGTGGGTTTCAATGTTTTTTATTAACCATGTATTTATTTTCATTGAAGAAATTTCTAATCAATTCCATTGCCTACTTTTTTAAAAAGTGATTTATGTTTATTTCACGTGCACTGGTGTTTTGCCCGCATGTTTGTCTGTGTGAGGATGTCAGACCCCCTGGAACAGGCAGTACAGACAGTTATGAGCTGCCATGTGGGTGCTGGGAATTGAACTCAAGTCCTCTGGAAGAGCAGCCAGTGTTCTTAACCACTGAGCTATCTCTCCAGCCTCCACATTGTCCACTTTTAATTGGGTTGATTGTTCCTGTCGTAGGGGTTATATTCTAGATATTGACCCCTTATCAAATATGACCACAGGCCCAATAACAAAGGATCCTACATACAACAATGTTCCCATAAAATCATATCACTTGTGATAATATAACATCTTAGTATATAAAGCATACGCTATGATGATGCTTGGCCAGCAGTAGGATTTCTTACCACACATCTCAGAACATACCTTGTTGATGATACATAACTACATGTGATTTGTAAAATGTTTCCCTTGAAAACAAGTGTTTAGGTTGTAATATCTTAATTTTTTTATTCTAGAAAATATATTTTCTGAGCTGATTTTTAAAAATCTGTCCCAAATTCATATGATAAAATTCTAACTCCCAATGTGGCTGCATGAGGGATGACAACAGTTACAATCACAGGACTGGTGTCTTTGTAAGAAGCAACAGGGCTCCCAGAATTCCCTGTCTTCCATGTGTGAACCCAGGAAAAAGGCCATCAGCAAACAAAGAGCAAGCCTGAACCAGGTACCATCAGCTTGCTACTTTGACCTGTGACCCAGCAGCCTCTGGAACCTGAGAAATTTCCATTCTTAAGTCATCCAGCGTGAGGTATTTTGTTATAGACACTCAGATAGGTTACACCAATGATCTGCACATGACTGGGGGATGAGGGTCAGTAAAGTGACTACTGAGTAAGCCTGAAGATCAGAGCTAAATCCTGAACACCCACATAAAAATTGAGTGTGCCATCCACATCCTAGCTACAAATGGGACTTAGATTGGATTCTGAAGGATCCTTGGAGCTTATTGGCCAGCTAGCCTAGTCAAATCAATGAACCCAAGTTCAGTGAGAGGTCCTGTCTCAAAACTAAATTAGAGAGAGACTGAAGATGCCTGACACTGACTTCTAACCTCATACACACATTCATGCATCTCATGCACACATACATACAAGAAAAAAACATACATACATGCAGAATAGTTTAAGAAACATAAAAAGAAGCCAGGTGTGATATCTCAAGACCTCTAGTCCCAGTATTCAGTAGGCCAAAGAAGAAAGGTTGTTTCAAGTTTGAGGCCAGCTTGGTCTATATTGTGAGCTTGGGGCTAACCTGGACTGTAGAGTAAGATCCTATCTCTCATTAATTAATTAATGTTAATAATTAAAGGAAGGAAGAGCAGCTGGCCACATATGGCGGCACTTTGTGGAAATCCCAACTTCACAAGATCCTGCGGCAAAGGAATCTTATATATCTTTACAGGATTCTTTCTATGAATATAAACAAGTGTTTACAACCCACATCATATACAATGATTTTTTTCTTCCTCCAGTTCTGGGTATAAAACCCAGACTATAGATGTTCTGCAACCTTTTTCTTTTTCTTTCTTTCTTTTTTTTTTTTTTTTTTTTGGAGATAGGGTTTCTCTGTGTAACAGTCCTGGTTGTCCTAGAATGTGCTCTGTAGACTAGGCTGGCCTCAAACTCACAGAGATCCACCTGCCTCTGCCTCCTTAGCTAGCACTTTGATTAAAGATGTGTGCCACCACTGCCTGGCTCTGTAATATTTTCTTTAACAAAGAGTATAAATATACATAATTGGTTTTAAAAACTGCAAAGTTCTATGAGACATATAAATTACAATATACAATGTAATAATGTATGTTGTATACATTATTGCATACAATAATGTAAAAATCAGCCTCCTAGTAATAGACAACTGGGTGGTCCTTTATATATATATAAATATAATGTTTGATTCTTTCATGGAGACAATTTTTCAGAAATTGAACTTAAGGGCTAAAGGATACACATATTTAAAATTTTGATAGCCTGTCTATTGCCAAATTAGTTTACAGAAAGGCTAAACCTATGTGTCCTCCTGCTATGTCTGAGAATGTCCGTCGTTGCCAAATTGGCACGATTTCAACGTTGGTAAAAATAAGTTCTTGTCTGCTTTTGTCCTCTGAATCCTGCCAAAGTGCATGATGCGAAGCTAAATGAGAGGAATATAAAGTTGACAGATGGGAGGGTATTTTGGTCACTGGAATGCTTTATCTAGAGCACACCATTTTCCCCTCAAAGCAAATGTGATGGACGGGTCTTCTTCAGTTTTTAGTACAAGTTCTAGGAAATAATATCCTAAGTGGATTAATTTCTTAAAGACAGAGTGTCTCTGAGGATATAGAAATTGTTCAAGCTAAGTGTGCTTTGGGTTGATAGAGGACATATACGGCTGTGTATATATACTTCTTGTGGGCAATGGTGTCTGGTCTTCTGTACAGAGGCATAGCATTTCATTCTACACCAGCCCCCACATCACACCACAGCCTACACGGGATTGACTCTTTCACTAAAGCAGAGGAACATTTTTCTCAATTCCATTCTATATTTAATTTTTTTCTTGAGTTTAACAATAACTAGCTAGGTGTGTGATGTGCATGACTTCTCAGATATTATGGAGACTAAGCAAAAAGACCACTTGGGCCCAGGCTTCAGCCCGTCAAGGCAGCCTGGCAGGATCGATCTTGTGAACTCCAAATCAATGACAACTACAACAGCCAATGAGCACTTCACATTGATTGGAAGGTTTTTCTCAGAATTTTCCTGTGAACAACTTCAATATTTAAATATAAGATTTCACCAAAAATTAGATGAAGGGGAAGAAAATTATATGACTGAACCCATTCTTTTTGAGAAACAGAAGAAAGTTTCCATTCAGCTCTGTCACTCTTTGGCTGTGTTGTCTAAAGCACATAATTTAGCTAAATATGCTGCTGTTTCCTCCCTTGACAACTTAGAAAAATGAAATCCACCCTGTTCCATAGAAATATTGAAAAAGCAGGAGGTGCCAAGTACTGTAGTGAACGGAATCACATGTTTGAAAAATGTGTGTTTCTAGTCAAATATAGCTAACCTGCTTGTGCCTGACCTGATCGTCTTTGTGCATAATGATCACAAAGTTTTGGTTTTCAAATAAAGCTTGTTAAGCAGAGCTACGTTTTGCCATGGAAGTTTCTCTCCTGTTGAGGCATTAGTCCCAATTAAAAGCATTTTGAAATGGTTCACCTTCACTGGTGATATTAATGATGCATGCATGCCAAAAGCCAGAAAATTAGATAATTATAAAATATGAATTGTGAATTCTAGTTAATAATTCTCATTTTTCTCTTTTTTAGCCACTTGATAAATGGAGTGTATCAAATTATAATAAATGTGATACTTCCAGTGCTGCTAAAAGAACATGGTATTTGTTTTACTTTGGCAGAAAGAAAGACCACTCCACATCCTGTAATAACATCATGAATGGCGCCCTTCCAAGTCTATATTCTTTTGTCCGCCCTCCCTCCCTTCCTCGGTTTCTCTCTCCTCCATCTTTTCCTTTCTTTCCACTTTGTCTTCCTTCCCTATCCTCCCTCTCTCCTTCTCTTTCTGTCCTTTCCCAGGTAACTATGTGGTTAGGGGCAAATGCTTAGTGTCTTAGCCCAACATTCTCTCAGAATGGATCTCTCTGTTTATCTTTCTCCTGGGGGCAAGGGCACCCTCTTGATAACACAGGGTGGGGTTGGGAAGACACTGCAGTGGGACTTGGTTCTTCTTTCAGAATGGGCTATCTTTTAAGATCTTACTTTGTGATACGCTTATGAGTTCTGCCCTACAAAGTCAACTGAAGTTGGAAGAGCTTTCTTTCAATTCAGAGTTGTGTGTACAGAATTAATACTCAATAGTTATCCACGGACAATGCCAACATTTTCCAGTAAGCCTTAGGAGTAATGAGGTTACTTCCTAGGAAAAAATGTATAAACATAAAATTTCCTCCTGCCTCCGGTAGTGGTAGTGCATGCCTTTAATCCCAGTACTCAAACAGCAGGGTTCAAGGCCAGACTGGTCTACAGAATGAGTTTCAGAACAGCCAAAGCTACACAGAGAAACCCTGTCAATACAAAGTGTACAGTTTGGGTAGTGGTAATTATATTCACATTATTGTGAGAATTTTATGTCTTGCAAAAATGGAACTGTCTACCCGTTTATTATTAGCAACCCCTCACTTTCTTCTTTCTCTAGTCTCTGCCAGCAACCATTCCACTATTCCACTGTTTCTATGACTTCACACTTTAGAATACATAAAATACGTAAAAGTGTATGTTTGCCCCTTTTGTGCCTGGTTTATTTCACTTAGTTTAATGCCCTCTGTGTTTTCTCACACCTTACCATACCACTGAACTTGCTTTTTGAGATAAAACTGACATTTGAATTCTGACTGATCCCTGTTTCTGTTCCTCTACTGAATCAAAACTGAATGAGACAGAGGAGGTAATCAATTTTCATGTCCTCAAGCACCATCACACTAAGTAAAAGTGGGGGACATTTGTTGTCTGGTCTAGCCAGGGTCAGATGAAGAAAAAAAAAAAAAACAAATGAAAAAGGAGAAACTTTATTTAAAAGATTATGACAGTAAGGGGAAGGGAATTTTTGTTTGTAATAATGAGGGTGCTTTGTGTGGTGGTTTGAATAAGAATGGCCTGAATAGGATCACATATTTGAATACTTTCACTCACCAGGGAGTGAAACTGTTTGAAAGATTAGAAGAATTAGGAGGTGTGGCTTTGTTGGAGCAGGTGTGGTGGACTTTGAAATTTCAAAAGCCCATGCCAAGCCTAGTGTGTGTCCTGTGTGTGTGTGTGTGTGTGTGTGTGTGTGTGTGTGTGTGTGTGTGTCTGTCTGTTTGTCTGTCTGTCTGTCGTGTGTCGTCGTCCCGTGTCGTCCTGCTTCTGAATTAGGATGTAGCTCTCAGTTGCTGCTCCAATACTATGATTCCCCCATGATGATAATGGACTAAGCTTCTGAAATTATAAGCAAGCCTTCAATTAAATGTTTTCTCTCATAAGAGTTGCCCTGGTCATGGTGTCCCTTCACTGCAATAGAACTAAGACAAAAGTTGGTACCAGGGGTGGGGTTTTGTTGGGCAGGCCTAACCATGCTGTTAGTTGGAGGGCTATGGATGTCATTGGGAAGTTGGAATTCAAAAGGGGTTAAATGCTTTAGTCAGGGCTTACTGGGTCATTCTAGTAGGGGCATGGAGGACAGAGGTGCTGAAGGCAATATGGAATGGGGGATCCAACAACTCAAGAGGCTTCAGAGGAGAATAGTAATAAGTGGCCTAAGCACCATGCTAGTAATACTTTGACAATAAATAAATAGCTAAAATATAAATAAATAAATAATGTGGATGGTTTTTGCCCTTGCCCTAAAAATATCCCTGAAGCTAAACTGAAGAGTTTGGATTAATGGTATTGGCAGAGGAGATTTCAAGACAGGCTCATATTGACTCCGTCATGTGTATGGTTATTAATATCACTAATGTATAATGACATTATAATTAGTGATCACAGATCTATAATGAAAAGAGCAAGCTCAGCAAGGAAAAATGACAAAATGTACAGTTTGAGGAGAAAAGTAACACCAGGAGATGTAATGTAGAAGACAGAAGTTCCAATGCTTGAGAAGATTCTAGAAATGTAAAGAGAACCCTTATACTGAATGGAATAAAGGAGGTGACGACATCAGGCCAAGTCCCCGCCCAACTAAGCTTCCAACTTGTGAAAAGTAATGAAAGGAAAGCTTAAGCAGTGAAGGAGAGAATCAATAGAAAGCCGATGCAGACATAATAGAGGGGGCCAAGTTCCAGCCCCATCAAATAGCAGAATTTGTCAATAACTTTCAAGTCAAAGATAAAGGAATATGTAATCTCCCTTCATGGCTAAGAAAAGCCACTGAAGTCAGACATATATGTCAGGTGTGCCCTTGTATGGAGGCCCAGAGAGGCCATCTTGGAAAGCCGTAAGGATGATACCTCGATTGTCTTGGAGAACCCAAGATGTTGGAAATGACAGAGTTATGGGGTGCCTGCTGAGAAAAACTTCAGAGCAGGTGGACTAAGACGTGTACATAACAAATCATAAACTCAAGGCCAGGCAGAAAGGGCTTGCCTCTTATAGGAAGGAGTAGGTCAGGTGGGGAGCCATTGAAGAAGACCCAGATGAGTGGGGTTCTTAGGAATCTGGTTGGGGAGCATTTTCCTCTGAAGTCTACCTCTGGGGCCTTTAGGGAAAGCTCTTTCTTACTTGCAGTGTTTAAGCATGGTGGCCTGTTGGTTGATACCTGGAGGAGGAAAAGGATCCTGACAGGTTTAATCAATCATTGAACTTTATAGGTCAATGGGGACAAAATACAAACATCAAGCATATTGTTTTTGAAATCACAAATGGGAGATGAGGGGGTCTCTTGGCTGGGTCATGGATAGAAACGGGGTCTCTGAAAGTTCACTGAAGAGACAGGGGGGCACAGTTTGCTGCTGTTTTCCAGGAGCACAAGGCTCAAGTAAAGTTACAGCTCTTCACCAAAACTTTGTCCTTTCTGCATGTTGATAGACACCTCCTTGTAGAAAGGTCACCTCACTTTCTTTGCATATGACTAATGCCCTTTTTTATTAAGCCAGCCTTGACAATTCAAATATCCTTTCTTTTGGTTAGTATTAAGGACCCAGCAAGCACCAATCATCAGTCTGTCCTGTGACCCAATCTCATGGATGCTGGGAGAAAGAACATTTTTAATCCCTAGAACCAGCTATTTATGCCTGGATTAGTTCTGTCTCTAGACTTCTCAAGTATAAGAGTCAAGAAAATTCCACTTTCTTAATTATGAGATTGCTCTGCTTTGTTTATCCCAAATAATCGTGGTACCTAAAGCCTCAGTGGTTCAGATAATTTTTGTTTTACTTTCTTATTAATTTTTAAATCACATTTATTTGTTTGCGGGGAAGAATGTGTGTGTCATTGCATTTGTGTAGGTCAGAGTTCAACAGAGTTCAGTTCTCCTTAAACCTTTATATAAGCCCTGAGGATCAAACTCAGGTCAAGACTGGTGGTAAGTGCCTTTACCTGAAGAGCCATCCATCTTTCTGACCCACTGTTTTAATTATTATTACGTTTAGTTATTGTGTATGTCTGAGTGTGTGTACATGTATAAAGGTTAAAGTTGGTTCTCTTTTTCTGTAAGACTTGGCAGCAAGCACCCTTTTTCTCTGGCTGAGCCATCTTTCTAGCCCACAGCTCTGATGTTTGGAAGGCCCTGGATAATTCTGGCTATTAACGATTCCAAGCATGTTTTCATTCCAAGGGTGAGATGCTCACTTCAGAATTCTGGCTGTATGTCAAGTTTGAGTGATTCCATCTGCCCTCCTTGAAAATTTTATTACAAGCACATTCCATATTCTTCTCTTTCTTCCTCCAGACTTCTGAACAGCATGGAATCTTTCAGATCATTTTCGTTATTCAAAGGCAAAAAGAAAAAAAGGATCTAAACATGAATGTTCAGAAGAAGCCCTGCAGTTCTATTTTATATGTTCTGCTGGTACTAAAAGAACATAAAGCATGGAACAGCTCATCAGTAAAGAGCACTTTCTGCTCTTGCAGAGGACCTGGGTTTGATTCCACCACCCACACAAGGCAGCTTACAACTGTTTGTAACTATAGCTTCAGGGGATCCAACATCATCCTCTGGCCTCTCGGGGCACCTACACTGATGTGCATTCACACAGGCATACACATATAAATAATCAATAAAATAAATCTTTAGAAAAAGGGGGAGTGTGAGCTGAAGAGATGACTCCATGGTTAAGAGCATTTCTGCTCTTAGGACCTAGGTTTGATTCCCAGCACCTACAAATATGGAGTGCCTTCCAACCATATGTAACCCTAGTTTCAGGAAATTCAACACCCTTTTCTGGCCTTCGCAGGAAATAGACACACACATGGTACACAGACATTCATACAATCCAAATACCCATACACATTTTTAAAAAATGTAAATAATGGAAGCAGTTGTTTCTGTGAGTACTCATGGGCATGCGCCAAAAGACTGTGCAAGAAATACAAAATATGAAGTTTCTATCTATATTTGACATATCCCTGACTTCATTAGGCATTTATTTAAATGACTAGATTGAAAAGTTAGAAATGTTCATGATGAAGGTTACAATAAAGCTCTTGCTTGGCATGAGCAAGGCTCTAGGTTTTACATACACGCACACACGCACACACACACACATTTTGCAGTTTTAACAATTAGTGGTCAACTTCAGTCCAAAAATATTATATGAGAAATTGCAGAAGTAAGTCACAAGTTTTCATGTGTAAGTTGATCTGAGCAGTATAATGGAATCTTGTGCCCTCTAGCTCCATTTACCTAGGACACAAGTCAGCCTTTGGTCTGGCATAGTCACGCTATGCAATCAGCCACCTATTAGTCACTCAGTGGCTCTCTTTCCATCAACAGACCCAGTCCCAGTTACCTCAGTGCCGAGTTTGAACAGCTCTTGCCTCATAGCTTCAGGACGTGTCATGACACCTGTGGCATTTACTCACTGCATTTTATCAGGCAAGCAGTCCATCATTACACACCACCTCAAGAAAATGAAAGGCGAGCACAGAAAATAAGATGCTCAGAGAGGGGCACCACTGTCACACAACTTTATTACAGTGCGTTGTTATAATTCTTCTATTTTATTAAGTATTACTGTTGATCTCTTACTCAGTTTGGGCTAATTTATAAATTAAGCTCTACCATAGGTATGTATGTGTGGCCGTTGACCTCCATTGTCAACCTGACTGGATGGAGAGACGTCTATCAAATGTGTCTCTGAGGGTATTTTCAGAGATGACTGACATGGTTTAGTGAATGGAGGTGAACTCACCCTGAATGTGGCTACACAGCTCAGAAGATTGAGGGCTGGGGCAGAACAGAAAGCCTAAGAGGGAACTCACATACACATACAGGAGCTGTCTTTTCTCAGATTTTTTGCCGCTGCAGTCAGAAGCATCCGACTCGGGTGTCTTTCTGTAAGCTGTGGATATGTGTTGCTTCCACTGATTAATGAAGAAGCTGTTTGGGCCAATGGTAAGACAGCTTCCAGCCAGGGGGGAATCCAAGCAGAAGGGGAGAAGAAAGGCAGAGTTAAGGCAGATGCTGCTGGCTGCTGGGGGAGCAAGATATAAGGGAACACAGGAGAGCCATGAGCCATGCGGTAAAACATAGATTAATGGAAATGGGCCGAGTTGAGATGTAAGAGCTAGCTAGCAAGAAGCCTGAGGCATAGGCCGAAGGATTTGTAATTATTGTGTGTTTATCTGAGACCAAGTAGCTGAGGGGCACAGGAAACTTATGGCTACAATGTCTTCAACCTGTCAATGCAAACTTGGTCAGTGACTCTGTGGGGGGCTTCTGGGTCTTCAGCATCAGATTGGACCTACATTTCTGGCCTCTCTTATTCTGAGGCTTCAGCTTCTAGGACTGAGTGAGCACTGGGTTCCATGGCTTTCCAACAGGCAGATGGCCATGGAGAGGCTACCCAGCCTCTGCCCGTGGAAGCCAATATATGTACATCCCAATACATTCTTTTTTTTTTTTTTTTTTTTTTTTTTTTTTGAGACAATGAGAAAAGTCTTCATTTAGCCAAACTGACCCCAAACTGCTACCTAGCTGAAGATTACTTTGGACTTCTTTCTGATCCTCCTGTCTCTATTTCCTAAGTGTTAGGTGATAGGCATGTACCACCATACAGGGCTAACTACATGTATAGAGGTGTACATTTTATTTGTTCTGTCCGTCAAGAGAATCCTACTGATAGACTAAGTGAGAAAATCAAACATTATGCAATGGGGCTGACATGATCATAGTTTCAGACATTCCCTGAGGTATCAGAGCACCTGCCTGGATGAAGGGAGACTGACTTACTGCTGATCTTCAAGAAACAATCTTTCTTTAACCTCAATAACCCTTCATGGAGCATCCTTTTATGCCCTGGGTCCCAAGGATACGGCAGTAACCCATATAGCCATGTCTAACATCAAAGGATGTAGGGGAGAAGGCGCAGATAAGAAATGACAAAGTCGCCCGGTGGGGGAGGTGGAGACTCTGCAGCACACCTTTAATCCCAGCACTGAGAGGCAGAGGCAGGAGGATCTCTGTGAGTTCGAGGGCAGCCTCGTCTACAGAGCAAATTCCAGAATAGGCTCCAAAGCTACACAGAAAAACTGTGTCAAAAAAAAGAAAGAAAAAAAGAGAGAAAGAAAATGGCAAAGTCTAACAATGTTTGGGGTTCTCAGAAGACCTGAACCCCCCACATAATATGTACTGCCACAGCCTTCCCAGCCACCCCCCTCCCAATCCAGACTTCAACACTATTCTCGGGCCATTTTGTTTTTCCTTTGCTGTTTGTTTCACAACCTTCTCTGCATTTTTCAATCTTTTACAGGAGCTTCTGTTATTTTTTAATCAGGTGGGGGTGGGGTGGGGAGAATTTATCAAGGGGAGAAAACCTGACAGACTAGAAATGCAAATGTGTGCCTCAGTGTGAAGACACTAGAGAGAGAGGTGTGAAGGCTGACCCTCTCAGGGCCATGGCTGCCTCCAGAAAAGAAACTCCGCAGAGAGCAAGCTTTTGTTTCTGAGAGCTTCTGGTATATGCAGAATCAGTCTTCTTTGCAGTATCATGGACCTGCTTAGAGAGTCACTTCCAAGTGTTCTGTGTAGATGAGCTCCTGACCCCACACGCTAACCTTCCCTCCACACCCCTGCTCTTCTTTCTCTGGTTGCTGGCTCCTCTGTCCCTTCACCTGCAAAGATCACTGCTGTTCCCCTCACTGTGGTCACATAAGCCCCGTTTACTCAACATGACCCTTCCATAGCTCCTTCATTTCTGACAGCCACTTAACCACAAATGGAGCTCTCCTTCCCTGTTACCATGGAATCCCTTATTAAATGCCAGTCAACGCCTCCTCCTTCACTTATATTTCGAAAAGTTGTTTAATAAATTTGTAAAAGTACCTTTCCTGCCCTTGGTAGGTTGAAGCACTCTATTACAGTCTTTGAGAACCCAGGGTCATGATAGAACACGGTTTCATTTTGTTTCTCACAATTGGTTTAATCAGAATTTTATTCTAATAATCAGTGGTTGCTTTGCCTTTCTTCCTGCTTAAGAAAATTTTCAGTATTTTCTCTACTGCTTGGTAAAAAGGTTATACTGACTTTTTATCGGTATAAAGGGGGAGAAATAAAGACTTGGAATATAGCTCAGTGGTAGAGCACTTCCAGCCCATGCAAGAACCTAAATTCAATTCCTAGCACGAAAAAGAGAAAAGAGGGAGGGAGGTATAGTGGGATTATATTGTTACATTGTATATAAGTGTACTGACTAGTGGTTTAATAAAAATGCTGATTGGCCAAAGGCAGACAGGAAGTGTAGGCGGGGCTACCAGACTAAGAAAACTCTGGGAACAGGAAGAATAAAGCCGAGAGGCCACAGAGATGCCAGCAGATGCCACAGATGCAGAGGACACCTATGCTGCTCTGAGAAAAGGTACCGAGCCTCATGGCTGAACAGGATAAGAATCATGAGCTAATTTAAGAGTAAAGAGTTAGCAAGTTATATGCCTGGGCCCCAGGTCAATCAGTGTACAATTAATACAAGCATCTGTATGTCTCTGTGGGACTGTGGGACTGCGGGTCTGCAAGTCTGAAAGTCTGGGCCACAAGAAAAGACCAGAAAGTCCGAACCAGAAATCTCATACAATAGGGAGGAAGGAAGGAAGGGAGGGAGGGAGGGAGGGAGGGAGGGAGGGAGGGAGGGAGGGAGGGAAGGAAGGATAAACATTTGGATACATTTTCAAAAATTCTTTCCACCTTTTTCAAATTAATAATTGTATTCGTCTATGTTCTGTTGCTATGTCAAAATGTCTGAGGCTGAGTGCTTTATTAAGAAAAAAGGCTTGTTTTGGTCAGAGTTCTGGAGGTGGAAATTTATGATTGTGTAACTGCTTTGGTTCAGCACTTGGAGAGGACCAGGTGGTGGCCTTTGGGTTATTTTTATGTTTCTCCTATCATGAGAAAAAATCTACAGATTTTTCTGTCAATGCCTTTTGGGAGACAGGTCCACTCAGGTCATGGAGAGCAGATTTGCTATGTCATAGAGTATATGTGTTTAGGTTTCATCAGGTTGTTAACCTATCGATACACCCCAAAATTCAGAAAGTACAAAGGGGAACACAGACCAAAGCCTCGTTCCCTTGTGGGGGTCAGTACTGGAGCTCTCTTTCCCAGGAGCAAATGTACTTCCTATGTGCTGGCAGAAACAGCCCTGATGTGGAATGTGTAGCCTGTTTTCCATCAGGGCTTCACAGGAAGCAAACCCTTTCCACCTGGCTTTTTTCTCTTTGTTTTGTGCTTGTGTCCCTGCTTTTGAGTGACTTGTATTAATGATCCAGAATGCTCTGCTCCCTGAAATGCCTGCCTTGTGTGGTATTCTCACACCTAAAGTATTATCTGTAGGGCTGAAAAGCTATGAGGCATTTAAAGATTGTCCTTTATCTACATAAGAGTGCCTGTGTCCTCACACTCTTAATAGACTAGTAACTTAGTAAGCTATTTTTGTTGTTTCTTATTAAGACAGGGTCTCACTATGTAGCCCAGGCTGATCTTAAACTGCCTCAGCTTTTTGTGTATTGGGATTATGGGTTTGCTTCACGGCATCTGGCATGGCAGATTTCTAATATTTGCTAGTCCTTAGGCAGAAAATACTATCTTTCTGTTTGTTTTGATTTTTTGCTTTTCAGGACAGGTTTCTTTGTAGCCTTGGCTGTACTGGAACTTGCTCTGCAGATCAGGCTGACTTCAAACTCACAGAGATCCCTCTGTCTCTGCCTTCTGAGTGGTAGGATTAAAGGCATGTGCCACCACCACCACCACCACCAGTCAGAAAATAATGTCTTATTTTAGCTTGAAAAGTTACATTTTCTTCATGTGAGAAAGATTTCTTCATATGGAAAGATTCATTTTAATTTTCTGACCTAAAAACTTTATGTTTTTTGTTAATTTTTTTTACTTGTCTTTTTTCCCTAAATTGTTTCATAAAAACTTTTTCTAGGCATTTTCCTTTTCATTGTTTACTCTGTCTGAATGTTCCCCGCTCTCTCCAGAAAGCCTGGGAACACTAGTCCCAATACAGTCACACCTTGGTTATAGATATTTTGATTAAAATTTGTTATTATTTTTAATGATTTAATCTTCTACTTTTGTTTTATGGTATGGGTGTTTCGCCTGTATATGTTTGTGCACTATGTGTACAGCACCTGAAGAAGCCAGAGTACAGAGTCATATACCTGGAGCTGGAGTTGGAGATTGACATTAGCCATATGCACATGATGGGAATCAAATCCTGGCCATTTGCAAGAATCTTTTAGTCACTTCTCCAGTCCTCTGGTTAAAATTCAACAGTAGTGGCAGAGAATAAGAGCCCATTATAGACATGCATGTATGTGGATTCCATGATAGAGCCCATTATTCTGTGTGATAACAAAAAAAAAAATGAATACAATTTAATGCTGGAGTAGGCAGTTATAACATCAGGCTTGTCTCATGATTTCTTCCAGGTAGAATTAACAAGGAAATTTGTGGGAGCCCACAAGTGACTCCAGAGTGTGGCTTGATTCCATCTTGACTCAGGTCAGAGAGTCTGAGATTGTTTTGCTCCAAAAGGCTATATTGGCAGGATATTTGGCAAACATTGTCACCAGGTGTCTTACTCTTCACAGCCAAATAACAAGATATTTTGTCACAAGGTGTGGCTACTAGATGTTTTAAGAATTAAGGTGTTTATGCTTGTCTGTACTTTGAAGCATGGTGTCCTAGAGTGGGGAGATATTTTTGCCTCCCTTGCTTTGGGTATAATAAGAACCTGAGAAATAAACTCAGGACTTCAGTATTGACTGAGAGTCTTCCCAACCCTGTTTTCTTCTGTTTTTACCTAATTCTTTCTGTCTCTGTTATTTCTCAATCCACACTCTCCTATACCAATGATTGTTCAAAAGGTCAGAAGGGACCCGACAGGTTAAAAGCCAAAAAAGAAATTGGAGAAAGGTGTGAGGGCTGGAGAGATAGCTCAGAGGTTAAGAGCATTGGCTGTTCTTCTAGAGATCCTGAGTTAAATTCCCAGCACCCACATGGTGGCTCATAACCATCTATAATGAGATCTGGTGCCTCTTTCTGACCTGCAGACAGAACACCGTATACAATTTTCTTCCTTCCTTCCTTTTTTTTTTTAAGAAGGGAGTTGTGAAAGGTTGGGTAGTTTGAAGCCCAGCTGATTAACCTTTGAGCAGCCAGATTGTTAGAAAAATGTAACAATACTCTCAGACTAGCAAAGTCAATGATTGAGGCAAAGTTACCTTAAATGTAGTCACTTCAAGGAGACTATTCTTAAGTATTATGAAACAAGGTAACTCCATGTATCTGTGGGTCCATATCTATGAATTCAATTTTCCATGATAAAGGGTTTGGGGGGAAATTTACAGCATTCCAAAACACACAGACCTCAAAGGTACTGAAAATTACATATTAAATCCCAGAGAATGAAGAGATGCATAAGTAATTGTGGTGGTTTAAATAAGAATGGCCTCCATAGGCTCATATATTTGAATGCTTAGTCATCAGAGAGTGGACTTCTTTGATAGGACTAGAAGGAGGTGTGGCTTTGTTGGAGTAGGTGTGGCTTTGCTTGAGTAAGTACATCACTGGGGGGTGGGCTTTGAGGTTTCAAAAGCCCTTGCCAGGCCCATTCTCTCTGCCTATGTATCAAGATATAATTCTCAGCTACTGCTCCGATGTCTGCCTGCATGCCACCATGCACCCCTTCATGATAATAATGAACTTCATCTCTGAAACTGTAAGCAAGCCCAATTAAATGCTTTCTCCTATAAGAGTTGCCCGGTCATGGTGTCTCTTCACAGCAATAGAACAGTGACTAGGATAGCATTGTGCTATCAGAACAAATCCAAAGATGATTTAAAACACATGAGAATGTACGTGGACATTACATGCAAAGTGGTACAATATCATAGAAAGGGAAAAAGCCTCCATGGGTTCTGGTATCCAAGGTAGCATCTGGAATCAATCCCTCCTGGCTACTGCAGCTGCCACATCCTCTTCCTCTCTCTCCATCCTTATTATACTTATTTGTTTATACATGGGTCACATATGTCAACATGTGGAGGTTAATGGCTAACTTGTGGATGTAGAGTCTGTCCCCCCATGAAGTCCTCGGGCATGATCCTATACCTGCATCTCTCCAGCACAATAGTCTTTTGGTATGGCTACAGTCTGTAGTGCGGCCTTTGAGGGACTAAATATAGAATGATATCTTTGTAGTTTAAGATGATAGTTAAGTAGTGTTAGAGGAACATTGCATATAAACTATGACTATTATCTTTACCTTGGTTAAAACTTATTTTCTCTTTAAAGACATAGAAAGACATAAATGCTTATATTCCAAATATTTTATGACCAAGACAAAAAAAAAAAAAAAAAGGTCATAGACCCTCAAACAGACTGGCTTAGTAACACTGCAAGGAATCCTAGAACCACTTTTTACATAAGTAAAATCAAGTTTTAAACGTAGGTATGTTTGGGCATGGGTCTGAGAGGTAGATAGATTCTCAGTGTTGGGACCAACAGTGGGACCTTACAGTGACGGTCCTTTGAGGTGGATATGGGTTCTCCCCCTCATCTGCCTCCCAGCAAATGCTTTGCTGTACCCATTTGTCCCTGCCTGAACATGGGAGCCACCAAATCCAGAGTTGAGCTGAGGACTGAGCGACCCTGTTTAGACTGACAAGATCACAAGCCAGGAACGAATCTCAAATGACAGTCCATGAGGTAGGCTGTTGCCAGAAGGGAAAATGGATCCCGAGCTGGCAAAAATACTCCATGGCCACCATCTCCAGCTTTGATCTTGGTTTCTTCATGCGTAAAATAAAGGGGTTGGTATAGAAAGTTCAGTCTTCACGCTGTAGAACAGATTCCACAGGTGGAAAGCATAGCTTTGTCTGATGCTGGAGGGAAACTGTATTCTTAGATATCAGGCAGGTTTGTGACATCTTCTCCCACAACAGCAGGACAATTCCAGGAGTTGAGAGCAGGCGTTCACCCGAAGGTTCCTGAGTGACTTTCCTGCTTTTGTGAGTGTCCATATACTTCCTGCGGAGAGACTGTTTAATTAATAGTGGCAGACAGTCTAAAGCAACACATGTCTTTAACTCATCCCTGTTTTGTCTTTGGAAAAGCTCAGTATGTTACTTGGTTAAGAATAGTTTACTTTTCAATGTGCAATTGTCAACGTGAATTTAGTTTTGCTCAGTTTGCGTAGGACCTGGTTACTATGAACCCTTGCCTAAATTCAAGTTTTTCAAACATATTTACTTATTCCATAGCTCTGAAGGATGGGGTGCTATCAAAATAAAATTTAAATATCCTCTGAGCACTATTTTATCCCAACTGTTTGCTCTCCAAACATCTATAAAGAGGTACCACTTACCCATCATTTCATGATTTACTATGTATCTACCAGATGCTAAACCTGTGTCAACGCCTATATTTACATTACTGTATTAGATCCTACAATACCCTCATGATAGGTTGCTTTTAGTATTGGTTTGGGGGTCTTGGCATTTTTTTTTTTAAAGATTTTATTTGTTTTTAACTGTGTGTGTGTACATGTGCATATGTGCATGCATGTGAGTACAGATGCCCTTGGAGGCCAGAAAAAGAGGTTGAGCTGGAGTTAGAATTGGTAGAGATCCACTGAACATGGGTTCTGGAAACTGAATTTGGGTCTTCTGCAAGAGCAGCTAACTGCTCGCAGTGGTTTGAATGAGAATGTCTGTCCTCCCCCTAACTCCCCCCTCTCCCCGGTAGGCTCAGATGTTCAAATATCCAGTCCCTGGTTGGTGGACCTGTAGGTTTAGGATGTATGGCCTTCCTGGAGAAAGTGTGTCATCAGGGAGGGTTTTGAAGTATAAAATAACACGAGCCGTTCCCTGTTTGCCCCCTCTGCCTCCTGCTGGTGTTTCCAGATGTGAGCTCTCAGTTTTCTACTCCAGTCGCTGTGCTTGCCCACTGCCACACTTCCTACATAATGCTGAAGGACTCTCTGTCACCATAAGCCCAAATAAACCTTCGAAAACTTGCCTTGGTCATGGAGCTTTATCCTAAGTCCTAGAGATAGTACCTATTCTGCTCACACTGGCATTGCACATGATGCTGCATGGTAATATTTACCCAGACTGAAAATCACTTGTGACCCCTCTACTGTGCAAGTGCAAGTACTTATCATTTTTATGGGGAATACTATGCCTGTAGTTTTTGTGAAAAGGTAGCATGTAAAGCATGTATTTTTCCAAGTAGTAATCCACTAACATGTTGAACTCATATTGCTAACGTTTTTAGGGGAATAGTGTTAAGTTAAAAGTTTCCCCTGATGTTAGAGAGATGGTTAAAAGCACTGGCTGCTCTTAAAGAGGCTCTGAGTTCAGTTACCTGCATCCACAGTGGTTTACAACCATCTGTAACTCCAGTTCCAGGGAATCCAATCAGTGCATTCTTCCTGTCTCTGAAGGTTCCAGGAGCACACATGAAACACAAATATATATAGAGGTGAAACATTCATACACATAAAATAAATGAATCTTTAAAAAAAAAAACCTCATAGAAAATAATCATTTTCTAGGGAGAATTGATAGATTCTTTTTCAAACAGGACCCAGGTCCCTTTTATTCTGTAAGATATCCATTTGGAAGACATAGGATTTCCTAATGTCAAATAGAGAACTGTTTTTTCTAAAGAATTTATAATTCATATTTGTCTCAAGTAAATTTGATGTGGAATAACTACTCATGCCTAACAAGCCTTCAAATCATATGAGAAAAAAGTGGGTGGGCAAGCATATTGCACTGTTCACTTGTAATTAGATTAAATAACTCTTTAATTTCAGTGTCTTCCATGGTCCTGCCCCTGTCATTATTTCACTTAGTTTTTGATTCTTATAAATAAACCTCCCAAAGTGTTAATAGCTGAGCCCTTCTGTTATTAGACCTTTAGCATCTTTGTAAGTAGGTATTGTGGTTTATGTGTAAACTGGCATTGGCCGCTCACTTGGACTGAATCTTGAGCCATAAAATGTCATTAGCTTAAATAATGATTATACCATATTACCAAGATTTTCTTTTGGAAGACAGACTTTTGCTATGTAGCCTAGGCTGGCCTTGAACTTGAGATCCTCCTGCTTTGGGCTCTCTAGTGCTGGGATTATAGGCATGCACTACTACCAAGATTGCTGATTGCTCATGAGGTATAGGCAGCAGTCTTCTGGAACCAGTTTGGACAGGTTGGTGAAAGCTGATTAGTAAACATTCAGGAATGTTGTGTGTGTACTGGTACCTTTGTGAACTTGACTTCATACATGATGGCAGTATTATAGACATGATGGCTGTGCTCCCCATCCCCTGCACCCGAAACCCTTCCCATGCCTCCACCCATGTCACATTTATCAGCATACTCCTGGGCAGAGCTATCTTGTTGGAAAGGGAATCCCAAAGATCAACAGCTTGTGTCTCCTCATACCTAGAAAGTGGCAGCTCTCGCTGCCTCCATCAGGCATTTGTGAGACCGAGATGTTCAGAGCTCAGTTTTCATCTCTGAAGGTCAGAAGCTCTCTTTAGAGAGTCAGCTGCTGCTTGGCAATGACAGGTTGGCATGGAACACTAAAATACCCTAAGGCTGGAGGTAAGGAGTGACTCATTCTCCCAGTCAGCAGGGGACATTCATTTCTCCACATGACAGGATTTTCCTTCCGGTATCACCAACCAGAGTGACTATGCTTGAAGATTTTATGGTTACATGACAGGAGAATGGTGTGTGGAGGGAGAAAAGGAGGGGGTGAGAAATCAGATCTCAGGCAATTGAAATACCTGAAGAATGTTCTCCTCTGGATCAGGTCATCCATTATTCTATTATTATGGAAATCTTGCCTCCTTTACATGCCAGCCAGCCCAGACCTGTTCTAACTGGTAGATTTCATCTCACAGAGAATGTTCTGAGAAACTTGTTTATTTCCTTTGTTTTCTGAAGACTTAAGGGCCTCTGTTTGATTTACCTGGATCTGGCTAGATGTCTGACTTAGCCCCTGGGTAATCCCTGTTCTTTGTAGGTCAAGGTATAGAAATAAAATTAAACCCTGGAAAACAATTCAGTGGCTTTTCTGAGAAAGGATAGCCATTTCTTCAGACTACTAGTATACACTGTTTAGATCGAACCCAGTCCCCGATAATATGCAGTCCACAACCTACTACCATGCCTAAATTCTTTTCTGCAAGATCCCAGGAATGAATGGTAGCCTATCAGGTATTTTCATGGGCTCCATAGACATGGAATTCAGGACCTTTTAACATTAATAACACCTAAAACAGAAATTCTCATTTGCAGCTCACAGCTCTCAATTGCTTACGGGGCTTAATACTCAGGCCACACCACAGATCAATTCAGTGAAAACTGAGGTCTGCAACTCAGACACTGGCTGGTTTTAAAAGTTCTCCCGGTGACAGAAGTTCCATTGCACTGGTATTTGAGACCATCAACTTAAAACAGGACTCTCAGTTTTTTGTCCGGTACAATTTATTTCATGTTTAGTCACTGTTCCTAATATATTATGATTCTTCATTTCCTTAGTGTCTGGTTCCCCAGTTGTTTCTTTTAGGACTTTAAATAGACAGTGAATCATGCATTCAAAACAATAATCTGATTGAAGTAGGCCAGCTACCTAACACATCACAGCTATGAGCTTGTCACAAACTTGCTCAACAAAAATTTCCCGTTGATCAGAGCTAATACTGGGAGGGGGGGAGACAGAGAAAAAAAGCATTTACATATCTTGGAGAGCATAACATGCTGACAGAATTTCTAAAGTGTAATTTAAAGTATATTTTAGTATGTATGTATTTATGTATCCATCAACTCCACTCTCAATAATTCACATTTAAAAATAACTGGAGAAGTATACAAAATATATGTACATTATATTAATGCCTTTTCTAGATTTTAAATACCTTAATACATAAAAGCCTTGAAATGCCTGAAGCTGTTCAAACACTTCCAAAGTTTACGTTGACACACAGTATTTTACCCCATGGGTATAGCCAAGAGAAGTATAAAGTATAATTACATTTATGCTAAACAGTAGCTCTATATTTTTATGCATTTAAAAAGGTTGTATTCAAACTAACAGTGATTATATCTGATGCACAAAATGATAGACCAACAAAGTGAAACTTTATTCCCTCTATTCTAGTTGGGTGTTTGGGATTTAAATGTACAAGTTTCTATACATACACAATTTAAACTTGTTAAATTGCCTCTTACCACTTTCCGGAGAACAATGTCTAAATTCTTTAGCATTATTATACTTCACACTCACAGCAATTTGTCTCCAAAAGACTTTTGTCCAGTCTTTTAGAAATGTTTGTTGTTGGAGCTGAGTTTCAACTCCAGCTTCCTAGGTATACTGACTGGAATCCCCCAGCTGCTGCTGTCTTGTGTTGGACCTGTGGGTTTGTGCTCTCCTTAAATACATTTTCTAATGGTCAATACACAAGATAAGACCATCCAAGAAAGGAATGACTCCTTGGTGTAAAGTCCAAGGCCCTGCCAAGGTTGGTGCTCTCTCCTTTATAATGAGACACACTGCGTATCATGCAGGGCCATTGTGGGAACTAATTAAGATGGTTATAAAAAGCACCTCTGTACAACAGCAGGACATAGTTGTGACTCACAGTTCACAGAGGGTTACTGTTATGACTTATGACCTTTTTTTATGTTATTAACTCAACCTCTGGATATATATGCTGTATATTTTAGTGTCCATTCCCAAACTCTGTACAACAGGACTGATACTTGTTACTGATGGCAATAAAATTATGCTATACACAACTAGTAACTCTCAAAAAAATAGTGAATCACTTAGTTTAGACAATATTATGAATTCAAAATGGTGGCAAGAGTCAAGAGTTAACATAGAATGATAATATGAAAACACTCGCTGACAAAAAATTATATGTAAAATACTGTTTCTTTAGTAAATGACAGAAAAGAGCCTTAGTCATCCCTAGAATCCTATTTGTACAAATACGGTTGATTCTTACAAGACATGAGACAAGAATAGTAAATTATTTGCAGAAAACACCAGATGAATTTGGTTTAATATCTTTTTGGCAGATACCATTCTGCCTTCACAGAAGGCCCCATGTGTTCTACAGTGTTGACATATGGGACTTCGTATGCTACCAGAATGCTCTGCATTCGCTCTGCAGTCCACAGTAAGACTGACCAAATCTTGACCTGTTTTGCTCTTTGTCTTGTTCTGGTTTAAAATCACCACTCAGCTTTAAAGCTTTAATAGAGCCACTGCCAGGCCAGCTAGAGCAGGTTCTGTCCTCACTTAATCTCACCGGACAGACATAATCTGTTTGGCATGGCCCAGGGCCATTGGGACAACTGGAATCACCTGATACACTACATTGCCCTAGGAAGAAGAAACAAATATTTTGCTGAACATGCCTGGTTATTTGGCTTGTATGTCGAGATAGTACTTCAAAGTTTGACTTTGTCTCTCAATTCTGAATGCTAGCCTTAATTGGATTTGTTTTAGAAGCAATACTTCTTTGAAGGAAAAAGAAGTCTGATCAACGTGTGATCCATTTTTTAAAGGTATGTAGATGCCTTACATATTGCATTTAACTGTGTAAAGTATTAGGGGGTAAATGCAACTCAGTTGGTAGAGCCCTTACCTACCATGCATAAAGTCCTGGGCTTGGTAACAGACATTGCATAAACCAGGTGTAATGGTGCATGCTTGCAATCCCAGCACTTTGGAAGCAGGGGCATGATCAGAAACTCTAGGATCTCCTTGGCTACAATAACAAGTCCAAAATAAATAAAATAACTTTATGAATTGTAAAGTGAATAATTCAGCCCACCTTTGCCTCTGTCTTTATTGCTCTTCTCTCTGGTTGTGATGCTAAAGCCAGCTAAGAACAAAGGCCTTGTGAATGCTGAACCACTAAACTATGGACCTTTGGCCTTATTTTACTAGAGAATCAAAGTTCTTGTCTAGCCTCATGATTATCCACTTCTGTGTGTGTGGTAAAGAATGAGGCACTTTGGGGCTGAAGAGATAGCTCAGCAGTTAAGAACACTGTTGCTTTTCCAGAGAACTTGGGATATTCCTAGCATCCACATGCAAGTCACAATTCCAGTTCCAGGAGGCCCAACCCTCTCTTCTAAACTCAGCAAGCTCTAGGCACACATGAAGCACACAGGCATACATTTAGGTAAATATTTATCCACATGAAACAATCAAATTAATTTTCCAGATAGGAACAAGGCACTCTAATTAGCCAGTGTATGACATGGGTGCACTTACATTAAATGCATAAAATATTAGAGAAAGGTGGAGCTCGAGGTCATTATAATAGTCAGCAGTGAACAAATCAGAATTATGTGTTTGGAGAATAGTTCTGTTCCAGGAAGAGAAAAGGAACCAACACCCCTGGATATTGGCATAAACAAGGAGGGAAACATGGAAGGACTGTTGACAACAGTAAACCCAGGGTGAATACAGTCTGGAGTGTGGCCAGAGGAGAGGAAGTGGTTAGCTATGGCTTTAGAATCTTTTATTATAATTATTGTATTATAAATTATTATGAAAGCATGTCGTTGTCCACCCAACACACGCAGTGGGTATTATGAATACTGGAAAATGGAATCTACAGGAAATTTTATCAGGATTAACATAAGAATTTAATAGGATTGCTGAGTTAAAAGCTAAAGCTCATTGTATTACAAAACACCAACAATGAAATTCCAATTAGCAACCCAAGCTACAAACATATGGGAAAGACTATAGCAGAAAATGTGCAAGATAAAAAACTACCCAGAGATAGTTATACTTTAACTATATATAGTTAAAGCCATTAGATACCAAAAAATGGTATCTACACAGATAAATAATTTTATACAGAAAATTAAGTATTTAAAAAATATTATCAACTGTGTAATTGCAAATACCCATAATCCCAGGAAGATCAAGAGTCTGTTTAAGGTCTTCCTCAGCTATAGCAAGCCCTGGGCTGGCCTGGGTTAAAGAAATTCCTTTCTCAAAAACAAACAAGCAAGAGGCTGGAGAGACTGTCTGCTCAGCAGTTAAAACCACTCACAGCTCTTCCAGGGAACCAAAGTTCACTACTTCCCAGCACCCACATCAGGAAGTTACTGCCTGTAACTCAAGCTCCAGGAGAGTCTACACCCACCCTCTTCTGGCTCCACCAACACCTGTACATATGTAGTACACAAACACACATTCAGGCACACACAGGAGTAAAAATAAACAATCTTCAAAATAAGATAAATGAAATGATAACATCTGTCTTCACAGAACTGAGGAACAGTGCACTGCTTGTAGATGAACAGACAAAACATGAAACGGAACAGAAATTGAAGCAACTGGATAGCCACTGGAAACTTGGTTTGGACAAAGAGTATAACTAAGGTGAAGAGAATTATTATCCAGCCTAGGGTAGCCTGCATCCAGTGACTATTACAGCCGTATACCCTAAACATGGCCATTCTAAAGGGCCATTAGCACAGTGTTCCCCGGGGAGAACGCTCCCTGTGGTTGCACCGAAGTTCCACTGGCCCCTCTCTCCAGTTCTGCTTCTTCCCTTCCCCGTCATCGCTGCTGATCTGAATGTGATCCCGTGGCCATCTTTCAGCTCACCCGTCTCTGTCCCAGAGTCCACTTTCCTGGGGGAACACAACTTGTAGGGATGTGAGGTGACAGGCATGCAGTCATAAAAGCTAAGGGCATACCTTACAACTCACAGTGCACACTTCAGTGTTATGTTCCAGAGAGACGTTCAAACTCAATTCACCATGAGAATTATCCTTGGGGGATGAGGGGCCATCAGGATATATGGGCACCTGGGTATTACAAGGGGTGGTGACAATAATGTCAAACAAAAACCAAGAACAAAGATTGGGCTTTTAAAAGGATTTCTTGTTGGGTAGCTAACTAAGTGTGGAGTGGTGAGGGTTAGCCCCGAGGGAGGTTTTCCTGGTCAAAGACAGTGGCTAGTCTGTAGGGGGGTGTGGGGGGGTGGGGAATCTGTGTGGCTCTGAATTCGGAGTAGAGGGAAGGACCTAAGAGGGAGGTAAGTGGAGCAGCGCCAGCGTTGGAGACCACAATTCTCCAAGCAAGACAGTTGGTGTCTTCATCAAATCAGCTGTGCTTGCTGGCACAGCTGCCCTGCCTGGAGACCCCATCACTGTTGACATTCCATCATCATATGGGGGAGTTGTTAGACCTTCCCCTTGAGATTCGATCACCTCCTCCCAGACATTTATATGCAGTTCTGCCTCAGTTGCACTCCGTGGGAGGGATTGATTTTGGTGGTACTAGAGTATATAGGCTGGGAAGGTGACTAAAGGATGCTATGTGGCTCTGAGAAAGTAGCACTTATGATGAAGACTTTGCAGTGTGGTAGCTTTGGAGTCACCCGTGCCCCTTATCTATGCTTTGTAAGTCCAATAAACTTACTGGTTCCCAGGTTGAACTTTGATGAAATCATACTTTGGTTTGCTGTTGGGACTTTGTAATGGCTAAAAGTCTCACCAGGGAAGGAATTCTTGAAATAACCAGTGAAGCTTTTGGCTGCCAGAGCAGGACTCAAGAAGGAAAGAAGCTGAAATGTTTGTACAGCTAACAAGGATCTAGAAAGTTGATTAAAACACTGCACATTTGCTAGGCAGAATAGATGTACCTACAATCTCAGCATGTGAGAGGTTAAGGCTAAATGGCTGGAGAGATGGCTCAGTTGTTAAAGAATACTAATAGCTCTTCCAGAGGACCTGGGTTCAATTCCTAGCTCCAACATGGTGCCAACAACTGCCTGTAAATCCAGTTCTAGAAGAATCTGATGTTCTCTTCTTACCTCTTCATACACTGCACAAATGTGATGCACATAAACCCATTCAGGCAAAACACCCATACATATTTAAAAAGCAAAAAAGAAGAATTTAAAGCCATCCTGAACTGTGTAGGGATTTGCAGCCAGCCTGGACTACATAGAAAGACCTTGTCTCGAATAATAATGGTGATAATAATAATAATTGTTGGGGTGAGGCTGGTTTAGGGTCAGGAGTTTGGGTTGTTTCTATGTTCAGGGCCCTGTGAGTACTCCTCAGGGGGAGAGGGTAAGAAGACACAGAGGCAACGATGCAGTCGTCAGGGACAAGCCGAAACAAGCAAGCCCAGTTTTATTTAGGGAGGGAAAGCTTTAAATATTTTTTCCTAGACTCTCCTCCCAGTCAGGGGGAAGGGCTTTGATTTGCTGGTATCTGCTGCTGTGGTGTGGTGGTCTCTGGCTAGGTCACCTTGTATCAGGACTCTGCCCTTGTTGTCAAAGTCCCAGGCAGACCCTAGGTTGGCATATGAGGACATGCTTAGGAGCACATGTCTTAAGGCATCAGTTATGGGCAGTTTGTACTGGTTGAGGCCAGGCTGGCCTCCAAGTCCTTAGAAGCCTCTAGGGCCTGTATATTTCACAACTAATAATGATAAAGCCTCTTAAAATTATGGACATTTTGGGGCTGGAGAGATGGCTCAGTGTTTCAGAGCACTTGCTGCTCTTGCAGAGGGCCTGGGTTCTATTCCCAACACCCACATGGAGGCTCACAACTCTGTGTAACTCTAGTGCCAGAAGATCCTGTACCTTTGTGTGACTTCTACGAGCCCTACACATGCACATGGTATTTGTACATACATGTGAGCAAAACCCCAAACACCTAAAACAGTCTTTTTGGTTATGAGTCTTGCATTTTTAATGGCTGAACCATCTCTCCAGCTCCAAAGAAATAAATATTTTAAGAAGGAAGTAATTATGCACAACTGACCTGCTGGAAAGAAGAAGCACATATGTATTCAAGCTAAGTCTAAAGAAGCCAATTCAGGAAGGTAAACACAGAGGCAGAGCCTGTCCTTAGGAACTACATTCTCATGTATGCTCACACCACACGAAACAACAAAATTGCCTTTAGTAAATGGCATTGTCAAGTAGGATCAGCAAGCCAGGAGCAATCTCTAAACTTAATTACTGGACTCTTATTTGATTGCTGAGTTTTGTGCTGGGCTCTAATGACCACAGTGTATTCTCCCATGCAGCTGTTGTTTCTGACAGCATTGTTGTCTTTGCATGCTAAAATGGTTAACGCTATCCTTAAATGACTGCACGGAGTGCCACTCTGTCCAGATTACAATGGCATCTATGTCTGATCTCAGACAAACCGGTTCTGTACTCACTGATCTAAAGATTGCAATTAGCAATCCCGTTCTGCCATTCTGTTCGCTGTTCGCTGCCAGCGACACCCTATTTTTTTTTTTTTTTAGTCTTCGAGCGGAAAGCCATGCAGGTAACAGATGAGGTCTCCTATCCTAAAAAGGTTCAGTATTGCTTTTGTTTTGAGTGCCCACTTTCTCCTTGTGGGACACTTGATTAAACAAATGAGCCTAAGGTCTCAGCTGACTCTTGATGTGTTCCTGTTGCACGAATAAATAAAACTCAGGGACAGATCTCTGAGAAAGTCAGAGATATTAGAGAGAGTAAACACCACAGTCAGATCTTACCCAGCTGTCTTCCAGCTTCCTCAGCCTGGCTTCTCTTGGCCTCTTCTAGCTCTTTGTCTTTCTACACTTGCCTTAAATACTCTCCACTCAGTTAAGGTGTGGCCCCACCACTGCCTGCCTGGGAGCCTGGAACTCCTTCTGTAAACCTCAAACTCAGATTGGATTAAGGGCGTAGGTCACCACTCCCAGATACTCCCTGTGCTGGGATTAAAGGTGTGAATCACCACTCTCTGATCCTCCTAGACTGACTGTGGGTAGATCCCTCTTATATCTCCAAAACTTTTGGAGCTTTTATTAAATTCCCACATGTTTCCTGGGTTTTCTGTGGCTTCAGTGAGATTTCTCGGTTCTGCTCTGCCTCCCTTCATGAAACAGAGCCTAACAACAATCCTCACCTGAAGTTTAACCCCACCACTTACCCAGGTGCTAAGACTGTTCTCCAGCGAGGGGAACCACAGGCCCAAGTTGCCCAGTGAAATCTCTGCTGCCTCCAGGTAGTCCAGGAAAGCATTCTTGTCTGGTCCTGTAGTTCTTTGCTTCATCAGGGTCCGGATTTGCTCATTCCCACATTTCGGGAGTGTGCTCTTGTATCCGGTGGCCAGTGAAGAACCACATTATGGGCTACCATTATGGCACCTTTGTTACCAGGGGTAATGCAAGGTCGCCCTTGCCCTGCCCTTCCTGAGTGAAGACTAGCTCAGATGTAACTTGGCCAAAGCACTTGGCCTATATAAGATGTGTAGGGTTCCTATGAGGAATGAGACAAGAAAAATGAATTTTAAAATATGCTGTTTTCCTAGATGTGATGGCAGTCCCATGCAATTCTAGTGCTTGGGAGGTAAAGGGAAGTTTGAGGATAGCCTCAGCTATTTTGTGAGTTCTAGGCTATCCTAGGAAACTTTCCCAGACTTTGTGTTTTAAAAGGTGCTCTTTTGGGCCTGGTTATGGCGGTACTGCTTTAATCCCAGCCCAGGCAGAGGCAGAGACATCTCTATGCGTTCAAGGCCAGTCTTGCTTATATATTGAGTTCTAGGACAGCCAGAGCTATACAGTGAGACCCTGTCTCTCTCAACACCCCCTTCCCAAGTGCAGATTTATGCTAGTCATTTTTGAGGCTTAGTACATATATATAAAGTCTACAAGTGTTGAATGAATGTTAAGTTCATTAGAAGTGTTACATATTGAATAGATCCACATAATCCCTACCCAGGTTAGAGTGATACAGGACTCTTGCTGCAGGCGATACCCAACACTCTACCATCCCGGCCCTAGGGTGGCTACTTTAGGTTATCACTACCATTCTTAAATTTTGCTGTTCTCTGACTGGGGTCAAGGATTAATCACACATATATTCTTCCTATGTATCTCTTGCTTGTCAACATGAAATTCACCATCGTTGCACTAGGATTTTTTTTTTTAATGCCAGATCTTGGTCCTTAGCCCAGGTGAAGTTCAAATTCCTGCTCCATCTACCTCAGTCTCTCACATGCCAAACATACCTGACAAAAGTGTCCCCCAAACTACTACCATTTGCCTCTCAGCTTGAGCTACTCCAGCTAGTTTTCCTTTTCACTGATTGACTTCCTTCGGTTTATCTCTCACCATTGGAATGAAGGGATCAAGATTCCATCTCTGGCTTAGAGCTAGAGCTTGACTTCAGGCTGGGTCTTGTTCAGGAGAGCAGTCTCGTGGCTCCCATACAGTGAAGCCAAGCTGCATGAGTTAAGAGTTTACTTTGGCTTTAGGACCAAAGATTAACAGTGACTTTCCCGGTGTTGCTCTCAGTACCTGGGTGAGTATGTAGCGCCTCCATTTCTTTTCACTGTCACGCTGCTGCGTCTGCCTTCTGGCTCCTTGCTTGTTTCTTTCCTCCTCTGAACACGATGCCTGCCTAGACAAGTTTCCGCCTGATCATATGATCCTCTGTGAAAGTCTAACTATAGATCTTGTTAATTCCTGATCGGTTTGCTATTCTCACCCCTGAACAAGAGCAAAGGAATAGTCCACTGGCGTTCTTCAGAGGCAAGCCCTACCAGTGTGGTGTGGCATCCTTCTTGTGGACAATGGATCTGTGGACCTCCAAGCATGTATCTATCTTCTCATACTTTGTTCTCTTCCATGTGTCTAGTGATATCCCCTTTCAAAGTGTCTAACCCCTTCCACCCTGTGCATGTAAGACAGATAGCTAGTATTAGGCTAGTGCAGTGGTTCTCAACATGTGGGTCATCACCTCTTGTGTGTGTGTGGGGTTGAATGACCCTCACCTAAGACCATTTGCATATCAGGTATTTACATTACAAGTCATACGAGTAGCAAAATTACAGTTATGAAGTAGCAATGAAAATGGTTTTATAAGGTTTGCTGCATTAGGAAGGTTGAAAGCCATGGGCCTGGTAGTTTTTTTTTTTTTTTTTTTTTTTTTTTTTTTTTGTAAGACTGAGTTTTTCTGTCTTAAGTAAAGAGTGAGAGAATTCAGACTCCAGATATTCCCTGTTGGGGTTTGGTTTGTTGTTCGTGATGCCGAATGACAAACCCACAGCTGCTGTCTGTAAAACCACTCTGAGCTAACCACATCTCCAGTCCCCTTAAGTTCCTCTTTAGCACTACTGTGGTAGACTTTTCCCTCAATGGCTAGCTTTCTTTTCCCAGCAAACAGCCCACTGTTCATTTAACCATCTTCTTCTAGAAAAGTCTATGATTCTTCAGCTACCTGACTACAAGGAAAATGTGTTACGTGTTTCCAGTGAGACTCCAGTTATGGCTGGATTTTGTGATTTCATGTCAAAGACTTCTTCCTGCTGCCTGGCACTTCACTCTCGCCCTGGCACTAACATTGGCACAGGTGTTTGGGGAAGAACGTGGCTCACTGGTATCCAAGAGTCTATTACCCATCCATCTCCCGAGTTCAGCCTTCCTAAGGGAGTGTAGTATTTTCTCTCTCACTGACACCTGGGCCTAGCATTGTGCCCAGTGAACAGCAGCTTAGCAATGCATGACAACTGTTGTGTCAGTAGGAAGCACTGACTTCTGGGATTTTAGCCAGTGAAGTCAATAAGACTCATTCACCCTTTACTCCTGCATGGAATACTTACTTGCCTTTGCTCCACTCCTGAAAGCCACTTCCCACTGGATTAATACTCAGACACAACGGAAAGTGAGTTCTGACACGAACAGGAGGAGTATCTTGGCCAGAAAACCAAAGGTAGTAAGAAGTTTAACAAAGATCTCCATTTCCCCCCCAAGGGCTTAGAACTTCAAGAGTGAGTCAAGAAGAACCTGGCTTCATGTTGCTCTTCTCAATAATCTATTACCATTTGGCCACGTGGTTTGAGCACTGATAATACCCTGGGAGCTGGAAACACAAATGTAGTGAGGAAAGGATCCTTTGGCTGAGAGAGTGAGACAGACCAATGCTGTAGAATTTCCAGGAGTGTTACTTTTGTTTATGCTGCATTTGTTTAACTCTGTGAAGCTGTGGTACTGTGTCTGTCCAGAACACTGGATGGTCTAATAAAGAGCTGAATGGCCAATAGCGAGGCAGGAGAGAGAAATTGATGGGACCGAGGCAGAGAGAATATATAGAAGGAGAAATCTGGGAGGTAAAAGAAGAAGGAGCAAGAGAAAGAGGAAGATGCAAGGGGTCAGTCACCCAGCTACACAACCAGCAACAGAGTAAGAAAGAAAGGTATACAGAAATAGAAAAAGGTAAAAGTCCAGAGGCAAAAGATAAATGGGATAATTAAGGTAGAAAAACACTGGCAAGCAACAAGCCAAGCTAAGGCCGGGCATTTATAAGTAAGAATAAGCCTCTGTGTGTGATTTATTTGGAAGCTGGGTGTCAGGCCCCCCAAAAAGAATAAAAAGCAAACAACAAAAGACTAACATACTTCCTAACATTCATGACAACTCAGTATGATGTCCTGACTTCTATATTGGATAAATTTAGGGTGCTGTGGGAACCTAGGTGATTGTCAAGTGTGATCGAGGAATCCATAGACCATGTGGTTAGCAGTAACAAGTGTGTCCCCTCCCCCACTGTGTGTGTGTGTGTGTGTGTGTGTGTGTGTGTGTGTATGTGTGTTTGTGTAAGCCAGAGGTCAATACTGGGTGTTGTTCTGGAGGCACTGTGTTTTGAGACCATCTTTCACTGGGCTAAACTGTCTGACCATAAACCTCAGAGATCTGCCTGTTCCCTTCTTGCATCTCATCTAACTTTCTTTTGGGAGGGTTAGTTCTGGGATCAAACTCGGATACTTGTACCTGAACAGCAGTAAGTTCTGTAGCAACCGGGTCGTCTCTCCAGCCTGGGCCTCTCTTTCTAAGAAAGAAATGGTTGTGAAAACACTATGATCCCAACTTTTGGGACTGAACTGGGACCTGCACTCAGTTCTTAGTTGTATTTTCCCTATAGTCCATTCTAGAAGCTCCTGAGCCCCAGTTAACATCTCTCCTGGTTGAGATGATTTACCTGATGTCCCAACAGACACTGACTTACTCTTAAAGGGACTGAGTTCTTGGTCTCTACTCTCCTCAGGTTGAGGATACTTCTCTAGTCTGTCTCCTGAAAGGAAATGACAAGCAGTACCCCTGCAAGTCACTAGGTTCCACATGGGACTCTCTCTTGCCCAGTCCCATCAGTCAATTACCCGGACTACTACTTCTTCCTGTTCAATAGGACCCCCCTTTTTTTTTTTTTTTTTTTTTTTTTTTTTTTTTTTTTTTTTTTTTTTTTTTTTTTTGACAGGCTCTTACTCTATAGCCTTGACTGCCCCAGAACTCACTGTTAGACCATGCTGGCCTCAAGCTCACACCTCTGGATGCTGGTATTACAGGTGTCATTACAGACTCACTGAAAGTCTTCTTGTGTTTCTGGGATAAGGACATACTTCCTTTCTGAAGCTCAGAATCCCCAGCTCTGAAATGGGGACAGGTGGTAGAAATTCTCTGCTAAGAGTGAGGGCAAGTATTCCTGTTTTGATCCTGTGGTTCACAGTCTATAAATTCTATTAGGTACATCACACCTTGGAGGATGATGTCCCTTCTTATATAGCTTAAACTTTGAACTGGTACTTCAGCATATTTTCAGCAAATTTTTCCAATCCTGTCTGTCCAACAGCCTCTGCTTCAGGTGTGTATGCCAGGGGAATTCCTGGCATGGATAGGTAACATGAGCTTCTGGTCTAATGGATGTTGGGTGGGATTCCATGTTAATGGATCAAATACTCCATAAGTTCTTAGAGCACAACAATTTGGTAGGCAGGGAAATCTAACATGTAGCCTGAATATGTGTCTATTACTGTTAAAAATTTTTGTTGGTTTGTGTAGTATTAAGTTTCTCACCTGGACTTTCCAGTCTAACCCTGAGATTCAGACGGACTTGCAGCCCCACTGCCGCTTAGCACCAAATAATCACACAAAGGCTTTATGCTAATTAGCCTAGCACCCAGACATATAACTTACTAACTCTTTACTCTTATACTAGCCCATGATTCTTATCTTGTTCAGCCATACGGCTCAACACCTTTTCTCAGAGCAGCATAGTTGTCCTCTGCATCTGCTGGCTTATCTGGTATCTCTGTGGAATCTCTTACTGTTCCCAGAGTATTTTTAGTCTTGTAGCCCCGCCCACACTTCCTGTCTGCCTTCAGCCAATCAGCATTTTTATTAAACCAGTAGGCAGGACAATTATTTACAATGGAACAGAACACAATCCCACTACAGGTTTGTTTTTGTTTTTTGAAACAGGGTTTCTCTGTGTAGCCCTGGCTATCCTAGAACTTGCTCTGTAGAACAGCTCGGCCTTAATCTCAGAGATCCTCCTGCCTCTGCCCCCTAAGAGCTGGGGTTAGAGGTGTGCACTATCATTGTCAAGCCTGTCAGAAAATATTTTAAGATATGTTTTTCATTATATGTTTATTAATGTGTCTGCATGAGTATTAGTATAAATGATATAAGAGGCATCAGATCATCTGGAATTGGAATTACAGACAGATGTGACCCACCCTATGGGTGCTAGGAACCAAACTGAGGTCCTTTGTAAGAACAGCAAGTGCTCTTAACTGCTAAGCCATCTCTCCAGCCCCTCCATCAGAAGTGTTTTAATCACAGGGACCAATTGGATTTGCTGCTCATTAAGTGGCCATTTGGTCTCTTCTTTGGCATAAGGGGCAGAGTTGTGGGTGGCATGCTAGCCTGTATTCTCACTGTGGAACTGTTTTGCATCCAACATGGCAGCAGTGGTGTGGTGGATGACATTGACTGACTGACACCAACTGGCTGAATCATTTGCTTTCACTTTGCCTTTCCTGGTGGGTGTTACTGTGTGACACAGAGATCTTCCTATTGTGGACACTCTCACGTGGCTATACACAAATATATGTGCTATCTTGTGATGTTTGGGGTTTCCACTTTAACTGTGCGACATAATTATTCAGACTTTCCTAGTTGGTCTTTAGACGGGTTCCCTATGAAGACTGTCAATGGCAGCAGAATCAAGTGCCAAAATTCCTTCCAACAATTTTAGAAAGAAAAAGAAACAATTTCAGCTTATTTTTAGGAAGGTTTATAAGTTATTTTCACCCATCCTCAAATCCTCTAAGACGTCTCCTTATGATATTCTTATCTTTTTAGACTATCAGGCTATGTCATCACATTTGATTTGAGAATGTAGAACTTTCCAGGGCAGAGAAAATTTACATACTAAGGGTTGTATTATGTAACATAATATCTAGTATACTAAGGTTGTATATTATATAAACATAATATCTGTTATAGAAATGTGAGTAAAAAGTAGGCCTTTCTTACACTGTTCATATTTGCATATGAACTTTTGGGATATTCCAAAAATAATGTGTATTAACAAATATTGTAGATTTGATAAACCACCCTGACTCTTCTAGTGATGAGTCTTGTGCCTGTCCTGAAAGCAAAAAATAAAAAACGTCCTTATGCATCTTGTTTGCCGAGAGCAGACATCCTAGCCCCACACTGTTCATTAGTAGAGGGTGATTTCTGAAAGGTACAATGAAAGTGTTTTCGTAATAAAGGGTGTTATTAGGAAGAAGTTCTTAAGCAGTGAGCCTGTGGTAGTTCCATGTTAGTTTAGTACCTCACAGACTGTGGCATTCAGAGGAAACTTAAAAGCGTGATGTGCCATGACTTCTGAGTGCATAAGGCCATCTCTCCCAAGTGACACATTTCTATGTACAACTGAAAGATTTTGACATTATAAGAAGGCCCAGTCAGCTCCTCAGCACTGTAACTAAACACACATCAAGGAGGAAAATTAATAAGGCAAAGTGTTTTTTGCTTTAGTGAAAATATAAAGAACTGTCTGTATTCAGGCATTTCATTCAAGGCCAAAGGTAGCATTATATGTTTGTATGTAGTACTGGCGTTAAACCCAGGAGACCCAGCTTTCTAGGCAAGTGCTCGACCAGCTGCACCCCAAAGCCATGTTCTCTAGCAGTATATTATTTTTTCCTTTTACAAGAGAGCTTAATCTTTTGTGTGTGTGTGTGTGTGTGTGTGTGTGTGTGTGTGTGTGTGTGTGTCCCCAACCTTCTTGTTTCTACTTGAAGCTTTTTTTTTTCCCAGCTCTTTCTCACCTGTTTGGTTCTGCATCACACTGACAGACAGTAGAGAGCAGAGTAAGGTCAACAGAAGGGAAGGATCAAATTGAAATGAGAAGACCAATGCTTGGGATGGGCATCTATGTGTTTTCCTCAGTTCCACTGTGCATCAAATACTCTGCCCGTGTACACCCCTTCATTAGGAATTGTTGTTAGAAGCAATGTTTTAGCTCAAGAATTTGAGTCTCAGAAAGATCTGTGAATACAGTTATTTGAAACTTATCTCATTAGATCCCGTTGAATGTGACTAGAATTACCATTTTCTCAATTGACAGCACAATTAAGCGCTTACTCCCTCTTTAACTAAGTAAGCTTGTTTAATGAGAAAAGCTTTTCTAAGAAGAATTTCATCAATTACATGAGAAAGAATGACAGGATTCAAAAATAATTTGAAATATCTGTTGCAGGCAAAGATCATCAATCCTGTAGCTGAAAGGCTTCTGGGAGACTTCTAACAGAGAGATCAGGCTAGAACACACAGGCTTTCTGGTTCATCTTAGCATTCTGAGAGTAGAACACTGAGGCATTGTGGCATCCCTCATGGGATGTAAGAGAGGGCTCTGCACTCCATGTGAAATGTTTTTTTCAGTAACACTAACAAAAAAATTGAATTTGAATCTAATTAATCAAGCTGTTATAAGCTTTCATTCATTAAAAAAAATAAAAAAAAAACAAACAAACAAACAAGAAAAAAAAAACCCACTGTGATTATGTATTGTATATCCTCTAAGAAAAAAGTCTTGCCTGAAGATCAGAGGACAGAGCCAGCCACAGAGTTAGCCATGACGTCAGGCAGTGGTGGCACACGCCTTTAATCTTAGCACTTGGGATCCCAGTCCTCTGCTCCCAGTACTTGGGAAGCACATATGCCTTTAATCTCAGCACTAGGAAGGTTGAGATAGAAGTGATATGGCTGGGCAGAGAAAGGAATATAAGGCGGGAGGAGACAGGAGTTTGCCCTTGCCTCCCTCCCTTTCTGCTGAGGATTTAGAGGTGTTCAGTCTAAGAATTCATGGAGACAGGACCTACCCCTTTCAGCCTGATGAGTCTGTAGTGGTGAGACATTTCTCTGGCTACTTGTCCTTCTGCTTTTTGGTCTTGCGGATTTACCCCAATATCTGGCTCCAAATTTTTATTATAAGACCAGTTAGGAATCATGCAGCAAAACACAAAACAAAACCCCGCAGGAAATAGAAGCAAAGAGATTATTTTAAATCGTGGGCATTCACCTGACTTCTGCAGTCAGTCAATGGCAGGATGTGGTAAGAAGTCTGCAGAGGACTGTGCTGTGGGTTAGAGTGACATTTGGGGACCCAAATGACCACACAGATCAGAAAGTCTGGTTTATTTAAATCTGAGAACTTTATTGCACAGTGGATTTTACGTGACACAGAGACATTATTGTTATCTTCTTTTGCATGATGATGACATTGCAATTAAAATTCCTATATTTTAGACATTCAGAGATCAAGTTTATGAGGTGAGATGACTTGGTGTCTGGCATCTAGTTTAGAAAAGATTAGCAATGGCAAATAGTGGCGGATGAAGCAAGTGAGGTGACATCTTTATCCCCATATAATGATACTTGCATGTAATTGCGGTCAAGGTGGCAGCCACATGGAAGCTACTAGTTTTGCTTCACCTGTGTATGCTTGTGGTTTTACTTTTTTCCAATAAATATACAAGAATAGAAAAAAGGAGGAGGCAGCAAAGAAGGCCCTGGAAACAGTGGGACATTCTGCACACAGGAAGGCAAGGTAGGGGGATCTAGTTTAAGACCAGCTTTCTTAGATAGTGAGACACTGCCTCAAAAACTAAGTGGGGGCAAAAAGGTGTTTTAGAATATCAGGATATGTCAACAGAAAAAAACTTGCCTAGAATCCAAAGCTCAGGCTGCTTTTACTTTGTACAGGCATCCAGAGGCTTAAATACCAATTATGGAAGAAATCCATTCAGTGAACAATGAAGTGTGTGTGTGTGTGTATTTCTAGTTTCCTAAACAACGGGCAATAAATCTAGTCTTTAGCAAAACAGCAAGGTTACTATATAGCCAGCTTAGGTTTCTAGACAGACAATTCACATGCAATTTATGAGATTAATGTTTTAATATTACCCACATTTTAAACCCCCAAATGCCATCGTTTATACACAACAGTTTGAAAAAAGAAAAACAAACAGCTGAAAATAACCATTAAGAATCATTGCCAATATAAACACAAAGTGTAGGGATATAACCTCAAACAGATGTCTTCCGAGCTCACAGTAGTTGTACACACACATGGAGACCCAAATGGACTAAAGCCAGATGAGAACTGGTTCAGTACCTAGTTGGCATTACAAAATGCCAGATCCCTGGGAATTAAAAGATTGACATTCATCCCTCCCTTGCTGCTGACGTAGTCTGTAACCTTGTTCACATCTCTTGACCTTGTTCCTGCTCATGTTGACTGTGCCTAATTCTTCCCATCTACTTACCTTGGAAATGGTGAGGACATGTGAAAAACCAGTGAAATGCTCTAAGGAACTCGGGAACAAAAATATTTTTTCAGGACTACAATTTGTTATGCTCTTATTTTGACAGAAAACCCCATTCAGTTTCTGAATGGTAGTTAACAAACCAACTTTATAATCATTAAACACTACGTGGATAACTTTTCCTAACAAGGAACACTGCACATGTAACTTTTTAATTACACTCGGATTCAGTTCACCTTTAAATCTCACAGTTTCACTAGAAAGGCTGCATACGTTGCAATTAAATAGAGAAGATTTGCAAAATCTCAGCCCTTCACCCAAAGGTCTTGAATGAAGGATTAAAAAGCCTAGTGTTCTCATTGCATGTGACTGTTATAGGTTCTGATTTTAATTGCGATAACCACCTGGGAGGAGAGTAGGTTAAAATTAGTAATTGCTTTAATTTTAGTTCTTAAACAAAATTACTTTCTAACCTCCCATTGGGTAGAAACAGTAAAAAAAAAAAAAAAAAAAAAAAAAAAAAAAAAAAAAGTGAAATGTGCAGAGAGGATTCATTCTTTATCTGGAGTCCCTAACAGACATAAAACATATTACAAACGCATCTTAATATGTCAACAATTCATTCCGAGTATTGAAATCTGACAAGTCACAAACAAACGATTTTTAATTTAACTGGGAAAGATTTAAAAATAATTGGCTCCCTGTCCCCACACACATTTTAGCTTCTACTTTAGTGCACATTCAAGAATATTTAGGAAAAGTCAATCACTTGCCTAGAACCTCCAGTGCTTTCTCAGTGTTCAAGACAATTCTGTAGGCTGCAAACTGCCTTTTCCAGCAACACGGTGGCCTGTCCCAAATGCTCTTTCTTCCTCTATCTTGAAGTTGCGAATTTATTCTTTGCACTTGCTATTTCTTCCAATGTGATTGTTCCTCTTTCTCCTCCCTCCTTTTTACCAGTCAGATCTCTGCTCAGATGTCTCTTCTTCAAAGAGGGCTTCCTGGAGCCTGCAGAGGAAGCGGTGTCTCCCCCTACCTCATCCTCTATCAGATTGTCCCGTTGTGACATCACGGTATTTATAACTTTCTGTTTTTATCTTGTTGATGTCTTTGGTGGCTTGGATTCTTTACCAGCAGAGGTATTGTTTGTTTAACTCTGCTTCTGGTATGTTTCTATTAAAATATTCCGAGTATTCTGTCCTTGCTCACTCTCCAAAATGATCTTTGATTTTTCTAGAGTCTAATGTTGAAACCTTCAATAAAGAAGAGGGCCGAGACTCGAGCCCCATCCTGACACAGTCTGATGGCTTGACCCCCTGGCAGGGACAGTAGATGCCTCTGTGATGTTCAGATAAAAGACATAGCCACCTGGCTTCTAGAAAGTTTGGCTTCCAATGATGAGTGAAAACATCCTCCAGGACTCCAGCACCAGACTGGAACTGCCCTGACATCCAGCCTCTCAAATTGACCACCTACCAGATTCTCTGCCTTTCCAGTATAAGACAGCCATTGGTAGACTACCCAGTCTGTAAACTGTGAGCTAATCTCTGTGTGTGTGTGTGTGTGTGTGTGTGTGTGTGTGTGTGTGTGTGTGTGTGTGTGTGTACACTCTATCTTGTCTCTTTAGAGCATTCTAATACCTGTGGTATATACTAGAAACCCTTTACTTCCAAGGCTGCTAAAGGCCCTGGGAGAAAGAGAAGCTTCCTATGCAGCCTGTCCCTTTAAGGGACAAATTTTTCAGTGGAAGAGCTACAAGGCAAATGGAAGGTTTCAGGCAAAAGAGTAGGTCACTTACTGCTAATAATTCCTTTTCAGAGAAAGGGGGGAGGTTCAGTTTGCCTAATTTATAACTCATTTAGAAGATGAAATAGCTTTTATCAGAACTGGGAGACAGCTCAACTGACAAAGCATTTGCCATGCAAGCATGAGGATCCAAGTTCATTCCCAGAACTGTGTAAAACCAACCAGGTTCAGTGGTACACACTTCTGATCTCAGCACCCAGAAGGCAGAGACTGACAGGTCCTTGGACTCATGGGTAGCCTGAGCAGCTTACTTGACTAGTTTGAGTCTAGTGAAAGAACCTGTCTCCAAAACCAATGAGAGTGGCTTTTGAGAAAGGGCACTAGAGGTACACACACAGACATAGGCACACACACACACACACACACATACACACACACACACACACACACACACACACACACACACACAAACTGGAGTATTTTATAATTCACAAGTCTTTGACTGTTAAAGCCACAGCCCCGACTGTGGGACCAGGTTAACCTAGGTCATGAAAATGAAAGTCCTGATCTCCCCAACCTGGCATAGTCCTGAAGGTTTGTTTACTTGCTAATCCAGAGGAACTCAAGCTTTATTTGTAACCACTGTAGCAGCCAGGGAGCCTGTCACTTCTGTGACTTCATTCATTAGTCCAGTCAATAGGAAATGGGAGCTTACTTGTTCTGGACCTCTCCTGGGTCCTTTACAAGACCTTCAGGCTATATATCACCTTACGAGGGATGAGTGAACAAGACACTGTGTCTGTCCTTAGGGAGTTAGCAATCTAATAATGGTGACAAGAATAAACAGAAAATAAAAATCCAGTGTGTGATAAACTCTGCCAGGAATAGCTATGCGGTGTTGTGGGAACGGAGGGAACATCTTCCTCAGTCTAGAGCAGATAGGCCTCCCAGGGAATCGTGGAGTTTGTTCTGAGATCCGAAACTGAGGGCAGTTGAAAATCTGGTGATGCAGAGAATACTTGACGTGATCCAAGTGCTAAGTGTGTCACGGTATATGCAAAGACCAGGAAATACCAGGGCACACAGAAAAAAGCCATTGTTATTGCAGCCAGGAGGCAGGCAGGGATGCCAGGAGAGATGAAACTGAAGAAATAGGTAGAGATGGAAGATCATGGACATCTATAAAGCCAGGTTGAGATATTTAGACTTAATCATGAGGAGGAGGACAAAGACAAGAACGAGGGAGTATCACTACTGCTATCAGAATTTAGAATGTCCTCAAGACGACTCGGAATAGGGAATAAGTAGACGTCTTCTGGTGGTAAAAGCCTTTACGATCAATTGAGGGAATTCATGTTCCATTTCTGTTTCTTCTAACAAGCGAAATTACTGTTAGAGGAGTAAATGCGGATGGCACTAATGATTTCTTTCAAAGTGATGCATCTGTACTACCCTCAGACCACAGTGTAGATGCTTTTGCCAAAGTGTGAAAACCTGCAATTAGCTTTGCTTTCTTGGAAATGACATTTTACAAGTGTTTAAGTATTATACAAGAAGTCACTATGGTTTGAATAAGTACACTCAGCAAGACCGAGTGTTAATGGCTTGATCCCTGGATGTGCTATTGGGAAGTAGTAGAGTCTTTAGAACCAGAAAGAAGTTTTAGATCTCTGGAGGCATGCCCTTAAAGGGGGTGGTGAGACACCAGTGTCTTCTCTTTATGGTATTTACTACAAGTCTTGAAGTCAGCAGCTTCCTGTATATAATGTGCTGTAGCCATAATGTAGTGCCTTGACAGGCTCAGAGGAATTGGACCAAGTGACTATGGACTGAAACATGACATCAAGAGAGTTTACTGTAGGCTCAAGAGATGCCTCCGCAGTTAAGAACACTGGCTACTTTTCCAGAGGACCCAAGCTATATTCCCAGAACCCACATGGTAGCTCACAAATGTCAATAACTCCAGTTCCAGAGAATCAATACCATTTTTCTGGGCACTGTGAGCACTGTGTATGCATGTGATACACAGACATGGATGCAGATACAATAGCCATAGAGATGAAGTAAAAAATAAACACATTTGCTATAAGATAATGCTCTTATACTCTGTAGAGATTTGTCACTGGTATTGGTTTAATAAAACACTGATTGGCCAATAACCAGACAGGAAGTACAGGTGGGGTGACCAGACTAGAAGAATTCTGGGAAGAGGAAAGGCAGAGAAGCAGATGCCAGCCAGACACAGAGGAAGCAAGATGAGAATTCTGGACTGAGAAAAGGTACCAAGCACGTGACTAAACATAAATCAGAGTTATGGGTTAATTTAATTGTAAGAGCTAGTTAGTAATATGCTTGAGCTATTGACCTAGCATTTACTATAATATTAAACCTCCAAGTCAATTATTTGGGAAGTGGCTACTGAATATTTAGGAGTTGTTGGTGGGATAGAAACTTTCAACTATATACATTTTAAGTAAAAAATAAAGTTTATATTTCAGATATTTTGTCATGGTAACAGAAAGCTGACTAATATAACATCTATAAACAACTGAACTATTTTGCTTATTTACAGACTAAAGAAACAGAATGGAAAAAAATTCTGAGATTTCTTGATTCTTTTGCATTCTTTTCATGAGCATTAGAAGGAAAGAGAACATTTTTGGAACACCAACCATGTGCTCTCTCTACTGACAACTCATTTAATCATGAGAAAAATCTTGTAGCATCTGCAATCTCTTGAAATGTGACGCCATGGCATATCATTTTTAGATGGAGAGTTGTGTTAGAGGCCTCAAACCAATTTTTGAAATGTCCTAAAGCACACAAGTACTGATAAAGACAAAATGGACAGATATTCAAGGGATAACGACCCAGGATTTGCAAGATGCATTGTGTGGAGTTATCACCAGAAGGGAGAGCAACATGCTGAATAATAAAAGAAAGAAAGGGTTGGGGGGGGCGTATGGAAGGAGCAAACAAAGGCATCGTATTGGCTATAGGCAGCAGTGAGGCCCACTGTTAAGATCTGTCAACTCAGGACTCAGGGATCTCAGTCATCTGGAAGGAAGCAAAAATACACTAAATACACTGTGCTTATCTTCCTTCCTCCTTCCCTCCCTTCATCCCTCTCTCCTTCCCTCTCTCCTTCTCTTTCTTCCTGTTCCTTTTTCTTCCTCTCCCCCCACAGCTATCTTTCAAGTTCATTAATCTTTGCTGATTATGGAAAAAGTGCATTTTTTCTCAGCTCGAAAACGTGAATGAAAAGCAAATAAACAAAATCAAAAACTAACCACAGCCTATGCCCCATTGACCTTGACATCTTACTATTCAGCCACTCCTTTTTCAAAAATGTATTTTCCTATTTTTGATTGTGTATGTGTGTGTGCATGTGCGTGTGTGTGTGCATGTACGTGTGTGTGTGCGTGTGTGTGTGCATGTGTGTGCATGTGTGTGCATGTGTGTGCGGTGAGTGCCTTTGTGTGGGCATGTGCACATGAGTGCAGGTGTTGACCTCGCCGGATCCCCTGGAGCTGGTGATTATAAATCACATGGTATGGGTGTTGGGACTTAACCTCCAGTCTCTCTGGAAGAGCAGTGTGTGTTCTTCCCATTTCTACTATTTTTTTTAATTGTTTACCTATTTCTTTTATTCAAATGCATGTATTTGTGTCTGAAAATTTAGGCAGGAGTCTTTCTCATCATGACATATTTGAAATCATTTTGAATCCTAATGTTGCTGACTACATTTGTGGTTTTATGTTTGCTTTAAAGAAAACATCATACTATATAGCCCAGGTTGACCCTTTCTGACTCAGCCTACAAGGTACTGAGATTCTCAATATGTGCCACCACGCATATCTGTTGGCTATATTTAATTCTGTAACTCTTCCCTGAAAAGCAAAAGAAAAACAATTGTTTGGTCTCTTAGAAATGAAGAACAGTAATATACAATCTTATAGAAATTTTACTGGATACCACAGACAAAAATGAGTGTACTAGGGTACAGCACCCTGAACCGGAAAGAGGCTGCTGAGTAAAGTTTTATACAGAGGCAACGCTATCAAAAACAGTGAAGGTGACCTTTAGGAAAACTTTTAAAAGTCTTAATCAAGTAACCCTATTCATGGTCCTAGTGGTACATACATTTCCTATTTCTACTTTTCATTGGGACATAATAGTCATACAAGTTTATGGGCTACAGCAAGATGTTTTGATGAGTGTGCATTTTGTATAATTATCAAGTCAATGTGATCGTCATGCTCATTACCTTAAACATTCACTACGTCTTTCCAATGAAGCATTCAAATGTCTTTCTTCTTGCTATTTGGAAATACACAATGCATTATTGTTAACTATCCTTGACCCACAGATCAACAGGGCTCCAGAACTCTACCCAACAGTAACTTTGTTCCTGCCCCCCCCCCAAGCTTCAAGTAACCATGATTCTCCCTTTGGTTTCCACGAGTTCTCTTATTTTGTTTGTTTGTTTGTTTGTTTGTTTTTGTTTGTTTTTGAGATTCCAAGTATGAGTGAGATCATGGTATTTCTCTTTCTGTATCTGGCTTGCTTACTTCTCATAACATTTTCTAGGTTTGCTCATGTTGTAAATGGTAAGGGCTTTGATCTTTTATGGCCAAATAGCATTCTATTGCTTATACACTTCATATTTTTCTGCACCCGTCCATTTGACACTCAAATCTGAATCTTGGCTCCTGTGAATACAGCAGCAGTAAAATAGAAATGTGTGTGTATATATATTGTTTTGTTTTAAACCTTCCTACTGTTTTCTATCTATAAAGACAGCACTAGCTTACCTTCCCACCCACTGTGTTTGACAGTTCTCCAGGCTCCGCATTCTTGTCAGCACACGTAGAGTCAACTACTTGCCACAAAGTTGCCAAGGGCACACACTTCAGAAACAGTGGTGACTTCAGTAACAGATACTAGAAAGAAAAATGGATATGCACATGCAGGAGGAAAAAATTAGGCCTCCCTCTGCTGCAACATACAAAATCAAGTGGCTGGGGATGTAGCACCACATCAGAGTTGTCAGTGTCCACGGGTCCTTGAGATTGAGCCTCTGCAAACAAGGACCAACTCAAAGTTTACTAGACTTAGATGCAAGACTTGGATCTGTAAAACTAGTAGAAGAATAAATAAGAGAAACAGTTGAGGACATGGGATGCATTGGACTGGCAAGAACTTTTTAGATAAGGCCTCAAACGCACAGAATAGAAGCAGAAATGGAGAAATGGGATTTCATTAAACTAAAAAGCTGCTACACAGCAAAGGAAGCAGTCAAGAGAGTGAGTTTACAGAGCTGGAGAAAAGCATTTGCTGAGAGCCAGTTAATAGACAAAACTCAGTACCAGGAAGTACATAATCCAACTTAAAAATGTGCAAAAACCTCAGGTGACGTTTCTCAAAAGATATACAAATGGCCCATGAGTATATGAAATGCTCAGTATCACTAATCATCATAAAAATGCAAATCGGAACCTTCCACCCGGCCCCAAAAGTCAATTTAAAACATCTTCCTATTTATATTTCCTACTTAAAAATGAAGTGACTCTCACTTCCTCTTCTGTAAAGCTGGAGTTCACTTAGAACACAATCGTCTCAATGGCCTTTTAAAGTCCAGGATAAGCACCTTTGGTCCCTTCAGCTTTCCCTCAGACAACAAATTCTTCCTCAGTTTTGTGTAAGATCAAATAGATACATGTGGTATATTTTCTAGATACAGCTTCACGTTGGTTGTCCTCAATTATATTGAGATTTCTATAACCGAGTAATTACCTTTTCTCAAATACTTGGGGTCATGGCTTGATACAATCCAGAAATTTTAGGAATGAATCTTGTCTATGTGGGCTTTGGGGTAAAAAGCGACCCCAGCTGCTAGCTACTTTCTCAGCCAGGGTAGTCAAGGGCAATCCAGAATGTGAGCCAGATAGGGGGAACAATCAGTGGACAAGAAAAGGCCCTGAGGCAGAGTATTCAAAGGTTGAAACTGACGTTTTGGAGCTTGGTGATGGCTCAGGGGTAAGAACCTTTTCTGGGATGCATGTGGGCTGGAGTTCCATCCCCAACACACAGTTAAAAAGCTTGTAGCTCTGGACCTGCGAACCTAGCACTGTGCAGGGCAGAAGATGACTGCCCCATCCCATCCTAACTAGCTAAAAGGGTGAACCCCAAGTTCAAGGAGAGATCCTATATCAGAGCAATAAAATGGGAAGTGACATTTCACATCCTCTGGCCGGCACTAGGTGGGCACGCAGGCATGCACGTGCATATGTGTGCGCGTGCACACACACACACACACACACACACACACACACACACACACAGATTTTTAAAAATGATGTATATTCTGGTTCTGTTCTGCCTGCCCACTTCCTCTTGGTTCATAATGGCAGTAAAACATGGGGCACAGACACAAGTAGTCTAATGGTTAACGTTCTGTCCAACATTTTTCAGGGCATTAACAGTAAAAGCAGCGGCAATGTGTCTTTACTGTGTTCCCTAATGTGACCCCAGGTAGCATCAGCTTTTTCATACCATGGGCTCAGCGGAGACTGTGGGTAGTCAAAGCCATCCGCTGTCTTTCAGATGAGAATGGTGGTCATTGCCAATATGCCATCTCGTATTACTGCAGCACACTTTCCCCTCTTACAGACAGAAATGCTTATTTATGAAAATTAGAATTGATTTTCTTCTCCGTGTATTCAGCCTAGTTTGGAAGTTAAAAAGTTCAAGGTTATCTTTGAGGTCATAAGGAGTTTGCAGTCAGCCTGGGAATAAACTGTGTCAAGGAGGACGGGAGGAGGGAGGGGGGGAGGGGAGGGGAGGAATGTTAGGTAAGTGCTTTAAAGTCAGATGGGCTTAGAGCCCAGTTCATCAAGGTGTGTATATACATGAAAACTTAGTTGTAGAGAACTTGTAAATAAAAGAAAAACACAAACCCAAATTAACAAGACCTTAAGTCTGTATACATCTCAGCAAACTTCTTTACGGTTAGAACATAGTTTCATGAGTAACTTTTTTCGAAAAATCAGTTACATTGACATTGCCCTGAATTTAGTCATTTGCTATTTATCACTCAACAAATATGTGTTGCATGTTGCGTGTAACTCAGTTACCACGGTGCACACCTAGTGAATGCTTTGGGGGTCTTCATGAAATCTCTGGTGAATTTGATTCATAAACTATACCTGAGACTACACCCTTAAGTATATCTCTTTTTTCGAAAGGATAAGTAGACAGAAATTTACTAATGAAAATAAAAGGACTATTGTATCTGCTAAAATAGAATCACGTGACTAGATCCTACGCTCCAGACACAGCTACACAATGTGTAACACCCCCCACCCCCCCAACCTCATAGCCCCCACCCCTGCCCAGCCCAGAGTGAGTCTTGCGCATGCTCTGTTACATGCTTTACTGCTGAGCTGTATCCATGGCTGTACCACTTTTAAGTAATTTCTCAGTCTGATCAGGCACAGTGGACATAAGCTGTTATCCCAGTTGCTTATGAGTCAGAGGCAGGGGGAGTTGCTTGAACTTAGGAAATCAAGGCCATTTTAGACAGCATACAGACTCCACGTTAAAGAAACAAATATTTCACACCAAGCAGAGAACAGAGCTCAGGGCCTGGTCAGTACAATTAATAGAAGAACCAAAAATAGAGTCAACACGTTCTCCCAAAGAAGAATATGCTTTTTGGCCCTGTTGGGTTTTTTTTTTTTTTTTTTTTAAATGTGTGTATGTGTGTGTGTGGGGGGGGGTGTTGTTTTGAGGAACTCACAGAGATCTACCTGCCTCTGCCTCCTGAACATGGGGATTACCTTGTCCAGATAAATAACTACTTTTAGTAATCTCAAAATGAGGACAACACAATAATAGAGAAACTTAGTTCCCTGTAACCAAAATGGCAATAAGAAAATAACAGACTTTTTATATTTAGGAACTTGGATGAGTCTCACAGAGGAGGGTTAAGAAAGGATGCCACACATGAAATAGCCCGTGCTGTATTATTCTGCTTACATAAACTACAAAGCAAGCAAACGTCATCTGTGCTGCTAAAACCGGTCTAGTGATTACTCCTGGAGGAAATAGTGACTGGAAGGAGAGATTTAATCTCTTTTTTTTTTCCAGGGCAGGTGCTTGCCCTTGGGGCCTTGCTCATACTAGGCAAGTGCACTACAGTGACATTTATCCCCAGCCTAGGTTTGTATCTTGTGTTACTTGTCTTCAGAGTAGCAATTCATAAGCCCCCAGGATGCTATCATTTAAGCAACTGTCTTATAGTGGCCCAAGCCAGGAATCCCGGAAGTCAGGGTTTAAGCAAGAGGATGTTTAGTGTCATCCTCAATGGCTTATTTTAAGGTCTGCTTGGGCTACATGACACCCTGTCTCAAAGCAAAAACTAAAGCCGAAGACTTTTTCTTGTTGAAGTATGTTTTTAATTTATAAAACATGTATGGACATAAAAGATGAGCTAAAGGCAGCAGAAACCTTATCAAACTTATGCTTAAATTAGAAGTGATTACTTCTTGAATTCTTAGCACCTTCATAACTTCCTCAGGCCCAATGTATTCCATGGCATGGGTTGCAAGGCCTGAGCGACTGGCAGCCTTTCTGTGAGCCCCATCTGTCAACAACTGAAAAACAAGATTGCGCTCAGTTTATAATGTGCATCAAGTCATGGAGTTCTATAAACAGAATACTTGATTTGCTCTTTAGTGGCCGGGCTCTGGTGCCCGGAAGGTGATTATACAGTGTCCGGTATTTATATCAATCTCAATCACTCACTGTCTACCAACTGGCTCTAATAAGATGCTCCAAGGTCTATATTTAATTCTCCTGAATTACTTGTTGATTATCTACCCTGCAGATTATTTGCCATAAATTTTCTTTGTCCTGAGCCAGTTTCATGTGCTCTTTTAGAATACTTTTCTTACTACCCAGCTGGTGTGTGCAGAGCTGTGAAGCCCAACACATTTGGATATTGGTATAAATCAGTGCCTTTCAAGGGGAAGGCATTTGGCAGTATCTGCAGACGTTATTTGGTTGTCACATTTTTGGGAGGGTGCTTTTTCATTTACTGACAGAAGCCAGAAATACTGATTGCATCATTTATAAGATGCCCCCATTATGAAAATTATCTAGTCCAAAGTGTGTATAGCATTGAGGTTGAGAAACCCTGCTATAAATAAAGATATAAATAGGGAAGTTATTTACAATTAAAAATTATATTTTAGCTAGGAATATAATACTGTGTGAGTTATCTCAGCTTTAGACCCTCAATACCGCGCTGCCCTCCATTGACATTCCATTTGTGTTTATTAATCTCATGTCTTTTAATGCTTAATTAAGGTTTTGTAACATTCAAATTAGAATGATAAGCCTACTCCCCCTTTTCAAATGGGAATGTGCTGTTCATTGTCCAAAGGTTAGTGTAGTCAGAAGTTTCTCTGTCCTGCCCAGCCAGTCATCAGCCATTTAGTCCCAAATAATCACACAAAGGCTTACATTAATTATGAACCTTTGGCCTATGTCTCAGGCATATTATTCACTAGCTCTTATTCTTAAACTAACTCATGATTCTTATCCATGTTTAGCCATGTGGCTCAGTACCTTTTTGCTCAGTGAAGTATTCTCATCCTGCTTGCTCTGCGTTTGTCTAGCATTCCTTTCTCTGCTCTTTTACTTCCCAGAACTCTCCAAGTATGGTTGCCCTACCTATACTTCCTGTATGTCTAGCTTCTGGCCAATCAGTGATTTATTAAACCAGTATGTGCAGTGACAAATACTTATAGTATACAAAAGCATAGTCCCACATCAGGTTGGAGGTTATGTACAGTAGACAGCCATATACAGAAGATCTCAGAGAGTCCTGACTATGGTGTATAGATGTGGGATGTCTTTCTGTATTCTGTGAATATGCTTTATTACCATTGGTTAACAAATAAATTATTTTGGCCTATAGCAAGGCAGCTTAGAGGCCGGCAGGAAATCCAAGTGGATATAAAGAAGGGCAGAGTGAGAGAGGCTGCAGGTTGCCTCCCAGAAAGAAAGATGTAATGGCACACAGGTAAAACCACAGAGGCATGTGACAATACATACATTAATAAAAATGGGTTGAGTCAAGTTGTCAGAGCTAGTTGGTAATGAGCCAGAGCCATAGGCCAAACAGTTTGTAGTTAATATAAGCCTTTGTGTGACTATTGGGGACTAAGTGGCAACTGTGGGTCCAGACCTCGGGGACTGGCCAGGTGGGACAGGAAATTTGGACTACAGTGTATGCAAAGTCATTTGAACTGTAAGTAGATCAAGACTATGGGTTTTAAATTTTTATTTGACACCAACTTTATATATTCTATGTGTGTTTATGAAAGGCCTGTTTCATTATTCTCTGACTCTGATTAACTGAGTTATTTACATGTGTGATTCAGCATGATTGGACAAATTCTTGGCATAAACTTTCCTTTTTTGTCCTCATACTAAAAGTGTGGTTAACTTGTTTATTTGTTTGCGTTTTTTGGTTTTTTTTTTTTTTTTTTTTTTTTTTGAGATAGGGTCTCATTCAGGCCTGCACTGAGTTTGCTATGTAGCTGAGACTGACGTTGAGTGCCTGACTCTCCTGCCTCCACCTCCCAAATGGGAGAAAAACAGAGGTGTGCTACCACATTGAGCAACTGCAGCTAATACTGGCAAGTTGTGATTGCTCATTTTGTTTTTTTTAACTTAACTTGAGAGAAGCTACTGCTCTTGAAGACAACTCAAATTCAGTTCCCAGCACCCACATTTGGTGGCTCATAGCTGCCCATAACTCTAAGCCCAGGGCATTCATCACCCTCTTCTGTATTCCAAAGAGACTGTACTCAGGTGCATATACCCACACAAGAACATATATATATATATACATATATATGTATATATATAATTTTATAATCTTAAAATTTTTAATTGTATGTATTTACTTATTTAATGTGTGTGTACATGCATGTGACACAGCCCCCATGTAGAGGTCTGAAAACACTTTACATGAGTCAGTTCTCTCTACCACATGGGTCCTGGGGATCAAACTCAGGACATAGGGCATGTGGTGGCAAGTGCCTTTCTCAATGACCATCTTGCTGGTTCCTAAGCTATTAATGTTTAATTGTTTTTCACATTTCTTTCAATTGTGACTTTTGAGCGTTTCCAAATTTCCATTTGCTTTGGCAGCTTTTAAAACGGCATTCTTCATTGTAAATGCATTCATCATGGCCTTTAATTTAGCAGAATGACATCAGCGATCTGCCATCCTGTGAGCAGGATTCCTGTACAGCCTTCCCCAGTGTGAACCTTCAGCATCTGAAGGATCAGCTCAAGTGACTCAAAGAAGCAAGTTCCTGTTCATGTTCATTGTCTACCTAGGAACAAGACCCACAGGTGAGTCAGAATTCAAGCTCCCACTGCTGTCTAAAGGAGTGGAGTGGTCCAAGATCTTTGCAGGAGACGTAAACAAAACCAGAAAATGCTCAAGGCCAAATTCTTCCTACATTCCACCAGAAGTCACTCCTGGGTAATTGAGAGCATAAGGAGGAAGGTAGAGTTAGTCTACTACTGACTAGGGATAATGCATGGGGTATGCTTCCTAAACATGGCCATAACTGAAGCCCCTGTCTTCTCCTCCAGACTCCGGAGTGGACTTCAGGAAGGTAATCGGTGTCTTTTTTTCTCCATTATTTCCAGAAAGCTGTCGATTTCACCTTGGAAAACTGTCAAAATGCATCATAGATTGCAGCTTCCTGTCGACTCTGTCTCTAACCAAAGAAAGGGGACTCCTTAATATTATTTCACAATACTGGAAAATTAATAATAATGAGGGTATTTTGCACAAAAGCTCCATTAATCACTTTCTAAGAAACATAGCAGAAACACAAAAGTTGAAAAGTAAACACAACCAGCTTCTTACGTAAACCCATAGCTGGAAAGTTAGCAAAGAATTTTTTATAACCACAGGACTGGTGGGTAGAAACGTCCACATCTGGCACTATAGAGCTGGTGAGCTCAAACTCTGGAAAGCAAAAGTAGTAAGAGTCAGTGGTCTGGTGCCAAAGAGACCTCAAGTCAAACCCTGATTTGCTCTTTAGTAGGTGATCTTTGATTAACTACATAAAACTTTCTTAGCCTCACTTTTTTTTCATATTCATAAAGGAGATAAAGTAACAAGGTTTACCTTTTAGAAATACTAAATGTAAAATACACTATATGTAAAATGCTCGTGCAGATCTTCAGTGAATATGTTTATATTTAATCCTTTTATTTACCTCTCACTTTTTGGCTTCTGAGATGAAATCCAGGGCCTCACATATGCTAAGAAAGCAATCTACCACTTATATTTATTTTTACTATATATCAAACAAGGAATAATGGTTTGGATACTTGGCCAAAGGATATAAGTGAACATGGCAAGATCATGGCACTTAATATGTTCACTGAATACCAAGGTTGATCCGTCATAAGAATGCTTATTACCCTGTGTCAGTTTTTGTCACTTTGAAACACAGATAAGTCAAGTTATAAGAGAAAGGGCTTTCTTTGGCTCACAGTTCTGGAGGTATAAGTCTATGGGGGATGTGAGTGCAGGGACCTGTGGAAAGGAGAAGAGGGTTGGATCCCATGGAGCGGGAGGTAGAGCTGGTGGCGAATCACTTGACAAGCATCTAGGGAACTGAACTTGAGTCCTCGAGTGAAGAGCACTCTTAATTCCTGAGCCATCTCTCAAGACCTTATTTTATCTTGTTATATAAAAGGAAGCATATTTCTATTTTAAAGTTATCACTTAGAAAGTATACATAAAATAAAAATTAAAATGCCTAGCAAATAGCATCAACGTTTTTCTATATAGTTGTAACAAACTTTCCTCTTACAAACACATATGTAATTGTGATTTGGTTCTATAATAAGTTCTATGTATACATATTTTTAATTTTTAAGTTAATTTTCTTTACTAACCATTAAGAATTCTTTATTAAACAAGCATGGTTCAGTAGGATTTATAAAAGGCCATAGAGAACAATTAGAAAACAAATTCTTGAGTTTAAAAGGTTTTGATGGGGAAGCAGCAAGGGGAGAAAAAAAAATTTGTTTTTACAAAGATCACCTTATCTGAAGGTTAATTGTTCTTTATCCTGCAACTATCAGAACCAGCTCCATTCAGCACTTAAGGTATCTCAAGTGAACAGAAATAAATACCCCCCACTTCTTTTGGGGTTTTGTTTGTTTTTTCTGTTTTTGAGACAGGATTTCTCTGTATAACTGTCGTGGCTGTCCTGGAACCCCCTTTGTGGACCAGGCTGGCCTTGAACTCACAGAGATCCACCTGCCTCTGCCTCCTGAGTGCTGGGATTATAGGTATGCCTTTCCAGAGGAACAGAATGGATGGTGGGAGAGAGATGCAGGGACACCAGATGTATTCTTTATATTTGGTCTGATCATGTAAATATCTAAGTGTTTCACAAGGCTGTATGTGAGGTGAGAAGCCACAGTGAGCCAGGTTCCCACTGAACATTCATGTGGAATCAGGGGACCTGAGCTCCAATCCTCCCACTTGCATGCAAGCACCTTACCTGCTGAGCCATCTCCCTGTCTGCAAGGTTGCTGTATTAAAAGCAACAGCATTTCCCTTATATGAAGTGTGAATGAGTCGTGCCAAAGCATTGTAGGGAAAGCTAATGAAGCTTGAAATCCAATCTGTTTGAAAATATTTCTGAAGACTTAAGCAAAACACACCAGAATATTTTGAGTCTAGAGTATTTTGTTGGCCTCAAAGAAACTTCAGATGTTCTTCTGAAACCTTAAAAATCCTTAAATATATTGTCAGAGACTGTACTTCATTTGTAGTAAGAACTACGTATCATTTCCCCAAGTCATAGTGTGAATCAAATAACTCTTATACCTAGTCAAGGAAATAAAATCTACATATCAAACTATAGGTTCCTGAACCAGTGAGAAAAGTCAGTGGGTAAAGATGCTTGTTACCTAATCCTATCCCAGAGCCCACACCGTGGAGGAAGAGAAAGGACCTCTATAATTTAAAGGCATGTCATAGCACACCAGTGCTTCACTGGTATAAGTTGTTGGGCCTTCACACAATTACAGAGATGTCAGTGCCTTTATTTTTCCTTTTTAGCAAACGTTACTTACCTAGGGATTTTTGTGGAGCTGAAATTAAAATCCATATATTTTGGTTTTATAGGCTTAAGAAGTGTCCCAAATTAGCCAACTGTGATGATTTTAGAGGTAGGTTTTTGGGTGTGAATTTTAGAGGCTCAAAGGCTGTTGACTAAGTGTGCTTTTTATGTCCAGGTTTAAAAACAAAAAACCCAACATAGAATAGGCAGCACATGCCTATAAACCCAGCATTTGGGAGGCAGAGAAATACAGAGCTCTGAGTTTGAGGCCAGCCTGGTCTACAATGAAAGTTCCAGGACAACCTGGGCTACACAGAAAATTCTTGTCTTGAAAATAACAACAACAACAATAATAATAATAAAAATAAAAACTCAAATGATACTGAAGCTTCTTCCTAATTGCTGTTTGAATGGCTTATAAATCATGTTCTGCAGGAAAATGGTTTTTCTGTAGATGGCATTTTATTGAAACTAAGAATAGATTTATTTAAAAAAGGAAGCGTTGCATATGTTTTCTTTATTACACTATTTGTGGAATACACTCTGTCAGATTAGAAGACCTTCTATAAATCATCTAACTGAGCAAGAAATCCTACTCTGCACAGAAGTGCCATTGATGCCAAAGGGAGTTCTATGAATGGAACAAACACTGAACTTGACCCTGAAATGTTTAAACAAAAATCCTCCCCGATCTTGGCAGCACCCGGCTTCCCACTGAAAGAGGCTGTGGTCTGTGCAGGGATTACACAGCGGGTTAACAAGCTAGTTCTTTGCTTCTTTTGGAGCAGCAGATGAGACACATAATACCTTCTTTCAGGACTATTACGTACTTTTAAGCACAAAGACTTGAAGTGAGGTGATGTGAGAAAGTAAAAGGTAGACTCGGTGAATGGAAGTTTACTTTGGTAGGGATTTTTAAGCTACTTTCTCCACTAGTGGCTGAGAACCATCAACGGGTCCTAAGTATGTGTTAGGAAAGGATACCAAGGATAAAGGTATCAGTTCTGAAAGTAACTGTCAGCTGAGCCTTGCCTGCTACTACATTGCACAAGTGTGCAGAATTGTTACTAGATCAATCCGGTGTAGTGGCATTTGGTTTAATAAGGTGAAATTATTAAATTTGAGATAACATGCACATCTTAAAAAAGAAAAAGGGCTATGAGATGGCTCAGTGAGTGGGAAAAGGCATCTATGTGCTACTTGCGCCTTGTAATCTGTGGTTGATTCCTGGAATCCACAATAAAAGCAGATGGGAGAGAACCGAATCCACAAAGCTGACCTCTGACCTCCACATGTGCACTGAGGCTGAGGCAGGAGGAGTCCCAGGAACTTGAGGACAGACTGGACTATCAGAGTTCCAGGCAGGTATGGGCTATGGGCTATTTATTTCAAAAGAAAACAAACCATACAAACAAAATAGGTAAACAGCTTCAACAAATTGAAGTGGGAGAGAGAGAGAGAAAGGTGGAGACAGATGGACACGGAGGGCATACAGAATGAAAGGTAAAAAGCCCTGAGGCATATGTAAATGAAGAGAAACAGGTTAATATAAGTTCTAAGAGCAAGTGGGACAAGCCTAAGATGAGACCCTGCCATTTACAATTTATAGTAATTCTCTGTGTCATGATTTGAGAGCTGGTTGGTGAGAAAGCTGCTTACAGATCTCAGTTATAAGCTCCTATACTTAGCAGTTGCTGCAGTCCAGAAACGAACATTATGTTCAGAGAGAAAAAGGCCTTGATTCAACATCAAAGGAAGTTCTGCAGCACTTCACTAACAGTGTTAATAAGGTCCTATTTTTAGCTGTTTTGGGTAGAATGTTTTTTGTCATCCTTTTGTACATTTCATAAACTGCCTATCCACTACAATGCTTAAATATTACCTTACATCAGAAAGAAAGGAAAGGCACCAATTTTTGTTTAGAAGGAGCATATGACAGAGGTGAAGATACAGGAAATATTTGAAAATAAAATTGAAACTGCTTTCATTTAACAGATTATGAGTTATGCAAAAAAAAAAAAAAATCCCTAAAGCCAATGAGTTAGAAGAGAAATGTTTGCTACCTTTCAGTATAGAAAAGCTACTGGTATCTGAGCTAAAAGTAGTTAAAAGCTACAAGTAACAGCTGGTGCTCATGGGCTGATTCCTGGTGGCTGGGTCCACATCCCAGCCCTGTCACCTAGTACATAATCTTTTGCAGACAGGTTATCTATTAACTGGCGTCATAACTTACTGTTCTAATAAGGATGCATTGAAGAAGAGAGTAGGGTAAAGGGCTTGGAGAACTGTATAAAGGGTAGGCTGTGCTGCTGCGTCAGCTGTAGACGTAAGTTAGATACTTCCTTAGTGAGTCGAGAACACTGGGAACCATGAACCAAAAGTCCAAGGACATTTTCAGAGAGTCCTTTTGTTTCTTTACATCTCTACTCAGGAAGCTGTGGATCTTGTCTCCTGGTGAAACCAGACAGCTGAAGAACTGAATGGCCTCTAGCAGTTCTCTTTATTTTTAATGAGTACAGAACTGTATGTGTGTATGAATATATTTTGCTGGGAACAGAATCCAGGGCTTGGTGCATGCTAGGCAAGTGTTCTACCAGTGAATTATGTCTGCACTTTTGTTATGTTTTCTATTATGGGTTAAAAATGGCCATCCTTAGCTGGGTGGTGGCGGCAGCAGCGGTGGAGGTGGGCACACTTTTAATCCCAGCACTTGGGAGGCCAAGGCAGCAGATCTCAGTGAGTTGGAGGCCAGCCTGGTTTACAAAATGAGTTCCAGGACAGCCAGGGCTGTTATTCAGAGACACCCTTTCCAAAATAAATAAATAAAGACTAAAAATTGCCATACTTAATGTTATGCCATTCATTTAAAACATATTTTTATTGTTGTTTTGAGGCAGCGTTTCATTGTAGTCCAGGGGTTTGTCTCAAACAGCTATGTAGCTAAAAATAACATTGAACTTCTGAGCCCCCTGCCTCCACATCCCCTGTAATGCTGGGATTATAAACTTGCATCACAAAGAGAGAGTAGATTTCAAAAAATTTTAACTCAACTTTCCCCCACATATATACAATATAAATAGTTTTCTGTCTTTTGTGGAGAATGTAATACTAAATCCTCCCCTTCTGCTTTATTTATTTAGCAATTTTTAACTCTTTCCCTCTGCTCATACAATTTTTTTTTTTTGGACAGACTTACTATAGTTTTTCAAGGGATTTCATTCTGCTACAGGTACATTTGATCTTTGGAGGTAGAGATGTGAGGATCAGTAGTTCAAGGCTAACCATAACATAGTGAGTCTGAGGGCCTGGAAAGATGGCTTGGCTGTTAATGAGTGCTTGGTGCTCTTTTAGAGGACCTGAGTTCGGTTCCAAGCACCCACATTGGGCAGCTCACAACTGCCCATAGCTTCAGGGAATTTGACCCCTGCACACATGTGACATTCACATAAACACACACATGCACATACTTTAAAAAAATAAATCTTGTAGGATGGTAGATGCCTTTAATCCTAGCAGTCGGGAGGCAGAAGCAGGTGGATCTCTGTGAATCTGAGGCTAGCCTGGTCTACAGAGTGAGTTCTAAGACTGCTAGGGCTTCATGGATAAACCCTGACTCAAAATTACCCCTGGGCTCCATGAGCTCTCATTTCAAAAAAATGAAGTAAATAAGAATAAAGAGATTTTTATTTTACTTTCTCATCTTGGGTTCACTTAAGTATTTAAAAGAACATTATATATATATATATATATATATATATATATATATATATGAGTGTTTTGCTTGCAAATTTGTATGGGTACTATATGTGTGCTTGGTGATTGCAGAGGTCAAAAGCAGGCCCTGGAGTCCCTGGAACTGGAGTTACAGACAGTTGTGAGTGTCCACGTGTGTCCTCTAGAAGAGCAAACAGTGCCCTTAACTGCGGAGCCATCTTTCCAGCCCCTTCAGTTTATTTTAAAATGATATTTAAGTCTCACTTTGTTTTGTCTTTGGACCCAGCTACTTTCTCTATTAGTTGTCTTTACGATTATCTACAAGAAGCAAACCCAAGGCTTACGTGGAAAGTAGTAAAAGTCATTCTTAATAGCAGAAGACCCCTCCTTCCTCCTGAACTCCACAGCAGCTCCCTCACTTTCCTGGATCGTCCCACAGGATTCTCCAGGACCCACAGAATTGTCCTCTACCAGTGTGGCAGAGAATGGCAGTTATTTTCCTTAAAGGCTGAATCTCATCACTCACTACTCTTCTGGAAGGCTGCTATGTGACCAGCTTTTGTGATTTGCTAGAATTATTTGGGAGCATCTCATACAGCTGTTCCTGTTGGAGATGGGCTCTAGGAATGTCTGCAAATAACCAAAGTCCTTAGGCAAGTCTCCTATGTAATAGCACAGTATTTGCGTATAACCTGCACATATCATTCCACATACCATAAAATAAATCTAGGTGAGTTATAATGAATAATAAAGTGTGCATTCCTTGTAATAATGGTAGTGTAATATTTAGGAAATGATAAGGAAAAGGTCTACAGATGTTGAATGCAGATGTAGCATTTTTCTTCCAGATATTTCCAGTCTATGACTGGTTGAATCTGTGTGAAACACACATATTAAGGCCTACTGTATCTTAAAAACCATGTTTTCCAAAGTATATAGCTCTGGAATTTGCGTAAACTATGAAAAATCCATACCTGGAAGCCTGGTAGTCTAGCCTGGAGAAACATGCCCAAGCCTGACATTCTTGGGACACCACTATCCTACTTCTTTACAGGTGTCATTCAGGGTGACACCAGAAAGACTCTGTCTACAGTCTGGGGCCAGGTTTAAAGCATCTGAACTCCAGCCTGCTTGTCATCAGGTTGGCTTACTTCCCTTTGTGTCCCTGTCAAAGGAGCACCCGTTGATTGTAGCTCGGTTCAGTTCTTTTTGCTTGACAAGACTGAAAAGCAGTAATTATCCCAACTACAGGGCGAAAAGCAGAAGCCAGCAAAGGGTTTAGTTACTCTAGGCTTAAATGGGGCCGCTCCATCCAGATTCTGCTTCCGTTATTATGACTATTATTAATATTGTTTTAATGAGACAAGGGCCTCATATCCTAGGGTGGCCTCAAACGCACTGTGTGGCTGAGGATGGTCTTCCTCTACCTCCTGAGTTCCTGAGCACTGGGATTACACACCCATTTGTGGAGTGATGGGATGGAAGCCAGTATCTCCAGCCTGCCAGGCCTGCGTATCACCAACTGAGCAGCCCTCCTAGCCTCCAGCTAGACTTCTAAAGCCTTTACATGTTTTCAGTGTCCATTGTCTTTTTATACCGCGTGTGTACATCACCAGTTTATGTCTTTTGTAAATTGCTCAGTTGAACTATCATTCTCTTCTAGATTTATAAAAGATTTTTATATATGACAGATATTAACTACAGCTTCTTACAGCATTTTTTGGTCTTGGTCTGCTGTTTATCTTTCAATCTTTTTTATGGTGTCTTTTGCCAATAGGAGTTTAAAATTTTTGAGTAATTGTATCTGTCAAAGGTTTCTTTGGCCTTGCTGGGCTGTTCTATGGATTCCTCTGGGGTGGCAGTGTGGTAGGAAGGGGAAAACTGGACAGACTGGGCTCTTCCTCCTCCTCTTCCTCTTTCCAGCTCCTCTTTTCTTCTTGTCCCTTATGCAGCACTTGGGATCGAACCCAGGGCCTTCCCCACACTAGAGAAGCACTCTCTGCTCCTCAGCATCTCCATCCTCAGAGAACTGGGTTTTAATTAATCGGCTAGTGCCACTCAGGAACGGTTGTCAAACCTATGGGTTTTTTTTTTCCACTTGTAAAATCAGTTGAACTTGAAGTGAGATGAGTTCTTCCTGAGTATTTGAAAGTTAGAGTCTAGTTTTAAAAGCTTCTTTTCTTTTTAAAAAAATTATTTTACTACTTTTAAGATTAATGTTTAGTTATTAATTTTTTAAAAAACCAGTCAGGTGGTGGTGGTGGCGTGTGCCTTTAGTCCCAGCATTTGGGAGGCAGAGTCAGGTGGATATCTGTGAGTTCAAGACTAGCCTGGTCTACAAAGCAAGTTCTAGGACAGACTCAAGTACTACACAGTGCACAGAGAAACCCTGTCTTGAAAAATAAAAAAAAAACTTAAACCAAAAAACTCAACCTTTTTAACAGAGAGAAAAAAAAAAGACAAAACAAAAGCCTTTATATCAAAGGCAATAAGCCAACAGAAAAATAGAAGACAGGAGTTTTTTTTCTCTGTGTAGCCCTGGTTGTTCTGGGACTTGCTCTATAGACCAGGCTGTCTTTGAACTCCAAGATCTGCCTGCCTCTGCTTCCTAAGTGCTGGGACTAAAGGCGTGTGCCACCACCACCAGGCTTAAGAGCCTATTTTCTTTAAGTAGGCCAGACATCTTCCAGAGACAAATATTTATTTGCCTATCAATGTTTTCAGAGTATAGTATCTAGCTAATGTCTAAATTATTAAAATTACTAAATTTTTGGTCTCTGGATCAAAAACTTGAATTTTTATATAAAACACAAGTTACTACCTTCTATATATAGGTGATAGGCTTTCTTAAAAAAAAAAAAAAAAAAAAAAAAGGCACTGCATTCAATACGGAATTGAAAATTCCCAAACTGTGTTAGTCACTCTTAGTCACTGAGACAAAATACTTGAGATAAATAACTTCAGGATCATAAGTCAGATATCTCCATTGCTTTGGCCCTGAGGGCAGGCAGAGCATCATGGCAGAGACATGTGATGGAGAGCATCTCACCTCATGGCTGCTGGGAAGCCCAGACAGACAAAGAAGAGTCCAGAGACCAGTATAACCTCTTACATTTAAAATTCATAAAGTATTTTAGAATGTTGAAAACTGTTTCTTCTCCGCGTTTGTATTTACGTGAAGTATAATAACTTATCTGTGGAAGGAAAGTTGTATTTTCCTAATAGTCTAGTCTGCTGAGTTGCAGGAAAATGAAGGATATAGTTTGTAAAGTCCTATGAAAGAAAAACACCGTCCAAGGGAGTCCGAGAGGCTGACAGAAATTAAGCATCCATCATAGAAGGAAACTGGGAGAAAGAAAAGACTGATTAATACCAAGAAAGCTGAAATGCATGGCTGATGGGTGGTCGACATTAATTTAAAATAAAAATAAAGAGACTAGATGGGAGACTGGATTAGAAGAAACAGGAAAGAGATGAAATATTTAAAATTATGTTGCTATTCAGATCAGCAGAATGGGAGGAAATTTGTAGGCTATTTCCATAAAACAAATTTATCTGTAAGAGAAGAAATTAAGACTAGTAAAGCATATCCAGTATTATTTTAGAAGACTCAATTGAGAAATATCATTTTCCAAATACTGACTAAGCCAGATTTAGATAAGATTTATACAGTATTACAATTATGATATGCTAGCCTTTGACTGTATAGAGAGATTTTACTCTTCGTGAGATAGAAATGATACAAGGATTAACTAGAAAATAGCTTTCTAAAAAATGTTGCTGGTATTTTAGAACAGGGCATTAAGCCACTTACTACACCTCAAATTGTTTTTAATGCCTATCCATCCATTCGGTATTTTGCTTGTATTTTTTAATGCTAAATACTTTTTTTTTTTTAAGAGTGAAACACTATAGGAAAATTCATGAAATGTAGACTTGATTATAGGGGAAGAGTAATTTTGTTACCTAAAGGAATATTTATTATTATTTTTTGCCTTGCTTAAAAATGCAAGCTTGCATGGATGGGCAATAGATAACAGTATTTAATTTTTTGTTGATTTAACATTGCTAAAATCTTTCAGAGAGATGTATACTGTAATATGATGGAAATAGACTATGATTCATGCTGGGGAGATGTAGATCAGAAAGGAAGCAGCGGTGGAAATGATGGGGGATTGCTTAGAGGCCCAGGACAGTTCGGGTTTCACATTTGTCATTCTATGTAATCACTTGTCTGCTTCCATTCTCTAAGAGTGCTGCTTTGGCTAGTAGGTCTTAGAAATGGTGGGAACACGGTACATGCTATCAGTTTGTTTTAAAGTTACCACTAACCGTAGCTAACACTCCCGAGTCTGCCAAGCGATGTGTGGAGCACTTGGCTAGCTATTCCACTCAGCACTGCCAATCGTCTATCGTCTAGTTGGTATCACAGTCCTCATTCTGAAGGGGATGCTCACATATGTGCTGGCAGCTATTAAGGCACTTGGCCCTAATCACCCAATAGCCATGCGTCTGATTCAGTCATGTTTCAGAAGCCACACATATAATCCTTAGGCTTTGTTTAGTCTCCTATCAAAACTATTCAAAAGCCATCATAAATACAACCCCTGTAGCTCATGAATGGAGAGGGTGGGGGAAAAGTATATATAGCAACTCTTCCTTATCCACATTTTCACTTTTCCCAGTTTCAGTTACCTCTGGTCAAATACGGTCTGAAAATATTTTAAGGAAAATTCTAGAAATGTAAGACCACTTCTTACATTTTCAACTGTGTACTGCTCTGCTTTGTCCTGATAGGGATGTAAATCATTCTTTTGCCCAGCGTATTCCCATCCTGTTCATTATCCCCATTTGTCACTTTAGTGATACCACTGATTTGTCACGGCATGTTAGTGCCTATGTTCAAGAAAGTCTCATGTAACAGACCATCGTTTTGTTGTTTGTCTTTTGATTTAGGATGTCTTACATGGCCCTGGCTGCCCTTCGTCCTCCTGCTCTTGACTTTCCAGTTATAGTGTGTTCTGCCACACGAGGCTATCATGTAGGGATTTTATCAACCTCCATCAGTTCAAGAATGTCACACAGACTTTTAGAAAGACTTTATTCACATAACTTAATAAAATATAATTGTGTTTTACTTGTGTGCCTCGGCAAGTGTACACGTGTGAAGAAGCCAGAGGTGATTTTTCTCACGTGAGTCCTGGAATTTATTGTGAGTCTTCAATCCAGCTTGGTGACAGGCCCGCAGAGCCACCTCATCGGCCCTCACATGACTTTATTGTTATAGATAGTTACAATTATCTCCCTATTGTTGTCGATGCCTTACTGCATCTAGTCTATAATAAATTAAACTTTCTCATCCATATGTATGTACACGAAAAACACCCCATCCAGGTTAGTGCTGTGCAGTCGTAGGCACTGACGGGATCCCGGGAGCGTTTCTGTTCCTAAGACAAGGAATTGTACTGGTGGGGAAGGAAACTCCAGAACTTTTACGGAAACCTTCTCACCAACAGTCTTTCCCTGGAATTCATAAAATATTACTAAACCCTTTTTCTCTTTTGTTGTGGGAGTGGGTAATTCGATCCCCAAAGTCTTATTTTAAAAAAATCTTAGTATGGATTCCTGTAGGTGCTGGGATGCTTCTTTCGTATCACAGACTTGGTCCCTGACCTTCTGCCCTTGCTCTCTATCAAGGGGTTGAAAGGGAAGTGAAAAGAGGAAAGAGAAATGTCTGCTGAAAATGACATGGTGCAATTTGACCCAGTTCATCTCAGCCTCTCAACTTGTTTTTAACCCAGTCCCTTGCTAGTCAGAAGGTTCATTCTCCTAAACACTACTGTGTTTAAACAACAGCAAAAGAAACGGAAAACTCTGGTTTTAGATGACTAATTCCTTGTCAAAGGCCGAGAAAAGAGAAGCGATCATTTCAAGCTTTTCCTCCTCCAGGCTTGTGTATTATAACTGCTTGGCTGGCATGGGGCTAGGGCAAATCAGCCAAACAGCTGGGCATGGTGGTGGGCACATGCCTTTCATCCAGGATGGCAGGAGGCAGAGGCAGGAGGATCTCTCTCAGTTTGGGGCCAGCCTGGTCTACAGAGCAAGTTCCAGGACAGCAAGGCTATACAGAAAAACCCTGTTTCAAAAATGAAAGCCCAAACCAAACCAAAACCCAGCAGGAATGTCCTCTCTTTGTGTTATTTTTTCTGGTGGGTCCTATAAGAAGCATCCTCTGAAATGCTTAATGTTATTTCAGTGAAGTGGCTATGTCCATCAGGCAGTGTTCTCCTAAGCCCAAGGGAAATCACAAGGACCAGTCAGTCCCTGTGTTTTTCAGAGAATCACAACAGCAACACTTAACAGCTACCAACAGACATTAGCTTACTCTTGAAGGTGGTCCTAGAGGCCATTTTATCATCACAGAATCACAGCAAGGCAGCCTTGTTGAAGGTGGGCTTGTAGTTTCCCATTTAACCATAAATGCAAAGCTCACTCCATCTAAACCATGAGGCACAGAACAGGAATGCTTATAAGAAAGTCCAGAGAGAAGATCTGGCTATCTCTGTGTGCTGTTCATGTTATAACTACACAGTGAACAATAACAAAGATGAGTCAATTATGATTACCAAATACTGACCAAATAGCTGCCCTTCACAAATGCAGATTTTCTGGGAAATACTGTATAAGGAATAATTAAAGAAACATTGACCAAACAGGCAAGTGCATCTTGACTTCAATTCTTATAAGCTTAGTGTTTTCGGGTTTATTTTGTAGGTTCATACATGTATAAACGCATGGACTAGTCTAGAATATTTTCCTTAAGAAACATTTTGTCTTGGCTCTACAGGACATACTAAAAAGTGTATCACTTTGGTGGCTCATTCCTACAGTATAATCAGAACTTAACAGTCAAATGGGGATCACGTTATTGCCTGTATTCTTCTATTCTCCTTATATTGTTCTAAGAAGTGAGAATCATTTTTCTTTATTTACTTAGTATCAACATATGTGCTTTTTTCTCTTTCCACTAAAAGCTGCTTTAGAGAACAGTATGATGAATTAGGCAAAATTGACTACTAAGGCTTAAAATATTACCTTTCCCAGGATTATGGCTTTGCTCTAGAGAAATAAAACCCCAGAAGAATAAATGCTACTGTCAGAATTTCAGGTGAGTTATAGCAACTTTTAGTTGGAGTGATAGTCAGAATGGTGCCCGGTAGCAGTTAAAAAAAAAAAAAAAAAAAAAAAAAAGGTTAGGACCACGGCAGGTTTTAGCAGAGATGGGGTCGGTGTCATTTAGGCTGTAAGTTTATTTCAATCCACTAATTGTACTACTCTTCCCTTGAATAGTGCTGAGGATCAATCCCAGGGCATGTGTATACTTGGTAAATGTTCTACTACTGAGCTACGTATGGAACCATATTTAATAGGGCCTTAAATCTACCCATATGGTGCAGTGTCAGAATCCCAGGGTTCCAAGCAGTTCTCACTGGAAGCTTTAGGAGAGTGACCCTTTGAATGCAGCCTTTCCACTGAGTTCTCATCAAACTCCAAAGTGGAACAAAACAAAACTTGATCATGTCAGTTGAAACAAGTCTGTACAAATATACTTTAAAAAAATACAATCGTTAAGACCATATTAGTGTAAAACAGATACTAATGTTGAAATTACTAGATCTACCATTCCCAGGGCTGCCAGCGAATGTTCTCATTGGCAGTAGGTATTGAAGCATGGGTACCCCTGTCCATCTTCAGCTTCTGCTCTATGCTAAGACACAGACGTCTGTGTTAATTCTAGCAGTTTGGGGTATAGTTAAAATACTCCCACTTCGATTCAAAATGACTTGAACATCTTTGGAGTTATTCCAAGTATTTGTCTCTGGCGTAGAACTGACTTTAGCAAATAGTTCTTTGGTGGACTTTGTGAACTCTTTCCTTTGGGTGCAAGCCAAAACTCATCTGTAAGGCATACAGTTTTTTATTCAAACTTGGTGATGAATAATTATCTCTGAGCTACAGACGGAAGAACTGAACCAGTGGCTTGAGGGACCCAGAGGCTAATTACCATCCCTGTGCATAGTTAATTCAGCAGAGTGGGGGTGGACGATGGTTTGCCCAGAATCTATTCCATTCCCTCGGGTAAAACAAGGATGTTCTCTGTCTGCTAACATACTTAAAAGCAGTAACTGTAAAAACGGCAATGTTATGGTTGAAGCTTTCTAAGCCATATGTGTTGACAGAATGCTTAAGTCTCTCTCTGCAATAAACGCAAACCCTGCCAGGCAGAACTACCAGGGCCGGTGCGACTGAACGACTTGCAAACCCGAAAAGCGTTGGGGCTGGAAGGCTGCGCCGCGTTCGGAGCGCGTCCAATATTTCCTCTAACAAAGGCACGGTCTTGAGGCAATTTCGCGGGCCACGTACCCCCTCCCAGCACCAACCAGCTTTGTCTCGTCGGAGGGGCTCCAGCCGCGTCGCCGCTTGCAGGCAGCCCGGCCCGGCGTGGGAAGCTGCAGCAAACGGCGGCGGTGGTTTCCTGCAACCTGAGCGTGCCATTAGAGGATGTCGGAGTGCTGCAGCTGAAAGAGATACCCGCTGCCTGGAAATCGGGGCTGCACCCGAACAACCTCTCTGCACCAATTACGATCGTACAAAGAAACTCGATCGGCCGCGGGCGGCGGGGGCCCCGCGGGGTCGTGACGAACCGGCGGGCCCGGGCCTCGAGGGGGGGGGCGGGTGGCGTGGGCCTCCCCCGCCGTGCGCCCCCCGCCGCCGACGTCGGCCGCGTAGACCCCCGCGCGCGCTGACTGGCTCGCGCCGGCCTTCGCCGGGCTGTGGGCGGTGGGGCGCCCCCGCGGGAGGCTACCCCGCCCCCGCCGCCGCCGCCGCCGCCGCCGCGCAGCCTCGGCCCCCCTAAGCCGCCGGGGCGGAGGCGCTGTTGCCGCCGCGGCCTGTGAGGTAGAAACTCTCTCCACCCCCCGCCTCCTCCTTTCTCTCCTCGGCCTCGCCTCCCCTCTCCAGCTCCCCGCTCGAGTGAAAGGTGGCGCGGCGGCGCGCGACGCAGCCTCGGTCCCCTGCGCGGGCCCGTGAGCTCCCGAGAAGACCGCGCCGCCGCGGCTGCGGGAGGGCGGAGGGGGGGGGGAGAGGAAGACGGAGGGAGAGCGCAGGGACGGCGGGAAGACGAGAGAGGGTCGGAGCGCGAGTCGGCAGAGACAGCGTCGGACGGACGGACGGACGGCCGCCTTCCAGCCCGCGCAGCCGGTCGGCTCCGGTTCGGGGCGGCGGGCGCAGGGCGCGGCCGGAGCACTCGAGACAATACCGGCGCGGCTCGGCTGAGGGGGCCACGGCCTAGCGCGGCCCGGAGCAGGCCGAGCCCCGCGTCCCTCGCCCCCCGTGGGCCGCGCGTGGTGCCCGCGGCTCCGGGCGGGCGCCGTCCCCTCCCCCTCGGAGGCGCGCCGCCCCGGGGTTCCGGGTTCCCGGGCACCGAACTGGATCCTGCTTTTTCACCCAGGCAGGAAGTGAGTTTCGCACGGCAATTCAGGGCGGTGTCACGAGTGAAAAGTTTTTTCCTTCGGCGGAGGGGGACCTAGTCCGGGCCGGGAAACTCCTGACCCAAGTGGCGAGCAGGAAGCCAGCCCGTATCCCAACCCCCACCGGAGCAGTCGCTCTGCTGCGGGAGGCGGCAGCTCCACATCCGCCTCGCCCTCGCGGGAGCCCCGGCGGGGCTCGGAGCCACTGAGGAAGGAGGAAATCATGTCAAGCCGAGCCTCGAGACGGCTGCCCCGAGACACCCCGAGAGGTAAAAAAAAATTCCTTCTTGTTGGGAAAAGCGTCGAGCGGCCCCCAAGTTCGTGGGCCGGAAACGATACTTTTGAGTCGGCTTCGCTTTTTGCTCGACTTGCCTGACTTCTTTTTTTTTTTTCGTGTCCGAGCGGCTTCTTGGTATTTTAGCAGCTGACTAGTAGATCTGATTTGGTTTGTTTTGCCCAGTCTACGATCTGGATTCTTTGCCTTTTTATTTATTTATTTATTTATTTATTTATTTATTTATTTATTTATTTATTTATTTATTTATTTATTTATTTATTTATTTATTCGTTTTTTAAAGATGGGATTGTTAAGAATGCGGTGGGACGAAAAGTTTTCAGCCATGGGAAGAAAGAGTGCCATTGTTCGGCAGAAGGTCCCGAAGTTTTAGCGTTTCGGGACGTATACGCTGCGCATTAAATTGCTGAGTCTGGCAACTTTTGTTTCGGAAGGAAAGTTAAGTCTCTGGCTGCCCCGAGAGGTTGCTTCGCTCTCACTGAGATGGCTGCCACATTTGTTTATGTTGGTGCCGATTGTTTTGGCTTTCGCGGTGATCCGACGTGGAGATGGTTTTGTTAGGACGCTGGGGTTGCTTTGGACTTTAGAACCCATCTGCCTGCCATTCTTGGTTGGTTTTTCCGGACGGCTGAGGCACTCGTTGTCGTAAGTGCTCTCTCTTCAGTCAGCGGCTTACGGTGCTTGTTTGCTTACTTGATTGGACGGACACAACTAGCTGCTAGATTCTTCTCGAAACTGGTGTTCTAGGAAGCCGAATGAGGTCTTTATGATTATGGGTAAAGACGGAGGAGGACATGGCTACAAAAACAAAGCAAAACCCCAAACACCTGCAAGTAGTTGATTGGTCGGGACTGTGCAGTTCCACTTAGGAACATAGGAAGGGAAGAGAAGGAAAACGCTTAAGATTTCCAGGGAAGTCACATTGGGAGGAAAAGCGGCGCTGTTTTGCAGTTGTGTGGACCTCCTATTTTCGTGTTGGCCCATCTGTTTTTGTTTGGTTCTGCCTAATGAGTGAATAGGTACGGACTGTGCGAGCCGGAATTCGTGAAGCACGGCAGACATTCCACCAGTCAGATTTAGAAACGCTTCTGAGCCAGTGGGGGTGGTCCTCTTGGGTAAAACTAGTTTGGATTGCAGTAAACCTGGCTGCCTTCTTAAGTTTAGTTGTGTGTCGTCCCCCCCCCCCCCCCAGTGATTTCGTGGTAAAGGGAGGTGACATATGCTGAATTTTAAAATAAATATTAAAGGTATATGTAGCTTAAGGTTAAATTGATGTTTAATCAGATGCCACCAAAATAATCAGAAACCTGAGAAAAAAAGAGTTGACTTCCTTTAGTTGAAAGAGGAAATGTAGATTTTTAAAGATCAGGATTAAATTAGTTCACAGCTTGTCCTTGGCTGTTTCGCTTTTATTAAATACATTTCAAAAAGAGAATCACCCCAGTATATTGTTTTGTTATTAGGGCCTGGTCTCTGGAGTTTTTGTTTTCATTTTTATTTTATTGGAAAGATTTGTGAACCATCCAGTTATTCCTGTTAAAAGTTCGACTGCTTTATGAAGGAATTTATAAAGTGCATAACTGATGGTTTTTATGATTTGGGGACATATAATTAGGCAGCAAAAGAGCTTATTCTTGAGCTTACATGAAAGAGGGGAACAAAATTAATGACATTGAACTTCGGTTTCCATTTATGGCTTTTGCTTGGCTTCAGAGCAGCAGCGCCTTAATAGAGCAAGTCTTAGAAGGAACACTTTGCAGAGATGATACTGTGTTAGTTTTGTATGAAGTATTATGGCACTTGAAAATGCCTATTTAACACGCCACACAAAGAAGTAGTTTTGTTTTTCTTTTTTGGAGAGAGCAATATGTTTAGGTTTTGAAATTTAAAAAATGGTGTTCCACCTTTGTGAACGTTTGTTCACCTTTGATTCCCTATTTTTAAACCTCAATAAGGCATTTATTTTGCAGTTTACTGAAAGTTAGGTAAATTTAGCACCAAATTAGCTAATGAATTTAGGTTTATACTATTCTTAAACCAAATATTTTTGAAGTCTTGTTTAAAATGCAACAAAGGTTTGAAAAGAGATATCCTTTTTTTCAAAAAAAAAAAGACAGTGATTGAAGTCTTTCTAAAAGGTCTCAAATTTTATATATTTTCAGTATTGTGGGAGGGAGCAAACCCAATTAAATTGTGAAATAAATACTTTCTTAATGTTTGCCTGTATTGTAGAGAGAGGCATGTTAATGAAAATAATCTTGAGCTTTCAAATACTTCACTGAAAGTATCATGACGCTTTTTTGCCATTTAAGAGCAAGCCATTTTGAACGTTATATATAAACTGCTTAATGAGGTTCAAGAATGGAAACGGTTTTTATTGTGTATTATTTCTTAATCAAGTGATAGCTATAGAGGCACTTTACACTTATTGGTGATAAATCTATACAATTTGGTTGTTTTATATTATTTGATTCTTTTTGCACTTTAAAAATACTTTATAGTGAACACTAGCTGCCAAGGAGCATACTTTAAGTTTTCAGAAAATTAGGTACTTATTTGGGCATTTATTTGAAATAATTGTTTATTGATAATATGGTTTTAGAGTTCAAGCTTCTTTTTGTTGAAGAAATAGATTATCACAATATTTACAAAGTATTTAGGATTATACAGAATTCTAGTGATGTTGGAGAGCAAATACATTTTTTTATAATTGCTGCTTTAATCTTCTTTAAATACACCTACTTTGTTGCTTACATTTTAATGTTGACTGTTTTCTTCATCCATTTTTGATGTTTTGGTAGCAGTTGAAACCACCACCAACCCAGGGGTGGCTTTCTCTTTTCCTTTCCTGATGGCAGTGTTACATTTCCTTAGCTGTTCATAGTAGATTAGTTCTTGAGTGCACATTATTTGCTCTTGCCATAGAAAATGTATATATGAATTATAGTCTATAGTATCTACCTTTAAATCAGCGAGGTTATTTCTGTTTTCCCTTCACTTATATTTCTCTCTCCTCAGCACCTTTTGCCATCTACTCTTTATAGGACTCCCATTTTCCTCAGGGTTTGCTTTCCTAACTTTAAGACCTGTTATTTTTTTCTTCTAATTAGTTTTTAAATGTTACTTGTTTACACTATTTTTTCATGTTTACTATTTATTTATTTTTACTTTGCCTTTCGTTCCCAAAGGTCCTTAGTTTGAGCGTATTACTCCTCAAAGTGCTTGAAACACGAAACAGTAAAATTGATTTGTTTAATCCTTATGTTTGCATTCCAACTCAGTGTGCAGTGCAGTATGTTAACGTTTATTAGCACTTGTATTTTTATGCTGCCCATCAGTTTTCTTTTTCTGCCTCAGTGTCTGCAGTTAGTCTTCCAGGGTGTATATATTTTTGTGACTTGGTCCATAATTGCATTGCTATTCTATCACATTATTTTTGTCATTTCCAGTTTTGTTTCATTGAATGAAGGCCTTAACATGCTTTATAAATGATAGTGTGTAAGAATAGAAAATAACATTTAAAAATAACAACAGAAAGCTCTACTCATGGAATGTATCTATGAATTTAAGTATATGTGGTATATTTTAAGAAACCCTAGAAAACAACAAAAATGACACCTGTGTAAAAACAAATATATATACTAAAGCCTGTGAAGTTTATTCAAGGAACACCCTTACTCAGATTTTTGTGCATAGTAAGCTATTTCTTTTAGTTTTGATTGACAGCACCATGAAGTACTAATGAGTATTACAGTGAGAGAATGGGAAAATGGAAAGAAGATTGAATAACCTAGAAAATACAGATGTTCCTGAACTTATGGGTTTGCATGGGGATAGATTGATCATAGCTGGAACTAATCAAGAATGTATTCAGTACACCACACCTACTAAGTATGATGGCTTAGCCTAGACTGCTTTACCCATGCTCAGAACACTTTAGTAATCTTTCAGTTGGTCAAATCATCTATCAAAAGCTTAGCTTACAGCAGTGTTTAGTATCTCATGTTCATGTAATGTATTGAGTGCCTGTATCAACTCTGGCAGCTGAGTTCACTGTAAGGTATCCTTTACTCTCATGAGCCCTTTTTGCGACTCCTGAGAAATAATACCTTGAATTCCTGGTTGAAGAAGTGATCAACATGTGAAGTAGTTTCTGTTGAGTGTCACTTTTATGTATTGTAAACTGAAACAGCCATAAATTGAACCTTGTTATTTCAGAGACAGATTGTAGTCTGAATCACTTATTTTGGGACAGAATGCCTTTCCATTTCCTTTGCAGGTTGGAGGGGTCACTCTATTGTAATGTGGTATGATTATAATAAGACAGCAATAGTCCTACGGTCATATGGTGTTTTGATCTTAGAATCACCAGTACTTCTACAAAGTGAGAACTCCTAAGAGTTTGGATTGTGCCAGCTATTGATTGCTATTTGTTAGAAATTAAAACAAAATTTAAAAATAACAGTAAGCCATTTCATGCTAACATTGTTTGAGCAAAAAAAAAAAAAAAAGGAATTATTTTCCAAAAACAATTACAGTTGTGACATGGTATCCATGGCGAATTGTTCCAGTTTTCTGTGACTATTTAGGTTTCTTATAGAAAATGGCATAGTAGTTGTATGTAGCCTAAGCACATCTGCAGACACTTTAAAGCAACTTCAGATGACTTGTAGTACTAAATCCAGGGTAAATACTAAGTGAACAGTGATTGTTTAGGAAATAATGACAAGAAAGAAAAGTCTGTACGTATTCAGTGTGGTTGCAATTTTCCTCACTTATTTTCAACATGGCTAAACCTAGGGATTTGGAGGACTGACTATAATACAACAAAAGAGGGATTTTTTTTTTTAATACAGGTTATGTTGGGTTTATTGGAAAGGTTCAAATCTCATGTATCAGTTTCTTCCATCTGTTGCAATATGTTGTTTTGGTTGATATATATGAAGAAAATCCACCTCATACAGTTATGTTTCTAGAAAAAGGAGGTCTGTTTTCAAACACTGTTTAAATACTTAGGGGATACTCTGAGGTATGGGGGAAGCTTAAGGCTTAATCTTTCAGTTTGCTCCTTGGTTTTCAGTTCTTAACAATTTGTTTTGTTTTCTTTTTTCTTCAATACAGTTTCTAAGAACTCTCCTCCCCCCCAAAGATGTTAGTTTTTATTTTTCAACTATATTTTGGTCTACATATATATAATCTCTGAGATATTATTACTTATTTTAATATTTTCTGTTTCTTATTTGAAATTTGATCATGTTGTGTCTAGCAGATCTGTTATGCTTTTGGGTTTTCTTCAGATGCTGTATTTTCTTTTTTGTAATGGTTAAAGTGCTTATTAATGGCCCACATTGTACTTTATTGGTCAGTTAAGCATATTTTCCTCAGCCCAAATGAATACCGTTGTTCTTGCTTTGGTAATTGCTTAGAAGAGGAGTGTTGTACTAATGTATTTCTGCTTTAGGATATGTGTGTGGATCTCTTGGCTTCTTGGTACAGGTGTTTCCTGTCCTTCAGGAGATCCTTCCTATTTTCAGAATCCTGTTGGCTTGTCAGTTTTCCCACAGCACAGCTGTATTGGAGTTTCAGTGTGTTCTGGTATACTTCGTCTGCAAGATGACTGACCGACTGCTCAGATACAATTCTTGCAATCCTTCTTGCTAATAAAACTCAGTAATTTTGGAGATACATTTTATGCTGGCTTTCAGCATCTGCCCCTCATATGTATAGTAATACCTGTATTCATTTATCCATTGCCTATACAAGATTCAAGATGGAGTGAATGCCTGTAACCACTGATGATACCAAACCCTATTTGTATGCCCTTTCTGTCATATCTAAGCACTTGCCACATTCTGTGGTTGTAACTTAAAAAAAAAAAATTGTAATTTTTAAGTGTTAAATAACTGGCTTTGAGGGCCTCTACCTGCTGGGCAGATAGTCTATTATGTGAATGTAACCCCAGTTCCAGTGGCCTTTGTTGTTTAGTAAACTAGTGTACATTTCTTTACAATTTTAACAGGTAGAAGGAAGATTCCTTTTTGCTGATTTGGAGACAGAGTCTCATGTAGCCTAGGTATGAACTCACTGTGTAGCTAAGGTTGGCCTTGAACTTTTGATCCTCCTGCCTCTGCTCTTACTATGCTCGGGTTGTAGGTGTGCCTGTTCACCTGGCCAGAAGATGAACTGATTGCTAATGTTGTTATTATTACTGAGAACTTGTACCTTTTTACTGAAAAGGAAGTGGCTTTTCTTTGGCTTATTAGCCTGTTTTCTTTTTGAGTCCATTAAGTAAAATAAGTTTTATGGGAACACAAGCCCAGAAATACCTTTACAATGTATCTAGATGGCTATTAAGTGACCGACAAGTAGGGAGTATATACGGTATGGATGCACTGGAAAGGGATAGTGTGAACTTTTACTTACACTTGTTTATTTCTGGAATTTTGTATCAAATAATTTTAGACTATGGCTGACTTCATGTAACTGAAACTGTAAGCTCTAGAACTGGGTAACCTGGACCACATTATGTTGCATTTGATGTCACCTTTCCTCTCCAGTCCTTGGTAGTTGTAGACTGCCTTGTAAACTCATATTCTTTCCATGTTTTCAAAGATGGCTGAGACTTTGAAAGTTTCCCCTTGTTTGAGGTGTATTTGGGGGGTGTGCCTGTGTGAGAGATGGGATTCAGACTGACCTCAGACTCACTATGTAGTGAAGATGATCCTGACCTCCAGATTTGTCCTCCTGTGTCCATCTCCTGAGTGATTACAGGCACTTGTCTCATTGTTGGCCACCAGGACTGGTTATGTGGTACTGGGAATCAGATTCAGGGCTTTGAGGGTGTTCAGCAAATAATATGCACCTGAATTATATCCCTAGTCCTTGTCTTAATTTTTGAGGCAATGACAAGACATAAAAGTTGAATCTATTTATTAACTATTTGACAATAAATTGCCTATTTGATGCCCCCATTACTCTGAAGTGCTTTCATGTTTAAAGGACATTTCATATAATTACACTATGACTATCATAGTTAGAGTTTAACATGAACACTGCCTTCTAAACTCTCTCAGTTAAATGTCTTCATGTGTTACAATTGCTTATTATTCTCCTCCTGCTATCTGGAACAATTTCATTCAAGGCACTGATACATTTGAAAACGACAGGCTTCATTATTTTGCAGAATATTTGTTCATTTTCAATTGTCTGATACTTTTCATATATATATATATATATATATATATATATATAGTTCTATGTAGAGTTCTTACATTAGGTTTTATAATCAGTTTGTTATGGTCAATTCTTTAGTGTTCTTATCAGATTCACACTCTGCTTTGTCCTCATAGCATCAGGTACCAGGCAATTTGAGCTTGTCCACTACCGATACTTCAAGTGACAAAGGTTGTGACTGCTAGACTTCTATTTTCAAGGCTCTTTCCCCCTATTTTTAACTAGCAATTCAAAGATAGGTGTTTTGAAACATGTAAATATTTTTTCATTAAATTTTTAATTTACTTACATTGAATTAGACTCATGATTTCCTGTTATATCCACAGGCTACAATTCATTTTCATTAATTTTGGTGTTCATTATTTTTAATGTAGGGCATGTGATTGAACATGGTAGACTGGCTATTCCATTCCCACTGAGCTGTGCTCCCAGCCCTCATGTTACTGATTTGGCTAATAAGAACTTCCAGTTGCTTATCTTTTAATTAATTAATTTAGATTACAACTATGTTTTATATATATATTCTAAACTGATCTGCTACTTCTTGGTTGTTAAAGTTTTATCTCTCTGTATGTTGGAATATAAGCATACATACATGTGCAGGCGCAGAAGCCAGAAGGTACCCTTGTTTGGTATCCTCTGCCATTCTCTTGTTCTTTGAGGCAGGTTTTCTCCTTGAACCTGAAGCTCATGTTTTGCCTTTTTTGTTTTTGTTTTTTTCTTCAAGGCTGGAATCCAGCAAGCCTCAGCAACCCCCCCCATGGGATTATAGACTTGTGCAGGATAGCTGACTTGTTCTCTGGGTACTGAGAACTCTGGTCCTCATGATGTGTGTTGCAAGTGCTTTCAATCATTGAGGCATCTCTCCAGAATCTCCTTGGTTATTTGAAGGGGAAAGTGGTACTTAGGAGCCAGTGTCTGGGCACTTGTATTTATTACTCTTAAGGTGCTGCTGCCTCAGGCCTTCCAGTGTATAGAGCAAGGGAATCTTCTATGCACACATAATTATATTCTCTATGTGAGAAGACTATGAGTTCACAATAACACTAGTTTTAATCTACACAAACTGGCTTTTCATATTTTTATTTATTTATTTTGCTTTACTGGGGATTGGACTTGGGCTTCTACCTGTATCTCTAGTTCTCTTTTTGCTTTATATTTCAAAAAATGCCTTACTAAATTGCCCAGGCTAGTCTTGAACTCATTTTGTAGCAGTAATCCTGCAGTAATCCTGTAGCAGTAATCACAGCTTCCTCCAAGTCCCGTTCTCAGCTGTGAATTACAGACCTCTGTCTCACTAGACCCTGCTCATTTTTGTTGGGTGTGTGTGTGTGTTGGGATTTGGACTTTTCCTGTGCTAGGGAAAATGTGCATATGTATGTCTGTGTGTGTGTGTGTGTGTGTGTTTGGGGAGGAGAATGAATTAATGCAACCTGTTTTAAAATGACACTCAGAACTAGAAGTCCTGTAGGACTTGTGCATGCTAGGCTAAGTGATCTTTCCAAGCTATCTCCAGCCTGCATTTGGTACTTTAAATGTCGCCCTTAGACTAACTAGTTCCTTGTAGAGATAATTGTTATATTCGCTGTAAATGCAGTGATTTTGATACATCTATGCTTTTCTTGGGGGGGGGGTATTAATTGGTGAGGGCATGTGTGTTTGGGGAAACCAGAGCAGGAAGTCCAGTGTCTTCCCCACCTTACTGACTTGAGATGGGGATCTCCTAATGAACTAGAAACCTGAAACCCATCTTCTTGATTAGGCTGGGCTGGCAAGGGAGCTTGTAGCATCTGGCTGGCTCCAACCCAGTGCTGGGTGGTATATGAATACATATGCTTGCAGAGCATGGAGCCTTTCCTAGGTCCTTATTGTGTCCTGGTGAAATTCTGTTGTTTATATTATCCCAAAGTTTGGAGTGTACATCTACTTGAGACTGATGCTTTTGGTTTTTAAACCATAGGTCAATTCTAAACTTTGGAGTGAAGGTGTTTACATTGGGGTCTATGTGAGAAACCTGTAATCTAAAAATGGATCAATTTTTTGTTCCACTGTCAACTGCCTGAGAATTAATAGGTTGGCCTTTCCTATCCTTGGAGATTTTGGACATGATTGAGGGACATACCAAGATAGCCTTATGTGAGTAGATCTATTTTTAGGCTTGAAGGAGAGGCCAACCAGCTATCCTGAAAGTATCTCATGGACTCTTCAGGTGCCCTGTGATCTCTGGGGACTTTATTTATATGTGGTTTATTGTTTTGTTGTACTGTGTGTTAGGAGGAGGTTGTATGTTTTAGATACTGTTTGATACGTTACAGGTAAGAGAAAGCCATGTGTATGTGTCTATGTATGTGTGTGTGCATGTGAGCATGCACACATGAGCATACAGAAGACAACTTGTGAGAGTTGATTCTCTCCTACATGTGGGCTCTGACTTGCAGTAAGTGCTACATGCTGAGCCTTTTAACCCTTGGCCGACATCTGTAGTCAGATTCTTTACCATTGTTCTTATCTTAGTTATTGAAATTGTAGTTTTATCAATTCCGTCTTGTTTTTTTTTGGGGGGGGGTGGGGTTTTGTTTTTTCTTTTTTTCAAGATAGATTTTTCTCTGTGTAGCCCTGGCTGTCCTGAATTCAAGGCAGTCATGTTATTATCACCTGGGCTATATATCTGCAAATCCCCATAGGAAGATTGCATTGCTTTTTCTAGCATTGTCAGCTATGAAAATAAGAAGCAAAAAGGAAGCTGCTGAATTCTGAGTACTTAGAGAGAAACAAAGGTCCTTGGGTTGGTTCCTTCTGACTCTTTGTGTCTGAAGATATCTTCAGCCATCTGAGAATGATTCTTGAATATTGTTTCTGTACTGATTCTTTTTCTCCCAACGCCCACCCCCAACCAAAACCAAACCAAACCGCACCAACTGCTTATAGACATTTTATCTTGAACTCCTGTTTCTTTTGATTAACAAAAAAGTAAACTGTCAGCTCAGTGGAGGAAGTGAAGTTCTGGAGATAATTTAGTTTATCAATAACATTAAGTAAGATTAGAAATATAAATCCACTTTTTCCAACTCTGTTGCTTTCACCCTTATATTAGTATTTTTTTAAAGTGTGTTTGACAAATCTGATTTCTTTAGGATAGTACTATTTTCTAAAGGTTTAAATTAATATCAGAGGAAAAAAATGTTTGGGGTTCCCATAAATCATGAAATTTGGATTAGTACACTTTTTTTCCTTTTTGGCAAATGTTAATTTACCACATATCATAGTTTTTAAATTTTAGAAATAACTGGAACACATTTCAATTTACAAGAAATGTTAGTATTAATATCTGAGCCAGTAAGTTCCATAGAGAATTTATCTTAAAGCAGTATGAAGTTCTGCAACATGATTTCAGACTTTTGTCTTTCTAAATGCACATGAGCTTTCTGTGTAGTTTCGGGTTTCCAAAAAATATGCCATTAGATGAAGTGCCATGCTATCTTTCCATTTTTCATGTTATTAGTGCCTTGGATTCATGTGATACAATTAGCAATTGATGGCCTAATACTGATTGATACATTATTACTAACCAGAGTTCATTGTTTATTTTAAACTTTACTCTGTACGTTATATTGTGGTTTTTGACAAATGTATGATGACCTTGATCAATTATTACTGCTAAGAATAGTGATGTATTCAGTGATGTGGCTTAAATGGCAGGAGTGGCAGCATTAATATTAGGAATGACAATGAGGACTGGTAGGTAATATTTTGTTATAAGACAGTTTACCTGAGGTTCAGTTGGATTTTACTGACTCTTATATGTGAATAATAATGTATCACCAATGTGAAAGTTACTTATAATTTAAAGAAATAAAATAATAAACATTTGATAATTTGTACCTGGAAGTTTAAATTAAACATTAGTTTATTTTATTTCTGAGTAGGAAAATGACCACAGATCAAGTGAAAGATTCATTTAAAAACTATTAACTAATCATTGAAATAGTCTCATTAAGAGGTTGAAGCTGGAATCTTGATGCTGAGTGCTGAGATTTTAGGCTTATGGCCCTATGTCTGTCTGTGAAAGCTCAGTTTCTTTATATACAACTGCTGTCAGTGTCTAGATAATTTCTACTTAATTCAGCTCAAATACCAAGATTGCCACTAACACATCTTCCCAATATTTATACTCCCCCCACCCAATTTTCCTCTTCACTTTCTACTGTGGTAAACTACACATAAAACTCACTTTGATCTTCCCTCTTCCCCAAAGGTAGAATGGAAACTTTATTTAAGAAATAGTGCAGAATAGAAAGGATTACATTGTCAAGATTGACAGCTGGACACGTGAGTGACAGTACTGTTTTTTGGGCTCTTTGAGAAAGTCTAATGAGGCTGTCTTTGGACTTGCTGTATATCTGAGGGCTGATTTTGAATCCCTGGTCTTTCTGCCTCTACCTCGAAAGTGTCGGGATTACAGGTATTCACCACCACACTTGGTTTCATCATTTAGAGTGTACATATTTTTGTATGCACATCTTCACCATCCATTTCCAGTATTCTTTGTCTTACTAAATTGAGACTTCTTATTAAAAGTAACTTTATCCTCACTTAGTCCCTGTTATTTTTGATTATGTGATAAAAATAGTTTAATGTCCTTAAGGCTTATCTACAATATACCTGATACTAGAATTCCCTTGACCATGGCCAAGGCAGTTTATAGAAGAAAGGTTATTCAGGCTTACGGTTTGTGCTGGTTAGTTGTTGTTGTTAACGTGGCACAAGCTAGGGTCATTTGGGAAAGGGAAACCTCATTTAAGAATATGCCTTCATCAAATTGCCTGTAGGTACATTTCCTTGGTTAAAGATTGATGTTGGAGGGTCCAGCCCACTGTAGGTAGTGCCACCCATGGGCAGGTGGTTCTAGGTTATATAAAAAAGCAAACGGAGCTAGGCAGTGGGCCATGTGCCTCAATGGCCTCAATTAGAGAAATACAAATAAAACAATTCAGATTTCATCTTACTCAGGTCAGAATAACTATGATTAAAAAAAAAACAAAAAACAAAAAACAAAAAACCAACCAATGTGGGCAAGGGTTTGGGGAAAGGTGGCCCTCATTCACTGTCAGTGGGATTGCAAGCTGCTGGTGCTGCCAATCTGAAAGTCAAGTGTGGAGAATTCTCAAAAAGCTAAAAATAAATCTACCATATAGCCCAACTATACCACTGTTTGATGCCCAAAGGACTCCCTACCCTACTCCATAGACCATGTTCTCTGTCTGTGTTCACAATAGCCAGGGAATGGAAACAACCTAAATGTCATTCAACTGATGAATAGATAATAAAAATGTGACACACATACACTGTGGAATATGACTCGGCTGTAAAAACATCATGAAATTTACATGTAAATGGGTGGAACTAGAAATATTATATTGAGTGAGGTAAGAAGGGAAAATATTACATATTCTCTCATTTGTGGTTCTTAGCATCAGACTTTCAGATGTGAATGCAGAACCTGGAGTAACCGCAGAAACTAGGAAGGTAAAAAGAGATCATGGGAGATAATGGGTGGTTCTAGAGAGGGGAGTAACAGGACAAATCATATGAAGTGGGTGGCAGTTAGGAAAAGGGAGGGCAATCCAGAAGTAAAAAGGTGAGGAGGACAAAGAACACTAAGGATGTTTGAAAGAGGCATAAGTAATCATGTCTTAATACTTACTTAAAATATATATAATGCATGGAAGTATATATGTGACTTAAATGAAGCTATGCCAGTTGGGCTGACAATGTTCCCTCCCAGAACCATAAACATGTGACAAGAAGCCCAGTACCTGGCCTGAGAGACCTGATGGTGGTTTGAATGAGAATGCACCCTCCCAGTTTTTGGGCATGCAAACACTTGGTCCCCAGTTGATGGTGCTTTTTGGGGAGGCCTGTATCACGAGGATAAACTTTTGAGATTAAAAGTCTATGCCACTTCTAGTTCACCTATTGAGTGGTGTGTGGTTGAGGATGTGAGCCCTCAGTTTTCCACTTTTACCACCATGCCTTCTGCCATGAGGGACTATTACCCTCTTAAACCGATAAAACATGTCCAAAAGCAACTTGGGAAATAAGGGTTTATTTTGGTTTACAGTCCATTATGAAGGGAAGTCAGATCAGGAACTCATGGTAGAAACTTGGAGACAAGAGCTAAAGACGTTTTGCAATGAGGTCCTGTGTACCTTAGCAAAATTTAATTTACCTTAGTGGTACTATATTGCAGAATTACAGTTCCATTTAGTTTTTAATGGCTGCGCAGAGAAACCTTGTCTCAAAAACAGAAAGTCTCCTGTAATTTGTGTCAACTCAGTCTTTAATTCTTCTATTCATTTATTTACTTTTTACACGACTGTGTGTGTGTATGTGAGTGTGTACATATATGCATATATTTTAAGATTTCTGCTTAGGTATTTTTGTAGTGATACTAAATTAAAGTCTCTGGTCTCCCTACCCCATAAGAATAAGGTTTTAGGAATTATATAAAGGAAGTGCTCTTACCATATTAGGAAAGATACATAGTCTTACCGTGATGTAACTTTGATCCACTTGGTTAGGATAGTATCTGTCATTTCTCTATTGTGAGATTACTATTTTTTCCTTTTTAATCATTTTTTAGAAGCAGCCCACTTTCAGGACCTCCTGGAGAGAACTAAGAATTAAGGCATATGTTAATATAAATATCAAGACATTATGAAGGTATTAGGGAGGAGATGTTTGCATACATTATAGGTAATTCCTTCATAAAGGCTTGCCCAGTATGTAATCATACTTCTGTATTTTTTTCCCTGTAGAACCACTTAAGTAGCTGACATGTAAAAGGAACTATGGCATAGCAAGGAAGGCTTGTATCATTGATCCAAAACATAAATATGTTAGCAAAAGAAGTCAAGTCAAAAGTAGTCGGTTTAAACTTTTAAAATTTGTTTGATCTCTATACTATTTCTAAGTCCTAAGTCTTTTTTCTTTTGAAATAGGCTGTCCATAGTCCAAGTCTTCCTCCAGTTTTCTGAGACAAGTTTCTTGTGGGGACCTGTGGCTTTTTGATATGGCTAAACTGGCTGGCCAGCAAGCTCTAGGGATCCCCTGTCTACTTCCCCATTGCTGAGAATACAAACAATCATGTGCTACCATGTCTGGCTTTTTATGTGGGTTCTGGGGAATCTCACTCAGGTTCTTATGTCTGCAGGGTTGCACTTCACTGACAGAACTATTTCTTTAGCCTTTCTAGTTAAATTTAAAAAAAAATTTTTTTTTATGTATTTGTGTAGCTGTAATTTTGTTCATGTATGTTTTATGTACCACTGAATGTATGACAGTCCATGGGAGTTGGGTTCTCTACTTTGACCTTGTGGGCTCCTGAAATTGAACTCAGTTAATTAAGGTTGGTCTCAAGTGTCTTTACCTGCTGAGCCGTTTTACCAGCCCAGTGAATAGAGATTTTGTCATGGTTATATGACATATGTATGCTGTTCTGTGCCTTGTGATAATGCTGTGTTATAAATTTTGGATGACATATCACCACAGATGTAATTTGTAGTTGTGACTCTGCATTTATTTATATTTTTTCTCCTTCCTTTCACTTGTATTTCAGCATTTAAAACTATGAGCTGAGCCACGTGTGGTAGTACATCCCTATAATCTCAACATTCAACAGGTTGAAATAGGAATATTCCAAGTTTGAGACTATCTGGAATACATGTTGAGAATTTCTCTGTGTCTCTGCTTCTCACCTACATAGTGGGTCTCTCCTTTTGTCTCTGTCTCTGTTAGCCTACACACACACATACACACACCCACACCCACATACCAGACATTCCTACCTTTGAGCTAAGTAAACCACTTTTCAATCAAAGGTACCAGTTCTCAACATTTGGTAGCAGTGGAAAATTGACTAGTATGCTTTTATTTGTTTGAAATGAAAATCATAGAAGTTTAATCTTTCAGACCACATACAAGGTTAAAAAAAGGGGTGGAGTAACCTATTTTTCTACTAACTAGAACATAGACAGCAATATTATACTTTGCCCTGATCACATTTAGAAAATATCATAAAGGTTTTTGTGGGGGTAGAGTGGGGTGGGGATGTATAAACATGGTTTCTCCTGGAAGTCACTCTGTAGATCAGGCTGGCTTGGATCTCAAGAGATCCCAGATATTTGCCTGCCTCTGTATCCCAAGTGCTGGGATGAAAGGCATACCCTCTCACCTCACTCAAAAAGTGCATATTTGTATTTTGTAGAGAACTTGAAAAATATTGGTGCCCTCTATTTCTAAAATCAAATAACTACCTAGAGCAGTTCTGTAGCCAGATGTTTCTGGCCTGGCGTAGCCCCAAGGTCTGGACCTACCTGCAGCTGCTTGATCTCTTCATCACACAAAGGCTTATATTAATTACAAAGTGTTTGTCCTGTGGGTCAGGCTCATTATCAGCTAGCTCTTAGAAATTAACTCATCCCATTATTAATATATGTATTTCCATGTGGCTCCATGACTTTACCTGTGTTCTATTACATCTTGTGTTCTCAGTGGCAGCCTGCAGCGTCTCTGTCTGACTCTGCCTTTCTCCTTTATCTCTGCTTGGATTTCCTGCCTACCTTTAAGCTGCCTTGCCATAGGCCAAAACAGCCTTTTTATTAACCAGTGGCATTTACAGCATACAAAAAGACATCCTACATCCCAGTTCCTCTCCCATTTACCCAAAAGAACTGAAAACATGCGTTTGAAATATGTTGGGAGTAGCTATATAGTTTCTAAGTGACTAAATTCAAATGTTGAATTAGAAGATGGAGGAGGTGCCACTCTGCAGTTAGAGTGAGTTATTGACTAAGCACAGATGAATCTCAAAAACATTGTTTAATCAAAGAAACTAGACATGAGTATATGTTATATGATTCTGTTCATTATGAAATGTTAAAACCCAGCTCCAACATTAGATGTGAATGATTGCCTCTGCATAGTAGGGGTGTTAACTGGATGGAGGGTGTAAGGGGAATTTTTTGGAATTCTTTAAGATGTGTTCATTTTTATTGTATAAAAACTCCCCCCCCCCCAAAAAAAAAAAGGTAGGTGAAGTGACTAAGTTGGTAAAGAAATTTGTCACCAAGCCTGACAACATGAGTTTTATCCCTGCAAGCTTTCCTTTGGCCTCTCATTGTGTGTTCTGGCATGAGTTCTTCTACCAATAAATAAATGAATATAGTAAGAGTTAAAAAAAACAACAACAAAAAATTGAAGCAAAATATGTACATGTTTAATTCCTGCACGCCTGAGATTCTGATATAACTTGTAGGGTAAGGGCTTGAACATTGGATTCCAATGTAGCCACAATCAAGAACTTTGAGTTCAGCTGGACAGTGGGGCACATGCCTTTAGTCTCTGCAGAAGGCCCAGCAGACAGGAGGGTCTGAACTGGAGATCAGGTCAGTCTGTGTTGTTTTTTTTCTTTAAACTCTTCTGGCTCTTTCTTCTTTGGGAGCTTGCCACCTGATTCCCAAATAAATCACATGGAGGCTTGGTTTTTCTTAGGAATGTCTGACCGTACTTAGCTTGGTTTATTTCTAGCCATTGCTTCTGGGCTTTTATCTTTCTGTTACTGTACCTTTCTTACACTGCTTGTTCTGTGTCTTGCTGAGTGGCTGGGTGGCTGGGTGGCTGGGTGGCTGGACCCTGGAAGTCCTTCTCTCCTCCTTTTCTCCTCCCTCTTCGTGTTCTTCTGTTTATTCTCTCTGCCTGGCAGCCTCACCTATTTCTCTCTTCTGCCCAGCTCTTTATTAGACCAACCAGGTGTTTTAGGCAGGCAAAGTAACACAGCTTCACAGAGTTACAAATGTAACACATCTTTGGATTGTTAGACAAATGTTCCACAGCATAAACAAATGTAACACATCTTTAATATTCTCCAAGAAGCCTGATCTACAGAGCAAGTTTCAGAATAGCCAGGGCCACACAGAGAGACTCTTGTCTTGGGGTAGGGGGCACAGGATAGGGGTGGGGGTGAGATGGGGTGGGATGGAGACTTTGAGTTCAATTGTAAGAATCATTGGGTTACAGATAAATTGCCTTTGGATGTAGTCCTATCATGAATGTACTTGTTACACATGTAGACTGATACAAATATTTTATATTGTCAACTAAACTACAGTTAGAAGAGACATTGCTGTTTGTATTAAGATTTGATGACAAAAATTTTGATAAATTTTAAAACAAACTTTAATATTCTCTTAATTTACTGGATATATACAGCTTATTAAAATATTGTGCAAAAAAGCAAACAGACTACCCACTCCAAATACAAACATTGTATCGACTCCCTCATTAAAGTACATCAATCATCCCTGGTCTCTGACTCATCCATTTATTATATCTGTGAGAACCAGTCAGATGGGGTGTTTTAGTGTGTCAATTCCTTATTCTATAAGGAATTGCAGTTTTCCATTTGGGTTAGATAATGTGCGAAGATGAGTTTTCAGTATCTTTTCTGGGGAAGACACTTTAAAAGTTTTAAAATTTTGTGTGTGTGTGTGTAGAGCAGTGATTCTCAACTTTTCTAACTTTGTAACCCTTTAATGCAGTTCTGCATATTGTGGTGACCCCAAACCATAAAATCATTTTTATTGCCACGTCATAACTAATTTTGCTACTGTTATGAATCATAATGTAAATTTTCGTGTTTTCTGATGGTCTTAGGTATTAACGAGGTTTCTGGCCTGACTAGCTCCATGATCCCGACTTGCCCTCAGCTGTTTATCCCCCCCCCCAATGACTCAGATGCTTATATTGATTACATCCTATTTGGCCTATCTTAGGCACATTACTAGCTAACTATTTCATCTTAATTCAACCCATATCCACTAATCTGTCCTGCCACATGCCCGTGGCTCACCTGTGATCCTTACTTGTTGCTTCCTTGGGCAGCTGGGTAGATCTCTCTTGACCTCACCCTCCTCCTCCTATCTATGCTCTGATTCCTGTCTACTGCTTCGGTGCTTGTCATGGGCCAAAACTGTCCTTTATTTACAGTATTTACAGAAAGGCATTCCCACATCATTTAGGTGACTCCTGTGAAAGGGTTGTTCAACCCCAAAAGATTGAGAATTGCTGGTATGTACACGTGAATGCAGGTGCCCACAGAGTCCAGAAGAAGGTGTCAGATTCCTTGGAGCTGGAGTTGTGGGGCCACCAGATGACAGTGCTGGGAACTAAAATCTGGTCCTCTGAAGAGCAGCCATTGCACTTTAATCTCTGAGCCAAGGGGTATGTGTCCATATTAAGAGAAACCAGCCAATTATGGTATCAGAAGATGCAATGCAAATGAGTTGGTGAGGTCTATGACTGTCAGTGTTTTACTGTGTTGCGGAAAACTAATGATCTAACATTTGACCAGAGAAGAGTTGTAAAACCAAGAAAGACAGCTTGTAAACCACACATATTTAAACTAATACCTCAATGAAATGCTAGAGTAACTACTGAAGTTCTGAAATATAGTACTTTTTTATTTTTGAAGTCATGTGGATGGAAGAATAGTTACTTTGTAAATGTGTAGTATATCAAAATGATTTTGATAAAACAGTTGATTTTTCCATTTGAGTGAAAAAAATCAGTGACTTCCTCACTTGTCTTTATTTCTATAAAATTTGTTTGATTAGAGCATAAGTCCTGTTTTTTCTGAGTTAATTACTACTTGGAGAATCTTACTGGGAGAGTGAAGAAATTAAGCTACTTGAAAAAAATGTCAGGTCCATCTGTAAAGTTTCAGCATTTAAAATACAATTTACAATATATTTGTGTTTTTGTTGTGGGAAATTTGGACAACTTAAAGCAAATATTAGAACTTAAGCATATGACAAAAAAAAGAAACATGCTTACTTTGATTCTGCTTAAGCTTTTATAACTTTAATGTAGCATAATACATGAAGGTATATTTATATGTAGGCATTTTATAAATGAAGGTGCTTCATACTCATAATTTTAGGTTAATACTACAAATTATTTTCCCCTATTTTAAGAATTTATTATATTAGCAGATTTAACTAGAGATTCATGCATTCATAAGTGCTCCTGACAATACTCTTAATCTCTATTTCAGTAATTTTCATCAAATCTTTCATTTTATTCATACTGAGATTAAGAAGATGAACAATACTGAATTAACAAAATTACTATGACTTGACTTGAATCTCTTATTTGTTACATTGCTATATAATTTTCTCTTTTTTGAAAGAGTTTTACCAAAAATGCAAATCATTTATAAATAAAAATCAAATATATTTGCTTTGAAATTTTATTACTAAGTAGTTTAATTATAAACATTACTCACCCGTAAAGAAGCGCAATACATAATATATATATATATATATATATATATTTACAAATTTCATGCTTTTAAATTAGATACTTTTAAAGCTTTTGATTAAACTGTAGAAATGGTGGCAACTTCCATTTACTGAGTTGATTCCCACTTCAGAATTGCCTATGTTTTAATAGAGTGTTTTAGTAATTACTATCAATGCATATAAAAATCTGTTCCAGGGCCAGACAAAAGTACTTGTGCAAACTTGACCCGAGTTTGAGTTTTGGAACCATGGTGGAAAGAATCAGCTCTTGAAAGTTAATCTCTGACCTCTATAGGTGTTCCATTGCATGTACTGCACACACATGGAGAGCAGGAAATAAAAAGAGCTTATTTTAGAAGATTCAGTAAAGAACAGCCCCAAACAGTTCTTTTTATGTTTGTGAGCATGTGCGTGGTCTATGTGTGTATTTAAGTGTGTACCCTTTCATGCATATGTGAAGGCAGAGGTTGGTTTAGGTATCTTCTTTTGGTCTCCATTTTATTTCTAAATTTAATGTCTTCTGTCACTCTCTGCCTGATTCTTTGAAGCAGGATCTTTTCCTGAATCTGGAGCTCATGTTTTCTAGGCATGTTATTCTGCACCCTAAGAGCTGGAGTCACAGGCATTCAGGGAATGCTCAGTTTGATACATAGGGGATAGGACTGAAGCTCTGGTTCTTATGATTGCACAGCAAGCACTCTGACTGCTGAGACAGCTCTCTAACTTCTTTATTATTTTTTTCCATGTTTGTGTGGAATGTGTGTATGTGTATGTGCGCATACGTGCATGTTCATGTTAGAGGCCCAAAGTTGACATCTCTTATTTTAACTTGGATCATTTCCCACCCTATTCATTGAGCTGAAAAATAAGGCTTGGCTAGATGGCTAGCTTACTCCCGGGGTTTTCTGCCTGTATTTTCTGAGCACTGAAATTATAAGTACTACACCCACTTGACATTTTACATGGGTTCTGGTACAAAGCTTAGGTGTTGAGTCCTTAAGTCTAGAAGGAAGCATAGAGATAGTGGCTTACAAAATTGTTGAGGATATTTGATTTTTCACCTATTTGAATTATTTTCCCTAAATTTTAACTTCAGAAGCTTTGATATAAAGCTATCAATGTGACTGATCCTTTATATGAAATAAACAGAAACTAGAACAATGGGATTATATGAAGGATGCGATTGGTCTTGTAGACACACTCGGGGGCCTAGAAGGTGGTTAGTTTCAGGAAAGAATTAGAACAAATAATTCAAAAGTGTCTAGGAATTCAGGTGCATTTCTTTCTTATATTTTTCTTCAGTTAGAGTGTTCTGATTCTGTGCAGCTCCTTCCACGGGAGCTGTCTTTTTGGTCTTAACATATTATGGAGAGAGAAGATGGTTGGTTAGCTTCTCTGGTCTTCAACAGTGTTACTGCTACCTGGTCCGTTCTACAGTGAATATGGGAATCATCCTTTGAGCTGGGAGAACAGCCTTGATAGCAGAGCTGATCCATTGGGCATCTGCTTGTTATACATATCTACTTCCCAAGCCACGCACTCAGGCTTAATATTTTGCAGAGGCATGATATGGGTTTGTGGTGACTATTTTTAGAGAAAGAAGAAGTCAACTGTAGAGTAAGAAGCTGTTCTAAAGATGCCCGGTGTATTTTCTTGAACACAGTGTGATGTTTCCAGGGTTTATCCCCGCTGTACGATAAATATATTTTTCTAAAATAGCTTAACTGATAGTTCACTGTATGGACATGCCATTTTGTTTAAACTGTTAATTGATAAATCTTTGGGGGTGCTTCAGCATTTTGCTCACTAAATAATGCTGCTATATTACAGATGTTTTATTTTTGAGAATATTTGTTTTTAGCCCTTTTGTTTCATACCTAGTAGTGGAATTGTTAAATTGTTGTCATATAGTAACGGTGTTTTTGGTTGTTTAAAGAGAGTCTCTCTATATAACCCTGTATGTCCTGCAACTCTGTTCTGTAGACCAGGCTGGCCTCTCCATTCACCTGCCTTACCTCACAAGTATTAGGAATAAAGGCATGTGCCACCATGCCCAGTAGTGACTGTGTTTAATGTTGTGGATCTTCTAATTTGTTTTCCATAGTGACTATACCTTTTATGTTACCGTTAGTGTAGGAGTTCTAGTTTCTCTACATCCTCAATATTAATTTCTGTCTTGATGATTCTTCTACTTGCATAATGGTGACTTACTGGGGATTTTAATTTGTATTTTTCCTAATAACTAAAGATGCTACCATCTTTATGTGCTTTCATTTTTTGTGTCTCTTTGGAGAAAAACCTCAAATAATTTTTAGAGGACAGAAGTTCAGTATCCTTTTATTTAGCCAAGGATTACCTTGAATTTCTAAACTACCTACTATCACTTCCCAAATGTTGGGATCACAGGCACGTGCCACCATGTTCAGTTTATGTTGTGTTGATAATTAAAACCAGGGCCTTGTGCTAGACAAATACTTTATTAATAGAGCTGTATCTCTGCTCATATTGTGATTTCTTGTTGTTGAATTTAAAAGTTCTTTTAATATAGTTACAAATCTACTACCAGATATATTATTAAAAGGTATATCCCGGATCTATAAGGTGTCTTTTCAACCTTTTTGTAGTAATAATAGCTGCTTAAGTTGTTGGCAGTGTCTCTCACTTTTATTTTATTCTTGGAGGTGACATTAATGCTTAAGTTAGTTTCTTAACTGACGCTCTAGTCCTGTTTCTGATTTACTAAAATTTTTGTCAAGAATGAATGCTGGATTTTGTTTATGTAGATGTGATTTGATATTTAGGGAGAAAGTTATTTTCCTTTTGTGTCTGATTTTGTGATCTATAGATAATAGTTTTTCATTCATCTTGGTGTTGCTTAGTTATGCTTTAGTGTTGTTTCATATAATTGAGACACCATGACCATAGCAACTCCTATAAAGGAAAACATCTCATTGAAGTGGTTTGCTTATAGTTCAGAGGTTCAGTCCATCATCATCATGGTGGAGCATGGTGATATGCAGGCGGACTTGGTGCTGTGTTGTGGAACATTAATTGAAGATGTGTTACATTTGTTTATGTTATAGAATGATCCAAAGATGTGTTATTCTTTTATTTTGCGTTTGTTAACTCTATGTCTGTCTAAAATATCTGATTGGTCTAATAAAGAGCTGAACAGCCAATAGCTAGGCAGGAGAGAGAAATAGGCGGGGCTGGTAGGCAGAGAGAATAAACAGAAGAACAAGGGGAGGGAGGTGCAAGACTCCAGGGGTCAGCCAGTCTGTAGCAGGCAAAGGAGTAAGAAGTACGGAAATACATAGAGAATAGAGAGTAAGGTAAAAGCCCAGAGGCCAAAGGTAGATGGGATAATTTAAGAAAAGCCAAGGCCAGGCGTTCATAAGTAAGAATAGGTCTCTGTATATTATCTGGGAACTGGGTGGTGGGCCCTCAGTGAGTGAAAAACAAACAAACAAAAAACCCAAGTACAGAACAAAGAGTTAAAAACAAAACCAAGTACAATGCAGGCAAAGTAGCTGAGAGTCCTATATCCTGCAGCAACAGGAAAATGATCTGTGACACGGGGTGGTCTCCTGAGCATAGGAATCCTCAAAGCCTGCCCCCATCAGTGACATACTTCCTTCACGAAGGCCATATTTAACAAAACCACATCTCCTGTAGTGTCACTCCTTATGAGATTATGGGGTCAGTTACATTCAAACTACCACAGGTTTAAAACCCAAAGCTAGTAATGATAATTGTACGCTCCTCTGTGTTGCTCAGGTGATCCTTTTGGCTGTGCTTCTTGAGAGCTGAGATATGTATCAGAGCAGGCTCTAGTTTTTAAAAAATTATTATTATTAAATACAAGGGCTCCCTGAATAATCTTGGTTGGCTTTGAACTCGACATCCTCCTGTCTTAGCCTTCTTTTTTTTCTTTTTTTGAAGTATTCTTGAGTCTGCATGTTAAATAATTTATGCTAACTTTCAAGATACTAGTATCAAAGTTATATTGAACTTACCATAATATCGCCATTATTGAATTTAGCGTTTTTAAACTCTTTATCTGCCTGTACTGCTAAATGTCCATTCTCATTTCTCTTTTCATGTCTTGTATCTTTGAGTCTTCTGGGAAATTATCTGTCTTTTGAATTTGCAAGATATTCCAAGCTGGCTCAAACTCAGCCTTTTTCATCCTCTGCCCTCCCTGGGACCACAGGTCCATGCTACCACTTCTTGTCCCACCCTCACCCCAGAAAGTATTTGTGTGCATGTGTGGTTGGGAGAGCACTGCTGGAGGAAGCACTCTGCTCCTGATTTATATCCCCACACACACGCATAAAATTTTATATGTGTATATTGTGTTTAACAAAATCTCGGTTCAATTCTACCACTAAAGTCTCAGGAGCCAGATGCTAAAACCTGCTAGTTTAGAGAGGCAGAGAAAGCATCCAGCTGACCCTTCATCCTCTGCTGACATCTCAGGACCTTCTCCTCCTTTCCCATCTCAAACAAAACTCCTCTAATAGGATGTCCCTCCCTCCAACTTCCTGTGCGTCTCTCTCCATCCTCTTGACTCCCTCACACTCTGTTTTTTCTTAGTCAGCTTATGTTCACCTCCATCAACTAGTTACTTGCTCTGCTTCTTGACCTATAGTTGACTTTATTTAATCCTTTTATAATATCCAAGCAGAAAGCTCTTGGATTAAAGGTTTGTGCTAGGGCTGAGCCACACAACTAGAAACAGGGTTTTCCAATAAGTATCGAAATCTTGGGGTTTATAGTGTGATCAAATATCCTTGCATCACACACACAGGAACATACATGCACACACACATACACAACTTTTAAACATTTTTGTCTTTGTGAGCATGGTGTTTACGCTTGTGTGTGTGGAACGGTTGTTTCTCTATGAGTTGTTCATGAGACCACGGGAAGATATTGCTCTATCACTTTGTTTTATTCCCTTGACACAGGTCATCATCAATCCACTTAGAGCCTCAGTGATTCTCCTGTTTCCTCTTCCAGCAGTGCCAGAGTGAAGGTCTGCATAGCCACCTGTCTTTTTACTTGGATGCTGGACTCAGAACTCAGGTCCTCATTCTTGTGCAGCAGCAGTGAGTGCTTGTACCTACTGAAACTCTTTCGAATCCCCCTCTAGTCTTACTGTTTCTCTTCCCCCATAGAAACCAGAACCATTCGGTTTATTCTTTTCTCTCTCTCCTCTTCCCAGTAGCACTGGGAATTGAATGAAGGGCTTCACATATGCTAGGCAGGTGCTCTAAGCTATGCCCCTGGATCTTTAAAACATTTTTGCTTTAGTCAGTACTGTTAACTTATCTCGTGACCTCATACTTGTTTTGAAGCCCAGGCAATTCTTGAACTTGGGTTCTTCTGCTTCTGTTTACTGAACACCTGAACCTGTGCCTAGTACTCTTTATCATTTTAGTTCCCTTATTAAATGGGGCTGTTGGGTGGAGAGTAGGATGCTTAAGTTTGCCTTTAGAAAAGGACTCACTTCAGTGTAATCAGCATTGCTGGTGGGCTGCATTGTGTTCTTTTAGCTCACCTTCAACTTTGAGCCTCAGTCATGGTAACTGGTATGTGGAAAAACAGGCTTACCTGAGGCTGGACTTCCTGTCTCAAAGCCCCCCTCCATCCCAGTGACTTCTTAGCTGTGGGAGGTGGGAGTAAGGAAGAGCTACTGTCCATAGAAGCAGCTGGGAGGGGCAGTGGCTGGACAAGAGCCTTTCATTTGTCCTGTAGGTAGAGAGCTCTGGGTACCCTTTTGTATTCTTCACAGCAGGTTAAAGGAACAAGCCCCTGTTTCATTATCTGGAAGACTTTGATAATATATCCTTCCTCACATTGTTTCTCCAGCTAATTTCTCAGACATCTATCTTTAATCATGTCCTAACTTCAGCCAATTGGAGAGGCCAGTTGGAAACAGACAGCATTCACTTATATTTCATATCTTAGGTTTTGAAAATTTTTTCAATTAAATTACTTTTAACTGGTATGCAAACATAAAATTGTGCATATTAATGGAGTAATATGATATTCTGATGTTGATACATTGTATAATCTTTGAGTCAGGTTAAACATATTTGTCTCCAAACATTTATAATATCATTAGGGTAAAAACTTTAAAAGCTATTTCTTCTAGCTTCATGAGTACTTAGTATTTGGAAAATGGATACTACTTCAAAGATTGAAATGGAGTGATTACTCGGGATAGGTTTGAGTGTATGTAAAAGAGGAATAAGATTTGTGTTATGTGTTAAGAGGTTGGCTAAAGAGGTTCAACAAGCATGCCCACGTGTGTGACAGAGCAAGGATGGGTGGATAGTTTTGGTTGAAATGAGAGGACAGTTGGGGACTAGAGAGAGATGGCTTACTGGCAGAGTGCTGACTGCTATTCTAGAGAATTTGAGTGCAGTTCCCTGCATCCACCTTGGGTATTCACAACTGTCTGTAATTCCAGCTACAGGGAATCTAAAACCCTCTTTGGTCCTCTATAGGCATGCAGACACACACTCAAGCTCAAATCCAAGGTTTTGTAGATGCTAAGCCTAAGCTTTGCACCTGGCTCTCTTTAAACATATTTCCAGTTATCTCTGTGACGATAGTCTTAACATTGCTCACGATTTTAATATAGTCATCTGATTTAATTCTCATTGACTCTTCCTAAATCATGTTTTATGAATCATAGACGTGAAACAACTCTTACAAACTGCTAATAGAAACAAATAAGATTAGAAATTACTTTGGCATAGATTTAAACACTAGAAAGTAAAGACATTTATATAAAGAAGTTAATTTTGCAACAGATTCTTATTTATGGAGAAGAAAATCCTGTCAAGACTATGAGAAGGTGGTGCGTTTGAAATCGTGCCATGATCAAACATTCTTTCTATGTTAAAAGCATTTACTGTGTGAACACACATTTCTGATAACATTGAATATAATGGTTTTCTGCTTAATTTTTATTAACCTGCTGCTGAAAACCCAATCAACTCTGAAATGTGAGCAGGTGAAATTCACCCACAGACTTCCTTTTCTTTACTGTTCCTCACTTCCCAAGTTTGAGCTGTTTTCTTCTGTACTCCCATTTTTTCCTTAGGATTGTAGAATGCTCTGACACAACTCTTTAAAAGCTAATTCTCCTTGGGATAGTCAGCATAATGATTGAAGAATGAAAGACTTTTGAAAGTTATTTGAAGGCTTGTTGTGCCTTAAATTGTGTCCAGTCCTCCCAAATTTAAGTGGAGAATTCCACAGATTCTTCTACACTTGTCAAGCTTCCTCAGCAGAAGAGTAAACCAGATAGTTTTTCTTTCAGTATTTTTTTCTGTAAATTGAACTGTTTCATTTATACTGAAAATCTATATGGAGATTTCAACTTCTAATTAGGCTATAGGAAGAGACAAAGGAGTTTGGTTACTAATCTTAAGAAAAACCTGAAAAACAAAAAATATAAAATACAGGTACAAGAAGTAGAGCTAGCAAAAATGAATGGATTGAGGGCCGGAGGGATGACTTAGTGGGTAAGAACTCTTCTGTTTACAAGAAACAGGCCGCCACTCTTCCAGAGGACCTGGAGGTGGGGCTCTCTGTCTTTGAGCAATATGCACCTCAGCTAGCCATACAGTTTCATCCAGGGCTTATTATCATTTCTCCTCCTCCTTCTCCATCTCCTCCTTCTTCCTCTTCCCTTCCCCTCCCCTCTCCTTCAGCTACGACAATCTGTGAATGGCTACCCATATTCTATTTATAAAGTTTATAAGGGGCTGGAGAGATGGCAACAGCTAAGAGTGTGTTCTGCTTTTGCAGAGGACTCTGGTTCTGTTTATAGCACACATGTGGGGCAGCTCACAAGCACCTCTAACTCCACTTCTTGGAGGATCCAACACCCTCTTGCATCCTTAGGCACCTGCCTGTATGCAATACACATAAATTACTCAGGCACACACTAATGATCTCAATAAAAAGTAAATAAATCAAAAGGGTCTTTCTCTTTCTTAAAAAACATTTATAGTTAGCTTCTCATGTCTAGAGTGTATTTATTTGAATGTGACACAGTGACACTATTGCTTTGTACCACTAATTTGTATTCATTTAGCTAGATTTTCTTTTCCTCCTGACACACTTGTGTGTATATTTTGATGCATATTCTGTTTGGGCAGGAGGTTATTTTGGGGTTTGCTTGCTTGTTTTGTTTTAATATCCTGTTAAGTAAAACGGCCTGTTGTGTTTTGAGTGTCTGGTTTTGCCCCTTTTTTTCCTCTGTGGTGGTCATTGTACACGGGGCTTTATGCTAGCAGATGTCCCACCACTGACCAAGGGCTTCCACCTTCTTTTCTTCCTTAAATGTTCCTCCTCCACAACATTTATTATATCTTTCCAATAGAAGTGATTTTGTTGAGATACTCAGATATTGTTGTTTTTGACAGAATTTCTTAGCTCCATCTACCTTGAAACATTTTTCATTGCTTTTAGACAATCATACTTAGTGCTTTCTTGCTGGAGTTGACCACACTTCAGTTCTTGGCTGGTTCTCACTCTTCTTTCTTGACCTGCAGGTCTTCCAGTGTTGTGGGACTCTGTTATTGGCCCTCTTTTCTGTCTGTCCTGATGATCTCATCTCATTTTACTGTTTCAAGGAATAACTATAAGTAAATGACTTGCAAATTTATATTCTCAGTATGAGTCTTTTCCTCATATACCTGAATACCTATATCCAGTTATTAGCTTTGGGTTGCATTCATGCATCTCTAAGGTACTTCAGGCTGAAATTTCTAAACCCATTCATCTCATTCTTCTTACATCCAAAGATCCAGGTGATCTTTGCAATTTTAGGTTACAGGCTGCTTCATTCTACCAGATTATATTGCCACTTTGGGCAAACACTGAATAACAAGATTTAGTGACCATCTTTGCTAGCTATACACAAAGATATTTACTGTACATGAGTGGCATGCAGCATATGAAAGTTAAGTAACTCAGTCAACCATTGCTCAACTTTATATAATGAGAGCAGCTGTAAAATTATGACACATACAATGGATATCTTCTGTTGGTCCTTTTTGATTGCACTCTGCATTGACCTTTTGTTCCTACTTCCTGCCTTCGGTCCTCCTCCTGTCCTTATGTGGTCTCCCTCATTTTCTCCCTGCTGGGATTAGGCACGTTTTCTTTACATTTTTGTGTCTTTGGGGTGTGTGTGTGTGTGTGTGTGTGTGTGTGTGGTTTTATTCCCATGCAGAGGTCGGAGGACAACCTTTTGTGTTGGTCCTCCTTGTCTTTCTACCCTGTTTGAAAATAAGGTGTCCTTGTGTCTGCTTATTGTAGGCTAGCTGAGCTCCTGGGTATGGTCCACCTTGGCCTCCCATCTTCCCTATGGCATGGGTAGTACAGTCACATTGCTACTACATGCTCTTTACATGAGTTCTCAAGGCCTGAACTCCCAATGTCAGGCTCTTATTGCAAAGTCTTTTACCCATCTAGCCTTTCCCCCACCCCTTTATTTATTTATTTTAGAAGGCTTTGCTCTATGATTATAGCTGACCACCTGGAACTTGCTACATAGACAAGAGTGGAATTGATTTTGCAACTCACCTTCCTTCCTCTGCCTCCTGAATCTGGGGATTATAAGCTTGAATCATCATGCTTGGCTTCTCTATATGCTTTCATGTTTTTTAAAGTACTAGATTCTGTAGATGAAAGAAAACATGTAGTGTTGGGGATTTAGATTCTGCATTTGGAGTCTGACAGTTATTTAAGCAAATAGATTACTTTAGTGACATACTAAGATATCTAGAAATAGGATTGCTTTAGTTATTCAGGTTGTTTTGTCTTTCTACTTGATAAGACTTATTTATTGACAGACGTTAATCCTCATATTCATTGACTTGTACTAAGACGACTTTTGCAACACTGGTCGTCTTGTAGTGATTCAAGAGTAGGAAAAGGACTAAAACTGTTCTGTAGTCACAAAGTAGACACTGATCTATATACGTCATTGATTTCATTCATGTCCTCTTTCCTCATCCACCTTTTTGATCTAGAGAGTGCAGCCCTTCAGCATTCTGAATAGTAAACATTCTTAAAAGCAGGAATACATCCCTTAAACAATTAGCAGTACCCATCACATAGAACCTCAAAACTACTAAATTGAATATAGTTGGTGATTGGAATTTATTTGCATGGAAAAATTTTATTTTTCAGTAAGTTCAAATGACATTTTAGCAAAAAGATACTTGTTTTGGTTTTTGGAGAGAAGAGTATTGTACCTGTAGCCCTGGCTGATTCAGAACTCACTACGTAGACCAAATGCTGGCCTTAAACTCAGGGAGATCTGCCTACCTCTTTCTCCTGAGCGATGGGATTAGGCATGTGCTATGTCACCTAGGTATCCATATCACCTAGGCATTTGATTTTGATAGATGAAGGCTTGCAATAGTTTACAAGTATGAACAATTTAAAAAACAAACAAACAAACAAAAAAAACCAAACAGCCATTTATTTAGAAATAAGCAAGTTTGTGCTGTAGGTGTGCATGCCCCTGTTTTTAAGACACTAGAGCAGTTTTGGTGGATTCGGACCAGAAGTGAGATGGCTGCCAGTGGTCCTAAGCAGCCAGGACAGTGTGTAGCATTGGCTTAAAAGTCCACCAGTCAAAACCTCCTTTTGTTCCTCGCTCCTTACACTTTCCCATTTGGTGATGTTTTGGAGATTTTGTTGTATATATCTAGATTTATTGGTATAATAGCAGCAGTCTTTAGTCTGATACAGATTCCACTTTGAACATTGGTCAGCAAATCTAAAACTTAGGATTTGAAATACAGCTGCTGCCAATAAATTTAACTGTATATTAAAAGTTTTGGGCTAGTATAGTTATTTTAATATAGTTTTAGGAATACTCTTTGAGCTATAAAAAGAAAAACAGAGCAGTAGGCCTGGCAGAAGAAAATAGTTGTTCTTTTGTATCATGGGAGCAGAAAACCTTGAACTTTATAAAATCCTAGGAGGCAAGAGAAGAGTCAACATAGGAGATGTACTTAGATATGTCCACTTAGTGTGCACCAGTAGCCCGATCATGTCTTGGGGGTTCTTTTTGGCTGGCCAAGGCTGATTACTTGAATGGTTGCCTGTTGTGGTCTTTAGGAATACTAGGGTATCCTGTCAGAAAAAGAGGAGCGAGCAGTAAGTGCAGTGTGGCTATCTGTTTGGGGAGGCTGCCCAGCCCATCACAGCTGTTGTATTGGTTTGGTTATTTGATTATATGTGCAATTTTCAATGAACAGTGTTTTAAAATTTCAATTTAGCTTTTGTTGTAAATTGGGCATTAGGAGAGATGTTTCTTAATTGTAAAGATATTTTTATTGTTAATCTTGGTTTTCATTTTTTCCCCCCATAGAATGTTGACTCAATTAAGAAACATCAGGGAGATAAATTCAAACCAGTGGTAAGTAGATTTAATTTCTTTTTTGCTTGTTTAATTTGGTTCTTTTTTTCTCTCCCTCTCTCTTCCCTCTCTCTCCCTTTCTTTTATTTCTCTTCTTCATCCTCTTCTTCCTCTTCATTTTCTTCTTCTTCCTTGTGGGTAACTGTTTTGTATTATGTGTTTACTTTCCTGTTATACCCTCCTCTCAAGGATTAAGGTCCTTTTCTTTAGTTTTTCTTTTAAGTCAGCAGCTTTCATTCCATGCTGTCTTATCTGCAGACTTATATAAAATTCAGATCTATTTTTGTATTGGCTCTGTGCCCACTCAGCTTAATTTGAGGACAATGAATCTGACATGATGGCACATGCTTATAACCCTAACTTCTAAGGCTGAGGCAGGAGGCTCACTTGACTCTCAAGAGGCCAGCCTGAGGCAGGCAGCATGAGACCTTGTCTCAAACAAAAGGAAAAAGGAGGGTTGGAGAGGTGGCTCAGAGGTTAAGAGCACTGGCTGCTCTTCCAGAAGTCTTGAGTTCAATTCCCAGCAACCACATAGTAGCTCACAACCATCTATAGAGAGATCCAGTGCCCTCTTCTGGCAAGTAGGCATATGCAGACAGAATGCTGAATACAAAATAAATAAGCAAATCCTTAAAAAAACAAAACAAACAAACAAAAAAACCCCAAAAAACCAGAAAGGAAAAAAAAAAACACCCTGAATTTAATCTAATGTTTGAATTGCTCTTTTTGTAGCTTTCATCCACAAAAGCTTTTCTTTAAATATGTGCTCTTTCTATGTAGCTTCCTAGAGCAAAGCACACATTTACTCTTCCTTTTCTGAATTAATTGTTTTGCTCTAATATTGTATCCATTGCTCTATGAAGAAAAATCTTGGGGACTTTTAACTTAGCTATTACTTTATAAATTACCTTGTACCTCAAGTGCCCTACATCATATTTAAAATAAATATGCCGTCTTTCAGATTAAATACCCTAAGTAATAACATTTTATGCTGGACATTCAGTTATTATATTCCTAAATATGGAATGGTTTCTGGGAAATGAAAGTACAAAGCCATATCATTCAAGTTCTTATACACTGTCAAATTACATGTTTGTTAATAAATGTTTTGTGAGACTCATGATTTGAATCACTGAAGTGGTTCTGTGCAGTTGAACTTCTGTAATGGTAGAAATTTTCTGTAATGGATTCACTTTGGTATCCTAGTATGATGTGGTTGGTATTTGAGCATTTGAACTAAAATGGAATAAGGAAATGACATTTTATATTTTAGTTGATTTAATGTTAAGCTTGAATAGCACATATATCTATAGCTACCGCATTGGACAGAACAGATAACAAGTTCTTAAATGGCCTAACTCAGTATCAATTTAAATAAGAAATTTTATATCTATTCTGGACATTAGACATTTTATTTAAATAATTTATTGATTCATGGGAATTTCACATCATGCACTCCAATCCACTTATTGTCAGTCTTTCCATATCAGCCCTCCACCCTTGCAGCATCCCCCCAATCAAAACAAATAAACAGAAAACCCCACTTTGCTCCTCCATCCTTCTCACCTCTCCAGCACCTCTCATTCATCTTAGTGGCGTTGGGAGCCTCAGTGTGTCACGGTGTATATTTTTTGTTTTATCAGCTTTATTTGCAGATATTCATTGCAGTGAGTCTTTGATCTGGTTCAAGATCTGGCTTCTGGTACACGATCACGGACCCTCACCAAAATTCCTCTTATATATTCCTCAGCCACCCAGAGTCATGGAGACCCATGGGTATTGTTCCACAGGACTAGTCTTTTCACATGCTCCAGTAGGTCATAGATGAAGTAGATGTTAGGGTGGGCCAACCCAAAGCCCTGGATATGGACCTGGGTGGTAGTTGAGGTGGTTAGAAACTGGCCTCTGGGGCAGACCCCCTCAGGTGCAGTGTAGAGCCCACATCATCAGGGCCAGCTTATCTAGGCCTGTGGTGAGTAATGGAACCATCTCTCTTGAATGCAGGAAGCCCACTCGCTCTCTTGTGAGGGTTGGGGCCAGCTTTCTTGCTGCTGTGTCCAGTGAAGGTCAGGGCCAGCTCAGCAGGGCCCTTGGGTTTCATCATGCATGTTTCTTATGGCCCCCTGTAATAACTTGGGCCACAGACATCAACACAGGCCCTAGCTGCTGTAGGGACAAGACCCAGGCATGGCTCTCAGCAGCAGCCCAAGCCTGGAGGTCACCCTGGCCCCAGGTGGCAGTGCAGGCCACCCAAGATCAGCTTGGCACAGCTGCAGCGTGGCTCTTACACACCAACATGGCCTCAAGAGGCAGGTTAGACCCCTGGTATCCCCATGGCCTTTGGTGGTAGCAGGAGCCAAGAACATCAGTTCAGACCATGGCTACACTAGTGCTTTGGACCCAGGTACGGCCCCAGTTGCAGCTTGATTCCACATGTCACCATGGCATCGGGTGGCAGTGCAGGTCACTCAGATTGATAAAACCTCTGAAGGCACAGCCTTCTGACACCTATATGGCCACAGGTGTCACTGGGCATCCTTGTGGCCTTTGGTGATAACACAGGCCACAGGTGTCAACCCAGACCCTGGCTGCAGTAGGGCCATGTACCAGACATAACCCTTGGCAGCATCTCAGTCCTAGGTATCACTATGGCCCTGGGTGTCAAGCAGGTTATCCATATTATTCTGCTCCTTTGCTTCATTCATTGTACCTTTTTCCACAGCAAATGAACAATTCTGCTTTTCTTTCCCATTTCTCCACCACACATTTGCTTATTATGATGGTACCCTTCTGCCCAGCACTACGAGGTTCCAGGTGGGCTCTGCAATATCTTTGGCCAGCCGAGGCCTTGAGGACTCAGAATGACCTGTTGATGGCTTCCACCTGCCTGAGCTGAGTGAATCAGGCAGGTCTGTGGATGTCTTCCTAGTCGGGATTTTAAAATTTATTTTACTAGTACATAACTGTTTAATCCCCTTTTAGCATTTAAATTCTTTACTAAATGAACTGTTATTCCTGTTGGTAAAATGTACATATCTATAAACATAGACTTGTTAATAAGAATGCAGAACACTTTTTTGTGTATTTCTTTTTAGACAAAGATTTTAGATGTAAACCTTCTGGATGTGTGCTGCTGGGGTTCTAAACCATGGTGAGCCTTGCATGGTTGATAAGCAAACACTGTATCATCACACTGTACCTTTAGTCTCAGGTGAAAACCTCTGATGATTGACTTACTAGATTTTATTTAAAATATTTTAAATAGTTTGTAAATAGACTTATTAATACTGGGTTTTGAGGATCTATTTCAAATGTATATACATGCTTTTACAAAAATGTACTTTATGAGTCTGTGTAGTTCTAAAAAAGAAACACTAACAGTAGTTAGTGTTAAATATTTTTCTTTTTTTTCTGGCTGTTGTATCCTAGTTAAGAAATTCTGTTTCTGTGTGGAAATAATAGAATATTCCCTAGAAATTCGTAATGAAGACAAATAAAATATTTACATACTTTATCTAAGAATTTCAGCATAGTGCCTGGTGATTGAGTAGAGTCAGTGGGGGAACAAGTGTAAAGGAGTCCTTACCCTGCCTGTGCTTCAGACAGTCAAGTGTCAAAGAGTTCTAGGAAGTAGAACCATTAGTGTAGTGTTTGCAGAGCCTATTGGATCCTGAATCAAGGAAAAATACTGATTATGTCTTAAACATTGACATTATATTCATATTCATAGATTACTATTGATAATTAAAATATGTAAGGTATTTATCTTTCTTACTGAGTTTTTTATGCTTTCTTAAATTTTGTGGCTGAGGTCTTAATGACTTAACTCAGGTTTGATGCTGGTTAGAAATACTGTTTCTGTGCCTAAGGCAAGAATTGGATTTATGTACAAAGAATTACTTACAATTGGCAGCCATTCTCATTTTATTACATTATTACTCTGTTGTTTAATGTCACCTTAGTTGGAATTTATACACAAGTTCTTAAGAAAATTGGCCTTGTGAATTTTACAAATTCAAAATCTTCTTTGTCTCTGTTAGCTGAAAGATTGTATTATAAGTCAGTTTACTCACATGTAATCTTAAACACCTTAGACTCTTCAAGTGCTTTAAAACTATAGGCTAGTATCTGATTGAATCAAAACTATACTTGAAGTAGATGAGAATTTTCATGTCTCAGTTTTCTGTGACTCTCTAAAGAAAACATTAATTGGGGGGCAGCTCACAGTTTCAGAAGTTCAACATTATCATCAGGACAGGGAAGCATGGCAGCAAGCTGGAGTTGAGTGCTCCATCTTACAGGCAACAGGAAGCTGACTGACTGTCACACTGAGGGAAACAAAAAACAAAAGAGATGTCAAGGCCTACCCCCACAGTGACACACTTTCCCCAACAAGTCCACACACATCCTAATAGTGCCACTCCTTTTGGGGACCGTTTTCTTTTAAACCACCACATGTAGGAAAGTTAAATTGTGGCTGATCCCCAGTGGGTGCTTCAGAAGACCCGAAACTGTCTGTGCAGTCATTTCCTACCCAGAGATGCAGACAGTCGGGCTCTTCACCAAGAAGCAATTCTTGGAGCCAGAAATCAGAGAGAAATAGTTTATCTTTGTTTTTGGGAGGTTTTGTAAAAACATGAATGGATTGTTTTGTAAAGTCCTGGAGTGCTTGAGTTTAGTTTGAAGTCCACTAGATATATAAATGTAGACGTTAAAGCAATCTTAAATAGGCTCCATTGGGACTTTGTGATAGTAAGGAAGTAGTTAGTGGCATATTGAGTTGTACTGTATGAATGGTAATTTGTTGGAAAAATTGTTTTTGTTTTTATTTACATACTGCAGCTTTTAAAAATGACTACAAAACGGAGTTTGTTTGTGCGATTGGTGCCATGTCGCTGTCTACGAGGAGAAGAGGAGACAGTCACCACTCTAGACTATTCTCATTGCAGCTTGGAACAAGTTCCCAAAGAGATTTTCACCTTTGAAAAAACTTTAGAGGAGCTCTATTTAGATGCCAATCAGATTGAAGAGCTTCCCAAGGTATGTCAGTACTGCCAAGGATTGCATCTCTATGCATAGAGGTTTACACTCTTAATATTGTAATACATGTTTCCATTCATTGCTTAAGTCTTACTGTAAGCACAATTCTAAAGGATACCGATGTTTAAACCTCTGTTCAAGTTGTAACCATCAAAATAGATGATGCATCTATACAGCTTCAGAAACCATTGGATTTAACTAGTCAAAGAACTGAGATTTACTGTCTTAAGTAAAATTTATAGGCCCTTATATGCTATGGTATAATTGGGGCTGATTATCATTTCAGCTACTATATTATGCTTTTGTGGCTTTATAAGTTTTTAGAGGTGGAATTCTGCTTTCCTCCAGTTTTTTGGAATTGATTTGGAGAATGCGCATCTCTGAAATCTAATAACACCTGGCAGGGAAAGATGGTTGTTGTGATGTTCTTTCCCAGATTACCACTTTATTAACATTTTTAGTATACTCTTATTTTTCTCTTATTACCTGTATTAGTTTTCATGTTTTATGAAAAAACTGCAGTAGCTTTAAATTGTTTATTAGGATCTACAGCCATCTGAATGGCTTTCTGTTTTTTTGTTCGAGACAAGGTCTCACTTTGTAGACTAGACTCTCCTAAACTCTCAGAGATCTGCCTACCCTTGCCTTCCAAGGCTTGTGAATGAAGGAGCGCACCACCATGCCCTTTGAAGCTGTAAATGGAGACTTGAAATTGGTGGCTTAAAAACTGATTAGAGCTGGGTGTGGTGGTGCTTAAGGGAGGAAAATCTCCATTTCAAGACCAATTTGAGCTGCACAGTGAGTTCTGCCTTAGCCTGGGTCATATGTGTAGTGAGACCTTGTTCAGAATCAGCCAATGACAGGCTCCAAAGAACAATTTAGTATGTGTTACCAGAATTCTGAAAAAGATGCTGTAATTTGGACTATGATATTTAAAAAATAAAATTACAGGGAATTTAGTTAAATAAGAATTTCTGATGAACAAGAAATAATTAGTTTAAGTATGCAGTATGTAGGATATAGTTACACTAAAAAATTATCTGAAATTCAAATTTGTATTTAGTTCAGCAACCCTGACTGTAATGTAACAGAAAATAAAGCATTTTGCATATGTAGCTTTTTTCATGAAATAGTTGTCTTAGATATTTGTGTGTTTGTGAACATCCTGGATGACAGTATACAAAGGCATTTCATTGTGATGACCTATACTAAAAGCATTTGAAAGCCAGTGTTGTCCTAGGTAATTTTCTTAAACATTTTATTGAGATAGAGTCTCACTTTGTAGTCTAGGCTAGCTTCATACTTTACTGCAGTCCTTCTGCCTCAGCTTTCCAGACCTGGGAATTACAGGCTTAATTTAAGCCACTAGCCCAGTTTCTTGGTGATAATCTTGTGGAGAAGACTTTAATAGCTGAGGAAAACGTTAAAGTTCTCCATATACATTATTGTGAATCACACCTACACTGTGATGGTAGTTTACTACAGCTTTGTAATTTACTGCTCATCTCATCATTACTGTGTACTCCAGCAAATACGTTATTTTCCATCGCTAGTTCTCTGAGAACGTGGAAAACCTACGTTAGTCACTCATTAGGGTCTCAGTGTGGAGGCGTGTCCAAGAGAGGCGCTGACTGTAACAGTGCAAGAAACTGAACATGTACCTACCACAAACCTAACACTTGTACACTTTTCAAGGGATGCTCTTCAATATGACTTTGTTTTTGGAATAAGCTTGATTGAAAGACAAGCTCCAGAGTTTACAGTCTGTAACTGTAACTTACCCTTTGACAGCCTCAACAGAGAATATAGCCATATATATTTTGTGTACTGGTTCTCACTGGGTGCAGGTTAAGTTTAAGTCATTCTAAGTGATTCAAGCTTATTCAGATCCTCAGTAACATAGTCAGAACAATGTGAGATGTTTCCTAGTGTTAATGTAGGCCTAACTCATTTAGCTTTAATGTAGATGTTTATTGTATAAACATTCGTCCATGAAATACCTAAAGAAATATAAAAGGTAATCAGAATTCTTTCTCTCTTTTTTTCCTAGCAACTTTTTAACTGTCAGTCTCTACATAAACTAAGTTTGCCAGACAACGATTTAATAACATTACCAGCATCCATTGCAAATCTTATTAATCTCAGGGAACTGGATGTCAGCAAAAACGGTAAATCCTCCAGATTCTTGTCCTTTGAGACATATTCTATTGTTAAGATGTCTGTTTTCCAGTGTTTTTAAAGTATATTGTAATGTATTAGCTTCATCTAAAATATATTAAATATAACATTTTTTTCCCATTTCAAAAGTTTTATAACCTGTTTTATGTCAAATGTAATAAAATCCAGTGCGATATTCTTGGCTTAAAATTGTTTATAAACAAAATCTGTGATACCTCAAACAACTGGAAAATAAGTAGCTTTTAAATGTTATGTTCATGCTGTCCAGTGTTATGTTCATGCTGTCCAGTGGGCCTCTCAAATGTATTCCTCCTGCTGAACATTTTTACTCAGATGAACTTGATCTTAACCATACTCCCCCTCTCCCTGCCTGCTCCTGTGAGCGAGACCATAGCACGTTCATCTTTTTATCCTTGATTCAGTTTACTTAACGTGATATCCATCCTTTAGGTCTCTTTAATGACTGCATGCAATGTTTCCTTTATTGAGTCATTATTCATAGAAGTTTAGCTTGATTCCATGTGTTAACTATTGTGACCTTTCTTCTTCTTCCTTCAGAAGTTGTGTGCTTCCCAAACATTTTCTCCTACTCAGAGGACTGTATTTTCACTATATCCCTCACTTGTTTCTTTGTCCACAACATTCTAGTTTTAGGGAACTGGTTTATTTTGCATTTGTTGTCTTATTTTTTTTTTTTTTTTTGATGTTATATTTTTAGAAAACCATTGTCTCGGTGGCTTTTTTTTTTTTTTAATGATTTACTTTTATTTTATGTGCAGTGGTGTTTGACTTGCATGTATGTCTCTGAGGGAGTGTCAGATTCCCTTGAGCTGGAGTTACAGTAGTTATGAGCAGCCATGTGGGTACTGGGAATTGAACCAGGTTCTCTGAAAGAGCATCAGTGCTCTTAACATCTGAACTGTCTCCCTAGCCCCACACAGCTTCTTTTTTTTAAAGGAGCAGTTTTTACAGACTCTGGTCTCAAGCTTTGAATCTTTTGGTTTACGTAGGGACATCTGTGTTCCCCAGTCCCACTGAAGAGACCCTTCTTTCCTTGTGATGCGTGTAGTGGATTTTTCTTTGAGTCATGCGCGCCTTTCCTTACCATAGCTCTCTCTGTCCAAAAGTCCCTGATATGCCTCTTGCCTAGCAATTGGCCATTTTGCTTTTTATTAAACCAGTCACAGTGACAACATATCTTTACAGTGTAATTGAATATCTTGCCATAGATATGTTTTTGGTACCTTTGTTGAAATCAATCATCAGTATATATGCGGATTGATTCCTGGCCCTCTGTTCTGTTCCATTGGCATTTTTCTGTTATATCAGTACCATATTCTTTCATTGTTAGAGTTTGCAGGTAAATTTTGAAGTTAGATGTTGTGAGGCTTGTAGCTTTGTTCTTTTTACTCAAGATTACTTTTGCTTCAAAGTCTTTTTGTGGTACTCTGCTTGGATTATTTTCTTCTGTTTTGTGGAAAATGTCACTAGAATCTTCATAGTGCATTGGATCAATAGGACCCTGTGTGGTTTAGACATTGTAATAGTTCTGTTTCTTCTAGTCTGAAAAAAATGGATTATCTTTTTTTCCATTTATTTACAGTTCTTGTTTTTTTTTCTTCAGAGCTGTGTTTAGCTGTGTGTTTTTTTAAGCTTTTTTTATTGTTAGCTATTATAAATGGGATTTTGTTTTAAAAGAAAAAATTTGGATAGATTATTATCATATAGAAGTGTGACTGGCTTCTGTGTGTTCCGTCTTGTTGTTTTCATTTCTTTCTTTCTGTTAAAAAAGGGTCATTTTACATAGCCTTGGCTGTCCTGGAACTCACTATGTAGACCAGACTAGTCACTATGTGACCAGATTCACAGAGGTCTGCCTGCCTTTGCCTCCCAAGTACTGGGATGAAAAGCCTGTGGTACCACACCTGATCCCTGTAGTGCCTTGTCTAGAGTTGAGGTCTTGTGGGCTTTTCTTCTTTCATGATAGCATGTCTATTGGTGGTGATGTTTAGGTCTTATTTAGGCAGCCATATTGAAGAGACTATAGGTGTAGTTTCTCTGACATTTCTAGGAGTCAAAATCTCACAGCAAATTAACTGTTCCTCTGTCTCTTACAATCATTCTGCCCCTTCTTTTGCAATGATCCCTTAACCTTAAGTGCAGAAGTTGTCTTGTAGATTTATCAGTCGGTCGTAGATACCGCATGATCCCCTTTTCTCTTTGTTTTGACTGGTTGTAGTTTGCAGTAATGGTCTCTCTCTGTTGTATAGACTGTACTTACCTATAGGCATAAGGTTAAATATTCAGAGTATAGTTTGAAATTATGCTTGTTTATTAAATTGGCAGCGGTAGGTTCTCCCAGATCCATGACTTCACTAGCTCTGGGTAAGTTGGCTGGCATTCCAATATCAGGCATGGTTTCCCTTGTGAGGGTCTTAAGTCTGTTGAAACAGTCTGTACCACAAAGATATGAGTGCCACTCATGCACCCTTAGGGTTATGTGCATGCTGGTTGCTCATATAGTCTCAAGCTAATGAAGCAATGGGAGGCAGTGGGGTGCATAAGAATTCAACTAGGGTTATAATACAGTCTATGTTTCTTCAATAAGTAGGAGCTCTGTGCTAAGTCTTTCACTGCTGTAACAAGACACCTGAGAAAATAATGTTGTAAGGAGCAAAGATTTTTATTGAACTATAGTTTTGCTGTTTGTCCGTGGTTTCTTGTGGCTCTTGGCTGGTGACACAATGCATCATAGCAGGACATGTGTTGGTGTTGGGGTTCAATCATTCCATGGCAAACAGGTGGTGGTTAGTACTTCCTTCAAACTGTGACTTCCTTTTACCAAGCCCTTCCTGTCTGAAGGTCCCACTATCTGAACAACCTTAGAGGCTATCAGTAAAACTTTAAGGCCCAAATCATAACAATTATTCTTTAAAATTATTACAATAAGTAATAATGTATAACAGTAAACATATAAACCAGTAACATTAATCTGGGGCTATATGCTGTTTATAACTGTCAAGATAGAGTATAATCTGGCTCATTTACACTAATATCACCACATATACATGAATAATGTACTCAGATACTGGAGCCTACCGCAGCTTTTGAAAGTAGGGATTTTTCAACTACATTGTAATAGATGCTATTGCTTGTGTGGTTGGTAGTTGATTGAATCATTTTGTGGTACATGTCTACACATGCTGAATAGACATAGTGACAGTAGGTATTTTGTCTTGTTCCTGATTGTAGAAGGAAAACTTTGAACTTTTAGTTGTTGAATATGATATTAATTGTGGTTTTATGTTAGGTCATTATTATGTGAAGAAATACAACTATCCCTAATTTGTGTGACATTCTAAAAAGTTATTAAAAAATGTTAAGTTTTTGCATTTAAAAGATTTTCCTTCCACATTTGGATGAGGCATACATAGATTTCATACATCAATAATAAATTGTTAGCAAATAAGGAATTTTGTTTAGCTTTTTATACCTAGCATAGAAGATAATATTTTAAATTTTTAAATCTTTTAGAGAGGCAGGGAGAAGAAAAAGTGAGCTCTTAAATTTTTTAAATGAACATATACTTTACTGTAAAATACAACTTCCAATAAACACTAAATAAGAAATAGTTCTTCAATATTTCTTTTTAATGTTTAGAAAAAAGTCTTTAGAACCAAATTCTACCAGATCAGTATAGCAGCATCCTCAGACAGTGTGTGATAATCACACCCTACTTCCCAGTTCCAAGGTCTCTCTTCTGATATGAGCATGTAGATGTAGACTTCCTTTGTATTGATTCTCATAAATTTCAGGACTTACTATGCTTCATTTTAGGATGAATTTGAATAGTCATGGTCTCTTTGTATTCACAAATTACAGTTAACTTTGTAAAATCAGTAAGTAATTATTTAACCTTTGCCTCCAAAAATCCTTAAAGTTAAAAATAATGCATAAACATTGATTTACTAAATGCAAGCTGTATAAAGCATTCCATATGGACAGTCCATCTAAAGCATTTAGGTTGCATGTTACAGCAAAAATGATTACCTTGATACTCTTAATTACCTTTTTAAAAGAGTAAATCCATTTTAAGGCTTTGATTTATTCATTTTCCTTAGGTTTAGGTGAAGTTTCTAGTGGCTAATGTTCTACCATATAGCCATTAGATCTTAGCTGTATCTTAATGTTCTATTGCTGTGAGGAGACACCATGACCAAGACAGCCTATAAAAGAAAGCATTTGATTGTGATTAGCTTACAGTTGTAGAGGGTTAGTCCATGATCATCATGATGGGGAACTTGGAGACGTTTTGGCAGGCAGGCTCTGGAGCAGTAGCTGAGAACTTTACTTGCTCATCCTCAGGCAGTAGGCAGAGAGAGCAACACTGGGCCTGCCGTGGGCTTTTGAAACCTAAGATCCCACCCCCTGGAACATACCTCCTCCAAAAAGGTCTCACTGTCCAATCTTTCCACTAATAGGGGAATAATCATTCAAACATATGGTGTGCTTATGTGGGTCACTCTCATTCAAACACTACACACTGTAAAAATAATTAGTGCCGGGAATAGCTCAGTCAGTAAAGTACTTGCTGCACAAACATGAAGATCTGCGTTCCATCCCACCACCTCAGTATAAAAGCTTGGTTTTGTGGTGTGAGCATGTAATCTCAACACTGGAGAAGTCTAGACATGTGGATCATTGGTGCTTACTGGCTAGCATACCTAGTGACAAGCTCCAGGTTCTAGAGGGAGACTTTGTCAAAATGAATGAATGAATGAGTGAATGAATGAGTGAATAGCAAAACCAAAATGAAAAAGTAGGACAACCCAACACAAGACATCCCATATCACAACCATATCCACACCCAGAGTTGAGGCTGATGGTTTTAATTTTTACTATAGAATCATTTAACCTTATTGCCCAGTCTCTAATGTTCCATCTTTTAAAAATGTGTCTTAAATTGGTTTATAGTTTTTGTTGGATTGGATTCATTGGATTCATTCATAGAATATCTTATTTTTTGTGTTTTTTTTCCTTTGTTTTAAAATTTTCATATCCAGGGTCTGGAGCAATGGTACAGCAGTTAAGAATATTTGCTGCTCTTACAGAGAGCCTGAGTTCAGTTCCCAGCAGCCATGTGGTGCTTCATAACCATTCATAGATTCATAGCTTCAGTTCCAGGGGATCTGATCCTGTCATCTCCATGGGCACCAGGCACACACACGGTGCACATACTTACATACAGGCAAAGTACTCATCACATAACATAAAAATTTAAAAAATCAAATCCAATAAAAATCCTTTTTAAGACTTCAAAAAATACATATTCACCAGTTGTTAGCATTTTGGTACCCTTTTTAATTTTGTGTTGGTATATTTTAATACATTCAGAAAAAGTATTTATATTTATTGCTGTTTATAGATGCTCAGCACTCAGTCAAATAGTTTGTGTTAGTCACTGAAGCATCATTCAGCTCATGTCCTCGACCTTGATAGATCTTCATAAAAGTTCATGGCTATATTAGTCTATAGTCATGACAGGCTGAGAGTCTGTCTTAGCAGTTGTACAAGTTTCTTCTTGCTAATACTGCTTAAATGATCATGAGGATTTTTGAGGATTTAGAAAAACATTTCAAATAATTAAAATATTAGGGCAAATGTTTAAACAGTATTTTTCCTTGAGAATTGACATTGATACCAACAACAAACTCTTGCAGGTTATGTTAACTAACATTAAATTGACCTCTTCTTCCTTTTCTATTTGATTACTCACATTTTACTCATTCTTTATATTTTTTTCTTTTCATTTATTTTAAAAATACATATTTTTTTATGTGTGTATTTATTTTAGTCAGGGTCTTACATAGGCCAGACTGTTCTGGAGCTGACCATGTAGACCAGAATGACTTCAGGCATGTGGCAGTCCTACCTCTTCCTTCTGAGACCAGTGTCACATGTGTCTGGCATCATTCCCAGCGCTCTCCTTTTATCTTTAAATAATGCTGGAGTGAAGCTTAGGTTTATTGTTGGTGAATAAAAAAGAGGAGGAAATGGGGCTGTGATAATGTCAGAGCTGCCATCTTGCCTAATAAATTCTCATCTTTCTAATTCCTTCTGGTCATTATTGGAATTAACCAATTTTACATACAGGGAGTGGAGATGATTTTGATAAGCCTTTAATATTTAACCTTAATGTATATATCTTTACAGGTCCACTTTATTAAAGAGATGATAAAACATACATTTGGGAGTAAACCAATGTAGCTAGTTGTAAGAAAGTTGAATTTTTGATTACATGATACTATACGTAAATGAAAAGTTAGTATGTACCCTAGTTTGTTTGTTTTTGCTGTGATAAACACCGAGACCAAATGCAACTTGGGAAGGAAATAGTTTGTTTTCGCTTACAGTTAGAGCCCATCGTTGAAGGAAACCAGTGCAGAAATTTAGGAGATAGGTATTGAAGCAAAGGCCTTAGAAGATGGCTGTTTACTGACTTGCTCCTCATGACTCATTCAGCCTGCTGTCCTGTACAATCCAGGACTACCTGGGCAGGAGTGTTACTACTGCCCACTATGGGCTGGGCTCTCCCATGTCAAACCTTAATCATGAAAATGCTCCACAGACATGCCAGTAGGCCAGTGGGGTGGAGGCAGTTTCTCAGTTGTGAGGATCTCTTCCCAGATGACTCTAGTCTATGTAACATGATAAACACAAATGAGCACATTGGGTTAAGTTAATATGGTCTTTATTATATCTTAAAGTGACTAGAATGTTATTTAGTGTTTTCTTGACCACCATGATAGAAATAGATGTGTTTTATATTCTTAGAAGGCTTTTTCTGTTAACATTTGGTTGTATTAATCTTGAATAAGGAGCTCTAAAATTGTATATTTAGTATATTTTTAGGCCTTATATCAGTTAAATTTAATATTTGAATATTGTAACATATCAGGTACCATTTTGAGGTTATTAGCTCTTACTCCGTATTTGGAAGGATTCAGGAAGAACTTACTAATAATAAACATTATTATTATTAATAGCTCCAGCAAGTTATATTTATTTATTTAAAAATCTAAAAGAGTTGGATGTTTGTTGATGTTTTACATAGTTCTTCTGTGTTTTCAGTTGGCCAGGTGGTATGGTTTATGATTACAGCACTTGGGAGTGTGGTGGGGGAGATGGCTTAGTTGGGTGCAGTGCTTGCTCCGTAAACATGAGGACTGTCAGTTTGAACATAACACATGTAAACTGGAAGTATGAATTCATGTAATTGGAGACTTTGGGCTTCCAGTGAGCAAAACCCTGTACATGAGAGTTAAATCTCAACCCATTCTTCTTAATCTATGTATTGCCACGTGGCTCCGTGGCTCTGTGGCTTTACTTCTGTCCAGTTACATCCTGCTTCCTTGGGCAGCAGCCTGCAGCCTCTCTTTGACTCCGCCCTTCTCCTTTATTTCTGCTTGGATTTCCTACCTGCCTCCAAGATGCCTTAGCATAGGCCCAAACAGCCTTTTTTATTAACAAACGACAATAAAGCACATTCACAACTTACAGAAAGACATCACTAGTGCATTAACTTTAAAAGGTTCTAGTATCCATAGAATGTGTGATAAACACAGGGACAGTGTAGTAAAAACAGACTAATAAATTAAATGATATATTAGGAATAAAGACAGGTTGGGATTTGTAAAAGCAGAAAGTGAAAGGTTTTGTAAGCATTTGTATAAACACTTATATTTAGGTTTAGTTATGTATATGAAGAGTCTATGAGTACATGGGTGGAAAAACAACCAATTCAAATGTACTTTTAGTTCTTGGGATAATAGTGGTAGAGATGGGTATGGGCAGACTGGATATCCTTGAAGATAGAATCAGTGTTTCATGTTGGGTTGCGTGTGAATATGAGAAGAGAGTTACAAATGACCTTGTTGATTTTATCATGCAGTTGGGAAGACAGGATTGCTATCAGCTGAGATGGAGGAATTCCTAAGCACTGTAATTCCAAGGAACAACTCAGGATTAGTTCTCAACTAAATTACTAAATAATAGATTTTCTTAAAACATTTGCATACATCTTTTTGTTTTGATTCACCCTCCCGCCTCTGAGATAGCCTTCCATATTCTTGCAGCTCCTTTTCCCTGCCTGTATTCTATTGCCCACAGTATTCTCCCTTCCACATCAATATCCTATGTTCTTGGTCATCTTTCCTTCCTAGGGAAGTGCCATATGCCCATATTTACTCCCCTAGTTGGACAGCATTAACAGCCAGAAGCTAGAACTTGGCAGGTTGTAGTAGTTCACACGGGTAGAATATGCTGAAGAGAAGGAAGCAAAAGGCTCATGAGTTAGAGACCAGTCTGGCCCATTTTGGACTGGAGAGAGATTTCATCTGTTAAAAGCATTGGCTGCTCTTCCAGAGCTCACAATTGCTTTAACTGTAGTCTCAGTGAACGTGATGCTTGCCTCTAGACACTAGGCATGCATGTAGTATATAAACAATAAGGGGAAAGAAACACCCACACCCGTAAGATAAAAAAAACAAAAAAACAAAAAAAAAAACACTTAAAACTTGCATTCAAATATGAACGAGAACAGATGGTGCTTGTCTCCCTGAACCTGAGTTACATCACCTCATGTTTCCTAGTTCTTCCCATTTCCTACAGATTTCATCACTTCAGTGTGTGTGTGTGTGTGTGTGTGTGTGTGTGTGTGTGTGTGTGTGTGTGTAAAACACCTTTCTGTGTATAGCCATGTTGGCATTATCTATTCATCCATTTGCTGTTGGACATGCTGATTCTGTTTTCTTACTGTTAAGATCAGTGATAAATACGAATCTGCAAGTATCTCTGTGTATGATATAGCCCTTTGGGTATATGCCATGGAGCATGTATCTGGGTTGTATGGTAGTTCTGTTTTCAGTGTTTGGAGAAACCTCCACACTGATTTCTGTAATGACTGTACCAGCAAATCAGTTTATTCATTTTCCACATACCCTCACCCACATTTATTTTTTTTTGACTGGAATTAGGCAGATCTCAAAGTAGTTGTAATATACTTGTCTTTGATGGCCATTTGTATTTCCTCTTAGAATGTTCTGTTCAGCCTATTGATCTACTTACCTTTTTTATTGCAAGTTTGTGTGTATGTGTGTATGTGTTTATTTTTGCAATTCTTTATGTATTCTAAATTTTAAACCCTTGTTTGAAGTATAGCTGACAAAGATTTTTCTCCCATATTCTAGGCTGTCTCAGGAACTCAGGCTTTGTTTATTTGCTTGCTTGCTTTATTGTTTGAGACACCAACATCTTGCAGTTATTTGTAAGAGTATAGAATTAAGTCATAAAAACAGTTCTGAGGATACATGTTTAAAAGTTGCCACCACATAGATAATATGTAATGACAAGATTAGGTGCATTCACTAAGGTTATACGCCTAGGGGAAAAGCCTAAAGAATAATGCCTGGTTATTATACCTTACAACCTTGAGAGATCTGGAAGAGCAGGCAGAAGTACAAAAGGTAGGGAGAAAGAACTTTACTGGAGTAGGAAGTAATCAGTATGATAAAATCATTTTCTTTATGACATTGGGGTGCGTGCGTGTGTGTATTTGCCTGCCTGTCTCATCTTGTTTGTCTGTATAGGTGTGCTCGTATGGAGGTCATAGGTTGAAGTTAGGTACTTTTCTCAGTTGCTCACCACCTTCTTTGAGGCAGGGTCTGTAATTGAGCCTGGAACTGACTGATAAGCCTAAAATAGCTAGTTATCAAGCGCTTGGCTTCTGCCGGTGCCCACCTTCCCAAAGCTAGAATTACTAGCATGTGGTTCCATGCCCAGCTTTTCTACATGCATGTTGGAGATCCAATTTTACTTCCTCATTCTTGTAGTGTGTAGGGGTATTGTGGTGTTTCATGGTAAATAACTAACTGTCCCACCCACTGGTTTAATAAAAAGCGCTGATTGGCCAAAGGCAGGCAGGAAGTGAGGGCTGGGCTACCAGACTAAGAAAATCTCTGAGAACAGAATGCCAGAGAGAGCACCAGAGAGAAGCTGCAGGATGCAAAGGACAACCATGCAGCTCTAAAGAAAGGTACCGAGCCGCATGGCTGAACAAGAGACATGGGATAGCTTAAGGGTAGAGAGAGCAAGTGATATGCCTGGGCCTGAGGCTGATCAGCCAAAAACAATTGAAAGCGTCTGTGTGTCTCTGTGGGTCTGCGGGTCTGCGGGTCTGTGGGTCTGTGGGTCTGTGGGCCTAGACCTTGAGGTTAGGCCCGAAAGTCCTGGGCCAGAAACCTCATAGTACAGTAGTGTAAGCACTTTACTGAGCCATCTCCCTAGCCTACTTACTTCCTTTTAATTAGTCCTAGTGTTTTTAGTTTAGTCTTCCACTTTGTATTTGAACATATGTGCTGAATAATAAAGATGTCTTTGAATTTGAAGTACCTGAACAATATTTAAAATGTTATGTAAAGTTCAGATGGGGCAGGAATAATAGATACAGTTTTAAAACCTAAAAGGTCTCCTTACATTATACATTTTGGTAGAATTTAGCAAACAATTTTATTTCACCATTACCAGTACCTGTATAGAATGTTTTCATCATCCTATAAAGATTTCCTGTTCCTATGCCTAGCATCTTCTAGGCCTGCTGTTTTGTGACCTTTTTCTATAAAGATATGGGCAAACATTTTTTTCTTTTTCTCACCTCGAATAGCGCACCAAGGACAGACCAAGAAATTATTTGAAGGTCTAATGTTCTGAGCCATTGACTTTACTGGGGTTACTTCTTGGGCAGCTTCATCACCATAATCTGGTGACAGTTCATGAAAGATTCATTACCTGGCTTCCTGCCCAGCTTGTAGGGAAGCTCCCCTGGAGTCTCCTCTCCCCAGATTGTTTACTATTTATATACAGTATTTGGGAGAGGCTGTGGGACTCTTAGAAAGTTTGGTGAGCCTTCTAAGTCTGTGAATTTCAATTAAAAGTTTCAGTTTGGAGGAAGTAGCTGGACACCACCAGGTAACCTCCTATCTGCTTTGGTTCTGCAAAGATTTGTTTATTTTGGATTTTTCAAAAAAATAAAACTATATTATCTTTTGTGTCTGGCTTCCTTCTCTTAGAATATTTTCAGGACTCATTCTTGTTGGACCATATATTGATATTCCATAATATGAATATGCTATATTTTGTTCACTATGCTTATACATTCATTTATTATTGATGGATATCTAGGCTCTTCTAAATAATATGAGTATTCATGTACAATATTTTATTTGGACATATGTTTTACATGCTCAGACATATATATACCCAGTAGTGGAATTATTGGGTCATTTGTAATTCTATGTGTTACAATTTGAAGAATCACCAAATTATTTTCCACAGTTGGCTATGTGCTCTTACCAGCTATATATATATATATATATAGTCTCAGTACCCATATTGCAGTTTATTAGCCTGGTCTCTTAAAACAGATTCCTCTTCCTACTTCCTCAGCCTTCCTTTTCTTCTTGATATTTATTTTGTCATACTGATATTTCTTTAATAGTCCTCTTAATGAGGTTTTTATGCTTTCCAAGTTGTATGCTTCAAGTATATATATATATATTTCCCCCTCAGTTGGCACATAACGACGCTAACTTGTAACTGCTAATAATCTAAAGCATTTCATTTAGGTGGTATTCATGAAATGTAATTACTCTTTGTTCTTCTGTGGGTATCTTGTAGGACAGATCTTTTTCACAGTATTACTATTACACATTTAATCTACTAATTTTGGCATCTGTTGGTGACTTTTTTCTTTGATGATGCTGGAGATTAAACCCAGGACCTTGTGTTAAGTGCACATTCTACCATACTTGGTTCATTAGTGAGTAATGATGGTGAGCTAGTAGTGGATTTTTCCTCATTCATTCTATCATGTGGAACTCTGCACTTAGTGTTACAGTGTGTTTGTTTTTTGTTTCAGTTTGGGGATTTTTGTTACTTGATTTTTACATAGAATCTTCTTGTGATGAAATTGATATTTGAAAGCATCAGGGAATGCTTTTCAAAAGTTCCTAATTAATGTTTATTTAGAGTAGGGTAATGCTAGTACTTAAAATTGCTCTGTGGACTGCTAACAATTTATAAATTATTTGTTCTTATATTTTTGGTATGATAAGTTAAGGAAATGAGTATGTGATTAGAATCTTTTATTCAAAATTTGACATCATCACAATAATTTAAAGGTCTGTTTCAAATATATAGGTTTATAACATACTGGAATTAAAATGAAATCCTGTACTTCACTCGGTCTTAAGAACACAGAAATCAAATGTCTATTAGGTCTCTTGAAACATATACATGACAGGGTGCAGAAATCACTGTGGCCCTTAAATAGTTATATTGTAAGTGTATCACTGTATACAAGGGAAGTGAAAACACAGGGAAATGTGGGAAAATGTTAATGACAGTACTGCCTTGGGCACATTTTAGGGTGTATCTCATCTGTATTTTTCATCCTGTCCCTCTGCAACCTTGTTTGAGGCTCTGTTCCTTTATATACATAGGGGCCAGTCCAACCAGAAACCCTCCATTTTAAAACCAGTTTTCTTTTTCTCTGAGAAAAGATATAGAATGTCGAGTGTTCTACATTTTATGTCTTATCATTCATAGAAAAGGTACTGATTTCTAGAAGTACTAAGAAAAGGCAGAAAACTATTCAATGTATTTAGCAGTTATAAAGAAGCAAATGAAAGAAAGTTTAAAGAGAGATAGATACATTGTTGTGGAAATGGCCTTATTTGCATTCATGTGTTAGTTTCCCAAGTTCTTAATTAGTTGGTAATTAGTTTCTAAATCTTCACAAGTCTTTATTATTATCTTGGCCTTTGTAATACCTCTCTTCCCTGAGACTGACATGTCTGTAATATATTCTATTAATTTGATTGTTTGTTTTCTAGGAATCCAAGAATTTCCAGAAAATATTAAAAATTGTAAAGTTTTGACAATTGTAGAGGCCAGTGTAAATCCTATTTCTAAGTAAGTCTTTCAGTTGAATTATATCTATCAATCTTATACAGAGATTGAGTTTTTTGTGTGTGTGCCTATATAAAGTGTTTTACTTAAGTGTATGTCTGTATTCTATGTGTGTCCCCCCTCCACTGTGTGTGTGTGTGAGAGAGAGAGACAGACAGAGAGAAACAGACAGAGAATATGAGTGTGTGTGAAAGTGTTTTGTCTGCAAGGTCTATCCATGTACCATATGTGTGCCTGGTACCTGAGGAGGCCACAAAGGCCTTTGAATCCCCTGGAACTGAAGTAACAGATAGTTGTGAGCCACCCTTGGCTTTGGGAATCAAACCTAGAGTCTCTGAAAGAGCAACCAGTGCTCTTAAACTTTAAGTCAGCTCTTCAGCCTTATAGAGAATCAGTTTCAGACACCTAATAATCTTTCTAACCCATATACTACAGATATAAGAATGTGGGTGCTTTAGATCTCACAGTGAACGTAAAAAGTGAGACTAGTATATGCACGTGCCATGCAATCAGATGGGACACTTTCAAAACAAACTCAAACAAAGCTGAAGAAAAACACAGGTGATTGGTTACATCATATACCTGGGGTTATGTGTTCTTTTATGATAGTAATGTCCATAAACAAAGTTTTCCTTGTACCAAAGCTGTTAACTTTTGCACAATTGAAATGTTATTGATCCTAAAGTTAATAGTGAAACACAGCTTACTTAGTATAACCGTATTGAAAGTATAACCAGAATTCTTATTCCATGTTAAGTTTTACCAAAAATACAGTTGCTTTACTTGGTATTGAAGATGGTGAGGTAAATAAGCAAGTCAAAATCTGATATGTTTTATGACATGGAATTTTTATGCTTGTAACAATTCAGGACAGATATCTAAAGATGAAATACATACTCATTTGAAAGTATTTTTTCTAGCGTCAAGTTGTACATCTGTAACTATAGAAGTATAAAGAACATTCGTTCTTATCTGGCCTTAATCTGTCAATCAGCTGTTCAATTTCTCTGCTCATTATAAAACATTAATCAATTATAGACCAAAAGTAGAAACTGAAAATAATATCAACCCAGTACTTTTTAATTGTTGACTGTTTAATACTAGGGGACATTTGGCATTTTTAGAGACTTTTGGTTTCCACAGTATGTGTGAGTGAGTGTGTGTGTGTGTTTATGTGTGTGTGTGTGCACATGCGCTACTAATGTCTAGATTTATAGAATCTAGGTTTATAGCTTAACTTTCAACAGGACCAATTCTCACAACAGAGAATCATTTATCCTGCTACATTATTAGTGCTTAGAAATTCTTCAATTAGTCCTTTTAGTTATGTTGGATAAGATATAGTTATGTCCTATATGTAATTTTGTGTTTGTGGCTCATTCTAAATTATTTTGTGCACAATTTATGATGTTAAGACAAATTTTATCTTTATAAAAAAACATGAAATTTCTAATTTTACAACAGAGGTTGTTAAAGAAAGATAGCTTAATTTAAAGAATAAGCGTGAAATGGTAACTTATTTGATGAGAAGCTACCTTTATTATATAGATTCTGAATGAAATTTTTGGCAAGAGACTGACATTTTAAATATGCACTTAATTTAATTCTTTTACTTCTTATATAGGCTCCCTGATGGGTTTTCTCAGCTGCTAAACCTGACCCAGTTATATCTGAATGATGCTTTCCTTGAATTCTTACCAGCTAATTTTGGCAGGTAAATTACAAATTATTCTAAAGACATTTTTATTGTTAGTTTCTCTAATATTCACACAGCTGCAGAGTATTTTAGTAACACTTATTACTTATACTTCATAGTCGGTTCTTTTGTAATTATTTCCAAGCGTTGCAATTCTTGTAGTTACTTTGAATTATTTCCACTTGGATTTACTATCCCAAGTACATAGTAAATGCAAATTGAAAAGAGAAAACATGTTTGTAAAGCTGGCTTAACCAGATATTTTAATGAGAACAGTGCCTCTGTATTTGAGATACTGAATTCTGTGCTAGCATTTATGAAATCCTAAAGTGACTTAATTGAATTAGCTGTTTTCCCTGTTCATAAGAAAGTTCTTAAAGAAAGCAGTCTGTTTCTGAGGTCTCTCAGAAACATTTTTCAGTACAAGATTTTTTTTTTCATATTTTTAAACATTCTCTATTTATTCATATAGATGTGCCTTATTGTCTATAATCCTAGCATGGTAAGCAATTTTAGAAATATTTTCAGTAAAAGGCATAGAATTTGTTCCAGAATTGAAAAATTAGACATAATTATTTTGTCCTTTGGAAATGTATTAAAGTGAGAAGGCTCAGCAGGTTAAAGGCACTTATAAAGGTGGAAAGAAAGAACTCACTGCATAAAGTTGTCCTTTGACCTCTGCGCGTGTGCTGTGTGGCACATGAGCTCACACACATACACAGAATACCCAGACAGTAATAAGAATTTTAAAAGTTTTTAAAATTGTGCTTAATTTTTTTTCTTTCTTGATTTTGAGGAACAGAGTCTACTTGTTTGTTTGTTTGAGTCAAGATCTTACTATGTAACCCTTGCTACCCTGGAACTTTCTATGTGGATCAGGCAGACTTTGAACTTACAGAGACCAGCCCTTGCCTCTAGAGTGCTGGAATTGAAGGCTGCACCACCATGCCTAGCTCTATTAAAATTCTTTTTTTTCTTTCACATTCAATATTACTCTGATGTAGTAACTATCTAGTTAATGCTGCTTTACTTTAGAATGTGCAATTCCTCATATTTAATTCTTTTGTCCTGATTTGTTCTGTGTTTTACAGATTAACTAAACTCCAGATTCTAGAACTTAGAGAAAACCAGTTGAAAATGTTGCCTAAGTAAGTCAGTATTTTTTTAAGATCCTGTTCAGAGTTTTTTAATCCTTAAGCCCTAAAATAGTTTATTTAAAATATGAGCATATGTTATTTTGAAAGACATGTTTTGATGTAATTCCTGGTATTATTAAATATAAAGATGTATGGATCTACTGTTGGTTTTCAGTATGGTAGTGAGATAACACTGATTTAACTTTGAACCACAGTCCTATGCGACACAGAAGTAAAAATGCTGAGTAAGTCCTCTGTTCCTTTATAAATGTTATTTTTCTTAAAGAGAAGTATTAACATTTAAGGGGAAGTTGAACATAATGTATTATTGCTGTAACTTAAATTTTTTTCTTCCTAAATTTACTCATTTTATGTCAGTGGTGTGTACTTGCATTGCTTGTATGTGTGGTGCCTGTGGTACTCAGAAGAGGGCATTGGATCTCCTGGAACTGGAGCTGTGGAAAGTTGTAGGTGCTGGGAATTGAACTCAATTGTCTTCATGTAGAACAAGTGCTTGTAAGGACTATGCCATTTCAGCCACTATTGCTTTAATTTAAACTTAATATCTAATTCTGCTTATATTCTTAACAAACCCTTACTTTGAATTGTATTGATTTGAGTTGAACATGTGAGGAGCAATTCATTATTTAAAAATTGCTTTCCAGAGTTATAGTTGTCTTAAAGTTTTACAAATGTATGAGCATCTCAGAAAAAAGACTTCTTGAAATGTGATAGTAATGATTATGCATCTGATAAATAGTCTAATTATGAGATTTTATTCTATGAAAAGCCAAAATTAAGAGACTAGCTGGCAGTTTTTCTTAATGCAGAAGTTATGCCTTTTTTCACTTTGAAAATAGTATGTTGAAAAGTCTGTACATTCTTTCAGTGTGTTTTAAGCCAGGAGATTTGAAAGTTTCTGTGAAATTCATGTTTTTATGTAGTTGATTTTTTGTTACTCAATTGTCAATAGAACCATGAATAGACTGACCCAGCTGGAAAGACTGGACTTGGGAAGTAATGAATTCACTGAAGTGGTAAGTCCTCATCAGTTTTATTAGCCATTAGTCTTGCATTTGTTCAGGGACACCATGTGGAAATAGAAAAATGAGGGGAAACTGCATGGGCTTTTAAAGAAAATTCTTAACCTGGACTTTCCAGCTCAGTAGAGAAATTAACCAAAGGGAAGTGTGACAAATGGCTAGACAATAGGAAGTTATTTTAGCGTTGTCATGGAGTCTGCCATTTGATTTTATTCTCTGTATTCTCAGTGAACTATATCGCTGAATTTATAGGAATGGATTGGGTACACTGTTTTTGCATTTAAGTAAGTTTTCAAAATAGCTCAAAAAAGATTTTTTAAAGGTAATTCTTTACTATGAATACCATATTTAAAATTTATGTTTATAAGTCTGTTCAAAATTATGGCAGCTCTGAAATGATAATGTTAAGAATATGAATAAGAATTTCTGCGCTGGAAAGATGGCTCAGCCGTTAGAGGCTAGCTCACAACCAAAAATTTAAGGCTAAGAATTTCTGTTGTGGGTTTTGTGCATTTTAAGTGTAGTCAGCTGAGTACTGTGGTATTTGAGCATAACTTATGCCCTTCCTAAAGTACTTTTGTGTGTGTATTTGTTTTACTTAAATTTTTAATTTTATATGTATGGGTGTTTTGCCTTGATGTGTGTCTGTGTACTTGTGTACCTGGCACCTGAGGAGGTTGAAAAGAGAATGCTAGATCCCCTGAAACTGGAGCTGTGAGTCATCATGTCCTGAAAATCAAACTCGGGTCTACTGAAAGAACAGCCAGTGCTCTTTGACCACTGATTCATCTCTCCAGCCTACGTTTTCATATTCTAATTTGAGAGATTTTTGGTAGATTTCACTGTATTTGCAAAGTTTTACTTATTGTCAAAAAGTACATGTTTTGTTTTCTAAGTTATTTTTTATGCTCTTACCTTTTATTTTTAAATATATTAACTATAATATGAGCAATGCAAATCTTGTTTTACTAGTTTTGTGAATCCTATTAGCTTTCAAAATCATTCTTTTTCCTATTCATTTTTATCTTTATTAGTATCACACACAAAAAAGATAAAACTTAATAATGGAAAGACAGGTGATTTATGCCTCTAATCTCACCATTTAGAAGGTGGAATCTAGTAAGATCAATTTAAATTCATCATCTGTTACAAAGGGACCCCAAAAAATAAAAAATAAAAAAGGCAGCCAAACCCATAAAGCTTAGCACTGGAATTACAGTAGTTCAGACCTATAGAAGAGCATTTCTCTTAATTCAAGCTACACCTTACTGTCTAACCTATATTAAAAGTAGATGTATGTGTCTGATTTGCTGTGGGGGGTGGTGGTGGTGGTGAGTATGACCCTTTGCTGTTGTGTACTTACTGATTGTCGTGGCTCTTTGGATTGAGAAATAGGTTCACAGCAACATGGGGGTTTGCACCATATGTTTATGGTTTTAGTATCATATATAACTTCCCATTATGTAATTCTGGTTTTCTACTAGTTTACATAATAAAATATTCTTGTCATGTTCCTCTTAAGCAAAGGACTGGTGTTTGGTTCCCAGCATCCACAGTGCACATCTCACAGTCACTTGTAGCAGTAGCTCTGAGAGATCTGAATCTGTTCTAGCTTCCTGTATGCCCATATGCACAATGCACACAGACACACACACACAGAGTAAGTTATATATTGCCTTTTTTTAGCTTTTTCCTAAGATTTTCTAAAAGGCTGTATTTCTATTGATAATGAGCAAGAATATTTTTATTATATACCTTTAAACACTGGGCCCTGTTTCATTTTTTAATTAATTATATAAGTACATGACCCAATTGGATAATTCAGAGCTTTAACAAATGTTATATAATCTAGTTTTATGGAATTTGGATTTCCCCTTAGTAAAAATGGTGCTCTACAGAAGCACACACCTTGTGGTGTTGACTAGAGATCACATTGGAAATTTCTGGGCTTCTGTAGCCAGATATAAGTATTCATGTAAATTAATTGATTTCTTCTCTTTCTGTCTAAACAGCCTGAAGTACTTGAACAACTAAGTGGATTGAAAGAGTTTTGGATGGATGGTAATAGACTGACTTTTATCCCAGGGGTATGTCTATGAAAATTTCACTTACTACAGTCTCTCCTTTTCAGTATTTGAAATGTACATGTAAAACTCATTTAAATAGTGAATTTTTATTTAATTTGTTATTAAGCAGTTTGAAACAAATTATACTTTTAAAAGAACACACATACATTCTTGATTGAAATTTGGAAACTCATCACAAGTTTTATTAAATATAAATAATTAAAAATGAAGAAATGCATTCTTAGTACCATTCAGATTTATACTAAATTCAGCCATTCTAGAAATAGTTAAGCTAAGATGATTTCTGTTTTATCAACTGAGAAACTATATGGTTTATTATCTAAAGAAGTCATGAGAATTTTACCATTTCATAGGAGGTGATGAATGTTTACCCAAGAACATTACCATTCTGCTTGACTAGAATTAATCCATATTGTTGTATGAATTTTTTGACCTGGATTTTCGAGCCTAGCGTCGTGGCCCGGACCTGCAAACCCATAGTTCACTGAAACATACAGATGCTTATATTAAGTGTATGCTGATTGACCTAGGGCCCAGACATATAACTTGCTAGCTCTTGCTCTTAAACTTACCCATGACTCTTATCCTGTTCGGCCATGCAGCTCAGTACCCTTTCTCAGAGCAGCATAGTTGTCCCCTATATCTTCTGGCTTCTCTGTGGCCTCTCTGCTCTGTTCTTCTTGTTCCGAGAGCTTTCTTAGTCTGATAGCCCTGCCCACACTTCCTGTCTGCTTGGCCAGTCATCATTTTTATTAAACAGTAGGTGGAACAATTATTTATAATGTAACATATTCCCACTATGTATACCTCTCCCCTTTTAAAAACAAGAACCCAGTTCTAACACGCTTTTCCCCTACTATCTATAACAATTTATAACCAATCTGTAAACAAAGACATACATTCATAATCCATTTTTTGGGAATGTGGGCGTAGTTCTCTAGGCTACTTCCTGCTGAATGGGGATGCTGGCGATCCCATGGGGACCCAAAGAAAAATTTAGGATTATGAACAAGTCCTTAGTGAAGTACTCTGTAAGGCTGGGTCATCTCAGCCAGTCTCCTTGAAGTAGTTGTGGATACAGAGCTCAGAGGAAACTTCAACAGAGATGCTCTCAAATGTTGAATCATCTAGGCCATCCATTTCCATTGGAGACTTTTCAGGGGGTTTTCGTCTATCAAACCTTATTTTCTTTAACCAGGAATAAATCCACAGCCTCTCATTTTCTGTAGCAATAAAATGAAAATCTTTTCTCCGAAGTAGCATGTCTTTTGATTTCAATTTTAAAGTCAAACCATTTACAAAATATACAGGTTGAATTAATCCAGTAGCATTTATAATCAGATGTCCGTTAGCAGCTTTTACTACGTCATTTTCAGTCAAAAAACTTAAACACAAGACAATAACATTTAGTATCCAGGTACTTTTTGTAATTTCCATCTTTATATGGCTATTATTTTTTAAGGCCTTTCTCTATCTTTTTCCCTTTTTCTTTCTCAAGCCTATGTATATATTTTTATTTATATTTTTAGCACACTCCAAACCACTTAGATTTTTTTTTTTTTTGAATCTGTCTTTACAGTATATCTCTTACTTCTTATTCTGTCTGTTTCTGACCACACCTCACTCCTTTGCTTGGTTAGGGTGGCTGACTCTTTCCAACTCCTTCTATTTCTTTCTTTTTCTGACCACACCTTTAATCTGCCAAGGTGTGGCCAAATATTAAAGGCTTTGCTAGGATGGCTGACTGGCTCCACCCAGCTCCTAGTCTAACTTCATAGAATTTAGCCTTTTAGTAGAGGTACTGGTGGGATCCACAATTACCACTCTGGGGAATTTTAGGGTCCATATAACCACCAAGTAAAGCACTGCCATCTGCTGCCCATGAACTCCATTTAAGTATTTGGCAGGGCCTCCTAAAAGACTCACAAGTTTTTTGCCTCTAAGACTGAATCAGGAAGCTTCTTTTTAAAAAACCACTCCTCTGCTTGCCTCCAGCAAATAGAGCTGACCCAAGAAAATGCTGCTGCTACTAAGAAGCAGTCTTTGACTCAGTTTCTTTTTGTCTATGTAAACAGAAACCTTAAATACATCATTTACAGCTTGTTGCTTACATCTAGGCTCCTGCGACACTTCAGGAACCAGGCATGTTAAGCTGTACTCCAAAAGCCTGACATTCTTTAGCTCAAGCCCACACGCTTCCCCAGAGCATCTCTGTACCTCAGCTCATGTGAGAGACACTCAGAAGCTGTTTTTAATCTTTCTCCAGTTTTATGTGGGTGTATATCACCCATGTTGAACTGCCATTTGTTGTATGAAGTTTCTGGCCCGGACTTTCTGGCCTAGCCTCATGGCCCAGACCGGCAGATCCACAGTCCCATAGTCCACTGAAACACACAGATGCTTATGTTAATAGTCTGCTGATTGACCTGGGGTCCAGGCATATAATTTACTAACTCTTTACCCTTAAACTAACCCATGATTTTTAACCTGTTCAGCCATGCAGCTTGGTACCTTTTCTCAGAGCAACATAGGTGTCCTCTGCATCTGCTTCTCTGGTGTGTTCGTGGCATCTCTGCTCTGTTCTTCCTGTTCCCAGAGTTTTTAGTCTGGTAACCCCACCCACATTTCCTGTCTGCCTCTGGCCAATCAACGTTTTTATTAAACCAGTAGATGAGACAATTATTTACAATGTAACATAATACCACTACACCATACCTTCATTATTAAATATGTCTGGTGACATTTAGAAAACCTTTTCATTTAATTATTAATTGTAACTTTGTATTATGCTTATTGCCTAAATTTTAAAAGCTATTTGAGCTAGGCCATACTGGTACAAGCTATTAATTCCAGCACTCAGGAGGCAGAACAGGCTGACCTCTAAGTTCAAAGCCAGCCTGATCTTCAGAGCAAGTTCCAGAAAAGCCAGGGCTACACAGAGAAACCCTGTCTTAAAAACAAAACAAAATTATTTGATATAATAATGCTATTTTCTGTCTTTTACTTATAGTTTATTGGTAGTTTGAGACAGCTTACGTATTTGGATGTTTCTAAAAATAATATTGAAATGGTTGAAGAAGGAATTTCAACATGTGAGAACCTCCAAGATTTCCTCTTATCAAGTAACTCCCTTCAGCAGCTGCCTGAGACTATTGGTCTGTATTGCTTTCAAAACAATTTCTTTTTAGTGATTAAAGACTCGTTTTTTACTGGACATTTTATAGAAATTCAAAATCATTACTTAGTGTTTTATTGTACTACCACATACAAGTTTTCCTGATACACTTTATTGGACAATTTACTACTTCACTGTTTTTATTTTTTCTAAGGAAATTCTATTTTTATAACTTTAATAAATACTTTACAAAGAAGCTAGCCCACTCATTTTCTTCCATTTCTAGACCTTATTTGAAAACTGGTTTTAGCTACTTCATTATTGATTGATAGGTAAGAAAACAAAGATTTTTTTTTTTTTTTTTTTTTTTTTTATTTCTAATGTATCTACAAGTGCTAAATCTGTTTTTGAAGTTGCTGGTTTGGTGAAATAAGGTAGATAGGTCACTTTAAAAAGTCCAAAAACTTAAATCTTCAAGGTGACACAATAGAAAAACTAAATTATTTTACATATTTCTCAGTTGAATTACACCAGTTTTAAAGTTAAGGTACATTTTACATTTTAGGATCCTATTCTAATTTAATCAATACTTTTAATATTTGAATTGAAATGCATTTATTTATTTACATATACTATTGTTATATATGAAACAGCCTTTGTACTGCTAGGGTTTTTTTTATTTATCAAATTGCAGTTAATTTCTCTATGTCATGACATTGTTTTTAAAAACAAGGTTACAGAAGTGAACAATGGAGACAAAATGTCTGTGTCTTCTTGTGTAGCTTCTATTTTGCTTGGGGGTTGGGTAATAAGGGCAGTTAAACAGTGCAGTGGGGGCTGGGAGATAGTAAAAGACTTGCCTGTCTAGTATTAGGACTTGAGTTTGGTTCCAATCATTAACATTAAAAGCCAGTCATAGTGGTGTGTACACCTTTGTTTTCAGCATTGAGGAGGCAGATTCTTGGGATTTTCTAGCCTGCCAGCCTAACCTAATAGATGAGCCCCAGATCCTAGTATGAGATCTTCTTCAAAAAATGATGATGGTTCCTGTGGAGGTTTTACCTTGTGCCTTCATAAGGACACACACACATTTATATGCACACATACACACATACATATTCATATGCACACACACATAGGTGAGGTGGGTGAAAATAGAAATGTCAGGTAAGTAAAAGAGTGGATGACATTAGGATGTAGTGTCTTTTGTAGGTAGGTTATTGATAACGTTTTCTAATTCTTATCAAAACTAATATGTTTCACATTGATTATTGTTGGATTTGCTTTCTAATTTAAGCTGAAAATGATTTATTATTTCTTCTCCATAGGTTCATTGAAAAATGTCACAACTCTTAAAATAGATGAAAACCAGTTAATGTATCTACCAGATTCAGTAGGAGGGTGAGTTGTGTGTGAATGTGCAGACCAGGAAAATGTTACTTTTAACTCCATATATATCTCAGCATGCATAAGCAGATTCCACAAACATTTAATATAAGTAATTTGCATATATTTTAATTATTTTTATAATAAAAATAGGCTCTTTTGTTGTTGATACAATTAGCCTTATTAAATTTTATTGTTTGCTAAAGTTCACATGATATATTTTTAAATTTTGAGTATAGTATAGATCTTAAAAACTATGTGCTTCCATTTATAATTACAGGCTAAGGTCAATAGAAGAACTGGATTGCAGTTTCAATGAAATTGAAGCCTTGCCTTCAACAATTGGGCAGCTCACAAATATAAGAACATTTGCTGCAGATCACAATTATTTACAACAGTTACCCCCAGAGGTACAGAATTTCACATTTGTTTCAGATTTTTATCTACTTTTAAAACATATTCTTCTAAGTATGTTGGTGTTTTTGTTCTAAAATAGTGCATCAATCAGTTATGTATTACCTGAATAATAGCAGGCTATATAACTTTGAGATGTTTCTAAACTTTCTTTCATAAAGGAAAGTTAATAATTTAAAAAGAATGGTTAAAGCTGCGTAGCAGTGGCACTCAGGATTAAAAGAGGCCTATCTCTGAGTTCAAGGATATTTTTCACAACTTTTAGATATATTAATATTCTTTTGTTTATTATATTCTTTTGTTTATTAACTTATAGACCAGGTTTGTAATCTTCAGTTTGTTTCTCTTTCAGGTTGGAAACTGGAAGAATATAACTGTGCTGTTTCTCCATTCTAATAAACTAGAGACACTTCCAGAGGAAATGGGTGATATGCAAAAATTAAAAGTCATTAATTTAAGTGATAACAGGTTTGTAGTTTTCAGTTGGCTTATCGAATACATTTAAAGTTCGATGAGTACTATGCTGGTTGATGTTTATTTCTTTTAATATATTTAATTTTTTTAATTGAAACCATAAACTATCTGATATTACTTTTCATATTGTCATTGTCACGGTTCATTGAGCCAACATCACTATACAACCTTTATTCTCTGTTACAAAAAATAAAAGTGCTCATGCCATAAAGCAAGGCAAGGCCACAGTGAGTACCCAGTCACAAATTGATTCTGTTTTGTATTTAGAGAGAGCTAACGCTGTGGGAAGAGCTTATTTTAAGAACACTGTCTTGCTCTGCATGTTAGTAAGCTATTACTAGTTTAAGATAATAATATGTGAAAATCAAGAGAAATAAATGACTGGAGTGCTAAATTAAAATAGTATCCTTTTTAAAGTTAAAATTGTTACTTTATTCTTGCTGTCTTAGGCCGAGTTAGTCTTGTACAGACCTTTGAAGACAGGGTTTGAGCACCTAGTGCTCTTGTTGGAAAGGGAAATTTTAGAAGAAACACTTTACTACAGAGGCAAAGGTTCTTAAAATGCAGCTGTTAGGACATTGTTGACGAATCAGTCACAATACTGTAATTAAAGCTCTACTTTAAAAACTATGTGAGCCTCAAATTTCTCTTACATAAAAGTGAAACACATATGTAAGTTTGTTCATTCTTTCAATTAAAATATATAGAAGCTCATGTTTTACAGGTTAGTATGCCTGTCCTAGAGTAAAGTTGTCAGATACACCTGGAGTGTTTTTATACTAAACTTGGTGATTGCTTTTTAAATCTTACATTGTTGATAATCCTCAAGAAACACAGCCTTCTTCAGGGCTGGTGCATATAATGTTTTTGTTTTTTTGGTTTTTTTAAATTATTATCATTATTTACTGGATTATCCTTTTTCTTATCTGATGAATTAAATCAGTTAGAGAATTGTGTTGTTTTAAATTAGAAGTTTTTGTCCTTTATATAGAATATATAAAAATATGCATTTGATTTTCCTTTTTTTTTTTTTTTTTAAGAGTTATTATGTATATAGTGTTCTGCTTGCACGTATGCCTTCAGGCCAGAAGAGGGCACCAGATTGCATTACAGATGGCTGTGAGCCACCATGTGATTGCTGGGAATTGAACTCAGGACCTTTGGAAGAGCAGCCAATGCTCTTAACCTCTAAACCATCTCTCCAGCCCGACTTTACTTTTTTAATCTTAATTACATATACCAAATATATAGCATAGTTCAAATGACTTGTTTTCATTTTAATTATTTTTGTGGTACTAGGAGGTAGGAAGATAGGCTTCATGCTAGGTAAGTGCTATACCACTGAGCTGCACTTGTAATACAGTCTCTTAGTTATTTGAAAAAGTTCCATTTTTAAATATAATTTTTGTTTATCTTTTTCCGTTCAGGTTAAAGAATTTGCCTTTTAGTTTTACTAAGCTACAACAGTTGACTGCTATGTGGCTCTCGGATAATCAGGTGGGCAGTTTAATCTAATAAATTTGGTTTGATTAGATTTAATCTAATAAATTCCAGTTGTGTTATATAATTATACTCATTAATTTATGTAGTGCCACTTAAGAGAAGTTATACCTTGATTCACTTGTAAAATATATTTTTGTATATATGAAGAAATACATACATAGAAATAATTTTTTAACACAGATACAGGTATGTAAGTAATACACTTTGTTGTACTTACCAAGTTTCCAAACTCATAATAATTGAGATCAGGAAATCAGACTCTATTCCACCTAACTTCATATCATAACTTACTACCATTGCCACTTCTGTTTGAGTACACCTAAAGTCTCTTTTCTTGGCAGTTTGGAGTGAGTCAGTGATTGTGACTAAAATCCCCATAATCTACAGGAGAGCTTTAGAGTTTATTCTTCCTTTTGGTTTTGTGCACTTGAGCCAGCATATCCCACATCCACTCTCAGCCCAAGCCTTGTTAGTTACTGTTTTATTCTCATATTTCTATGAGTTTCCTCTTTCCACAATGTCATGTGACAGTTATCTTTCTGTGTCTGGAGTATTTCAGTTAGCATCATGTATTCCAGATTCGTTTATATTGCTTTAGATCACAAGATATCCTTTCCTTTAAGGGCTGACTTTTATTTTATGTGTACATGTTACACTGTTCCTAGGCAGTCACTCATTAATGGACACTTAGGTTGATTTTATGTCTTCTAAGTGTTTTGTCTGCATGTATGTGTATGTGCCTGGTGCCTGAGAAGGTCAGAAGATAACATAGGATCCCCTAGGACTGGAGTTACAGGTGGTTGTAAGCTGCCATATGGGAGCTGAAAACCAAACCCAGGACCTCTGCAAGAGCTGTTAACTTCTGAGCTATCTTTCCTGCCCCATTAGACTTGTTTCTTATCTTGACTGTTGAGAATAATATTACAGATTTGTAGTGATGTAAGTAAGCAAAAATTTGTAATAGTAATTTTAAAAAAGAAAATGATACTTGTATGATTAATTTTGAGAAAGTCCTAAAGGTCATAGATGGAATGATACTAGTTTTCTCAGTTTTGTGTTATAGATATTTTATTTTGCTTGGGGTTTAGAGACAGGGTCTCACTATATAGCCCTGGCTGGACTAGAACTTGCTATGTAGACCACCAGGCTGGTGTCGAATTCATAGAGATTCTCCTCAATGCTGAGATTAATGGTGTGCATCAGCATGCCTGGCCTTGTGAATGTAACTGCCAACCAGATAAAAGAAAAGGGCAGCACAGGAAGGAGAGTTTGGTTATTGAAAGAGAGTGATTTGAAATTAAATGTTACCACATAGTAAAGCAAGGAGCCAATGTAAGAGAATTAAAGAGTGAAGAAGTAGCAGTTTTGGTGAGGTGACTAGCAGGTAAGGTGACAATGACAGATTTGAGAATTGCCTGCTGTCCTCTCCTGATTCTGCTGCTTACCTGATAACTTTGCAGTCTGCTTTTTAGGCCTGGTTCTTCTCTCAATAACGTTCCTTGGTTTTATTTTCTGTAAACTGTCCTTCAAATTATTTTCCATATCCTCATATTTCTAGCAATATCTTTATTTAGCATAGTACCTGTGCCTAAATCAGATAAGATATATGGTCCAGTATCTCTCTAACATTGACACTTACAATCTCAGATCATCTCCCCATAAAACCTCATATTGTCTTCTCCCCCAAATGTTTCCTAGGATAATTAGCTCACCGAGAGTCATCATTTCATGAAGACCTGCCCTGTCCAGAAATGAACCTAGTAGTGTCATATGTAGTTAATCCAAAGTCAGATGCCCTATAAACATGCTGAAGTCCCCCCCCTACCCCCCGCCCCGGTACAGTCATAAAAATATGAATTTTATACTCAGGATTTTTGTTTTGGATTTTATGCTAGAATTATAATTTTAAGGCTAAATTTAATGTATTATTGAAATTATTTTCATCTCTTTTGAGGCCCTCTTCCCCATTTTTGCTCGTGAGATAGAAGTCTTGCTATATTCAGACTGGCCTTGAACTCAAAATCATCATGTCTCAGAGTGTTCTGATTATAGAAATATGCTACCATACTCAGCTTCAACCCATCCCTCCAATAATAAGATTCAGACCTAGAGCCTACTGTGTTGCACAAATTCCATTTGGTATTCTAATAAAAACCTGGAGCCAGATATTAGGGAAAATCTAAAATATCAGAGAGATAGAGAAACAAACTACAACCATGTCTCAGCCGCCACCTCCTCAGGCCTGTCTCCAGGAAATCAGGAATCCTCTGACTGTCAGCTTCTCCATCCTTGGCCAACAAGGGAAGTGGCAAACTGAGCTCCTCCCTTCTGTCCCTCTGCTTAGCTCTCTTACAGTCTGATTCAGTTCTCCCAGAGAGCTAGGATTAAAGGTGTGTGCCACCTAAACTGCATGTCTGCCTCCTGAGTGATGGGATTAAAGCTGTGGGTCCCCACTTCCTGACTTGATGGCTTGGCTCTGTGGACGGCTCTGTCCTCAGATACTTCAGACTTGTATTAAATATACAATATATCACCACACTCCTGTATACTTTCTAAGAAATATATCATCTTTTCTAGATGCTACTAGACAGTTACAAATTGGACAGCACTGACTCAGATGGTCGACATAATCTGTACTGGGTCTCTGCCTTCTCCTTCTTACTGCTTGTTCCCTCTAGCCCCTTATCACCTTAATACTGTAACTCCCATGATCGCTCCATCCTAGACTCGCAGTAACCTCCTTGAAATGATACTGATGAGTTTTCTGTACGTCATAGGATAGACTCAAGGTCATTCATGATGTAGCTATTTCTTTACCTCTCACACTTTCGTTCGTTCTACCAAATGAGTTCTTGTTGAGAGCATTCTTGGCCCTACCAGCCTATTCTTTTCCTCTCCTCACCTTAAATCTCTCAGAAATGCTCCTGCTTGTCTGAGACTTTGTAAGTGAATGCTCCTGTGCTCTCTAGTGCCCTACACCTTGTCAGCCTGCAGTTGCATCTGTTGTAATAGACAGTTTTGTTAGGCGTTTCATCACACTTAATACTGTAGAGTTCAGAAGTCAGTGCAGGTACTTGTTTTGCTCTGTCTTCTATCTTAGTGCTTTAATATAAAATATGTTAGTAAGTATTTGATGAATGAGTGATTTCAGGTTTCAGAGGAAGAATACCTACAGGTGACATCCTGAATCTTACAGCAAGAAAACTGGTTGAACATATAGATATTCTCAGCATAATGAAATATTTTATAATTGTTTCAGTATATATTGAATTTGCCTTTTATTAGAATCTGTTTCATATTAGGTTTTTATATGGTTTCAAATGAATGTTCAAAGTGCTGTTTTGTAGATAATTGAATTTATTTTTGTACCTTGTACCTCAATATTTTGTAAAATTGGTGGGTGATTGTTAGGTATATATTTCCTTTAGGTTTATTGAAAATTAAACATCTGTTTTCTTTCCCTAGTCTAAACCTCTGATACCTCTTCAAAAAGAAACTGATTCGGAGACTCAGAAAATGGTGCTTACCAATTACATGTTTCCTCAGCAGCCAAGGACTGAAGATGGTAGGAATTGAAGACTTCCTCCCCAGCCCACCCCTACCCCTGCCCCTTAGTCAAGTTTCAAGAGAATTTTTAGCTCCAGAACTTTTTATTGCTTTATTAGGTATTTGGAAAATTAATCACAGAATAGTTGGATAAAGTAACATATATAAGTTGAATTTAGAAGTGTGAAAGTATATTGCATTTTTGTTATTTAAGTTACATTTATAATGTTATCAATTGTAGTGTTCCTTACTTCAAATTACACCTAACTGAGTTTTAGGAATGCTTGTGAAACATTGTGTGATTATAAGTATTATACCAGGACATGGTTTGTTCTATGTATATAACACCTTTGGAGTTCACAAACTAGATCAAGGTCATCTGTGAAGTTATAATCCATAATTTATAATCACTGCTAGGTTACTTTCTGCGTTTTGCCCAGCAATAGAGAATATGTTCTTTAATACTGGCCACTAATGTGTACTTGTGGATTATTATGTGAAGACGGGACCAAATTATTTTTAGTATATGTTGTTGTGTTTGTGCAGCACTTTAAAACTTACACTTAAAATGTCTTCTATGTATTTACACTTCTTTCTGAAGACAGTAAAAATACCTATGGTTTGAAGTTACTTAGAAATTCACTCAATATATAGTATATAATGTTAAAGAAAAGTATAAATTCATTGTTAGCCTTAACACATAAAATATTTCATGAGGGGGCTGGAAATTGGCTTAGTGGTTAAGAATATTTTCTATTGTTCCTGAGGACCAGATTCTATTCTCAGCTCCCAGTTGATAGCTTATAATTGTCTGTAACTCCAGTCTAGTGTCTGATGCCCTCTTCTGAACTCTGTGGGTCCCAAGCATGCATGTAGTACACAGGCATACATGCAGGTAAATATCTCTCTCTCTTTCTCTCTCTCATACACACACACACACACACACACACTCTCTCTCTCTCTCTGAAAATAACATGCCATGGCAAGTCAAATAAAGTCTTTAAATGACTTTAGCAGCTCCATTTGAACTAGTCAGTTGCTTATGTATACTTACTATCTGACTACTTCTAGTCAATACTTGAGTGCTAGCAACAGAAGTATCTTATTATATGGCCCTATACTGAAAAGCATGTCAGTAGTAAATACAGAACATTAAAATGTTCTCTGAACTAAGAAATTATTTCATGTCTTTTAAAAAATGTTTTAAGTATTATACTAACACTTTTTACTATAGAAGGACAATTACTTGACCATTTTGTGTAGCTGATAGTTATGGGATTCTCACCCCTTCTTGCAGTGTTATAGACACAACAGAAGAAAGATTTCTCTTAGCTTGTAGTTTCAGGGTTTTCATTTCATGTTAGTCAGAGGATGGGGTAGATCCAGAGCAGTTCCCATCAAGGTGTCACAGAAGCAGAGGAAAAAGAGGTTGGGGATCTGCTGTTATCTTCTTCCATCACAACCCCAACCTAAGTTTCCACAGGTTCCCAGAATAGTACTACTTAGAGACCAACTCTTCAAAATGAGAACCTGCAAGAGACATTTCATATTCAGGTCAATACTTAGAACTATTTCCTATCTTCATAAATATTCCTTAGAGATAAGGGAAGATGAAGAATTGAGGTGAGTTCTCATGAAGAAGAGCAGACAAACCAATGCTTTATTGACATATTCAGCATATTCAACATTTGCTATCGTTTTTCATACTTCTCTGTTAGTACCCTAAGTAGCATTTGCTCATTTTATCTTGTCTGTGTCTATCTGTCTGTTTTTGTGGTGCTGCTGATTGAACCTAGGGCATTGCAAGTGATAAGGAAACACTAGATCACAGAGCTATACTCCTAGTATTGCACATCCATTTAAACATAATTTCTTTTTTTCTTTTCTGTTTTTTGTTTGTTTTGTTTTGTTTTTGGAGATAGGGTTTCTTTGTGTAGCTCTGGCTGTCTTGGAACTAGCTCTGTAGAGCAGGCTGGTCTCAAAATCAGAGATATGCCTGCCTCTGCCTCTCCAGTGCTGGGATTAAAGGAGCACAGCACATATGCCTAGTTGTACTTAATTTTTAAATTTTTTTTTTCCATACCCACCACTGCTCCCCCTCCCACCCCTTCTCCCCGTCCTCCACAGCCTCTCCCCACCCCAGCCCCCATTCACTACCCAGAGAGGGCAAGGAATTTCAAGAGAGTCAGTGCAGTACAATTGAGGTGGGACCAAGTCCCTCACCTCAGGAGTGAGGGGGGGGGGGATGAGAGAGATATAAGGGAGAGAAAGGTCAATTGTGTGGGTTATTTCTCTCCTTTCACCTTTACATGGATTCTGAGGATAAAACTTTGATTACTCTGCTTGGTTGTTAAGTACTTTGACTGGCTAAGTCATGTTGACAGCCTTTGGGTAACGACTGCAATCACTAGCCAACCTCTAAAGCAGTTTTGTGTTAAGCATGTATTCAGAACCCCAGAGTTTGTTTGTAACTGACCATGGCTTTCATTCTCAGCAGCTACTGGTTAATTACAGTTCTTATTTTAAATAAATTCCTTACCTTTGAATGTTCAGGGTACCAGGTAATGTTATTTCCTGCCCTTACTTCAGAGTCTTAACAAATCTGAATGTTGAGACACATTCTTTCAACACTCTGTTATCTGACTACAGGTCTTCTTTTCCAAGACTTGCCATATCCTGAGTAATGTGACTATCTGATAATGCTACCCTACTCTGTAATTTTATAGTTCCTAGACATCTTCAATCCCACTATTAACCTTCACGTCAGCTAAGGGATTCATAACCATGGTCATACCCAAAATGTTTCTACCTCTGTCACTGTACCCTCCTAAATATTAAGGCACATCCTGATTGTTGGTAAATGCTCAGGTTTTTAGTGGTCTTCTCCAGCCTGTAAAACCACTCGTAAGTTTTACTTTCTTCTATAATGAAGCTTCCATTTTATGATATACTAACACTTCCTTCAAATGTCCTTTGTCAGTTACCTGAAGCAAATTTCTTTCACATTATTGTTTACCTTCACATCAAGATGGGGAAGGGGGTAATAAAATTCTCAGAGAGGTACTCCAGATTGATATTACCCCCCTCCAGCTGTTTTCCAAGTTATCTCTATTACATATACAATATGCACCTATATAATAGAAAAAAAATCATACATTCCATCTCCCTGTTTAAGTTTAATTTCACTAGGCCAGACATGGCAGTACACTGCTTTAATCCCAGCACTCAAGAGACAAATGTAGGTGATTCGCTATGAGTCTGAAGAATTGTAGGTCAGCTGTGATTACAAAATGCAACCTTTACTCCAAAAAGACAAATTCCTCAACCCAGACTCAACCCCTATTCCTGATCTTTACACTTCCTTGCCACTACCCACCTTTAGATTCTGAAGGCAAGTGTATTCTTTGCCCTAGTAGCACACGTCTCACAGGCTGACAAAACCGGAATAAGCTCACCATGAACAAAGTGAATCACGAGTTCTCTCAAGCTGGCATAAAACTGCAAATAAACAGTAATATTCACTATCTGATTCATCTATTTCTTAGAGGTACTGGGATAAAAAATACTTCCTTGAAGTTCAAAGGAAAGCCGTCATCCCCTTGACAGCGCTCCTGTAGTGTTTTCTCTTGGTTTTATTAACCGTGTGTGAGTGTAACAGTGTGAACATGAAGACTGGAGAACAACTGGTAGTTCTCTCCTGCTGTCAAGTGGGTCAAAGGGTCAAACTTAAGTTGTCAGATTTGGGGCCAAGCACCTTACCTGCTGATCCCACTCTCCAGCCCCAATCACTGTAGTGTCTAATTTGAGATGTGAGTGCATTATATTCATGCATACCTACAGTGAGATACTTTAAGGAGCAAAACCTAATAGTTTTCTAATCATGCACTACACATTTACATAATAACCTTAAAACAAAGCCCTACTACCTTGACACAAATGCCAAAATCAACCCAAGGCGCCATAATTCTGCCACATCTGTTCTTCTATCAGAATTTGATAGCATTTTCTTATCCCAACCCTCATCCGCTAACAGAAGGAATCAGAATAGAAAATAATCTGAACTAGAGGCTGGACTAGAGGCCAGGTGGATTTGAATCATGAAACAGCAGACAGTAAAAGAAGACACCAAGGCATATACTGTTGTGGTTGCAGACACTCACACTTTAGACAGCATAGAGGAGGAGCTAGCAGGGGCCTTTCTGAAAATGACCAGAGAGTAAACTGAACTCTACTGATGACATAGTGTGTGTAAAGATGAGAAGTTATAGGTCTAAATACTTAACTTTTTTAAGCCATTCAAACCAATGATTTTAATTGGAGGGGAGGGAAGTCTTTAAAACAAAACACATAGAAAGTAAAACTACACACACAATGTCATTATTGTTTCTATTTGTTTTATGACATTTTTAGTGCGAACATGTAATTAACAAAGGAAAAGAAAGTCCAAACAAGAATTTCATATAAATCATAATTTGGAACTTTGACTATTTAAAATGTTTTGCACGCATATTTACATTGACCATATTTGGGTGCTTGAGGATCTTTGGTGTTAGGTTTTTGGTTTTTGTTGTTGTTGTGGGGTGTGTGCATGCGTGCATGTAGCATGGTGTGTGTTGGAACATACTTTCTTTCTCTTCCCTACTCCAAAATTTTATTGTTTTGAATACAGTTATTCATGTTTTTAGTGGGCCAAAGTCTTGACTTTATTTTGTATTGTATAACTTCTGTATAATTGTTGAATGGATTTTTTTGGTTGATTGGTTGAGTTTGTGTATCTCTGGCTGTGAAACTCACTTTGTAGATCAAGCGGGCTTCAGACTCTGCCTTTCTATTGGGGTTAAAGGCGTGCACACCACACCTAATTTGAAGAATTATTTTAAGCCATTCCAGAAAACCTATATAAATCTTTGAAGTTTTAAAATTATAACTTATTGGGTAGAGAATGATGAGTTTACATCAGATGTAAACTTTCCTTACGCTTTTGTATTAAATACATTGTGGAAAATGTATTTCATTTACTTAGTGTAAACTGTATTGTTTAGAAAGAGGTTTCTGGCCAAGACTTCCCCTAGGTTCGGACCAGCCTGCAGCCCCCCCAAAATGGCTCAGACGCTTATGTTATGTTAATTCCATCCTGTTTGGCCTATTTCCATCAATCTGTCCTGGCAGGTGGCCCGTGGCTCATCTATTTCATTACATGTTGCTTCCTTGGGCAGCTGGATCAAGTCTCTTCTGACTCCGCCCTCCTTCCACCTATGCTTTTATTTCCCCGCCTATTTCTATGGTGCCTGCTATGGCCAAAACAGTTCCTTTATTCACAGCATATAGAAAGACATTTCCACATCAATATTGTATATAATACTTAGTACAAAGATAAAATTGCCACCAAAGTAACTCATTTTATTTTTTGACAAAATAGCTTACTCTACCAGTGAACTCTTATATCCCTCGATGCTTATTGAACTATTAATGTAAAAAGAATTCTAAAATTGGAAGATGTAGTGGTAGCCTTACTGTCTTAAAATTTTTAGGGTTTACATAAAAACTATGTATTTGTAGTGTTTAAATTAGCAACTTTATGAATCCTTCTAGTAACAAAAACTTAATCAGCTTCTGGGAAGTAGAAGTTGCGATGATTGTAGTAAAGAAATCTTAAAACTGATGCCTGTTTCTTACCTTGGAATTTGTGGCTGTTACTCTGTACTAGCTTTAACTGCCACAGACTTGTTTTTATGGTGCAGATTAAGAGTATTAGTTTTTTGTGATTATTGTAAAATATAGTAGTTTTTCTTTTACTTTCTTCTAGTTATGTTCATATCAGATAATGAAAGTTTTAATCCTGCATTGTGGGAAGAACAGAGGAAACAGCGGGCCCAAGTGGCATTTGAATGTGATGAAGACAAAGATGAAAGAGAGGCGCCCCCCAGGGTGAGTCTGTTAGTTTTTACTTGGAGTATGCTGATAAAGTTTGAGCTGCATACCTATGCTGTGCTATTTGTGGCTACAAAGAAGTATCAGGTTTATTGCATACTCAAAACACTTACTAAACCAAATTATTTCACCTATGAGAAAATTTGAGAGTAGTATAAAACTGCCATTAAAAGGTATGTTTTGGGGAGAGCTCTTTTCTGTCATGTAAAGGCCCATAGTTTGATTCCCAGCACTGGAAGAAAGAAACGGGGGAAAAAGCAAACACAACAACTAAGTTTGAAATACATATTAGAGAAAGAAAAATGTGTATAAATTTTCTTCTATGCCAGGTGTCCAGGTGGATTGTACATTAAGTTTTGAGATTGACATTAGAAATACTAATACTCCATGTTTCTCTTATTTCTCTAGGAGGGAAACTTAAAGAGATATCCGACCCCATACCCAGATGAGCTTAAGAATATGGTCAAGACTGTTCAAACCATTGTACATAGGTTGAAAGATGAAGAGACCAATGAAGAGTCTGGGAGAGATGTGAGACAAGAAGACCAGCAAGTTGTAAATAAGGATGTGAGTGTGAAGGTAGAAACTCAACTCCAACCTAAAACTTGAGACAATTAATACAGTGATTTTAATTAATTACATACTACTTAATTTGTGGATTTGTTCTCAGATATCTAAACTGGAAAGTGAACTTTTTGGATTTTTATTTGCTCATCTTCTGGTACTCTGTCTACAGAATGTCTAGTTTATCATGACAGTGTCAAGATAGCCTTTGAAAAGTCATTACCTTAACAAGTAAGACAGAATGGTTGTCAGAGAGTTATTCTGTAAATATTTCTTCCCTCCCTATTTCATGGTACTGATCCATTTTATTCTAATTTATAATTAATTGCTATTGCAGACATTTGGCATTTCATTTGAATTTTCCAGAACTTTTCTCAGTGCTACCCATCCCCAAATAGAAGTTTAGTCATGTCATTAGGGTCATTGTACATTTCACAGCAGCAAAATGATTTATTAACTGACTCATTTGACACCAGTCTTCTAGAGGAAAAGTCAACCTTTGCTAAATTATGCCTTTTAATATAATCATGGCTCTCTATGGACCATCTGCTCTTCAAATGGACATTTTATCTGTGAGTCTAATTTACATGTTCACAGTTTTGTTTTGTTGTTGTTTTTTGTTTTGTTTTGTTTTTTTGTTTTTTTCAAGAAAGGATTTCTTTGTGAAGTAGTCCTGTCTGTCCTGGAACTTACTCTGTAGACCAGGCTGGCCTCAAACTCACAGAGATTGGCCTGTCTCAATTTCTCTGATTACTGGGTAAAGACATGTGCCACCACCATTTCTTTAATATTAATTTAGAATTGAAAGTTAATGTATTGCTAAAGTTTATATAATACTCAATACAAAGCACATGGACATAAAACATATGAGGTTTTTATCTTTTATGTAGACTTCAGAAAGTACTACATTGAAAAGCAAACTTGATGAAAGAGAAAAGCATATAAATTCTGTACAGAAGATGAATGAACCTGAAGCTGACACCAGTCCTGGAAATTTACCAGTGAGTGCAAATATGAAAGTGTCTGAGAACCTGAAGCATATTGTTAACCATGATGATGTTTTTGAGGTATGACTTCGTTCTGATGTAATCATAAGAGTTTATAATTTAGCATTTCATTGATGTTAACAATAGAAGCCTAATAGTATAATTGCAGACAATATTGTAATTCTTGGAAGATTTCACACTGCTAAAATATCACTCATCATTTTAAACTTAATTTTTGTATTTGTGAGTAAATGACTAGTAAGTAATTAGATTATGATGTGTTGTATAAAACGAATAATTACAATTGTTTTTACTTCCTTATTTTTTTGTAGTAATGGGTATCAAACTCAGGTTTATTGTCCATGACAGGCCTATGTTCTCCCTCTTGTCTACACCCCTAGACGTTGCTTTTGTTTCTGTAACATCAATGTGAAAAATTAAAGATGTAGATCAGTGGTAGAGACCCCTATCAATGCAAAAAACCAAACTGAACAACAGAAAGTGGTTGTTAGGGCTCTACTCAATCATGTAGCTTATGTAAGCATTGAATGTATTACTCTTGTTCAGTGTCTGAGCAAGATACAGTTTCTCACATTGAATAAGTAAAAGCTATAGATCTTTTTAAAAGGCTTTATTGAGAGGTATCTCAGACCTTACACAGTTTACTGATTCAAAGTATATAATTCAGCAGCTTAAACAATTTAAAAAGTTGTAAGGCCATTCCACAGTTACTTGCAGAATATTTTTACAATCACAGAAAGAAAAAGAAATTTTATATTTTTGTCCCTCTTCAGGCTTTGCATCACCCTCAACTCAAAGCAGCTAATACTAATTTTAATTTGTCTGTATATGTTTGCTTGTTCTTGGTATTTTGTATAAACAAAATCATACACTTAATTTTTTTAAAATACTGTCCACTGAGCTATCTTACAGGCCTAATATGTGGTCTTCTATAGTTTTTTCACATAGCATATCATCTCAAATTTCATTCTGTGATATCTCTCAGTACTGCATCTTATTTCTATGGCTGAATAATAGTCTATTGAATGTATATGTCTCAGGTGTAAATGAGATTGGTAAACATATAGGGAACTCTAAACTTTTTGAGACTAGATCTCAGTTTGTAGCCCCAGATGGTCTGGAGCTCACTGTGTAGCCCACATCAGTATAACTTGTGGTATTTCTCCTGTATATTAGCCTCTTACATGCTGGGGGTTTATAGGTGAACTACCATGCCTATCTAGAACTCCATGGTGGTTCTGGTTTTCTAGTAACTTTAGTTCCAGAGGTTTCAACACTCTTCTTCTGGCTTCCATGGGTATTGCTCACACATGGTACACAGACACACATATAGGAAAAACACCCGTCTATACACAAATAAGTATCTTTAAGGATATGAATAGAGATTAGCAAACTATTTTATTAAAATAGTTTTTTTGTGTGCCAAGAACTGGAGCTACCATGTTAGTGCTGGAAAATAACCCTGTGTCCTCTGCAAGGGTAACAAGTTCCCTTAGTTGCTGACCCATCTCCAGTATTCATACCTTTATTATGGCACTTAGGAAGACATAAAAATCCTCAGTACTGCTCCCCCCCCCCCCCCAGAACAAGTTTTGAAAAGAGTTTTTTTTTTTTTTTTTTAAGTTTCATTTTAGTTCCTAAGAATGATTTACCCGGCAAGAGATCGGATTTCATGTATACCATATGACACTAAGATTTTTCTATTAATAGTTGTTGGCAGGTCATTTTCCTTGCTGACACTACCATTAGTAGGTAATCTGGAACATCTGTGGTATATTTGGTTGTAAAAACATGGACAGTACTGGGTGGAGGTGGCTACGGGCAAACACCTTTAATCCCAGCACTTGGTAGGGAGAAGCAAAAGGATCTCTGTGAGTTTGAGGCCAGCCTGGTCTATAGAGCGAGTTCCAGGACAGCCAGAGTTGTTGTTACACATGGACAGTAACGATCCTGATTTCAGAACAAGTGAAAATTTATAATTCATGTTGATAGCAGTCCATCCTATGGTGTCTTAGAAGTTAAGTATACCTGAGAGGTTAAACTTGACAATTAGGGAGAGACTCTGTTAAGAGACTCCTCCTTGTATGAATCTTTTAAAGACAGGACCCTTTTTTTCTCCCCCCTGTTGCCTCACATATAGCTGTGGCACATACTAACTATTAACATTTCCAAAAGTGATGCTATAAATATTTTAATGTTATTAGTAACTGCTATAGTTTTGTGGCTGTGCTTGAAGAAGTTAAGTCATGCAGTTTTTTCAACTGTTGAAATATAAAGAAGTTTTGTATATGTTCTTAGTAACATGCTTTGTTTTCCCTGCAATCTTTTTATGGTGTATTTATTCATTTGAAAAGTCAAAATTATAATTTTTACATTTTTCCCTTTCTTTAAACTAGGAATCTGAAGACCTTTCTTCTGATGAAGAAATGAAAATGGCAGAGATGCGACCCCCATTGATTGAGACCTCGCTTAACCAGCCAAAAGTTGTAGCACTTAGTAATAACAAGAAAGGTTAGATTTCAAGGGGGAAAACGTTAAGCCTAGAAATGGTCTAAGTAAGACATTCTAATTCTGTGGGAGTAAGTTTTATTGAATATTACATTATTGAAACATTTTGAAAACAAAATTTAAAACTGCCCAAAAAAATGTTCTTCTTATTGCCCATTTTTAAAGAAAGATATCAGTAGGTTCCTCCTACCCCCTTTCAGACTTTCTTTGTAAGGACATGGATATTAAAGAAATATAATTATAGATTATATTTTCATTTCTGTTGCTTATCTTCTAAATATGTTACTCTTAGATGCTTAATTTTATCCATATATACATGACAAGTTTGAATTGCTATGAGGCCATGAAGGATTTTGCAAAAAATACTAACGTAGTACCTGGTATATATATATGTGTGTGTATATATATATATATATATATATATATATATATAAAATATACACATTATTTTATTCTTAAACCCTCTTCCCCAATTTTTGCCAACTAATTTTCATGTAAGAAAATACTAGATTCTTATAAAGTAGTAAGTTGTAATGAACACCTGTCTTGTCACACACCTCTTAACAACTGGTGCCTAATTAACTTTGTATTATCTCTACCTCATGTTTATCCCAACTGTTGCCTTCATAGCACTAATGATACTACCATGGTAGTTATAATGATACTTAGAAACTATTGAGTACTTTATTTACCAGTTGCTTAGGTACTACTGTGCTAAACAGTTGGGTGTCATACTATCCTCATAAAAGAAATTCAAAGGCAATCTAATGGTGTTAGATTTATAAATTAAGAAACCAAGACTCAAGTACCTTGAGGTTGATATTTCTAGATCATTTGAGCCATGCTTACAAGAACAACAAACATACCTTTAATTCATAGGCTAGTACCATGATTTACCTAGAATGGAGTTTTTCAGAAAGAGCTTTCTTAGGACTTTTTAAAACTACTCATTACACTTCTGCCTAAGTGGAATGTAAATACTAGTTTTCTTTTCTTTTTTTTATTGTTAGGTAAATATCCACCTCACATATTAAGAGATTACCACTTTATAAGTTGTTCTTTGAGGTTGGAAAATACAGAGGAACACGTTTGGTTCCCAGTTGGGTGACTCACTTTGTAACTTCAGCTCCAAGAGAAATGATACCTCTGACCTGTGGACATTTCACTCAAATGCATATACTGTACACACATAGACATACATATGAAAATAAATCTTTAAACATATGTATGAAATAAGGAAGCTGACCTTTCAAAATTACTGATTTTGCTTATGTACTGCTTACATTGCTCAATTTTAGTATCAAAATAGATTGAAAAATTCCATGTGCATATGAGATAATTTCTTACTCGGATACTGTAGGAAGGTTGTAAATTAATTTTTGTATATATTTAGGTTTTAATTTTCAGGGATTCCTCTGTTTATCTCTCAGTTTGTACATGGAATCAACACAAAAACTTTCCATAAATTCTTATTGAATTTATTATTGCTCTTAAATATTTTGTTGTTTCAGATGATGCAAAGGATGCAGACTCTTTATCAGATGAAGTCACACACAATAGCAATCAAAATAACAGCAATTGTTCTTCTCCGTCTCGGATGTCTGATTCAGTTTCTCTTAATACTGACAGTAGTCAAGACACCTCACTCTGTTCTCCACTGAAACAAACTCATATCGATAGTAACCCCAAAATCAGGTTTGTGAACATTTTAATAAGATTATTTACTTATATAAGTAGAAATAATAAATTCAGGACTAAGCATAAATGTTTTCACAAATATTATACAAATGGCTTAGGCAGTATATATTGCATTTTGAAACTGAATTTTTGAGTAGTGGTTATATACTTCTGTTTTAAAATAGTTTTTCTTAGTTCAGAGAGAAGCAGCAAAATACAGTAGATTCTAAATCTCTAGGTGAAATGAACAAACATAAGTATTTCCGGTGTTAGAACATATAAACAGCCATTTTGAGGAAGTTCAGATTAAAAGAGTTATTTTCATTCTTAGAAATCATGTTATTACATTCTGTTGCTGTGATAAAATGCCATGACCAAAAGCAGTGTAAGAAAGAAACGATTTATTTTGGCTCACAGTGTCAGAGGAGAATCTTTGATGGTGAGGAAGGCATGGCGGCAGGCAGCTGGAATAGGAAGCTGAGAGGTCACACACCTCCAACTCCATGCAGAAAGCAGCAAGGGCGAACTGGAAGTGGAGTGAGGCCTAAATTCTCAAGCCTCCTCCTGGTGACGTACTCCCCTAGCAGTGCTCCATTCCTGTCCTCCAGAGCCTCATGGCCATGTCATAATACAAAGTGCATTTCAGTCAGTGTTAAAGGTTATCTCACTCTTAATACTGTTCAAAAGTCTGAAGTGTCGTCTGAGGCTCAACAATCTCTTAACTGTGACCTCCCAACCTATAAAACTTTTTTTAAAAAGTAAACTCCCTGCAGACCATGGCATGAAATATACCGTATCATTCAAAAGGGAGGATGAGGACATAGTGAGGGAATACTGAACAAAGCAAGACCTACAGTTCCATGCCCAATGTCAAGTTCTGCTCACCCAGCTTTGTGGCCTTTGCCCATTTCTCTCTCTTGGTGTACATATCTCTGTACTTGGCTTTTGGTAGATGTCTCATGACTCTGGTATCTCTTAACAGTTTGGAATTTCTACTGCAACCCAGGCTTTGCTTTCACCATTTTACACAATGACTCTCATGGCCCATTCACGGCAACTCCTTCCTTGCCAGACTTTGCCTGTCCTCAGTGGCTCTCTGAAACCGTATAGGAGGAATCCATGGCCGCCTCACTCTTAATATTTTCATGCCATGGATGACATTGACAAGTTAAACTGACAGGTTTGAGATGGACCCTTGATGCCTCGCCCCACTTAGTTGCATCTTTTATATGCTTAAGCAATTGCTTTCTAGGAGCAGAAACCTCTTGGGCTCTCTTTCATAATTTGGAAATTTAGCTGAGTGGGGTCTTCCCCTGAAGGCCCCCTTCTCATTGTTCTAGTGCAGAGCAGGACACTGCCCTTGATGGTGATATCTCTAGAACAATTACATTCCTCTCTCTAGCACTCTCATTGGCTAGAATATTATTTCCCAGTGTTCTTCTATTCTCTCCAAACTGTACATTTTTCATTTCTTTTGTTCTACTTGCTGTTTGTATAAATAATCAATAGTAATTATACCAGAGACTCAGCATTGTAATGTCTTGAAATTTCATACCCCAAAGAAATTAGTTTATTGTTTTGTTTTTACTCACTACATAGCACTAGCTAGCCTTGAACTTGTAGAAATCCTCCTGCCTCCAGTCTCTTGTGTTCTAGGAAAAAAGGCAAGTTTTTAGCAGAGAAGGCGTCCAAATTCTTGGCCAACACATCAATGAATGGCTTGTAGCACAGTTGCTAAGACAGTTGTTGCTTCCCTCCAACCTCTTGAGCAGGACCTCACCCATTCTCAGTACTGTCAGCACTGCTGTCTCCAGGGCTCTTCTAGAGCTTATTTGTGTTTATGGTTCCTAAGGGAGAGTTTTTAATGGTGGAGAGTCATGGCACCAGGCACTGAGAGATATCTCCAACCTTAGCTGGAAAGCAGAGAGCAAATTGGAAATGAGGCAAGGCTATAATCTCTTAAAGGTGGTTCCTAGTAACTAGGAAGTAATATCCGTTCTTCAGTAAGGCTCCATGCCCTAAATGTTACCCCAGATTGCATCATTGACTAGAGACCGAGTTTACCCACACATGAGCCTATGTGGAGCACTTCTCATTCAGACCACCGTGGAAATGCCATGAAGGTGCCATTGAAAAGTTCATTCAAATACTCTTGTTTGGTGCTATATATTGGCCCCATTTTTGTAGGAAAGATCTTTTGAAAGAAAACTATATGTAAATTTCAAGTCTTTATCAGATAAAAGTTTGGCAATGTAAGTGTAAAAGTTATTTTATTATTTAAGCTTTCAAGAAACTTGGTTGTCTTTAAACCAAACACTTGGGAGGCAGAGGCAGGAGGATCTATGCCAGCCTGGACTACAGTGCTAAGCTACACAGAGAAATCTTGCCTTGGGGGCGGGGAGATCAGAGTAAGATCAAAACAAGATGAAGCCAATCACCTATGGGCTCAGTCTCTTTCTAGAAGTCTGCTTGAATGAAAGATTTAGGCTTCTACTGAACCACATTCTGCTTTTACAGATAATTTAAACCATGATTAGAGTTAAACTGTCCTTAAGTTGTAGACATATTTAGGAAAAAACTTACTAGACTTATTGTAAAAAGAATACTAATTTTCTACCTGAATGTGATCTCAGATATTATATAATCTCTTCTCTTTATTTTGTGCTCTAGGCTTAGTAAAATACCAGTTTTTATAATCCCTTACATGTTAAATAAAATGATTAATTTGTTGAATTATAAAACTTGCCTAATCTTATTGTTGGAACGTAGTATTGTATAGATCATCCTTTTATATAACAAAGTAAGAGTGTTAAGCAAGGAGTATAATGGTACTTTTTATATGCTTTTTAAATAAGAACTATAGTTTTCATGTAGTGCCAAGGACTAGATACATTTGTTCTGTACCACCAAGTATTTTCTATATGACACATTTGTGAAATATTTTCCAAATACATATACCACAGAGTAATGATTGTGTACTTTCTCATTTGATCCCTGCATGAATTTATGTATTTATGTGATTGTTTTAATTTAACTTGTTTATATATTTGGATCTAATTACCACTTGTTAAGAACAGTGGTAGCCTATTATTGCACTTAATATAAAGTGTGAGAATTACTTATATTGTCCTATGTCATTTTCTTAATCACTCAAGTTACTGTATGATTTTCAATGTAGCTTTCCCACCTTGAGGCATTTAAAGTTTTAGCATATTTGTGAAATGACGCAGAAGTTAGACCATTCTGTTCTTGTTCTAAGCTTAGCTCTGTTAACCTGTTTTGTAACAAATTAGATTGAACATGTTGGTGAAAATTTATCTGGTGGAGTTTTTCTGTGTCCCCTCAGTCGCTTCCCAGATAACCAACACAGAGACTCAATATTAATTTTAAACACTCAGCCAATAGCTCAAGCTTGTTTCTAGATAACTTTTACATTTTAAATTAACCCTCATTTCTTATATACCCTCTGACACGTGGCTCATGGCTTGTTACTCATTGTCTACATGTCCTGCTTTTTCTGTGTCTACTGGCATCTTCTCTGCCTCCATCCTTAGTTTAGTTGTCCCGCCTACACTTCCTGCCTGGCTACTAGCCAGTCAGCTTTTTATTAAAATAATTAGAGTGACAAATCTTTACAGTGTGCAAAAAGATTAATGTATAGCATTAATCTTGATGTTATTTATGACTTTTAGCTATTTTACTTATCTCTAACTTAATATAAATCTCTACTACTTGTCAGTTTTTAACTTTAATTTTAACTGATACAGAAACACAAAACTTGTACATATTCATAGGTTATAGATGTTTTAATACTTGTATTTTATAATTAAGGTCTTCACATTGGGGCTCTATTAGTTCTTTTAACTTGTGTTAGCTATATATCACATAGTTACTAATGACTTCTATTACCAAGAAAACTTGCCTTTATCACTTTCTTGTAAAAATATTTTATTTTAGGCAAGAAGATGAAAATTTTAACAGCCTTTTACAAAATGGAGATATTTTAAACAGTTCACCAGGAGAAAAATTCAGAGTTAATGATAAAAAGGATTTTAAGGATTTGAATATTGAAGAGCGACTAGTTCTGACTGAAAAAGATGACTCCAAAGTTGCATCTGCTGAATCTCACCAGTTAGACCATATCAACATGAATCTTAATAAACTTGTGACAAATAATACATTCCAGCCAGAAATAATGGAAAGATCAAAGACACAAGATGTAGTGTTTGGAACAGGCTTTTTAAGTATTCATTCTAAAAGTGAAATTCAGCACACAGAAAATGGAAATAAATATTCAAATTTGGAATCCATAAATAAGATAAATGGTCTTTCTGAGAAAGTTGCACAGTCTTCTGGTAGGACTGAACCACAGGACTCCATTTCTTCTGCTGATGCGGTTATTTCTAAAAGCACTGAAGATCTCTCTCCTCAGAGAAGTGGTCCAGTTGGATCTGTTGTTAAATCTCATAGTATAACTAACATGGAGACCGGAGGCTTGAAGATTTATGACATTGTTAGTGATGATGATCATCTGCCGCCAAGTGCATCAGTTAAAATCACATCCACTGTGGATGGGAAGAACATAGTCAGGAGCAAGTCTGCTACTCTGCTGTATGACCAGCCATTGCAGGTGTTCACTGCTTCTTCCTCATCTTCTGATTTAATGTCAGGTACCAAGGCAGTTTTCAAGTTTGATTCGAATCATAACCCTGAAGATCCAGATATAATGAGAGCTCCCACAGTAACTGGCCCACAGTCTACACCTCAGCTATATGGTCCTCCGCAGTACAATGTCCAGTACAGTGGCACTGCTGCTGTCAAAGACACTTTGTGGCACCCTAAACAGAATTCACAAATAGATCCTGTTGGTTTTCCTCCTCAGCGCCTTCCTAGATCAGAGAGTACAGAAAATCACAGTTACGCAAAGCATTCTGCCAATATGAATTTCTCTAACCATAACAATGTTAGAGCCAATACTGCATACCATTTACACCAGAGACTTGCTCCAGCCAGGCATGGAGAAATGTGGGCGATCTCCCCAAATGACCGGCTGCTTCCATCAGTAACTCGGACTGCAGTTCAGCGACAGAGTAGTGTTTCTTCAACAGCTTCTATAAATCTTGGTGATCCTGGTCTCTCAAGGCGTACTCAGATTTCTGAAGGAGATTATTTATCATACAGAGAGTTACATTCAGTGGGAAGAACACCAGTGATGTCAGGATCACAGAGACCTCTTTCTGCACGAGCATACAGCATTGATGGCCCAAATGCTGCAAGGCCTCAGAGTGCCCGTCCCTCTATTAATGAAATTCCAGAGAGAACTATGTCAGTTAGTGATTTCAATTACTCGCGGACTAGCCCTTCAAAAAGACCAAATGCAAGGGTTGGTTCTGAACATTCTTTATTAGATCCTCCAGGAAAAAGTAAAGTTCCTCATGACTGGCGAGAACAAGTACTTCGACATATTGAGGCCAAAAAGTTAGAAAAGGTAATTGAACTTGAGTTGGGTTTGTGTGTGTGTGTGTGTGTGTGTGTGTGTGTGTGTGTGTGTGTGTGTGTGTGTGTGTGTGTGTGAATTATTTATTTTCCTTAGTAATGGTTCATCTTTTGTCTTTAATCAGTGAAATAAAAGTCTGAATTATTATCTACTTACAACCTAGGTGTGTTTCCCTGTTGCTAGAAGAGTTGTATATTTAGACTCAAGTGAGATGGTTGTGCAGGCTGCTTTCTTACACGGCAGAGTCTGATGGCCATGTGGTCTCCTTGTGCTTGTGTGTTTCTTTTAGCCTGTACACACACACTAGATACAGTACATATGCACAACTATGTTCAGTGTTTTCTGAACTGATCATTACCAATGATGATTATAAAAATATTGTAAGAAAATACAGTGTACTATATAATTACTAAAATAACAAAATATATTTGCAAGTATAAGTATTTCCTCAAATAACTTTTTTCTCCAGTCTGTTTTAAATGGACTAACACTATGGCTGACAGATGACTGGCATGGCATTTATTCTTGACTTTGCTGGATGGCATCTCTGATGTCCTTGAACAACTCAGCCGAGTGTTTCTGTGACTATAGTGCAATTTGGAAATGTTGATAAAATAACTAATGCTTGTGTTCATCTCATAACCTTATTTTTAAATCTGTGTCTTTTGAAAGGGTACATTGTTATGTGGCCCAAATGTATAAAGTATAGTCTTTAAGCCAGGCCTGGTATCATACACTTTATAACTGCGGTACTTAGGCGGCTGTGGATAGCCAGTTTGAAGCCAACCTGGGCTACACGGAGACCTTGTGTTCCTTTCTTACTCCCACCCAAAGACTGTCTTACTGACTCGGTTTTATATGTCTCTGTTTTATTTTAAAAATTATTGTTTCTCTACATACTCAATATATATTTTAAATATAGATGGACATACTAGTGTATTATTTTTTAAAGAAAAATGCATCAAGTATGATTATCTTTTATCCAATTGTTTTTAAATCTCAGCCCTTAATCGTTAGTGTTTAGCTACCATCTGTCAGCTGCAACTACCTCATCTTTTTGTTTGCTCTAATACAGTTGAGGCTGTTTGAGTTTGTGTTCAAGCTGAGATGAAGAGGAACGTGACTTTAAAACTTGTGCTTCACAAGAAGTGGATTTTAGAAGAAAAGGCGATTGTCAAAGAGGCTGTTTCAGAGAATCAGTGTTTTCAATAGGACTGAGATAGAGGAATGAATTCAAGATACTTCTCAAGCAGACAGTCACAGTTTGTTTGTAGTTGAGTATTCCTGTAGTCACTGTAGAAAAGGACAAACATGAGGGTCTGTGCTCTGTGTAGGTGGCTATTGGGTTTCACTGTTTCAGGAGATAGGGGAGGGCTAGCAAAAGAAGGTTCTTACTTCATGTAGTTTACATCATAAATGGCTTATTCTCCCACTATTCTCTTTGATAGAGGTGTGTCTGGACTTCAGTAAATAAGAAGTTGCTTTTAGCTATTGTTGAATGTGCCTTTTAGCTTTTTTGTTTCCCATTTGCATAAAATACCTATTTAGAAATTTACACTGTTTGTTAGTAAATATATGACAGTTTTCTAGTTGTGTCCTGAAAGTCAACAATTAACTCAGTGGATTAATGAAATAAAAGACTTACTGTAAGAAAGGAAAGTGCAAAACTGGATTCAAATTCATAGCTGACCAGAGAGAATGGGAGGGAGATATTAACGATTTTCTCATCCACTGTGCAATGGTGTAGTAATTTCTGGCCTAGCCCTGAGGTTCTGACCCTCTGTCCCACAGAAACACTCAGACGCTTAAATTAATATTATGCTAATTGACCTAGGGCTCAGGCATATAACTTGGTCTTTACTTTTTAACCCATTATTCTTACCTTGTTCAGCCATGCAGCTTGACACCTGCATAGTTGTTCTCTACATCTGCTGGCTTTTCTGGTGTTTTTGTGGCATCTCTTCCTGTTCCCAGAGTTTTCTTAGACTGGTAGCCTCGCCTACACTTCCTGTCTGCCTTCAGCCAATCAGGGTCTTTATTAAATCGGTAGGCTGGACAGTCATTTACAATGGAACAGAACACAATCCCACTACAGTGCAACTCTGTAATGTTAGTACTTGCTGGGGTAGAGACAGTTACTCAAGGTCTACCTGAAGCTATATCATACCCTGTTTTCAAAATAAACAATTTTTCTCAGGTAAGAAGGCTAAGAACAGAAAGAGACATAGACCTTCCCACCTTGGCTGAATTAGAGATTTATTTATTTTTGAGAAAATTTGATAGTGTGTGGATTGAGTTAAAAAGACAGAATGTTCTAACAGTTAAGTTTACTAGCACTCGCACAGTGCTAGAAGGCATAGTGTAGCTGTTTTGTGTAAACTAGTTCTAAAGTTACATAGAACCTTAAGATACTCTATCACCACATTGAGATTTTTTTGGAGGGTGTGATATAATGACATTTCCTCTCCTGTTCCTCCCTTCAAGCCCTCCCACGCACTCCTTCATTCTTTCAGAGTCATGCCTCTTTGTAAGTTGTTACTGCATGCATATATGTGTACATGCGTTTATTCAAATTAAGTAGACCCTGCTTAGTTCAAAATAGTATCACTTGGAGGTATATTTTGGGACCGTTTGCTGCTGTACACCAGTTGGTATGCTTTTCTCTGGGGAGACCACCTCCTGCTCCCTACTTTGCTCAGTGCCTGCAGTTCTTTGTAGCATTACCACATTTTATGAAGGAAATTGAGGATATCAACAGCCGAATAACTGGCCTGGGATAATCTATGCTATGTGGCAGGAAAGGAATACTTAAACCCATGAGGAAATTTTCACTGTGACACAGTGAATCATAACCATTTTTTTGTTATGAGCTGAGAATTGATAATAATATAAGGGGCATTTTAGGATTTTCCAGGCAAATGTGTCCAGCATGAATTGATGATTCATACCTCATCTAAGGCTGTGTCTTTTGTAGAAATGAACTTGAAAGATAATTAAATGTAATTTTTAAATGTGTGTGTACACATGTGTGTACACGTGTGTGTACACATACACTATCGTCAGAGGAAAACTTGCAGGGATCCCTGGGCAGGCTTGATGGTACAAGCACCTGTATCTTCACTAATTTAAAATATTTTTTAGTCTTGAAATGAAAGGAAGAAATTTAAAAACTTGACTTGTTCATCAGCTTTTTTTTTTTTTTTTTAATCCACATAGTTTTGAAAATGGAGTTTTTAAGCATTGTGATGCAGTGGGGAGATTTGGAAATTATAACTTACTTGGTTTTAAGTTAATTGAATTTGATGTAATAATAGGGCATGCAATTATTTCTAGCCTTTATTATAGTAAAAGGCATACTTTATTTTCTTGTATTGAGAACTGTTCTAAAAGCATTAAAAAAGATTCTGAAAGTTGCTTTTTTTAATTTATAGAAACTATGCTGTAGTCTGGCATTTTTTTCATTGGATTTTTTTCATTGGATGTGGGAATGATAACATACACAGGCAATATCAGCACTTCATAATGATGCTACTAATTAACTCCTTCAATAGCAACAAAAGTTAGACTATAGATTTCAAAGAGTTGGTTCAGGATGTTGCAGGATAGTAAAGGACCCCTGCTCCTTCCTTTCTCACTCGTGCATGTGTACATGCACACACACATAATTCACGGTGGAAGAGGCAGATTAGGAAAAGGCTTCCCTTCCCTTTTGAGGATTAGAGGTTTTTTGCTTTGCACAGTAGATAATAGTTTATTAAAGCATATGGGTTTCTAATCATAGTTTATAACCTTTTGGTTATAACCTTCTCCTTTGTCCATTAAAAAAAAACTGTACTATAGGGATTTAAACACTTAAAAAAGATTTTACTTTGAAAATTTTACCACTGGCTTAATTAAACTAACAAGGAAAATTGAAAAGGAATTAAGTTAGGTGGTGAAGCACATCTTTAATCCCAGCACTCTGGAGGCAGAAGCAGATGGATCTCTGTGAGTTCATGGCTAGCCAAACCTTTTTTTTTTTCTTCAGAATTTAATTTTAAAAATCAGATATGAAGTACTGCAAGCCATATTATTATTAAAGCAAAGTAGTAATTGTCTTTTTTATTGTTAGATGAGAGACATCCATCTAGGACAGCGGTTCTCATCCTGTGGTTACAACTCCTTGGGGGTCACATATCAGATATTTATATTATGATTCATAACTAGCAATTATAAAGTAGCAATAAAATAGTTTTATGATTAGGGGTCACCACAACATGAGTTGAACTCTTAAGGTTTACAGCATTAGGAAGGCTAAGCACCACTCTTCTAGGGCCTGGATAACACTGAAGTTTGTACTCAGCCCCATTTTCTTGCTATTAGATAACCATCAACAATATTAACAACAGTGTCTAGGATACTATGCCTAGCATTAGATCGAGTTAACATGTTAAAATTAGTACCTTAGAATCCACAAAATAACTAAGGAGTCATAATTTTATAGGTCTTTTTTCCTTTTGAAAGTACATGTTATTTCTTGGTATTAGTTATCAACTTCAAAATCTAGAGAAGGCATGTTTTTCCTAATTGTATTATGTAAGTGCTTATTATTTCATTTCATTATTTTAATAATAATTAATGCCTAAAATGTGCTTGCCCTGTTTTAGCCATCAAGCCCTGTCCACATTGAAAACTAGCAGCTAATAATAAGTCTAGGAATGATGAAATCAGAATTGTATTTATTAAGGTGCATCTTTAATTTGGGGGCCAAAATACAAGGGTCTTCATGAAAGCCCAAACTTTAGAAGGATACTATCATTGGTCCACCACTAACTCCAGAATGCAATAACCCTTAATTTGTATGAGAAATCTTTAACACATGCTTCTTCTAGAATTGTGTCCACTCTACAGAGGACACAGTTTTGTTCTCAGCACCTATGTCAAGTGGTTTGGAGCCTCTTATAACTCAAACTCCAGGCAATCTGATACCCTCTTCTGTTCTCCATGGGCACTCACATACTGGACATGCATACATATGTACATAAATAAAAATAATAAAATCTTTTTTAATGTTACATTCTACAATTATTTTTTAAAATGTAGAATTATTAGTTGCTGGTAAATTCATCTGATGGTGAGAAATTTGCTTATATACAACTTTATATAAATATATACATACCTGGCTATGTGCTCACTTTCTATTTCAGACATATAATATGATAAATGTCTAATAAAAAGAAACTATATGCTTACACTTCTTTGGTTCTTATACAGATGATTAAGCATTATGATTATTTTTGTTATTTATATGTTTGTGTACTGTTATATGGCTGTATGTATCAGTTTCTTTCTGGCTCTGAATTCAGTGTTGCATGATACTGTTTGTGGTATGGGTGGGGTTACTTGTAAATAAATCTGTGTACATAACATGTCTTGTGCATTTTGCATGCTACACTAATCTTCTGTAAATCTACCCTTTCTTTATTCAGAGTATGCTGTCAAGGTCCTTTAATTCCACTCTTACTGCTGTAAGCAGCTCTCACTATGGCAGTTCTAGGGATCTGCATGGCAGCCAGGGCAGCCTTGCCCTGAGTATTGCAGACGGAAGAGGTTCTGGTGGGCACATTTTTCGAGTGAGTACCGACAGTAGGCTAGTACTTTTAGTACACAAGTGAGAAAATTCAGATTTTGAGTGTCTCAACGTTTCTAGGGGGAAAGGTTCTGTGAGTTACAAATCTGTGTCTTTTCTGGGTTCTTTGTAACTTAGTTCTACAATTTCTGTCTCCAGTTTCTTTGGTCATAAGTTAATGGTTTAACTTGGTATTATTTAGTAAGTCCAGTAAATAAGGATCGGCTAATAAAAAGCACTGTATGCACCAAAGTTTAATCATATTTCAGTGAATATGACTAAATATGAGACTGGAGAAGTTGCAAAAGTATCAGCAGAAAGGAGAAATCCCATATCTTAATTGAACACTTTTCATCATGGTCATTAATGGTGAAGATTTATTATCTGGTGAAAGTTTAAGAGTAAGTCGTAGAGACTGCCAAGATAAACAAAACAAGTATGCTGCAGCTCAGGAAGGGCTTACAGTGTTAACACAGCCTCTAAAGTCCCCTCTGCCTGAAAGACCTTCTTTTCCACAGCCTTATTTGATTACTCCTCAAAGTTTATTTCCATTTTGACTCTTGATTGTTCTAGGCTTTTCACTTGTTTCTCAGGCCCCTTCCTCCTTCATTCTGACTCTCCTCTGTTATGCTCTTGAGCAGGAGCAGTTTCCTGGATTCAGTTCACTGTGGCTGCTCTGAGCTTCTCTTGCCCTCTGCTCCACCATCTGCTATCACTTGGTTTCTTTGCTACGTAGCTTGAGCAGTCATTGAGCTTCTTAGGAAGAAGAAGACTGGTGGCTGCTGAGCCGGCCTTTGAGGGCAGCAGACCATGAGTGGCTCCATTAACTGGGGAATCTCTGCCATCCATAGTCGTCTAGAACAGTTCTTCCTCCAAAGATATTTTGCCCTTATTTTTCTTAGATTTAAAGTCTACACAGACTTAGAATTTTGGTTTTTCATTCACAATATGCTTGTTCTTTTTAAAGAGTGCATAAGCCTAGTTGTCTGTTCAGGCTGGAGTTTAAGTTTGTAGCTTTGAGCTATGGTGATGATTATATATTTTAAACATATATCACAAGAGGAAAAGAAAAATGAAGTAATACTATTAGTAGACAAAATTAGATAAAATCACAACAAAAAATGATAAACTGTGCTTTGAACTAGCAACTAACTGGGCATGATAGATCCATTGCAAATATTACTTTTTAAGATTAAATTTTGAATCCTTAAAATTTTATGTGTTTATATTTATTATAATAAATAATTAGGGATAATGACATTTAGCCTTCTTTTTTCTCTAAATTTATCATTAAGTTAGAATGCGATGAGCAAATATTTAGCATGTGGAGATATGAGTTAGTTAGTTTTAAAGCGCTTCTTTAAAACAGTTCCTTTAAAATATTGAGCCAATATGAATGTGACAGAATTGCACAGCAAGTTTTATACAGTAGGTTATTGATATTGTACATCATTGTAATCAAGGGGAGATCTGGGTAGTATCATGAGACCAAAGCAATACCAGTTCATTTTCTTTTCATCAAAAACACTTTCTTTAGTTATTAACAATAAATAATATATTGGTTGCTCTTAAAATTGGAAAGAATTAGCTTTAATTACTGGCTACACTTAATTGACTAAAGATATTAAATTATAAGTATAAATGAAACTAAAAGGAAAAAACATAAAATGGTAAATTTATAAAGATTAACAGTGTCTTTATAAATCTTTTTGCACATTACAGGAACAAATGTCTTGCCACGTACCTTTGAAGGAAGCTAAAGGAACTGTTGGCAATGATGGTTATAGTAACTGACTTGAGTCCTCACCCTGCAATCCACAGTCTTTCTTCCTTAATCTTCTTTCATGCATCATCATCGTTTTTTTCCACATCTTAAAGTTTATTATTTGTTTAATTTTTTTCCTTCCTCATTTGAAGCATCCCCAGACATGCAGTCCAGGAGATTCTTGCCAAGATGATAGATTGATTTCAGGAGAACAGAACTACTCATCAGGTGCACTTAGTCACAGAGATCCTCCAGACAGCCTGACGAAAGTAGGTGGTCACAGCAATAAACAAAGCAGTGTCTTTGAGCTTACTGTGTTTTCTCAGTGTTTAAATATGAAATCTCATCTGTACTTTGAAAATATTTTTAAGGCCTTTCTTGGAACAAGATAGAATTTTTGCTATTTGTGTTTATTCTATGATTTTTCACACTAGAGAATCAGTTTATAGTTACATTGCTTGCTATAATTCCACCTGCATATTTTAGAATTGACATTCTTGATAATAAACATATTTGGAGAGTTAGACAATGGCTTTGTCATAAATTGTCATAAGAATATTTTATTGTTAATTAGAAACATTTGAAAATATTTAGGTAGAATTAGAAATCATCTTGAAAGACCTTTGTATTAGTAGAAAAGGTGATCATTGTATTTTGCTTTTTGGGTTTTTTTTTTTAATATTTTGTAGGAAAAAATTATATAGATTATTCATGGTAGTGCCAGAGTTATTTCTTATTCTCTCTCAGCTATTTTTGTTTTAACCAATTATATACCTGTAATGTAACCAGATAGAATAATTATTAGTCACGTTTATTATCTCAACTCTTATGTTGCTCTTGAGGGTAGGCATTCAGGCATGTGATGTATAAGCTCATACATGCTTATTTATTTTATCCCTTTTCTTTTAGTTGAAAGCCGTCATTCAGTTTATTTTTCTTTTTAATATGCACTTAACACTTTAGTTCTTAGCACTTTCTTTTTAATTTTATGAGGCATTGGCTTAATGTATTTTTTATATTTAATACTGATTGAGACAGATGTCAACAGCTTCTCAGAATGAGATAAGCTCAATATATGTCTATGTCCTAGCACTTGAAACCCACACTGGAAGATCAAGAGCTTGAGGCCAGCGCAGGCTACAAGGTCAGGGAAGGTGAAGCAAGAAAGATGGCTCAGTGGATAAAGGCAGCTGTCCTTGAGTCTGACAACATGATGACAGTCTCTGGAACCGACATGGTGGAAAGTTGTCTGACCTGCGCATTTGCCATGGCGTGCATGCACCTACTTTAAGAGTGTATAGCTTTCGTCCTTAGAACCAAACCTTTTTTGTATCTTTAGCAAGATTCAAATTCATGGCATACAGCTCTAAAACTTTTGCCCAACATCTATTTTTGGATAATTTTAAAAGAAATTTTGTTTTTCTGCTAATTTCCTTGTGGGCAGATTTTTTTTTCTGTTACCCAACAAGAAATTTTAAATGATTGAATAATGAAAGCATTTATTTCCTTTTCTGTGTAAAATTCTTACATGTGAACATTTTTGAATGTAGACTCTTTAGGTAGTTTTTTTTACAGAATGGAATAAGCTATTCATTTACAAGTGTAATCCCAAGTCTAAAATTCAGGTTCAGTTTTTAATACATGGGGGTATTAAAGGTAGCTCACTAGCAGCAAACTAAAAATCTCAAAAGTATTAGTGGTGTTTCTTTGTGGGAAATAAAGTGGAACATCAGCATTTTAATTTTTGTGTTTCTTTTAATATTCCATAAAATTAATATTTAGAGAACATAAATTACTGATAATGCACACATGCATAAAGAATAAATTACTTGTTTCTTTGTAGGTAGCTGAATTGACTTGTTATTTCTGAAAAGGAAGAATTAAAGTTAGAAAATATATTCAAATTATGAAAAAACTACACTCCTGAAGTAGTTTATTTTTTCTTGAGAAAAAACATAATTACATACACCTTTTGTGTATGTGTGTAATGACTTGGTATGATAAAAGAATACCCTTCTAATAAGCTAACTTGTTTAATTTTCTTTTAGTATATAACAATTTGTTTTATGTATATCAGTAGTTAAAAGTTTTTTAATATACTTGTTTCCTACTTTAATATTGGTAAGTGTAACAGATTTATATCTAAGAGAAAAGCAATTAATTTAAAATGAAGATGGGACTTTCATTTAAAAGTTTGCTGATGGATTCAATCAATAAACATGCAAGCAAGTTTAAAATTTAGACATTAATAACTTTGTTTCTTTTGGAAGGTTTAAAATTAGAATATAGTGAGTTAACTCAGTATTTAATGGTGTATAATATTAAAACTCTAGTGCATTTGTATTGCTCCAAAAATATCCAAGTGCTTGTAATAAAACATTATTACTGGTCATTTTAAAGATAATTCATGTTTTTCTTAGATGCCTTTGAGTAATGGACAGATGGGCCAGCCTCTCAGGCCTCAGGCAAATTATAGTCAAACACATCATCCCCCTCAGGCATCTGTGGCAAGGCATCCCTCTAGAGAACAACTCATTGATTATTTGATGCTGAAAGTGGCCCACCAGCCTCCATATACACACCCCCATTGTTCTCCTAGACAAGGCCATGAGCTGGCAAAACAAGAGGTAAGAATTATCAAGTCTGTTTGAAATATTAAATTAAACTTTCCATATATTTATAGGTTAATAGCAATATATCCATATAGAATTTTAACAGTAATTTTTACCCTTTTAAGTTTATAAATTTTAATTTTCTAAAGTGTTAAACTTCGTATTTTTCAACTTAGCTTTATGATCATGCAACATAGGATTTAGTGTTGGGGTGTGGTTTTTTAAATCTTAAGACTACTTGTCCAAAATACATTGACGGTGCTCTGGTAGATTTTCTCCTAAGACTATAAATAGTAGACTATTAACCTGAAGTGGTGCTGTTCTACACCAGCGTCTCAGCTTTTAGATTTGGAAATTTAGCTATAGTCTCCAGACCACGTTGAGGGGTTGGTCTCCAAGATGTATAGGCCATAATTTCATATGTCTTAATGGTTTATTTATGAAGTGATAGCATGGAAATCCTTGGTTTTTATCACATCTTGTTTTGACTGAGTTTGTGGTAAACAGTCACATACTGTAACAGAAATTTAGCTTATATAACCTGCTGTACCAGCACTTTGAAGGCTGAGGCTGGAGGGTAGTGTATTCAAGGCCAGCTTAGATGCATCAGAAAATCCAGGCTATCCTAGATTGTTTAGTGAGACCCTAAAGTGAGACCCAGCACTTAAGAGCCAGAGGCAGGAGGATCTCTGAGTTCAAGTTCACCTGGTCTACTCAGCAGATTCCAGGCCACCCGGGGCTACATGGTGAGACCCTGTCTCAAGAAAAGAGAACGTTTCTGTAGGGATATGTTTCAAATTTAATAAAAACCAGTCTGGAATATCAGAGGACAGAGCCATCTCTTCCAGTCTTTGGAGTTTTTTGTTTGTTTTGTTTTGTTTTCTCCAGACAGAGTTTTTTCTGTAACAGTCCTGGCTATCTTCAAACTTGCTTTAAAGACCAGGCTGGCTTTGAACTCACAAGAGATTCTCTTGCCTCTGCTTCCCGAGTGCTGGGACTAACAGTGTACCACCACTGCCTGCCTGGGAGCCTGGAACTTGTGTAAACTAAGATGACCTCAAACTCAGATTTTCTGGGATTAAGGGCATAGGTCACCACTCCCAGATATTCCCTGTGCTGGGATTAAAGGTGTGAGCTACCACTGTCTGATCCTCCTAGACTGACTGTGGGTAGATCCCTATGATATCTCAGACTGGTTTTTATTAAATTGGAAACATATCCCCAATGTTTCTGCATCTCTTATCTTACAGTAGTTTATAGAAACTGCTATTAGTTGATCTGATCTTAAAATTCTAAACTTCCTGAAGCATATACACAGATAGAAGAAATGAAAGTTGATTTTCTACAATCAACTCTGCATGTTAAGTATCTTATAACACAAGACAGTAGGCAAAGAGTGCATGTAATTTAGATGGTCTATAACTGAAAAGTGATGGGAACATGTATATGTGTTCTGTAGGTATGCACCATGCTGTAAAATTCATGCTGGCTAAACAGTGAAATAGAGCCAATGTCAGTTGATGGCTGAAGTCATCAGTAAAGTTGGGAGCCACACTTTGTAATCTGCTGTCCTAACTAACTCACTAACTCATTAACATTAATAATGATGCTCTGTGCTGTTGTGTCACTGAATTGGCCTAAGTGTTCATTTTTGATGGCTCCTTTCTGCTTGAACTTAATCTACCAATATTTAAATATAGGTATTATTGTATAAATGTTTCTGGTATAGTGATATTTTCTTTGTTTTCATTTTAAATTAGATTCGAGTAAGAGTAGAAAAGGATCCAGAACTCGGATTTAGCATATCAGGAGGTGTCGGGGGTAGAGGAAACCCTTTCAGACCTGGTGATGATGTAAGTATTTTTAAATGTTCTTGAACATTCATAAGGTCTCACTTATTAATCTCATACTTATTAGATGAAAATCTAATGTAAATCTATGTGTCTTTCATCTTTTTTCTTTATTATCTTTGTTTTTTTAAATTTTCTCATTCCATATTTGAAGGAAAGAATTTAACCAAAAATGTGAATATTGATGATATTACCAGTGAATTTTAGTTTTGGTATTGCTTCTCCAAAAGTCCATAGAAGTGATTTTATTGTCAGAATTACTAGAGGCAGAAATCACGTTGACCTGTCAAGAGTGGTACTCTGAAAAGTCAGAAGACAGATTTCACCGTGTTCTAGTATTTGCGTGGTATTGAAAAGGGTTTTTCTTGCTCCTGAGTCATGCTTTCAGTTTGTAGTTTCTCCTTAAATAATTTATTTTTATGTGATTGTTTATTAAAGGGTATATTTGTAACAAGGGTACAGCCTGAAGGACCAGCATCAAAATTGCTACAGCCAGGTGATAAAATTATTCAGGTAATTAAATGAAATTTTTTTATTATTTTCTTTCATTTTACAATAATTTTATTATACAGTAAATACTTTCTAGTGTGTTAGAGTTTTAAATATTTCTACCTTATACTTTGAAAATCGTGTTTATACATTTGATACATTATAGTAAGTGGTTTCTGGCCTGTGTGGCCTGTGGTCCAGACCCACAGTTCTGCAGTCCCACAGAAACACACAGACGCTTATATTAATTTTATACTGATTGGTCTATGGCACTGGCATATTACTACCTATCTCTTGTTCTTAAACTAACCCATTATTCTTATCTTGTTTATCCATGAGGCTCTGTACGTTTTCTCAGAGCAGCATTTCAACTTCTTTCCTCTGCATCTCATTGGCATCTCTACTCTTCCTGTTCCCAGAGTTTTTACTCTGGTAGCCCCACCCACACTTCCTATCTGCCTTTGGCCAATCAGCGTTTTTATTAAACTAGTAGGCGGGACAATTATTTACAGTGTAACAGAACATAGTCCTACTACAGTACATCATTTTGTTTTAAGTTTAGAAATGTTAATTTTTACTAAGGATCTTCGTGGAAGCTAGTTGTCATTCATTATATTAAATAGTAAATTTCAAAACCTGAGAAACTGCTTTTGCATTTCCACTCCCTTCCTATGTTACTTCAGTAACTTACTTTACCTAAGTACATACAGTATAGCATTCTCTTTGTATATAGTCTGCTTCCTCCTACTTTAACTAGTACTTAGTTCAGACAACGATAAGAAGTAACTAACCTTCACACCAAAAGTGATAGAGACATTAAAGTTTAGTAGTTGAAAGTACAAACCACCTTATATTGAATCCTTGCTCAACCCTTTTTAATGTTAACTCAGTGCCTACTTCAGCGGAACATACACTAAAATTGGAGTAATTCAAAGGCTGGCATGCAATTTATGATATAATTTTTAAAGGTTTTTATTTTCTAATTTTAAACTCAGAAAACGCAATAGGAACTGTGTAACAAAAGTGATCACACTTTGTCATACTATCTTTACTATTCACTTTTTCTTATATTGTAACAGGCTCTCTTTTGGGCCACCAACCAGCTCCCAAATCATGACATGGAGACTTATTAGATAGGAATGATCAGCCTCAGCTTACACTTGTTTTTTGCTCGTTCTTGTAAATTAATTTAACCTATTTCTCTTCATCTACATTTTGCCTTGGGGCTTTTTACTTTTATTTCATCAGTATGTCTGACTGACCCTGGGAGTCTCCCTCTCTTTTCCCTTGTTCCGTCTCCTCCCTGAAGCCTAGACTTCTCCTCCTACTTATTCTCTGCCCACCAGCCCCACTTACCTCTCTCCTGCCCAGCTAGTGGCCATTCAGCTTTTTATTAGACCAATCAGGTGCCCTAGAAAGGCAGGAGACACAGCAATGCATCTTTATATAGTTAAAGTGATATTCCACAACATAAACATAACACATCTTTGCATAGTTGAAGAAATGTAGCATAAATAAATGTAACACATATTTGCCTAAACAAGTATTTCACAACATTATTTTCCCTCTATCAATATCCCCCCGCCTCACACCCGTATTTTTCTGTATAACATGGGAATCTGTGCTTTCAGTTTTGTGACAGGGAGTTACTATTTTTGTTCAGACATTCCTGGGTTTTCAATCCCCTGAAATAAAATGAAAGAATCTATAGTGTTCTCTTTAAACATGAAAGGATTAAATTCACATGAAGCACTTTAACATGTATGTCTCTCTAGTGCAGAATAAGAACTCAATAAATGTTAGCTAGCGTTTCTGTAACATGTATATTGGTATTGAACCATGGCTCCAGTAAATGGGAAGTCTAGGCATTGCCTTCAATTACCCTTGTAGTTTGGGAAGCCTGGGTGTACCTTAACACATACACACAACACCCTATCTGATCCTGTCTTAACAAGTGCTTCCCAGCATTAGACAGGTTGTAAATTGTCAGAAATTTACAACTAGAAATGCAAATGTATTTCTAAGATTTTCCCTAAAAGCTGTTTTTCCTATTTGTTCTAGGCTAATGGCTACAGTTTTATCAACATTGAACATGGACAAGCAGTATCCTTGTTAAAAACTTTCCAGAACACAGTAGAACTCATCATTGTACGAGAAGTTTCTTCATAAGCACTATGAAACAAACAAACAAAAAAAAAAAAAATGGGGAAGATAGCAAGATTTATTGGAAGACACTTGGAGGGGAAAATGACTATTTTGCTTATTTTTATATATAAAGAAGAACTCAAACAGTTGGCTTGGAACTTGTACATTACTGAAATAATGGAGCTTGTGGTTAGAGGGGAAGAACCACTGTACAGAAGATAAAAGAGACTGTTAAATTAATATCATATGAAATTTGTTGTTAGGTTTTTAAACTTAGCAAATCAAGGCTACAAAAACAAATCATGTTGCTTTTGTATAGATTGTAGGTTTATTTTTGGATTTCATACACATGACTGACTGTACGCAAGGCAATATAGTTAGCCTTGATTGTAGCCCAGAGATAGATGGCAGAGCTATCTATTTCATAGCTTCTGTGCCCTTATTTTTATCCAACTGGTATTAATGTTTTTTCTGCCGAACTGCTTTTTTCCATGTGGGTAAGAGATTTGAAGTGTTGGCTTTTGCTATGTGCATACTTAAGAGTGACTAAATGAAGTTGGTGCTGGTGGGTTCACTTTCCGAGGCCAGATTAAAACATTATTTCCTATAAAAATCTGAGGCTAACAGTGAAAAAAAGGTTATCTGATAATGTATTTTTATTGATAGAATAATGCAATAAAATACATAATGTCTTTTTAAAAGACAATAATTGCATTTTATGAGCTCTACAAGATCGATTCTTATCATAGCTGTTGACTATACATTTGCTACTGGTGATTCAATTTTTAATTTTTTTAGTTACTGAAGTTTTTAACTAATGTAGATGCATGTCCACACATTTCCCAGACTAAAGTTTCCTGATGGTTTTTTTTTTTTTTTCTTTAGCAAATGGTGGTACTTGCAATCTAATTTTTATAATTAGTACTCTATCTTGATCTAATTTATAATTTTTATTTTAAGAAGCAAATGAAACTAAAAGACTAGGTTTAAGATTGTGTATGTTGCCTATAATACAAAGTGTCAGAAGGATTTGGAAAGCCTCTTGATTTTTGTCTGGCCTGGCGTGGCCTAGGTAAAGTGAAAGGAAAGGCGGAGTGTGCGTGGAGCTAGGAAACCAAAGCAAGTCTGTGAGACTGGCACAGTGATAGAGAATTGCTGTGGAGAGTTGTAAAGCAAAGGATGGTCCTTGAGGCCTACCAGTGTGTACAGTGTTCAGTAAAGGGCTGTTCCTACAGATAACATTAAATGTCAGCTCCACACCTGAGAGTCTGTAAAGGGTTCTACGTCTATCAGTGTAATAGTGTTTGACCACCAATTGCCTTTCTTCCTAGTTAGTGTAACAAGTATTTGATGACAGTGGTTATTAATTTTGTTTATCCAAACCGTTAATTTTATTTGCTTTTTTTTATGTAATCAAATAAAATTTGAATGACATGTGGGGATAAGAAGTAATGCATGGTTATTTGGACCAGAGGAAAGTGCCATAGGAGACCAGCAACTGTTTTTAATTGAGGCTAGTCTACAAAATTTGCAATATTCAGTTCTCGAATTCATTTTTTTAAATTTCTAAAAATACATAATTTGGGTATTTTTAATATGGTTTGCTTTTTTCTTCATCCTGTGACTTAGTTGGGATTCTTATAGGACTAGCTGAAATAGGACCTGCATTATTTTTACAAAATGAGTTGGAATCATTTCCATTTCTAGTCAGAATAGTCAGCACTTTTGAAAATATTTGAACTCAGATTGCACTTCTTTCAAGCTGTTATCAATTGGGTATTGTACTGTATAGTTTTAATATTTTGATTGAGACCCTTTAACAACTCTTTGTAAATTTTAACGCATTCTAGTTGATTTTTCAGTACTCTTTACATAGGAATTGATTTTTATGAATATAGTAGAAGAAATGTGCTGCATTTTGATAAAATTTACTTGTATGTGTTGTAATCTCTAAAACAAAGAATGACAAACAGCTTCTTTAATATAGTCTTGGTGTTCACTTTATTCTTACTTTATGTCGGCGCTGTAAGATCATCCCTTTATTAATGTCACAGTTTCCCTGTCACTTTCAGTTATGAATAATTAAAATAGATATAACTGCACAGTTCTCAATGATCCTACCTTGAATGAGAATTGTTGGTTATAATTTTGTAAAAAGAATTAGGCTTCAAAGAATCAAGGCTTTTACAGTGATCTACTCTGCATATTCCATTGAAATATGATGACTACAAATGATGTTATATGCACTGTCATTTTATTTCACTGTAGTTCCTTTTCATTTTGGAGTATTCTTGAAATTTTTATTAGAAAGTTCATTGCTAACATTTGGAATAGCATATAATATAGAGTAAAGTAAAAAATGTTAGATAGTAAAATTTGGCACTTAAACTAATACCCAAAGTTTTCCTACAGAATGAGGCGTGGGTGGGACTCAAAATTACTCTTCGTGAAAATCATGTTATCATAACAGAATTACAGAGTTTGAATAATAATCTGTATCTTTTGAAGAAACACAGAAGCCATTTTTAGTTTGTACTGTTTACTAAATTGTAGTAATGACCATGCTCAAAACTGACTTTAGTCACTGCTGTGTAGCAAGTTTTTAAAACCAGAACCGTCTTGTTTGCAATAAATCTGTTTCAGTGTGGTACCCCAATTAGTAGAGAATTACACCAGTCAGAATTATCATTGAGGGGCTCAGGATACACTCAGTCTGGAAGGTACTGTTCACAAGAACCTGAGAGCCTATGTGTGGATATGTAAGACCCATATAAAAAACCCAAGTGTGGTAGCATGTGCCTGTAATTCCAGCATTGAGGAGACAAACAGGCAGCTCTTTGAAGCACCTGACCAGCCACTCTAGCAGATCTGAACGTGAGGTTCAAGGAGAGACCCTGTCTCAAAAAATAAAATGTGTAAGGTGAAGAGCTATTGAGAAGATACCTGATATCAGCCTCCAGGCTCTACACATAATACATGCACACTGCACACATTAACATGTACACACAGAACTTTGTATTCTGGTGTTTTTTTTTTTTAACTGAGTTCCTCTGCTTGACTGGGGTATTCAGACAGTGTCAGTCAGTTCCAGTTACCTTTTTCCTGGTTTTAACCATCAATTTAAGGGCTTGTCTTGGCTCTGCATTGGGGGTGCATGCAGCCCTCCTTAGCTGGAGCTGAAGGCAGCCATCACATTGCTTCTGCAGTCTGGAAGCAGAATGAATGCTGAACAGCATTTACACTTTGATTTGATACAAAACCCTACCCTGTGGGCCGGTGCTCCCTTTCCTCGGGATTGTGTCTTTCCTCCCTAATTAAACTCTTCAGGAATCCTGGAGGACACACCTAGGGGGTCATTCTAAATCCAGTCAATGGGAATTTGCCCATCATAGTGCCCATTAAGCTTTGGTAGTTTGGCCATTTTTCACTTTTTTCTATCTCTGATGTTTTAAAGAGTTTCTTACAGGTTTTAAGTATGGATTTCTTAAATTTTGACATAGGAGTACATGAGGCATAGTTCTGTTGCCCAGGAAAGTCTCTAGACTCAGTATGTCGCTAGAGCTCTGAATGCTCCACCTCAGCTTTCCTAGTGCCGCCTCGAATGGCAGATCTAGTGCCTAATTTCTTACTATCCAGGCACTGCAGGCATCTCCCAGTCCATAGTATGGTCACCATTGTTGATAGAATGTTGGGAGGTTTTGTTTGTTGGTTTGTTTTGAAAGATTTAACATGTGTATGATAAAGTCTCATCGATGATTCATTAATAAATCATATTCTTAATAAAATCTTCATGCCTGAGTCACAAAGCCCTTCCATATTTCTGTCAGCAGCATACATTTTTCTTTACCATTTAGACCCTTAGCCCATCTTGTGTTTATTACTGAATGTTGTATCAGGTAAAGATCCATTAACATGGCCTCTCTGCCTCAATTATACAAGACTACTTTTTAAACATTTAATTTTGTGTGTATGGTTGTTTTTCCTGCATGTATGTCTATGTGCCACATGTATGTAGTGACCATGGAGACAGAATAGGGCATTGGATCTACAGGCACTAGAGTTAGAGATGATTGTAAGCCACCACATACTCAGAATTAATCCCAGGCCCTGTGGAAGAACAGCCAGTGATCATAACCCCTGAACCATCTCCAGCCCCAAGCCTTCTTTCCTTAACTGTCTGCAGTGGAAACTTCATTACTTATCATGTGTTTAAGAACTCTCCGAGCATCTGCCTTATATTGTCCTAAAAATGTTGTAAGGTTTACAGATAGGTATCTGTTCTGTAAATAGCTTACTGTATTACCTGTTCCTTTGTGTTAGTCACCTGCTAGGGGACCAGGAATTGACATGCGCAGTAAGCTTTCGGGAGTTACTAATGCTCAGTTGGGATATATCTGACCTCACTGCCTGAAGGAGAATTCCTCTATGCCCCTGTTCTTGGTGTTTTGTTTTCCTCATTTCCTTATTTCACAGTAAGTTTTTAACGTTTCATGTTCTAATGATGACCACTTAAAATGGCTGAAATCCAGCAAAATATAATGACTTTTACAGTTGTGAACACAGGACTGAAGAATAGGGATGCTAAGAGAGAGGAAAAGGAATGGACAGCTACAATTATCCCTAAATTACTGCCTTGAGAAAATGTCTAGGTTGTGGAGAAGAGGGGAGGAACCTGGGCAGAACTCTTTTGAATAAAACTTTTTAAAATTTTTGCCCACTTTGTATCTTAGAAAAGTCAGTTTTGGCATGTCTGTGCTTTTTGGTTGTCCTGTGGGTATGCATATACTATCAGCCTTTCGGTACTGTTGCTTAACTTAGAGGTAGAATTTTTCAAAGTCCCTTAAATTATATCACTATAAAATGTAAAATGTTGACACTGGCAATTGCATCACTTAAAAACAAAAAAGTTACATTATATCTATTTTGGTTGTTTCAAACCATCTTGTATAACCATGGCAATGTGCGGAACTCATTGCAGTCCTGCCTCAGCCTCCCAAGTGCTGGGATTACAGGCATATACGGCCATGCCCAGCTATTGGTATCTTGCAGGAAAGAATAGAAATGGTTGGATATAAATAACTTTCTGTTTTGTTTTTGAGAGAAGGACTCTCTTTAACCCAGGTTATTCTAGAACTCAAGGTGATGCCCAGACTGGCCTTGAATTCATGACAACCCATGGTTGCTGAGTGCTAGAATTATAGATGTGCCAACAAACCTGATGAGTAGTGTCAGGTAATAGAAAAGTCAGAAGTGTTTTCTATCACAGCATCTGACAGATTTTAATCGAATAACCTGGTGATTCAATAGTGTTGACTACTCCCTGTAATCTTAGGCTAAGAGTGTACATACGAATGTAGGAAGTTCAAATAACTCCAACAAACTGTTTGGCTTATAGCTCAAGCTCATTACCAACTAGCTCATAGCTTAACCCATTCTTATTCGTGTATGTCTTGCCATGTGGCTAGTGACTTACCCATACTTATATATCTTGCTTCTTTGGGCGGAAGCTTGCAATGTCTTCATCTGACTCTGCCCTTCTGCCCTCCCCCTTCTCCTTTATCTCTATGCTTGGATTTCCCACCTGCCTCTAGGCTGCCTTGCCATAGGCCAAAACAGCTTTCTTATTAGCCAATAATAAAGCATACTCACAATGTACAAAAAGACATCCCACGTCACTTTTCCTTTTCTCTATAATCAAAAAGGAAGGCTTCAAAGTTCAGCATAGCAAAATTACATATAACAAAATAGTTATCAAACAAGAATTACAGTTAAAATATCTATTTGTATTTAGCAAAATTAGAGAAAATATTCTATCATTTACCTTATCCTTGTGAATCCAAAGTTTCATATTTAATTTACCCTTTACTATAACTAAAGAAAGCTATAATTATAACCTACTCCATCAAAAATCCCAGAAATATATAATATTACCTGAGTAAACAGGAGGTGCATTGAAAGCAGCCTCCATATTGTAAAAATGACAGAGACATCTGGCTACCTGGACAGTCACCCAAAGTTTCTTTGTAACAGGACATCCATCTTCAGCCTACAGACTTAGAGTCATTTCTCCCTTTGTCCTGCAGAATGGCTGGCAGTTTTTTTCTGCAAAGCAGGAACCTGAAGGATCATCTTGGCTTGTTCTGGCAAGTTCAGAGTTCACTTTCCTGTAGGGGTATTGTGTTGCTTCATTGTAAATAATTGTGCCACCCACTGGTTTAATAAAAAGTGCTGATTGGCCAAAGGCAGGCAGGAAGTGTGGGCAGGGCTTCCAGACTAAGAAAACTCTTGAGAACAGAAAGAACAGAGCAGAATTCCAGAGAGAGGCCCGGAAGAAGCAGAGGACAACTATGCTGCTCTAAGAAAAGGTACCGAGCCCCATGGCTGAACAAGAGACATGGGTTAGATGAAGGGTAGAGAGCTAGCAAGCTATATGCCTGGGCATGAGGCCGATCAGCCTAAGATTATAGTAAGCCTCTGTGTGTGTCTGTGGGACTGTGGGACTGCAGGTCTGTGAGTCTGTGGGTCTGCTGGTCTAGACCTTGAGGTTAGGCCCGAAAGTCCGGGCCAGAAACCTCCTACTACACTTTCCTATAGGTCCTTCATGTCCAGTTTATGTGGCATACTGTCGTTCTTCAAGGCAATAGTTTCTTGCCCAGTGGCCAATCTTTATTTACCACAAAGAAAGTAAACTCTAGTTGGAGTTTCTTTAATGCCCATCATCCTCTTAAAGTGGATGGTGCTCCCAGAAGCAAACCTGGCTCACCATTCAAGATAATCTAAGTTCTTAAAATATTTTAAATGCCATATTTTGTAGGTCTTTGAAGTGTTTTAAGATAACCTTATCTGATTGAAATATATATATATAAATTTATAAATTAAAATTTATATATCTAAAAATACTTAACTGACATGACTATAAATTAAGTATCATAGATGACTTAATCTGCATTTCTTAATTATACGTTACAATTTTAAGTGAGTTACGTAAACATAATATCTTAAACAGGACTAGAAATATATATATGGTATAACAAAGTCAACCTTAAATTTGTATCAAACTAAAATTCCTATCAATATAAAGTATTTAAAACAAGTAGTTGCTTTTTTAAAGTAGATTCAATAATCAACCCTTTTTTTATCATTTCAATATCATATCCTCCTTTTTTCTTTAGAAAGAGATTGGCTATTACCAATAGCCAAATTCTAAACAAAGATAAGCATCCATAATCTTTTTTGAGAATATGGGCATAGTTTTGTAGGCTACTTTCTGCTGATTGGGGGCACTGGTAATCTTTGAGGGACCCTGAGGCTGGATCATCTTAGTCAACATCCTTGAAGCTGATGGGGATGTTGGATCATCTAGACCACCTTTTCCCAGACTTTTCAGGGGATCTTCCACAATCAAACCGTATTAGCCTGGAAGCAATCAACAGGTTCTCATCTTCTATGGAAACAGAAGCAGAACCTCTTTTCTAAAACAACATATTCTTAGACCCAAATTTCAAAGTCAAGATACCTTTAAAATATGTGTGTTGGTTTAATTTAGCAGCCTTTATAATCAAATGTCTTTCTGTAGTTAGCTCATTGACAGTTAAAAAATTAAAACAAAATAACATACATAATCCAGACCATGTATTTTTCATCTTTATGTGGCTTATATTTTTATTTCTCTCCCTCCTCTTTCTTTTTTAGGGACTTTACCCCTTTTCTTTTCTCTCCCAAGCCTGTGTTTTTGTATTTGTTTTTTTTTTGTACACACCGTAACCCATTTAGAGGTTTTCTCCATCTAAATCTGTTTTATTACCTATCTTTAATCTTTTTTTTGATCAGGAGAGTTTTTAAATTGCTAAACTGTGTGGCCAGGACCCATTGCTGTTGTACCCTCCCTCCCCCAAACTTGGCTTCAACATGGTAAAGGAATTAATTGAATCATGTTTACATTCTTAATTATGGGAAGCAGAATTAAGTATTATGGAGCTGTGTTTTTAACCCCACAGCAGGTCTCCCAAACCTGAAAGCAGTGGTTGGGAGAAGCCTTTTAGTACTGCAGCCCAGTGAGAGAAACTGCAGAAGTTGACCAAGCTGCTCAGCTTATGGTAGCGTCTGGCTACATCTCGTAGGCAGCTGCTGGGAGATGCATCCCTGTTATGCTGACTGGCATGAGACTGTGAGACTGGAAAGCCTAGTGTGGCTCCATTTCTGTGCATTCAGAGTCTTTTAAAATATTTTTCATGGCCCTATATCAGATGTCATTTATGCTTGAAGTTTCTTCTGGGCCCTTCAGTCTGGACTAAGCTTTCCTACTCATGGTTCTGCAGCCACTTATAAAATAGTCACTCAGAGACTTACAGACTATTTGGCTTATGGGTTAGGCTCATTTCCAACTAACTCTTAAAACTTAACCTATTTTTATTAGTCCATGTCTTGCCGTGTGGCTCATGGCTTACTGGTACTTCAACATCTCTGTGTCTCTGACTCTACCCTCCTTCTTTATCTATACTCAGATTTCCTGCCTGCCTCTAAGCTGCCTTGCCACAGGCCAAAACAATTTCTTTACTAACCAATAATAAACCATATTCACAGTGTACAGAAAGACATCCCACATCACATAGCAAATAGGGAGTCCAGGCTAGGTTACATAGTATTCTGTCACCAAAATAATAATGATGAGAAAAATAAACCGTTGTGGCCAGGAATGGTGGTGCACACCCTTAATCTCCACACTTGGGAGGCAGAGACAGGAAGATCTCTGAATTCAAGGCCAGTTTGATTTACAGAATTCTAGGACAGCCGAGGCCCCACAGAGAAACCCTGTCTCAAAAGAAAAAAAGAAAAATATCTATCTGGTCTTAAATAATTGTCATAATGGAAAACTGCTCTTCAAAAATGAAATTAAAATTTTTCTAGATAAGAAGTAAAAGTGTATCACTACTAAGCCTATTCTTCAAGGAATGCTCAAAAGAGTTTTTAGCAAAAGAGTCATAAACAGCAACATAAAACCAGATTAAAATACTAAACTCTATAGGTAAGTGTACAGGGAAATATAGTATCTTGTAGTGTCATAGGCATGTAAGTCATTTGTAAATGAGGCAAAGAATTTTAAAGTAATTATAAGGCCATTTTAATTAATAAGGGTAATCTGTAACAAAACATTTAAATGCAGAGCTATACAGCAATGATTATTTGTAGTTAGGTTATTAATTCAAAGTAGACTACTACAACTTTGAGGTGTTTATATAATTGCAATAATAATTACAAAGAAATCAATTTGGAAATAAGGTAAGGGGATCAACACGTTCCATACACACAAAAGGAAACCGCACAAAGACAGCAGCAGAGAGCAAAACTGCAGTTTGCAAAATGTTGATACATCATCCCTCCCTGCTATGATGACTTAACTATAAATCCATCAGAGACCAATAAAATGCATATGTTGGTTGAACTGCAGTTTTAAAACAGGATATAACTACATGCTGTCTGTAAGAAATTTAAGACCTTAGCGTATTGTGTGCTGTTGATGAAAATGTTAAGTGTTATAGCTGTTATAAGAAAAAAACCTTCCCTGGTGGTTATCTCAGTTACTTTTTTATTGCAATAACAAAACATCATGAACAAGGCAACTTAAAACAGAAAATATTTAATTTGGAGCTCACAGTTCCAGAGGGTTGGAGTCCATGACCTATATCTAGAAATAACCACAAGGCAGAGAGAAGGGTAAGAGAGAATGCTCCCAATTTGAGTTTTAGATTTAAAAGTCAAAACACATCCCTTAGTTACAAACCTCCTCCAATGAGGCCATGTCCTTCAGATCCTTCCCAAGAAGTTCTACCAACTGAAGCCAAACATCCAAATACCTGAGCCTACAGGGGTTGCTCTCTAATGACATTCTACTCCCTGGCCCCCATAGGCTGGCAGCTTATATCAACACAAAATGCATTTAGTCTAATTTCAAAAGTCCCCATAGTCTTTCAGTCTTAACTCTTTCAAAGTCCAAAGTTTGTTCTGAGACTCAAAGCAATCTCTTAATTGTAACACCCTATAAAATAAAAAAGCAAATTACATACTTCCAACTACAGTGACACAGGATATATGTTACCTTTTCAAAAAGGAAGACAGACGGCGTAGTGACAGAAGGCTGGACCAAAGCAAGGCTGAAACTCAACCAGCATGTTGAATGAATGAAGGAAACTCAGCGCCAGATCTCAGGGAAAGGCTGTGAGGTATCAAAGAGTAAACACGGCAGTCAGATCTCACCCAGCTGTCTTCCAGCTTCCTCAACCTTGATTCTTCCTCAGCCTCACTCCTGGCTTCTTCTGCCTGCTCTGTCTTTCTATGCCTCCCTTAAATACCTTCTTCGCTCAGTTGTTTCACATCCAAGTCAAGATTAAAGGGGAAGAACTACCATTGCCTGTTTGGGAGCCTGGATCTCCTGTAAACTAAGATGACCTCAAATTCAGATTTGCTGGGATTAAGGGCGTAGGTCACCACTCCCAGACATTCCCTGTGGCTGAGATTAAAGGTGTTAGTTACCACTGTCTGATCCTCCTAGACTGACTGTGGGTAGGTCCCTATGGTATCTCAGACTGGTTTTTATTAAATTTGAAACATATCCCCACACCAGCAAACTCCAAACCCTGTAGCTTCATGTCTGATGTCAAAGGGCTTAGATGGCTCTGCCCTTCCAGCTTTGCTGGCTGCAGCACATTTTTCTGTCTTGAGCTGGTTTTACTCCCTGTATGCAGCTCTTCCTGGCAGACATGTCATAGCTCCAGCACTTTGGAGTCTCCGACACAATCCAGGCTTCACTTTTACACTTTGCTCAATGGCTCTTCTGGGCCTCTATTTTGGGACTTGATGCCACAAGCCTGGTTGGCCTCAGTAGCTTCTAGGCCTTAGAGGAAGATTTCAGAACCCTTTTACTCTTGTATCCTTCATGACTGTAAAGCCAGAACCATGAGATTATAGCTTCCAAGTTCTGCTTAGGCCCCCTCTTTGAATTACATTTGCATAAACTTTGCTTTATTGTTGTATCCAGAATACCCACTAGAAAGAGTGTGTGATGAGCAAGGACCAGTGTCAACATGGAAAGAGTTTATGAGTTTTGTTTTTGTTTACTCTTGAGCAAATTTGAATAATCGGAATTTAAGAAAGATTACTCTGTTCTATGTAAAAGCCCAGTGCTGTGTTAATCCCAGCAATCAAAATTGATCACTACCACAGTTTAAAGCCAAATTTGAAGCAAGCTTTAATTGAATACTAGCCAGGTGGATGGGCTCTGGCCAGGTCCATACCGGAGTTCCTGAAAATGGCCCAGAATCACAGTTTGCAGTTGCTTAAGGAAAACCCCATAATTCATTGCATTTCCCATCAGGTCCAATCAAGTACAAACATACATCCTAATGTACCTCCAGCCTGCGAACCTCCCACCCATATTTGATCAAGCATATTGGTGCAGATGGGTCAAGCTTGTTTAGGGGAATGAAAAACATGTGGCTTGTTATCTCCCATAAACAATAGCTTCCAATATTTCAGGAACTATCTGTCTTTGGGCTAGGGGCTTGCAGGTTAGAGGCGCTTTTGTTTCATAGATCTCTTAGGCATAGTAATTAAAACTTAAAATGTAACTTTGGCTCTCACAGGTGGAGTACGAAGCCTAACTTTGGTGTCTTAGAAGGCTACTGCAGCAATCCATAGGAAGGGTAACAAGAACTAGTCGAGGAACTGAGAGACCTTGGTGAGTGGACGCCAGCTCCTACCCCCCCCTTCCCCTCCAAGCCATGCAGACACAGCTTGTGTCAGTCAGCTTGGGTGGAAGCCAAGGGAAAGAAAGACTCAGTATGCAGGCAGCACTCACATGAAAATTTTTATTATTTAAGAGGGAGGGAGAAGGGAAGGGAGGGAAATCGGGCAGGTGCTGAGAGAAGAGGAAAATGAGAAATGAAAGAGGAGGTGTGTGGTACCTCATGGCAAGAGAGGGAGGAGGGTTTTCTTAAAGGGAACTTTATGTAAGGTGACATTGTTAGGACGCTGGGTCCCCAAGGGGAAGGTCAGAATGCTAACATTTCTCCCTCTTGATTATTATAAAAAGGTGAGTTATGGATAGCACGTGGAGGGAAATGAGGGCTCGGAACTCCAGACTTCTTCCTGTTTAGTTGGGAGGGGGAAGTTAGGAGTCAAGCACAGCAGGAAGTGTGAGTGAGGAAGCATTCAGTCAGCTATCATTCTGGAGACCTCTTGAGGGAGCTGAGAAGGCAGGTTGCTAGGGGAAAAAATAGATTGTTATCATCGGCCTTCAGGGAAAATAACTATGAGAAAGACTGGAATGAAGAAGTGCCTGGTAGTACAGAAGAGGCAAGAGGGAATGAGCAAGACAGGAGTGAAGATATGCCCTTCATTGGGCATATGAAAACCAAGTTCCAGATGCTGGGTAAATAACCACTTGAGTCTGGAGAGGTGGTACCAGCAGTGGGTGGTACCCAGGAACTTAGCGAGAGCACCATGGAAAATTGAGGGATGTTGAGTTCTAGGAGTATAGGAACCAACACATCTGCTCTTTCTATGGAGGTGGGAAATGCCTTCATCCATCCTGTAGCAGTGTCAACAGATTAGGAGATAACATTCTTAAGCCTGAATAGACTGCATAAGGAGAGACATTTTTTAAAAGCCATTGGCAACAATATCTGCATCTACTGTCATTTTTAAGGCCCTGTAGTTCTGATCTTTGAGTACAGCCAGATTATAATCCTGAATGGTTTATATAGAAATAATAATTTTAAGGCCATATAATACCTCTTTGGTCCTGTATAAAGAAGGTCAAGTGTCTTATCTTATTGCAGAACCATTTTAATTAACAAATCTATTAATTGACAACTTTGGGCTCAGTTTCCTAGTATGTCAATGGGCATTTTGTTGCCTATGCCATGGAGTTTCCCTTTGACTTAGCATTTTTAGCCTGTTTTCTGGGCAGGGGGAGTCTCTCTCCTATAGCTGCTTCAAGTTGAAATGGGCAAAGATGGTTAAGGCTCGGGAATGCTAAAAGGTTAGGTAAGGGTAAGAAGGGAATGTAGGCAATGGGTTACTTATTATAAGCATTTGATTTGACCCTACTGGAACCAAGGAGTATGTCAGCTCGGTTGGTCCATATCAGTTTTCATTAAGTCCGTGACTCACAGGTTGAAGTCAGCAGCTGATACCCGGATGTGTCAGCCAAATGGAAACCTGCTGAAACAGATAGACTAGAGACCAAAGTTAAAATTTATGAACTTATTTGGGACCATGGTCTTAGTGATCAGTAAGAGGAGGTAAAATTCAAGCTGTACTACTGTACTTACTGTACTTACTGTCCCTTTGACCTCTGTGAAGTAGATCCAATGACTTTTTTGATCCTTTGAAGCTTATGTGAATTTTTAATCTATAAATGAACATAAAAATTTTAGATGTTAGCATTACCAATCAGTATTGAAACCCATATTGCAGAAAAAAATGGGTGTCTGTAAAACAGCATGAGTAGACCCATAGCTTTGAGTTCTAGCCAACGCTACAGATTTAGATTAAAAGCATGTACATTTCTCTTTTGTTCAGAGAGCCAGATATAGATTGGACAGAGATGTCTTTGGCCTGGTGAGAAGCACCTTTAGGTTTTATACATAGACGACAACCAGAATTTCTGAAATCTTAATATAACAATATCATAGAAGGGGAAAGTAATCTGAAGCATTTAAACTACCTGTACCTTTGTAACTGGTATTTATATCTTTAATAATTTTCAGAAGCTGTCAAAGCTTGCAGAGAATTTTTTATCTTACAATATTTTCTTATCAAGAGACCTAGTAGCTTTAGAAAAAGCAACCCTTGATTTTTATATGTAAAATGAGCTGACAAGTTGGTCATAGCCTTATAAATTTAAATATCTTGGAAACTTTTGTTGTAAAAGGTTCAAGATCTTTCAAATGTCTTCCTGCAATATCAAAAATATTCTTTTTTATTTTAAGAGGAAGAAAACATGGCGTGACCACAATCAAACCACTATTATCTGGGTGACTCTTACCTTACAAAGTTTAGCTTTCAGAGCACGGTGTATTTTTGTGTATAAAAGCATTGAGGTAAAGCTTTAATATATTATTAAACAGACATTGTTTTTAAATCCTATCTTTTCTAATCCTAGCAAAGGTGACTGCAAGACATATGGCTGGCTGAAAATGGTGGCAATCCCAAAAGAAATTATATTATATGGTTCCTTTAAATTTATTCACACCTAGATTTTTAACTATCAATTCCCAGTGTTAATAGTTTTAATTTTTAAATTTTAATATATTTTTAGTCATATATAATAAGTAAAGTTATAAATCTTAATGTAAAGAATGTTCATATAGACCATGTATAGATAGAGCTGCATATACATACAGGCAGAATTAAAGTTAGTGTATATTCCCACATACAGTGTTAAATCCAAGTTGGCATGCATATACCTAGAGATATATTGAACAGGAGTCAGGTTAATAAGGAGAAAGGGAACAATTGGGTGCTGGGTGGGATTAAACTGGCCTCTCCTTCTCTGACTTGCACATTGTAGCAAAATGTCAGTGAGTAAAAAAGTAAATTTGGTATAAGTAGAAGACAAATCAGAGAGCAGCCCTGGGATGGGTGGTAGGAAGCAGATCTGCCACAGGTGAGTGAGATACTGGCAGGAACTGGGCAACTCTGACTGGACTAAACAAATGTGCAACAGAGTTAGTACAAGAGGTTTGACAGCAAAAGACTGAAAGACAGTGTTAGAGTGGGGACTTGGGACAGGCCAACCCCGACAAAGATGGCAATGAAGCCAAATGACCTGTCTTTGCCCTCAGTCAAGATGGTACCTGACCATATGATCACTCTCAACAAATATGGTGATGGAGCCATATGATCTGTCTGTCTTTGACCTTAGTCAAGATGGTGCCTGACCATGTATGTGGTCATGCATTTTTTTTTCCCCTCTGAGACAAACAGAACATATAATCTCAAGAATTCAAAATCAGTCAGAAACACAAACATGGCCTTATCACTTATACATTTCCATCTACACATATGAAATAAGCTTTTTAAACAGAACAATGGACAAAACTTCCTGGAAAACTGTCAGCTGACCAACTTAAAAATCCAGAAATAAGAATTTACAGTATAAAGAATGAGCTGCAGGACTGCAGGCATCAACTGGGAGACAGGAAGGGGGTGGAAACTAGGAAGGAGCAGAAGATGAGGGAGGCGATTCAGCGGCCTTGAGCTGGAGTCATGGCTGTGGGAGCAGCAGCCAAGGGCAGGTGGGTAGCCGGGCCCAGGAGGGCTGGAGTCATGGCTGTGGGAGCAGCAGCCAAGGGCAGGTGGGTAGCCGGGCCCAGGAGGGAAGGAGCAAAGTCAGAACAGAATGAGACATTTTGAGTGAAAGCATGAAGAAGTGGGTGAGAAGGAAGATGGCAGGAGGGTGATGGATAAGGGATGTGGGGCCAAGTAGGACCATAGCCTTTAGCTGGATAAGATGGTAGATTAAGAGAGGTGCAAGCTGATCAATGGTCCACTGACAAGCAGAGAGCAGGGGCCAGAGTTGAGCCCATTAGACACCTGGTACTGGAGCTTATGAGTGAAGCCAAAAGGCAAGAAACCACAGTCAAGATGAGACATAGAAAATCACTGATTATGAAGTGAGTGTTGTAGGTTCTCAGTGTCCTAGCATTGCCTCAGACTGCCAATAGGCAGGAGAGCCTGCGCAGTAACTTGTAATACAGGATAGAGACAGTATCTATCTGGTAGGCAGAAGCTAAGGGGCCCCACAGCGCTTGAGAGACAGAAACACTATGCAGAATGCTGGTTGGCCATCAGGGTGGGTGGAAGCCACAGGAAAGACTAGAAGGCAGTGCTCACATGAAAAGGGTTTTATCATTAAAGGGAGAAGGAGGGAAAGTGGTCAGGGGCTGAGAGGAAAAGGAAAGGAAAGAAAGACAGAGAGGAGGGGTATACTACCTCATGGCAGGAGAGGGGAGGAGGGAGAGAAAGGGGAAGGGGTTTCTTAAAGGGAACTTTATGTAAGATGATTATGTCAGGATGTTGGGTGAGTCCCCAAGGGGTGGTTCAGAATGATAACGGAGTTTGGAGAGAGGCATCTATACCCATGATTGTCAGGTACGATGTGCACAATGATTGGGAAAAATCAGGGAGGGATAGATGGAGGCATTGTGAATTGAAATCAGGAATAAGAAATTGTGTATTGGGCTTGCTCAGTTTGAAACACTTAGATGTGTTGACCAGGTGTTTGGGGGAAGGAGAAGGAACAGGACAGAGATAGCAACATGTCTGAGTTCAAAGACCTCATGTGACCTGGATATGAGGAAACAGTTCCTACCAAACATTTTCTGGACTCTGAACTTTCCCATTTGTTGCTATTTAAAATTTATGCAGGGCAGTGGTAGCACATACCTTTAATCCCAGCACTTGGGAGGCAGAGGTAGATGGATGTCTGTGAGTTCAAGGCTAGCATGGTCTAGAGAATAAGTTTTAGAACAGCCAGGGTTATTACACAGAGAAACCCTGCCTTGAAAGGCCAAAATAATAATAATAATAATAATAATAATAATAATAATAATAATAATAATAATAATAATAAAGTTTATACTGGCCAAGCATAATATATTCATATAATCCTAGCACTTGGAGATAAGCAGGAAGACTTAAGGCCAGTTTGGGCTACATAATGAGACTGTCTCAAAAAACACATAAGAATTTAAAAAATTGCCACATGCTCTTGTATCATTCTCATATTGCCATGTGTAGTGTTAGTCTCAGAAAGGTACTGGAAAGTTCTTTTATGTCTACTCTGACACACTGGGTGTGTATTGGGTGCTCAGTTCTCCCAGGAGGACTCTCTGTTCCCCTATAAGGGTGCTTTACACTTCTCTGTAGTCAAGGCAGAAGGGAGGGACAGAGGTGGAAGGAAAGAAAATTGAGGAGTGAAGGAGGTACATATTGTAGGCTTTTAGGCCGTTGTAAGGATGGCTAGAATATAAAAAGAAAGTGATTCATAGGAGAAGGGCAGAAGGAGAGCTGTGGGATTTCACAAAGAGCCCCAAACAAGATTTGCTATATACATGTTAAAGTACTCAGATTCTGTATTGAGCACAATTTGTGAATGAATTCAAAAATTATACATGTGCTCTTAGTCAGCAGCACACTATCATAGGCAACAGCAGTGTGTTCACAAGAGTGATATTTATAGGCAGGAACTTGTAAATTCATTGGAAACCGACACTGGCAAATCAAAAAGTGAGTCCTAAAATGACTGGCTGGCTGACCCCATAGATTATAAAAGAGCTGTTCTTGGCTTCAGAGAAAAGTAGTTAAGATGTCTCCTGACTGGCAGACTTCGGGTGGCACTTTAATTGCTTGAGGTATTTTGAGCACCGTATGCTAGAGCACTAGGTAGTTCCCATTGCCAACAGTCAGGCTTGCCTAATGGCTGCCAAGAATCCCATCTGTTCCCATCCTCAGTTTCCTTACAACTCAATACCATGTTCATTATTTTTAGGAATCAAGGCAAAAAGATCCCTGCCTTAATTACACTTTTTTTAAAAAATTTTTTAAATGAACTAGATTTAACTGGCTGTATGTTTTCATGCATTGTTTGTTGATCAATGAGGCAGCCGTATGTCAGGGCATAGAATTTTCCTGTCTAAATATTTTTGATGCCCCTGGTACTGTGCTGAGAATTTCTAGTACTGTGCTATAATTTCTTCTCCTTCACCCTTATTATTTACAGTATGCCTTGGATGTGTTGCTAACAAGTGAAGACTTTCATTTACCAAGCATTTATTTCCATTATAAAATACTTTGGCAGGAGCCAAGGAGATAGCTCAGTTGGTGGAAGGTTTGCATCGCAGAACAAGAACCTGAGTTTGATCTCTAAAAACAACATTAAAAAAAATGTATGTTGGTTGCTTTAGGGTTTATATTGCTGTGAAGAGATACCATGACAGTGGTAACCCTTATAAAGAAAAACATTTAATGAGGTGGCAAGGTTCAGACCATTATCATCTTGGTGAGACAGACACCAAGACAGGGTTCTACATCTTGCAGGCAACAGGAAATGAACTGAAACACTGAGTGTAGCTTGAGCATATATGAGACCTCAAAGCCTGCCTTCACAGTGACACACTTCCTCTAACAAGGCCACACTCACTCCAACAAAGCCACACTTCTCAATAGGACCACTCCCTGTGGAAACCAGTTACATTCAGACTATCAAAGTAGTGAATACTTTAGATTCAGTGCAGGGAAAAATAAAATCATAAAAAAAAAATTTAAAAAAAGAGAGTGAGAGACAGGCAGATCTCAGGGGCTTACTGGCCGGCCAGCCTGGCAAAAATGGTGAGCTGCAGGCTTGTGAGAAATCCTGTTTCAAAAGCAAATTCCAAAAAATGAACTATGCTTGAGGAATGATACCTGGATTGTCCTGGACTCCACATTCACATGCACATAAGTGAGCAAATAAATCAGAAAAGTAAGTTTTTGTTGAAACTCTTAAAAGGGGAAAGTATTGTACTGAATTAGTACATTGGGGAAATTAAGTACTAATTTATTATTTGATCTCACTAATGACCAGACAGCTTTTATTTTGCTCAGTAACAAAACTAATAAAAATCTCCTTCATTCTGAAACATCTTAAAGAGACTTTAAAAAGAATAAATATTCTATATTTTTTAAACTAGACAAATTTTAAATTCAGTATTGTCTAGATTGGTTTAAACTCTAGTAAATATAAAAGAGATGAGGGGAGATAACTGTTAGACTTTTGGCTTGTTTTCTTTTTAAACTTTGCAGTTCTGGGGATTGAACCTCATATATGCTCAGCAAGCAGTCTATCATCTCCACAACTAGCCTTGGACATTGACTTGTGAGTTGGTTATAACCAGAAGAAAAAAAAGGATTTCTGTTGTCTCTAAGTCTTACATGATAGCACTGTATTTTAAAACGCCCAAACTGTTAGCTTCACAAATAGATAATGATGTGAGAATAATTAATGAAATGAACCAGATATTTGGTTTTTATAAAATTTGAAATGGAAATTAGGGAAATAAAAGGGCGATGTGGAACAATATTTGTGAAAACCACAAGGTCAAATGGAAGCAGCATTTTGTTTATTCTCCATGCAGTATGCTGTGTTTGTGTTCGGGGAAGGCATACACAGGACACAGCATACCTGCCGAGGCCACAGGACAGCCTTGGTCAGTCCATCTTCCTGTTCACCTTTGCATGTATCAGGCTAGCCGGCCCTTGCGCTTCCCAGGACTCTCTTGTTTCTGTCTCCCATTTCACCAGAGGAGCTGTGGGGTTTTGAGATCCAAACGCAGGTCCAAAGCACTTTATCCACAGAAGAATTTCACCAGCCCAAACCTGTTTCATACAAGCATAGGTGCACTGTGGTTCATTTCCCCACCGGGGAAGTTTATTTATTTTTTTTTTTTTAACACATACACATTCCACACCATGCAAGTCAAGACTCCGGGACCTTTTCTCCTTCCAACTTTCTACCATAGAGGTTACAAGTATTGGGCTTAGATTGCTGAGCATGGCAGCCAGCCTTTACCCACTGAGGTATCTTGCTGGTCCCAGCAGGAAAGTTTAGATGTAGACCGTGTGTATAATTCAAAACCAAATATGACATTGAAAAAGCTTGAAGTATTCTATAAGTATACCTCTAAGTTCGAAAAACTTGAAAGTTATTTTTTTTTATACTAACTGGTTTCACTTGGTTTTGCCAGTCTTATATTTTTACTTTTGTCTACAGGTCAGTCCTGTATCTATTCTGGAATTTAATAGGATCATCTTGAATGTTTGCACAAACACATTCTGTGATGCATAAGGTGACCTTCAGTCTCTTACAGTCTAATTGGAAGCCTGAGGGGGTTGCCATATGTCATCGCAAAGCTGTTTCTTCCTTGATTTCCATGAGATCCAGAGCCTGCTGATTTGATGGCTAAGGAGAGAATGCTATGGGGGAAATTTCTAAACAGAAAAAGGTAGTTTAGTTTCATTTAATCATGTTTCCATGGGAATCTATAACACAACCAGAGACTAAAGTATGTCCTAAACTCTAAAACAGCAAAAGTGAACAACTTTGCTCACTGTAAAATGTGGCACGCTGTTCTGTCTCTTTAACCCTGGGGTCAGCATGTGTGCATGATAACCATGACCTTCACAGTATGGTGAGAACATGGTCTCTCGTTTCATTTCAGGTCAAGAATAAGAGAGAGTGTGACCACTTCCTGGAGAATAGTTGTGAAGACATCTCTGGTGTTTGGGTTATTTTTTGTTTTGTTTTGTTTTTTTAACCTTTCACTGTGGTAGATGATCTTCAAAATGTAACAAACTTCCTCTTAACAAAGTATTTTCTAACAATTAAGTGAAATTAGTAAAGACAAGATCATGAAGGGGAAATTACAAATGGCAAGTTTATTGAGATCGGAGAGTTAATTTACTCTTGTGTTATTTCTTGAAAGGATTAATTAATAACGTTAAGTTGGAGTGTGTCTTTGAGTCAGGTTTATTTCCACAAGGACCATGTTTCTGGGGTTGGAGAAATGGCTCAGCAATGGAGAGGGCTCAGCTCTTGCAGAGGACCCAGGCTCAGTTGCCAGTACCTGTATCTGTGGCCCACTAATTGAAGTTCCAGCTTTTCTCAAGCATATGCACACATGTGACATACACTCATTCATACATGTATGCATAAACAAAAATTTTTGAAGGCATGTTACTATCTAGCCTGACATTGTCTGGTAGGAATTACTGAAATTATGGACAGGCTCTCTCTCTGTGTTGTATAGTACCATAGCTGACAGCTGTATGTGACAGTTGAATATTGAAATATGGTTTGGATGATAAATTACATTTTAAAATGACATTCAATATGAATTTTGACTTTAAATAGTCATGTGTGGCTAGTGGTTACTATATTGGATGGTACAAATCTCATGAACAGAAGAGTTCTCCCAGTGCTAAACCTGACTGGAAAAAATGCTGAGTGGTGGTTTGAATGAGAAAGGCCTTCATAGGCTCGTACATTTGAATGTTTGGTCCCAGGAGGTGGAACTGTTTGGGAAGCATTAGGAAGCATGGCAGAGGCCTGTCACTGGGAGTGGGCTTTGAGCTTTCAAACGTCCTTGTCATTCTCAGTAAGTTCTTTCTGCCTGGTGGTTATTTTCTCAAAATGTGAGCTCTCAGCTACTGCTCTGATACCATGTCTGCTTGCCTTCCGCTCTGCTCTCCACCATGATGGCTGTGGACACACCCTCTGAAACTAGAAACAAGCCTCAATTAAATGCTTTCTTCTGTAAGTTGATTTGGTCTTGGCTTCTCTTCACAGCCTTAGACAAGTAACTAAAACATGTTGTGTGTCTCTTTCTGAAACAGGGTTTTGGGATGTATCTTAGTTCTTGTTTATAATTAAATTGGCTTGTGGCCAGATCAAACATCCAACCTACAAATATTTGTCATTAATTGTGTGATGTACATATTGATGGATATGAGAGACTTAGAAAATGAACAGGTCTCTCTGGTGAGCAACTTAGAGTCTAGTTGGTGGGGAAAGGTTGCTAAGTGAGTACAGTAGAGCTGGCGCAGTACATTGCCCAGATGGCCAGAAAGAAAAAGATCCGAAGGAGCCCCTGAAGGATCCAAGGGTGTCAGGGGCCATGAAAAATGAGTACCCATTTCTAGATGAACAAATAATGGATTAAATTACTCACCTCTCCTAATTGACATGCTGGAGCCCTAATTCCCATTATGTAACAGTGGGACCTTATTTGGAAATAAAGTCATTGAAGATGTAGTTGGTTGAGCTCATAAAAGGGGGAAATTTAGAAACATGCACACATGCATATATGTATACACATATAAACATATATACACACAGAGAAAGATAGACAGACAGACACACACATACACATACATGCACACACACACACACACACACACACACACACACACACACACACACACACACACACGAGTGCACACACACAGAATGTACAAAGAATGGAAGCTCTTTCAAAGGTTGCAGAACTACCAGAGAGAGGTTTGAGACCCAAAAGTTCCTTCTTTGACGCCATTGTAGGCATCATGGTCTGGCTGGCACTTTGCTCCCAGACTCTAAATCCTAGAACTGTGGGACGACAAATTTCTGTCCTTTACAGGTTGATTCATCACACTTCATTACAGCACCTGAGCAACCTGATATAACATCCCAGACCAAGGAGGCAGTTCTGGGAAAGCCACGCAAAGACACAAGGAAGAAGCTGTTGACTGAAGTGCCATTTTATAGTTGTCTACCTTGGGAAACTAAAAGAAATAAAATGAAATGAGTCTCAGCCTGAGTGTGAAAACTTACTTTACAAATAGTTTTTAACTTTAAAATCAAAGCTGTATTCATTTTAGGGTCAGACTGAATCACTTCTGTTTAAAGGTGTTTGTGGATTATACCCTAGCATGCAGCAGAATACACAGACATAATTATGATAAATATTTGTAGGCTGATAGACTGAGTTGGGTACAGGCCAATTTAAATATAGAGAAAAATATATTCTGCTTTTGTTTTAAAAATGATCATAAATCAAGAATAAATGCTTACTGGCCATCCTAAATCAATTAGATAAAAGTTTTAATTTTCCAAACTTGTCTCCCTAGAATAAAACACTTAAAGCAGTAATAGCCTCCCCAATTACACACACACACACACACACACACACACACACACACACACACACACACACACATTTCTCTTGTGGCAGCCTTTGAGGAGAGAGCTCCTGAGCAGAAGCCAGGAGTCACACTTGGAACTCTGTTCCTCATGGTAGGGTGGCTGCCCAAGGTCCAACATCATACGCTATTGCTGCAGTGGAAGAGATTAGGGCCCGAGGAACCAAACCAGCATCTAAGAAGCATCGTGTCTCATTCCTGAAAGCCATATTCTTATCAATGATGACTTGTCAGCCCCAGGTAGTCTTCTCTTCAGAGACAAGGAATACGGGACTTTTTCTCCGTGTCCGTGTAGCAGTCCCAGGTGCTACGGACTCAGGCATGAGTTAGGAACAGTGAGATTTGGATGGCCTAGTCCTCTTGAGGAACCAAACTGATAGTGTGGATGCACACACAGGAAAGGGGCATCATTTCTTAGATTGGCTTCCGGGATACAGTATGGGTGGCCTAACAGTGACTGTGTCCTCTTTAATACCTGCTGGCTGGTGCACTAGTCCTCAGTGCAATTAGGAGGTGGAAGGAGCTGCCTTGATATCATTGAAAGATGGTACCAGCAGTGGAGGCAGCTGCAGCTCATGGGAGCAACAGAGTAAGGGGGCTGGACAGCAAGATGCAAAGATAAGAAGGCCAAAAAAATAAAAAGAATGAAAAAAAAAACCCACCTGTTCCATTGATCCTCTGGATATCTGGGCTGCTGGAATATGCCACCCACATTCAGGGGATCCTTCCCCTTCAGTAAATGTAATTCAAAAAATTCCTCACAGGTATGCCCAGAGGTTATAGACTAGACTGTCCCTCCCAGGACCCGTCCAATAGATCCTGTCAAATGGACAATCAAATTTCCAGTCACACTTACGTAGTACAGACATCACTGGACAACAAGTATGACTAAGCATGGCACAGTGGAGTAGCTAGCAGCCGGGTAAGGCTGGGGGCTAGTATGCCCTGAAGATGGTGGCTGACAGGACATAGAGGTAAAGAGGAAACTGGCCATGGCAAAGGGCTGTAGGCTTCACATGGGGGTTAGGAGATGGTAATAGATCTCTTTGAGAGTACTTTGTTAACAACATGGGATATCTAGGGATGACTAGGTACTTAAATATGACTTGGGGTACAGATCTGGGTTGAAAGCACTGATTGTGAGGTGCTGGCTTAAATGTCAAAATTAAAGAAAAACAGGAGAGGTAAAAAGGAAATAAAAAGTGGTCAACACAAAGTTGAAGAGAGAGAAAAGGAGAAGGAAGAAAGGGATGGGGATATTTTCAAATATAAAAGAAACAGTCGGAGATATCAGAGGGATCTACCCACCTCAGTCTAGGAGGATCAGACAGTGCTAACTCACACCTTTAATCCTAGCGCAGGGAATATCCCAGGAGTGATGACCTACACCCTTTAATCCAATCTGAGTTTGAGGTCATCTTAGTTTACAGAAGGAGTTCCAGGCTCCCAGGCAGGCAGTGGTGGAAGAAAGTATTTAAGCTGAGCGAAGAAAGTATTTAAGGCAGACATAGAAAGACAGAGCAGGCAGAAGAAGCCATGGCTCACACTGTTAGTCCCAGCACTTGGGAAGCAGAGGCAAGGGAATCTCTGTGAGTTGAAAGCAAGTTCTAGGACAGCCAGGACTGTTACACAGAACACTCTGTCTGGAAAAAAATGGAAAACAAAGACTGGAGGAGGTGGATCTATCCTCTGATATCTTCGACTGTTTTTATTATATTTGAAAATATCCCCACAGGGAAGAGGAGGAGACGGGCAATAAGACTCTGAGAACAGAAACTTCTAGAAAAAAAGTTACAGTCCCCAGTCTTGCAGAATGAGAATGCCTGATGTTATTTGAAAAGAGCTGTTAGAGTGGAGTGGGGGGGGGGGAGCATTCCTGTGACGCAGTGGAAGCCCAAGTCCAGAAATGAAGATGAAAAAGCAGGATCAAGATATTAGAAATATTGGAGACTATGAGGAAATTGAAAATTGCCTGTTACAAACGCTAGGAAAGTTTGTGCAAAACATCAAAAATGGTACGTGCATGACGAAAATCCTTCCATCCCTCTGTCCCCTGTAGCCTTACAGTGCATACACACAGAAAATAGAAATCAACAGCTTCCAGAAATAAAGCAAGAGCCTAGAGCTAGAGAGATAGATGGGCCTCATTCTGCATTTAACCAAGTGCTTGTCTCGAAGGCTGAGACTTTGGAGACTAAGGTGTGATGCTAATATCCAGACGTAGGAGGAAAAGAAATAAGAAATTCATAGGTAAACTTATCAAAGTAAAACCAGAAAAGCTGAAGACGAAAATAAAATTTCTAAAACTTGCTTTTTAAAAGTTACCTTCACAGCCAGGCAGTGGTGACTCACACCTTTAATCCCAGCTCCGAGGCAGAGGCAGGCAGATCTCTGTGAGTTGAAACCAGCCTGATCCACAGAGTGAGTTTTAGAACAGCCTAAGCTGTTAAATAGAAAACAAACCCTCTCCTGAAAAAAAAATTACCTGGAGTCATGGTTTTAAAAAAAATATCAAACAACAAATGCCTAGACATTTGACTGACAGAAAACACAGAAAAATAAAAACCTACAGAGCCACAAGAAACAATCTGTCACTATATACAAGGAGATAGGTAAGTCTCAAATGCATTATACCAGATTGCAAGCAGTCTCTTTATATACTACATGGTTTCATTTCCATGACATCTCAGTGAAGACGGACCTGCAGAGATGGGAACCTGATGAGAGGCTGTCTAGGACCAGAGAGGCAAGCAGGATTTGATTACAGATGGGTGCATGACAGAATATTTGGGTGATGTTTCTTGGAATGGTAGCTTTATGAAACTCATTTGTCAAAACTCTTTGATGTCTATTCTAAAAAGACAAAGGCATTATAACAAACTATCGATCAGTATCATTATTAATATAGATGTGAAAAACTCCAACAAAAATACAAGCATAGTAAAGGGATAATAATCATGAATCACCCTTGCATTCTAGAATACTATCACAATTGATCTAGAAAAATCATTTGACAAAACTCAACACCAATTTTATGGTTTCTGTGCTTCATCTTTCCATTATTATTTTATAGGTGTATAGTCACCTGTCTCTCACTGTCTATGTAACAAGTTCTGGCCAGCTGCTACCATCAGGGACTTAGCTCCAGAAGTGAGATTCCCTTGGCATTCAATGTCCTGCTACATCTGGCCAGTGAAAACCATTTTCCCACCTGGATGGGATTTTGACTTGGAGGCACTCAGTTATAATTTCACAGATGGCAGTTTCCCTTCATTGGCTCCTCAGCCATGCACATGCACCAAATGATTGGACCTGCAGCACTGAGCTCAATTGCCATGGCAACAACACACTATCAGATTACCTAATTATGATTTAAATGAACTAAGGTCTGTACATGACTAATTGATCTCATCCGTCCCCTTCTTGGGCCATCCATGCCAGCAGCCGTCATGGATTTATTTCAGGAACAAAGACATTTCTCTTTCTGGCATTTAGTCTGACTGTTGGCTCACTGCCTTTGCAACATCAGTGACCTTACAAGAAGATACTTCCTGCACATGAAGAACTCTAAGAAGGCTTTCTAGTATGGGGAGAGACCCGTTATATTACATAATAGGTTAAAATCACAGCCAATACCAGTCCTTCCTTACTGTAAGTTGATGATCAGCATAAAATATACTGCCAGCGTTTTTAAAGGCAAAGAATAAAATAACCAACAATAAAGGGAAACTGAATGACATTAAAAGAGTTTTGAAGCTCGAATGTCCATTTTCTAAAAATAATGTTCTGAGAGCCATTCCAATAGGTGTATCTTGGTACCTGATACTGTCTAGTCCTACACTGGTTTTGGAATTTTTGAAATTTTTATTGTCTGTATAGGAGTGTTTTGCTTGTGTGTATGTCTGTGCAGCAGATGCATGCCTGGTACCCTCAGAAGAGGATGTCAGATCTCCTGGGAACGGAACAACAGACTGCTCCCTGCCTCTTGCTCCGAATTCAGCCTTGATTTGTGCAAAGACTTTGATCTTTGTTCTCTGCAGTGAGCTGTTGCTTTTAGGTATCTGTACCTCGATTTTATATTCAGTAATTATTTATCAGCTCTCAGGAACTACTTGTCATGTTTTAGATCTGGGTGAAGGGTGTCCCCCCTCCAAAGTTAAAGATCTAGAAGGTCTCCACTGTGGTAGTGTTGAGATGGTAGAACTCCTAATTAAGACTAATAAATTAGGTTATAGGCATGTACTTCCCCAAATGAACTCATTCGAGTTTTGAGATGCTGATCAAATCACTTGAGAATGGTTTGGAATAGGTAAGTTGGCTACCTCAGTTTTCTCTCTTGATATCTGTCTTATTATTTGACACGTTCCAGCTCTGATGCCACCAGTGTGAGGCCTTCATCAGAGATGACCTGGTACCATGTTCTTGATCTTTCAAAATTATGAGCTAAGTAAACCCCCTTTCTCTATAAAGTACACTGTGTTAAGTATTTAAGTATGTAAGTTATAGCAACAGAAAACAGACATTATAAAGTGTTCAGGAAAGATTTTAACATGAAGACACTGGTGCTTCTAAAAATCAGTGTAAGGGGACTGGAGAGATGGCTCGGTGGTTAGGAGCACCGGGTGCTCCGCCAGAGGACCCAGGTTCAAGCCCCTGTACTTACATGGCAGCTCACAACTATCTGTGATTCCTGTCCCAAGGGATCTGACATCCTCTTCTTGCTTCTGAAGGTACCAGGCATGTATCTGGTGCACAGACATACACACAAGCAAAATTATCCTACACAGAAAAAAAAAATTAAGAAACCAGTGTAGGACTAGATAGTATCAGGTACAGAGATACATCTATTGGAATGACTTTCAGAGCGTTATTTTTAGAACATTAACCTACTTAAGGAAAGTTTGTTTTCTGTCACAATTGGCAATTAGCTGTTGGATTTGGAAATTGATCCTCTAGGTTATGGTTCAGGACATTACATTGCCTTATCAATATCAGAACTGCCATGGGCACTGTCATAAACAGGTTTTAATATGCATATGCTTCTACACACATACAATCATATATATGCTTGTATATACGTATGTGTACAGTGTAATTATAATTAGGGATTGGAATCTGCGTCCAGAGTATTTGTGGAGCCCTTCTACATCTGTTACATCTGCACTGATAACAGCGGGTGCTCTGTGCCTATTTCCTAGCAACCTAGAAACTCAGTACTTAAGCTCATTCATGCAGCTGCATACACAAACAGCCCTGTGGCTCCACAATCACGCTGTTAGCAGCAGCAGCGGAAAGATACCAGAAACATGGGACATCTTCACTGCCAGCGTCCAAATCTGACCCTCTTTCTTCTCCACATCCTCTCCCTGCCCCCCACTATTTGGAATTGAAACATTGGCCTGGTACACACTAGCTGGGTATTCTACCACTGATCTATACCCCAGTTATAGTGATTTTTAAATCAGTCGTTGAATCAGGAGTGTTTTTCTAGGCATTTAGCCAAGAAAAATAAAGACATGTCCACATATGACATCTTGTCATCAATGTTCTTAAATATTGAGACTGGATATTATGCAATATAATCAAAGTTTCAGTTTTTTAAAAAATACTAATTTATTGGGTGTGTGTGATGTGTGGAGAGGGATGTGGTGTCACATGTGTGGAAGAGAGCAACTTTGTAGACTCAGGTTTCTCCTTCCACCTTTCTGTAGTTTCAGTGGCCAAATTCAGGTCATCAGGATTGAAGAGCAAGTGTTTTTACTCATGGAGTCATCTCTTCGCCCTCTGAATTTGTATGCTGTGTGTGAGAGTACAACGTCATTTAAATGAATATTTAAAATGGTAATCTAGTAAAAAATGCTGGCTGGAGAGATTGCTCAATGGTTAAGAGCGCTTGCTTCTCTTGCAGAGAAATGGAATTTGGTTTCTGGCACCCATGGCAGGCTGCTCACCAGCCACCTGTAACTTCAGCTTTTGGGTGTCCAACATTCTTTTCTGGTCCCCACATGTATCTGCACGCAAGTGCACATATGTGCACACAGACATCCACAAAAATAAATAATAAAATAAATCATTAAAAAAGAATTCCTTTGAAGAGTTGTTGAATATAAGGGATATAGGGTATTGCATATGTTGTTCTGGGAAGATGTTACACAAACGGTAAAAGAAATTCAGGTTTTAAAAAAAAGAACCTGCAAAGCAGAAAAGAAATACTTTTTGAGAAATGAATGAGATTGCTGACATTCTTTCTGAAATTGTGGAAGAAAGAAAGAAGAGATGGTCCAGTCATTAAAGGTTAGGCTCACCACCAAAAATAGAAGAAAGAAGGTACGCTAAGGAATGAAGAACAGTCCAGATCTTCCGAAGAGAAAAATCTTGGTGCATGCCTGTAATCCTCACAGTCCTGGCAGCTCAGGAGACTTCAGATCAAGGCAGTTTGGGTTACATAGGGTGATCTTACCTCAAAAACATAAGTGAAATGAGCAGTGGTAGTTGCAGCACCTGCCTTTAATCCCAGCACTCAGGAGGCAGGGGCAGGTGGATCTCTGTGAGTTTGAGGCCAGCCTGATCTACAGAGAGAGTTCCGGGAAAGGTCTTCCACACAGAGAAACCCTGTCTCGAACCCCCTCCCCCAAAGTAAAATGAACAAATTTCATAGAACAATATTATGAAAAACTTCAGGTTAACAAGAAGCTTGTTCAGATACTTTTGTCTGGGCCTTCTATTTTACCTAACTGATCCTTATGTCTGCTTTTATGCCAGTAAGATAGCGTGTTCATTCTGATTGCTCTGTAGTAGATTTTGAAGTCTGGAGTAACAATACTATCCGTATTATTCTTTTTACTCATGACTGCTTTGGCTATCTGAGCTCTTTTATGGTTTCATATGAATTTTAGAATATTTTTTCTATTTTGTGAAGAATATTGTACTTTTATTGAGGTATTTAGGTATAATGGTCACTTTCCCAAGTCATGAACACATCTTTCCATTTTCTAGCATCTTTCTCAATTTTTTCAGAGGCTTGAAGTTTGCATTGTGGACGTCTTTCACCTCTGTGGTTAGTTTATTCCGAGAAATCTCATTGCCGTAGATGCTATTGTAGATGAGAATGTGTCCACGGGTCTCCTTCTCAGTGTGTTTGTTGTTGACGTAAAGAAAGTCTACTGATGTTTTGTTCCCTGCACATTTGCTGAAACTGATGATTTTTTTCAAGGGCTTTTCTGATGGGTTTTGGGGGGTGGATTTCTTATGTATAATAGCCTATCATCTACAAATAGGCATGATCTGCCTTCTTTCCCTGTCTTTAAGCCTTTCATTTTCTTCTCTAGCTAAAGCTTCCAGCGAGTACTATGTTGACAAGGAGTGGGAATGTCGGGCAGCCCTGGTTTATTCCCAATTTTAGAGTAATTGCTTTGATATTTTTCCATCTAGGACAGTGTTGGCTGTGAGTTTGTCATCTAGCCTTCATTATATTGAGGTGAGTCCTCTCCAGTTCTACTCTCTGTATTGGCTTTTATCATCTGACATTTGACAAAAGGGAAAAAGTACATGGGGGAAAAGACAAGACTATTCCACAAATGGGAGTGTGAAAACTTCTGTCAATGCGCAGAATGAAACCAGACCTGCATCTGTCACCTTGCACAAACATTATCTCTAAGTGGATCGAAGACCTGTATTTGGAACATGAAAGGTTAAAACTGCTAGAAGCAGACATAGGCAGTAACTCTACAATATATAGGTGTGGGACTTTCTGAACAGGACTCCATTTGCCCAAGGATTAAGACCAATAATTGACAAATGGGACCTTATAAAACTAAAAGGCTTTGTACATCTAAGGAAACATTCTATCTAATAAATAAGAAGCCCTCAGAAGGGAGGAAATCTTTGCCAGCTATACATCTGGCAGAGGATTAATATCCAGAATGTACAAAAAACAACAGCAAATCAAGAAAACAAAAGATCCAACTAAAGAATGGATTAGAGATCTAAAGTGAAAGTTCTTAAAAGAAATAAAATGGCTAAGAAATACTTCAAAAAGTATTCACCCTTAGTAAGTAATGGAAGAATGCAAATTAAAACAACTTTTATATTTCATCCTACACTAGTCAAAATGGCTAAGATCAGCAAAACATTTGCCGACAAATGCTGGCAAGGTTCTAGGAACAGAGGACCCCTCATTCACTGTTAGTGGGAATGTAAATGTGGTGAAGCCACTCTGGAGAATTCCCTCAACCCTAAAAATCACTATACTACTCCTTGGC